>OX419586.1:1873876-2617747 GCA_948473455.1 Teleiodes luculella | reverse complement strand
CCGGCGGAGTCCCGCGGCGCCTGCGGGGTGCGGGGCGTGGGGCGCTATATCGGGCGGGGAACTCATTTTGGCGCGGGGGGGTGAGTGTCCTTTCTGTACGATCTGTGTTGCTTCATCACTAACAGCTCATATGCGTCCCCACCGAGAGGCTCGAGCCTACACTGTAATTAGGGCGAACAGGCCTTAGTCGACCACTCTGGCCCAGTGCGGGTTGGTCAACTTCACACACAACCTTTCAATTACTTCGCAGGTATGTGCAGGTTTTCTCACGATGTTTTCCTTCACCGTAAGAGCGTCGAATAAACGTACATATGAATTCGAAATTGAAAACACATTGATACGTGCCGAGGTTCGAACCCGCGAACTTCCGAGTGGAAGTCAACGGTCCTAGCCACTTGGCCACCAATGCTCTTCCACCTCGAATATAAGTAATTTAATAGCACAGTAAAACCAGTAAGTTATCTTCATACAAACGTGCCGCTGTTGGTTTGAATGTGTGCGTTCGCGCCGCGCGCCGTGTAGGCACGCGCTGTCACGCACACACTAGCATACAATAAGGGGGAATAAACCGATGCCGCCAGTCGGTATGGAGAAAACTTTCTGTTCTTATGGTCTGTCTCATATAAATCCGGACAAAAGTTCATTGACCTCATCTTTTCTTGAAAGTTATTGAAATTCATATAACGCCAAAATATCTGGCAAGGTCACACGTTCACCCCGCCTTCTACTACCAAACCAAACCATTTAAACCATTTATTTCACCACACATTACACATTCACAAGTTACAAGCACCGCATTTTGCGATAATTTCCTACAGTTTTATAGTATCGTTTGAAAAATAAAAAATGTGCGCATTGTATGCAGGCGTCAATGACCTTTTGTCCGGATTAATATGAAGCAAACTATAGTGTTTTGTGATGATAGTTAAGTGTGTGTGAACTGACTTTTCATCGTGCTTGGGCGGAGCGTGGGCGGCGTGGGCGGCGTGTGCGGCGGGCGTGGCGTGGTTGGACACGTTGGGGTGTATGACGATGTCGTCGCGGCGCTCCACTCGGATGCGCGACTTGCTCTGCGACGACGTGCTGAAGCAGTTCTCCGTACCGCCCGGCTGGGAGCCCAGCGACTCGCTGCAATTAACGACCACTTTAAATAATAATAAATATTTATTGAACATCAATAAATAAACAATGCGTCATCATCATCATCATCTCAGCCTATAGACGTCCATTTCTGGACTGCTGTCTCCCCCAAGGATCTCCACAACCATCGGTCCCGCGCTGCCCGCATCCAGCGGCAATGACAAATAAAACAATGTGTACCTTATCAATAAAATAACAATCATATAAAATTACTTTGGTACAGTAGCCAGCACATGCGGCTGGACATAATGACCTTGAGAGCGCCTTTATTCCGTAGTAGTAGGGGCGACTTTGGTAGTGCGATTTTACAGCCGCATGTGCTGGCTACTGTACATAGAAAATTGAAACCCTGACTCCTAAACTAGGCGAGAACCTGTATCTTAGGAGCCAGCGACATCCAGTGAATTAGGTATGATAAACGCGAAGGTTTGTCAGGGAGGTTAAATGTTGGTTACTCTTTTACGCAAATGATAATCCTTGTAACACAAACTGTGGAAAGCATTTATTTTTATGGATGTGCAATATGCAACCACAACCTATGAACTAATTGCTCGTATATATGTCACCGTAAAATTTGTAAATACGTTAGGTTGTAATCTATCTCGCGAGATTATGAACTGTCGAAAGATTGTGAACCTCAACGTACTGCTTACAATTTAACGTATTATTATTCGGGAGATTGTAACTAAAAGATTTAGAAGAGCGGGACGGTTGTTTCTACTCGTATCTGCCGTAGCGACGCTTAGATATAGTGGTGTCTCACTTGGCGTCTGCGTGTGTGAGCGGGATGAAGACAGGCGTGATCCTCCTCTTGCCGTCCGAGGTCCTCGTCTCTATCTGGCGGTCCATGGGCCGGACCACGCCGGGAGACGCCATGGCGGATATCGGCGACGGAGTGAGGGCTGGCTTTGACTGCAAATAACAGAAAATACTAATTATATTTAAAAATCAATAAATCTGTCGTGTTAATACTAGAAGAATAGTTAAAAAGTTCTTCAAAGAGCTAACAGGCATACCATTTCCATTTTCAATTTGACCCACTACTTCACGGAAAAATGTGTTGTCTTCACTCGCTATTATTCAACACTAGCGACCCGCCCCGGCTCCGCACGGGAAAATGGTTATTGTGGGTTATCCTTAAGTATATTATGTATGTATTATACATATAAACCTTCCTCTTGAATCCCTCTTTCTACTAAAAAAAAACCGCATCAAAATCCGTTGCGTAGTTTTAAAGATTTAAGCATACAAAGGGACATAGATGGGGACATAGGGACAGAGAAAGCGACTTTGTTTTATAATAAGTAGTGATGGCGCTTGCATACAATTTTTATAAACATTAAGGCCGAATTCATAGTTCTATATAGAACTGACGGGCTACTCTTGACGGCGATTCCTATCCGTCCAAATTGAGATCGGGCGTTTCGTACTCTCGAATGCCACACTACCGCCACCTTGATTTCAGTATGAGTGAACTAAATGAAATCGGACATTTGTCAACTCTTGGCGGGCAAATTTTCAAGAGTAGCGGCCCAAAATTGACTTTGGTATTGCATTGGGTTGAAATCGGGATCGATGTTGATTTCAAGAGCCCCTGGACCGGGCTTAAACTTGATGGTCAATAAAGACAAATTTACGGAGCCGTGTAGTGTAGGCGCATGTATGTAAAGTCATAGTTAACGTAACAGAAATAAGATCTCGAATGGGTTAATAATCCTAAGATCATAGATTATCGACAACACCTTGACGACATTGTTTGTTATGTATGATCCGATTAACTAGAAAATACTGTTCTTTTTATCAAGGTTTGCATACGTCATGCTTTCGTCACTTCTGACTAGAATGTATTAGATTTAAGGCCTATATAAACCCAGTAATTATTTGGAATAAAGTTAGTTCATCTTCCGGCATCAAACAGTGTTTTACCCTCTACCTAACCCCGCACATCTCCGTACCGACCGCGACCCACACCGACAAGCCCGTAGCGAAAACCTGTTTCTTCAATCGTCCCCGTTACCACAGAATACCAAATAGTAGTCCCTACAGAAGCTACACTAGGCGACATCATTCATATAAATTGCAACCCTAGCTCCGTTATCATAAAGTGCAATTCAGATCGCACGGCGCTAGGCGAAAAGACGAAGTTGCTGCATCTCTCTCTCTCTTGTATTGCGCCACTCTACGTCACACGTTTAGACAATGGGGAATTGGTCCTGGGTCGGCCCGAGACCGCTCGGCCGGGCGGTAGGTAGTTATAGCGCGCAAGTACATGGAGTGACGGAGGCCTGCCGTTACCTGTTGTTTGTCCTTGTTGGGCGTGGATTCCCCCCTGCCCCCCCCCGTCCGCTCCCGCGCGCGCAGTATGGCGGGACACTCCACCAGCAAGTTGGCCGACAGATCGCCCGACTCGTTGGCTAAGCACTTGCCGTAGATCTTCTCGTAGAACGAGTTCTGGAATAGTAACACGTTTTGTAAAGTCAGAAGAATTATTGGCTTAATAATTCTGACACCAGGGTTAATTAAGTCACTCGAATACCTTACAAATTCACATAAGATATTCCACATTAATTAGTGTCTCAATAACTTGTCCAAATGAAACTATACTTCGCATACTGATGAATGAGTGTGATTTTGTTGGTGTTTACCTTTTCTTCATTTGTAAGTGGAGTGCCGATTTCTTTATTGGTAAATTGGATGCACGCAACAGTACCGTCCGAACTGCAGGCTAATAGATTCAATCCTGAAAAGGAAAAATAAAGCGTTTAACGATGTTACTTATTTGTGGTATTCGTAACGGAGTCCCTATAATGTACTGTAGCATTGGTCATGCCATCTCTTTTGCTTGTATGCCTGGCTGCAAGTACATATTTATTTTCGTGGATTGTCAGTTGGTTTTTGATATCTTCCTGCTCCAGGTCTCGTCTGGACAGGATAGTTTATTTATTATAGTGTGGAACTGAGGCGAAGGTCCATTTCCCTCTTCTAGTTTGTGGTTTATTTAAATGTGATTGATAATGGGCTCAATTCTGCCGTGGCCGCTAAAATCTCTAAATTGAGGTTGTTGGTCTCTTTCATTCATATGGGAATCGAAAAGGATGGGGAGATGAACGAATTTAATTTTGAATGAATGATACTTAAATTAAGCAGCGCAGCTGTCAAATTCAGCTTAATTTAGTCGGGATGTTTTTAAATTCCTGCTAAATTACGCGTAAAATCGATGTTCAACGTGTCTAAAAGTAGGTTGGCAATCACCTGTCCCTTTTCATTCTTAAGAACGTGAAAGGAACATATGGTTTTTAAATTTAAGTTAGAGCGTAATATGTTGAATAGGGCCCAGTATTCTCTTAAATGTTTCATATAAAATATTGTTTTTGACATTTTCATAAAAAGAAGCTCTTTTGACAAGCCAGTCAATCAACATCCTTATTGTTTACCCTGCTTAAAATGAGCGCAAGTGAATAAAAAAGTGCATCTTAAAAAGTAACGAGAACTTGTTAATTCGATGCTGCCCCGCCAACATCACAGTACCCCTAAGGGGCCGTCCATTAATCACGTGATCTTTTTTTAGCATTTTTTAACCCCCGCCTTCCCCTTGGTGATACGTGGTAAGGTTTAAAATTACCCCCCATCCCCCCACTCAACATTACGTGCATTTTTAGTACCTGCAAAGAATTTTAACATTTTAAGAAGATTATCTTTAAATACAGGTACAAAGTATAACCGTACTTTATTCTGAAATTAAGGACTGTGATAAAAATGCCTGCAGGTTATCTTTGATTGGAAAAAGAAAGTACACGTGAAATCTTATCACCCCTTGTGATATTTCGTTATTTTTGTCAAACCCCTCCCCCCGCCTTTCAAGCCTCACGTGATTAATGGGCGGCCCCTAATACGAGTATTAATACGGTCATTTTTGTGATAAGAAGAGTTTACTTACCGTCGTCGCTCCAGGAGAGGTCGAGCACGCTGTCGCCGAAGAGGTCGTGTATGACGACGAGCGGCCGCTTGAGTGACGTCAGCCAGATGGACAGCGCGCGGTCGCGGGCCCCCACCGCCGCGCAGCAACACTTCTTGCCCTCCTTCACGAAGATGTTGCTGTTGAACCGCTGCCGGGGAACAACGCCTTTACTATGCGTGCCAAATAAGAATAGGATCGCGTTTGCAGCTAACGTCACGAGACGAATGACACCAAATGTCTTTGTACAGTCTGCAAGAGAATGTAATAATTTTTATATATAATAATTAATTTTAACAAATTAAATCTTATAGATAACGCAACAATAAGCAAAATAGTAATATTATTACTACACCGACAGACGCGTCCGTGTTGTTAGATTATGTGAATTTTCGTGATTTTTATACATACCTGCATACCTAAATTATTAATTAACATAATCAAAATAATCATATTAGAATCATATTAGGAATTTTCAGTGGGGCCAACTCTCTTCGAGGTAACCTTTCGTTAACAGCTCATATATGTCCCCACCGAGGGGCTCGAGCCTACCCTGATACCAGGGTGAATAGGCCTTAGTCGACCACGCTGGCCCAGTGCGGGTTGGTCAACTTCACACACAACCTTTGAATTTCTTCGCAGGTGTTTGCAGGTTTCCTCACGATGTTTTCCTTCACCGTAAGAACGTCGAATAAACGTACATATGAATTCGAAAATCGAAAACACATTGGTACGTGCCGAGGTTTGAACCCGCGAACTTCGGAATGGAAGTCAACGGGCCTAGCCACTAGGCCACCGACGCTCAAGGAAGGTAACCTAAATCACAAAAATCCACATAATCTGGCAACACAGACGCGTCTATCGGTGCGACCATTAATAATTTTACTATTTTGCTGTTTGTTGTGCTTGTATTTCTATCATTTAATTCAAATTAATTATTATATATTCATACCATTAGATTTTTTTGCAGGCCGTACTTTTCTGTCGTATTTTGACATCTGTCTCGTGACGTTAGCTGCAATATCGATCCTATTCTTATTTGGCACGCATAGTACAGACCCAATCACAGAATACCAAATAGTAGTCCCTACAGAAGCTGCACAAGGCGACATCACTATCACTACATAGTATAAAACAAAGTCGCTTTCTCTGTCCCTATATCCCTATGTCCCTATGTATGCTTAAATCTTTGAAACTACGCAACGGATTTTGATGCGGTTGTTTTTAATAGATAGAGTGATTCAAGAGGATATGTATAATACATGCATAATATACTTAAGGATAATCCACAATAACCATTTTCCCGTGCGGAGCCGGGGCGGGTCGCTAGTAATTCATATAAATTGCAACCCTAGCTCCGTTATAATAAAGTGCAATTCAGATCGCACGGCGCTAGGCGATTTGCTGCATCTCTCTCTCTTGCGTATTACGCTACTCTACTAACACGTTTAGGGAATGGGGAATTGGTCCTGGGTCGGCCCGAGACCGCTCGGCCGGGCGGTAGGTAGTTATAGCGCGCAAGTACATGGAGTGACGAAGGCCTGACCCAATACAATAGCGTCACTGTAGACTAAGAACAGTAAGTTATATTCATACCAACTGACCGTCAGTCGTTTGAATGCGCACCGTGTAGGCACGTGCTATCATTCACATGCTTGCATTTAGCCCACTACCGCCCCCTTATTGTATGCTAGTGTGTGCGTGACAGCGCGTGCCCACACGGCGAGCGGCGCGGACGCACACATTTAGAAAAAAAAATCAAAATTCAAATAGCGTTTATTCGAAGTAAGATTTTACAAATCACTTTTTGACGTCGAGGCGAGTTCACGATTTGGCTGTCTGTGAGTGTGGAGAAGAACTCGCCGGAAGAAACTCCACAGGCGTTGCATCTTTTCAAATTATTTTTACAAAATTATTATTTTATACAATTCGATTAATAAAACAAAGAGTGCAAACGAAATATGCAATTAGAGGAAGGCAACCAATCAAAGTAGAAAAACTAAACTATATAACCAATAAAACAACCTGTAATCGACTAGAGCAGACCAGTCCCCACAAGCAGCACCACGTTCAAACCGACAGCGGCACGCTTATATGAAGATAACTTACTGGGTTTACTGTGCCAGCGTCTTTCGATCGTCGTCTATGTGCGTCGCGCATACAATCATATGCAGCAAGGCGAGTGAAACAAAAGACGGACGCTGATGATTGTATGCGCGACGCACATACATGACGGTCGAAAGACGCTAGTGTAGAGGGTCTCTTAAAGTTTGATAGGCGAATCTGCCGGCCAAATTAAAGACACAGAACGTCTATTTTTTAAAATTTAGATCTTTCGCAAACAAAGTCTCTTATTTGCTTCTGATAAACAAATGAGGATCTCGTAGATCTCTTCGAGAAACTACAATATCAAATTATTTTGGGGGGCAATAATTACCCAAAGACCACTGTGACCCAGGAGGGTCTATTACAGGGTACCTGCGCGGTGGGCCCGCCGCCGTTCATCAACACCTACTGCAGTGCAGACAGTACTCACAGCGCAAGTGACAGCCTTCCGGTGTCCGACGAAGTGCAGACAGTACTCACAGCGCAAGTGACAGCCTTCCGGTGTCCGACGAAGTGCAGACAGTACTCACAGCGCAAGTGACAGCCTTCCGGTGTCCGACGAAGTGCAGACAGTACTCACAGCGCAAGTGACAGCCTTCCGGTGTCCGACGAAGTGCAGACAGTACTCACAGCGCAAGTGACAGCCTTCCGGTGTCCGACGAAGTGCAGACAGTACTCACAGCGCAAGTGACAGCCTTCCGGTGTCCGACGAAGTCCTTGTCGCAGCGCCAGCCGTCCCGCTCCACCACCTGCGCGGTGGGCCCGCCGCCGTTCATCGCGTGCGCAGACAGCACGTACTGCCCGTCCGGCGACCACGACAGACGCAGCACGTGGGTCGTGCCTTACATCACAAACATTACGTCAAACATTATCTTGTATATTTGACGCAACCGCGGCGCGCCCGGTCTTAGGTGCGCCAGCGGTGCGACAAAATGATTAAGAATAATTACACCGCACATATTATTTACAATTTATTAACAGAGTGCTTTCTAAACTTTACACAAGGTAACTAATAATTTCGTAGAAGGGCCAGCTCGGCCGAGAAGAAAACCAAAAGTTAATATAAAAATGGATGAAATGGCGGATGATTGACGAATGAATTCCAAAATGAAGTACTCGAATTTATACGAAAAAGAAATGGTAAATGCGATGAGAACGAAAAGGCAACGAGGTGGCATGCAATGCACCTCATTACATATTTACGTGTCTCTACACGATAATGTAAGCACAGCAGGTACAACACCGCCGAAACGTCGGACAAAAATAACGATTCGTAAAACATGCCTGTTCAAAATTATCGCGTAAAGACTCGTAATTATACAAAATAATGTGTTCTAAGCGCGAAAACCTCAAACAAACATGATGTGAAACATCCACGGCATTTATAACACTAGAGGAAGTGGCATGTGGGCGGGGCGGGTGTGCCTAAAGTTTGCCGTTCGTCGTGTCGTCTACCGATCACTACGCGCGTACATACAGGGCGTCCCACGGCTATGCCACATGGATGGAAAGTACCTTAAATATTGTAGATAGAACATTTTACTGAAAGAAGACTTTATTTTAATTCTAAAAACTATTAAAACTGCATTCATACATTTTTTTACACGCTTTATATTAGCTTCACTTGTAAGTAACTATGTATGTAAGAAAATCTTGGAATCCTAATTTGACCCACTTCCCGGTATTCGATTAGGATGAAATTTTGCACACGCTCTGAGTTCTGATGACAATACATGACTAGCTAAGAAACGTCATTACAAATCCAATATGGCGGCCTCCCCATTAATGTATCTAAAAAAATCTTGGAATCTTAATTTGACCCACTTCCCGGTCTTCGATTCGGATGAAATTTTGCACACGCTCTGAGTTTTGATGACAATACATGACTAGCTAAGAAACGTCATTACAAATCCAATATGGCGGCCTCCCTAAGATGGCGAACTGGCTGTTTGAAATCCACCCCCATGATATGGGTATCAAATGAAAGGGTTTGCTGTCAGGAATACGAAGAAAAGTCACGTGACTTAAATCCAATATGGCGGACGTCCAAGGTGGCGGACAGAAAGCGTGTTTTTTAGTTTTCTAAACTATGTATTATATTATAACTACATGGTTAAACCGAAAATTGAACCCGCTACACGAGAAAAAAAATATACCCTGTAGTTTTATCATACCGATCGATAGGCTTCATCATAAGGATTATTTTTTGCTAAATAACAGTGTCAGAAATAAAAGGAAGACTATGAATTTTAACATTTAATGTGAAAAATTAAAAGCTGACATTGCCGCAAGGACATACCAAATGACATTATCATAGTGGGCAAAGCTTTTAACTTCTGAAATGACGTTTTAAGCTTTGCCCAAACTTAATTTTAATTATTTTTTTGTTATGCTGATAACAAAAATGACTGTGGCGACTTATTAAACAAGTTAAAAAGAAGCTCGTTTGACTAGCCAGTAGACAGTAGACACCCCTATTGATAGTTACCTCCGCATTCCTCAAAGGGCTCTGTTATGACAGTCTCCTGCGCCCAATCAGCTGTCTTCCACACCCTCAGGGATTTGTCGTCTGATTGTGATGCCAAATATTTTCCAACCTGAAAATAAATTACAACAAATTAATATACCTATGCATTGTAATTAACAAGGTCCGAACCAATGATATGTGATCTTAAGGCCACTCATAGTATCCCATTTTAGCAGCAGTAGTAGTAGCAGGGGGTTTCACTCCCGAGTTTAGGCATGATCGGCCGATGTGCCGGCCCGGCCGGCAAAAGGCAGTGTGCATCTGGATTGAGGGCCCATTTTTTAAAAGTTTACAAAACGATTTGAGATTTATAGGGCATATAATAAAGAATAGTAAAAACATGAAGCACAGGGTCACGAATTTCTTCTTAAACATAAATTGAAACTGTGGTGATTAAATAATTTTTGCCGAGCATCTGGATTGAGCGCCCAAGTTATTGAATCACCACAGTTTTAATTTATGTTTAAGAAATTCGTGACCCTGTGCTTCATGTTTTTACTATTCTTTATTATATGCCCTATAAATCTCAAATATTTTTGTAAACTTTTAAAAAATGGGCCCTCAATCCAGATGCACACCAAAAGGCAGGGCTATATCAGTTCGCGGTCACTCGCCGCCCGCGCGTAACGCTTCGTCCTACGCCAACCTTCTCGCTCAACACGCCGCGCGAAATGACTTCAGAACGAACAAAAGGATAAAGATAGGTTCGGAGGCCGAATATCAAAACAGCTATCCGACCAAACAGCTATCCATTTCATCTCTAATATACATATACATAATATTTAAATATACAACATCCAGACAAGGCAAACACAAGTGATCATCACACGAATGTTTGTCCTCGGCGGGATTCGAACCCGCGACCCTGAGCTCCAAAGGCAGACGTACTACCAACTAGGCTACGGGCCGTCTCAAGTGAGAAAGAAGAAATCTTACAGGATCCCAAGCGACTCCTTTGACAAGCCCCGTATGTCCGTTCAGTACGCACACCATCTCAGGAAACTTCTCAGCGTTCCACACGATGATGGTGTTGTCGACACTGCAACTGGCCAGCCACTTGTCTAGCGGAGACCAGGCCAGGTCTAGGACATCACCTGGAGAGAGAGTGGTTAATAAGACAAAAACAAAATAATAATAAAAAAAATATTTTTGAATTACTTTCTTCCGAACAGAAAGAACAAGATTACAAAAGTAATATGGTAATATTTATGTGTTACCAATGCGTGTTTACTAAATGTACCTTGTGGAGACGCCAGTGACGTCACGAGCTTGTCTATCTTCGGGTACATTTAGGAGGAACAAGTTAAAAAGTGTCTACTACTAAATATACCTCTGCAAGACACGCCGACTCGACCTACATCGGGTATAGATAGTAGCACCATTTAAAAATAAATCTTTACTAAACATACCCTGGTTAGATTACAAGAGCCTGCTTGGCTTTGATCGGGTATAGTTAGGACTGTATTTTTTTTATTGGTAGCTACTATCTATACCCGAACATAATTCGTAGCTTTCGTTACTCTAATCGTCTCTGTCGCGCATCGGCTTCGCGTGCTATTTTTGTCCTTCTTTATTTGTTTGTTTACTATGAATGACATTGACTTAGTTTCGATAGCTGCCGTGTAGGTTAACGACATTAAACGTTTTTTTCTTCAAGTTTATTGGTTTGAATGTTTGCCCTGGCAGGGATTCGAACCCGCGACCCTGTGCTTCGAATTCAATTCAATTCAATTTATTTATTTGCAATCATATGGTATTTGCAACCTTAAGGTCTAAATTATAAAATAGTTTCATATATGACGCCTGTCGCGACGAACGCGAATCATACATATCAATCATACCAAAGACTAGGCTGTATGGGTGTAAATTATTGCCTACCCGTGATTGTGTAAAAAACTAATGTAAAATCTATGGCATTCTAGAAGTATTCCCACGCCACATTGAAGTGGTCGCTCATCGAGAAAGTTCATACCGGGAAGATGTGGAGGACGTTGCATCGGAGTTGCAGTCGCCCCGCCGGACAAATAAGCTAAGTATCCTGAGCATTATGAATTCTCCGTGTGTCGTAGTTTTTCTGATAATAGATGTTTTTTACGTGTACCTCCCTTATCGAGGATCTGGCCAGATTCAAGGATGACTTGCGACGATCACTTCATTTAGCACACATGTATTTATTATATATACCTATTTATATATGTACACAAATTACTTAGGGAGTAGGTTGTCGTCGCGAGTTGCATCCGTCCAAGATGAAAGCAGGGGTCATATAGCTGCCTCCAATAGTCCCGAAGATGGGTGAGGGAGGAGTATATGATCCGGCTCTAGTGAAAGTATGTGATAACAAAATAGCAGGAGTCATGTAGCTGCCTCCAATAGTCCCGAAAATGGGTGAGGGAGGAGTATATGACGCGGCTAGTGTGTGAAGGTATGTAACAATAAAAGGCATAAATGAAAGTGGATTACCCTCGCCTATGAATTAATACCTAAAAGTTATACCCAGTCTAGCTAACTGGGTGCTCCGGAGCCAATTTACTGATCTATGTGTTGAATACTAAAGTCCTTAAGGCCCCAACAACAAGAGAGTTGGGAATGTGTGTTATAAAGAAGGATAAGGGAGGTGAGGCATAAGTAAAATTATTAATAATGATGATGAGTTTTGAGATTGTAACTAAAATCTTGTGTAAGCCATAAACAAGCTTGAGAGCATAAAGTAATCTTATTAACTAGTAAATTTCATAGTAAATAAAAGATAAAAAATATAAGATGCTGGGGATCTTAGTACGCGTGTGGTTGCGTTATACTTACCTATAATTACAGGAGGTGGATGAACCTGATAGAATGAACTTCCATGACTTCTCAACATGACAACGCAGTGGCCAATACGGAGCTAACATACATTCAACAGCAAAAGCGAAGCAGATAAAATCTGGTGAGTCATCAGACATTACGCTTATCGCGGCCATCCGAAGGGATGCGGTCGCGACATGGTGGAGATGCTGGGATATACAAGGAACACAGGACATAAAATTGAATTGATGTGCGAGCACACACATGAAACATATGAAGCTAAATCAAGCTACTCCAGACTGAAAGAAGACGGAGAAGACAAAGATGAAGATATGAGAAGTCTGAATTGCTCCTTTCAAGATAATAGTTTGGCCCTGTGATGTCATGTATGAGAAGGTGCTTGGAAGTATGTGAGATTAAAATTATTTATTTTAACATTTTATTGGCATACCTACTTTAATTAAATGTTCTATTTTACAATAACATAATATTGTGGGGTTTGATATTTTAACTTGATATTTAATTTCAATTTATTTTTTAATTTTGTTGAATATTTGTTCACCCTGTGAGCAGGTTTTATTGAGCATAAATTGATATATTCTAAACCTTATATTGATCAAAAAACTATACAAATAAAGTTATTTAAATTTACATAAGAATAACATAGACTATATTGTGCTTACAAATTTCCCTTGAGAATAGAATAGAATATACCTACTTTATTGTACACTAAAAAAAATATAATACAGTAAATTAAAAAAAAAAGGAGATAGAAAGTGTACAAGTAGGCGGCCTTATTGCTGAGTAGCAATTTCTACCAAGTAACCTTAGGGTGATCAGATTAAATAGTGAGACGGTTCTTTGCAAATAATATAAACTACTAACAAAGAGTAATTTTCCTTTTAACAGATAGGATACAGTATAATGACATTTTACAGTAAATTGCAGAAACTTTTAATTTGCAGTGAACGTTTTGTTATGAATATTTTAGTAGAGGGTACGATGCAACAATGAGTTTTTATTAATTGTATATAATTTGACTAATATTGTTATGTCCATTTATCTAATTACCTGTGTCAGGAACCAGCTAATACCAACATGAGGTTTATTGGTTGATACTTGTCATGGTTGGCATTGGTTTATAACAGGGCCCGTTATAAATCGATGACAGATGTAGATAATAGGATCCTAGACGTTGGTTATAGCAAGTCATTATGGAAAGTAGTGACGAAAAATTTAAATACTACACTCATTGTTTATCGTATCGGCACAGGCACAGAATAAGATATACTGTACTACGGGGTACCGGTTTATAATTATAACTGCGCTAGATTTTTCAAATACGTTGATAAGTAGCCTTGCTACTTGTGTATCTGTTTGTTGCGAATATATTTCTTTATAGTTCACACAATTAGTACATACAATGAGATCTTGGCGGAAAGTATGATGAAGTAAATATTTTTTCTCCGCGTGTTTTGAGAAAATCCTAATTTTATTAAACAGTATGGTAATAATATTTATCGGTAGCTGTCTAAAGGGACCTTTTCTATGGGAAAGGGAGGAGACGAACGAATACAATGTCAAAGTTTTATTTAGACTTAATTTGTAGATTACATTGTATCTTACCTATTTTAATTTTAACTATTTGAATCGTGGGTACATGGATATCATATTACATTTTGTTCACTGTCAACAGCGTTATCGCGCTATCAATGCGAAACAGCTTGCTGCGAGCAATTTTGACCCGTACATCGGTGAAGTTGCATGAACAGTTGGCGGTTTTGCCTTGAAGGTCGTGGAATAAGCTGTGACTACTTAAACTATAGACGTAAAAAATTTACAATTTTAAAATTAACTTTTTTATATAAAATTATGCAAAAAATTTAATTTATCTTCAACGATATCTAAGATACAGTAATCATTTCCATAATTTTTAGGCTAGATCCGTTAGTCAATTTTTATGAAAAAAAAAAATATTAAAATATAATTTTAGAGCAGAGAAAACTTTAATTTCATAATATTACTTATGTAGTTCATATAGACTTCATTGCACTGGAATGACACATAAATGTATCTTAGTACGGAAAGTTGTAAAAAGGGCAGTCTTATTATTCCAGTCAACCTTTAAAGTCAGTAAGATGTAATAATTTACTTTCAAATTCAAAACTAGTAAACGATAAAAATTATTTTTGTTTGTAATTATTAAAAATCGCGAAATGCAATAAGTCGAATGAAATATTAAGTAGATTGAATCTTGTTTGATAGTAAATTGAATTTGATGGAGTTAGTGTCAGTAACCTCGTTCATACTCGTAGTGACTTATTATTATTAGACACGCTCAAAACAGTACGTTAAATGCCATATCACATTACTCATCACCTCCGAAAAGGTGATATCACCTCGTACCATTACACATTACCCTAAACATTACCCGAAATGTTGAATGAATTTGTAAGAAGAAATGCTTTGTAGTCATTGATATTTTGTAGTATTGTTCTATTCCGTATTTCCTACCGTAGCGTAGTAGAACACATTATTACCCGCCCGCGACTGAGACATTAGCATTATTCGAGATAAATAGGTAGCACACATAAAAGAAGGGGGGTATTATTGTTTTTATTTTTGCTAACTGACCGACAGAAGTTGATTTTCCTTCATAGTAGTTAATGTGTGATGTGTGCTGGTGTACTGGTTGGAGTACTCACGTGATATGTGATATTGCATTATCTTTTAGGGTGATATTACTTTTGTGAAATCATACGCATGACCTACACATCTCTAATTCTTAACAAGTAGTGTATCACATACCGAGTGTTAGTAACAAACAAGTATTTATATCTGTTGCTATAAAATATGGGTAAATTTTATTGGCTTTGAAGTTATTGAGTAGTTTATTGTTCGGCTATTGAGTGAAGGACATTGCTACGTTTAGATCGTACATGTATTCTTTTAATAGTAAGTTTTTACCTATTAGCGATACTAGTTAGTACGCGTTATTATTATTATTATCATCATAACGTTACTTTTTATCCATTATTACAAGGCTTATAATAATATAAAATTTGGAGGGCCGGATATAATGGTTACTTTCCTAAATATAAGTATGTAGTGTAATCACTACATGGAAGGTTAATAAGCAGAAAAGTACAATTACTTTATTTGAATAAAGATACATACATTTGCCTATAATATTATAATTTTGACTGTTTTCAAAAGTAGCAAGTACTTAGATAATGTAGTAGTTAAAGAAAGATTCATCAACTTAGTTCTACCTGTGAAAAAGATTATCGAATCGGAATTCGTGTAAAGAAAATAAGCAATAATGTCAATTGACAGTTTAACCAATTGAGTCTAAAATTTAAAGCTTTTAGGGTTGTTTTGTTATATAGAAGTATATAATAACATATATATATATAACTTTTTCTTTGACGCGTTTGACTGATTGTACAGTAATCTTGGATAATAAATTAGAATTAAGACTGACAAGTTCTTCTCCTTCCCAACCCCACAAGATGTTACAGCCTCGACAAAAACAACTACCTAGTTACTCGTACTTACGTAGATAAAAATTGTAAAGTAATATTCTACTAATGAATGATATAAGTACTGATTCACTTGTATTATCTACGGTTCAAAATGAATTGAAGGATTAATTGAGAATTTGAATATTATAAACTAACTTTACTTTTTAATAACTTACTTTTGAATATGAAGTTTAGTTCCGAGTAATGAAGCGGATAATTTACATGCGGCTATTAAAGCTTATTTATTATTAATGGAATAAAATGAATATCTTATTTTTATAAATTCGCGAAGGAATTTGTACAGAATTAAATAATAATAGTAACGTATCGATGTCAGCTAAATAAAAGTATGTTGCGTAAACGTAATAAAGTCCCTACCTACATTGACTACTAAATATTATGAGAGCGCTTTGTTGTGTATTTGTTAAGGGACTAGTATACCAGTAGTAAGTCATGTAAAGCTTTGAACTCAAGTTAACGATTTAGGTATCAGTCGTGTTCAATTATGTTAGTATGAAAATAGAATACTTCATTATTTGAACTATAATGGATAAATTTGTGATCGTCCGACATACCGTGGAATCGAGTAGTGACAGATAAGCGAGATAATGAATACAGTTCTGTAAAATAGTACCTACATAAATAATTTATAGAAACAATTTGAAATGGGACATTATATTCTTTAGTTAAATAACATGCAATATAACGTCTACATAGTTAGTACTTAATGTAACAAATAACTGGTTCAAAGGTTTTGGAAATCGGCCTGGATATTAATGAATAGAACAAGGATAGCATTTGTTTTGTTTAAGGTTTATTATTGATGTCATAGTCCCGATCATTTTTATTGAAAATATAGATATAGACACAACTTATAGAAAATAATCTAAATGTTGTTGTAATTACCGATCCGAGTTATCGAGATAAACAAGGTTTTTACGAGTAGTAAGATAATTAATGATTGGTTAAAAATATTTATACTTTACAAAGTTTGTTTATGACGTTTGAAATCGTAAAAGTTTTGGAGTAGTAGGTACCTATGGTTTGATCATGAAGTTTGAAATCGCGATGATTCGATGCTATTGTGCGACGTGATTACATTCTCGATAGTTCAAAATATAATAGTACACGTATTTCTATTTGTGGTGTTCTTTATCGGATATTTGACAACGAGTGTACTTTTAATCAATTATATAATTGAACAATAAAGTCGTTATTTATTTGCTAAGAATTTGTAACGTAACTGAGCAAATAATGTTAAATTGAACGTATCCATAATATAATGTTTTATAATAATTAAGGATTGAGTAAACGCAACAAATATTGGCGAATGCAGCGCCACCTACATGTAATTATTAGAAGCGTGTCACAATCAACTGCTCCTGTAAAATTGTGCACCTTGTCTTGGGGGTCTCGGGACTTTACTGAAATAAAGCCTGTAAGTTTCGTCACTACAATCTTTTATCCCCTAACCAAAAGACACCCTGAACACATACTTTTAATAAATAAGTACGGTTATACGAAGATTTTATTTGTTCGAAACATATGATAGATTAATAACTAGTAGATCGCTAAAAAGTAGATTAAAGTAATATATCTGTAATATTATTCATCTAACCAGATAAATCGTCGTGCAGTATCACTGACTATCATTAAAAAAAAGGGAGTTTAGAGTGAATCGAACATGGTCAGTGATGAAAAGATAATTCAGCGGGAAATTAATAACTCTTAATACGATTTGTTTAGTAAATAAATGAAATGTCAAGTTCAAACATTTCTTTACATGAATTATAGAAATAATAGTTGTTTAGTCGTATGAAAACTGTATACGGTAATAATAGATAAATATTCTTATCTATACATGTTGCTATAATATACTGAATAATGAAAAAGAATTTTGACAGTTTTAATTTGCTTGTTTATTATTGCGGAAGATACTTAAAATATCAAGTATTAATGGAGTTAGATAACTTTGAACATAAAATATTTGATGATTGATAGTATCATTAATATGGATAGTATAATTATATATACACGAATTAAGATTTGAGTCATTGAGAGACGAGACAGTGAAATTCCCAAACTCAGACAGAAACTGAAGTTAAAATATTGGATCTAGAAAAATGGGCGTGACGCATAATATGTAACTATGCGATAATTGAGAGCTACGAAAAGGAATCGAAGAAAAGATTAATTTAATCTTTAAAGAAAACTATGCGACGCGATGGAAAACTATGCGATACAATGGAAAAGGATTTAAATGTTGGAATTTGAAGATGTTACAGTTGATCAGTTGAAGCAATGATGAAACACGGGAAATAATGAGGAATAAAAAGCGACAACAACAACAATAACACAACGATCCGATGATAGATCTAGTACAATGATGGTAATAATAAGGAGATGTAACTCTGTGGCAAAGTTACAGTTCTACGAGCTGGTCTAAGGAGAGTCTACTTGAAGAGATATGAAGTTTAATTTGGAGGATATTAAGTTACGTTGAATAAATAGGATAGTTACCTATAAGGAAAATGAAGACGGATATTATACAAATACACATAAGTAATACTTTGTGGTGAAGATTGGGAGAATAAGAATATTAGATCGACCTAATGAAAATGCTGTAGAATATTGTAGTTTCTTATTGTCAGACGATAGTTGTTGGTCTTTGTTACAACAACAATTTTTTCCTGTCGCGGGAGGTTCTTCCTTCCTAAAACGGTAGGAAGAAAGTCTCATGATGGAGTCTGAGTAACACAACATTTGAGTAAAATAACATGAAGTAGATAAGGCGAACTGCATTGTGGAGTTAGTTATTACGTCGACGGAAATTCTGCGGATAATTATTGGGTGTAACTTTACGGAAAAAAGAAAAATACAGATTGCAATGATTGCTCAAGTGATATCGGATAAGGACGGACGATTATTGAGAAGACAAGGCTACCTACTATACGAGATATAATAGTAGCCAGCCACTAGGGGAACACCAACAGGAACCACGAAGGGGAATGCCAACAGGGATTGAATAAGATGATGTTCAAACTGAGAAAAGGAGAGAAAACACGATTATTTACACTGTTGTAAATCAGACTATAACTGATTATATTAGAAAATGCCTCGAATATGAGACACAAATAGATGAAGTTACGAAGCATTCTGATTTCTTGACGATAGGAAGATGTATCTCACAGGAAAGAGCTCTTCAAAAAAAACCTGAAACACAAGGAACAATCACAAAAAGGAAATTAATAAAAGAACACTAAAATAATTAGAAGAAATGAAAAAAGAAATGTTCATAAATAGATACTTACCCAATCTTCAGGAATGTTACAGACACTCGTCTAAGGGACCTAGAGTAAAATCCGACCAAGAGCCACAAATTCAGCAGATAGTCCAAATAAAGGATGTCCATTGTAGAGTAGCTATACTTAAAGTATATGACAAGGAATTCATCATATCCATCGCGCAACTTTAACTCTTCGAGGTCGAAGAAACAGATGAGGTGAAGATACCTGCAACGACATCTTAAAGTGAGTCACCAAGCATAGTATCTCCAAAAATGGATGAACCAATGAATATGCCACATAAAGGAGTAATTGAAAAGTCAAATATACTCAAGATAAGATAATGGAAGAAGTTCCAAGAAAGAGCGAGCCATTGAGTAGATTCGTCGATAGACTCGCAGCTTAATAACCTTGTTATAATCTTCGGGGGCGGGAGTGTCGCGACGAACGCGAATCATACATATCAATCATACCAAAGACTAGGCTGTATGGGTGTAAATTATTGCCTACCCGTGATTGTGTAAAAAACTAATGTAAAATCTATGGCATTCTAGAAGTATTCCCACGCCACATTGAAGTGGTCGCTCATCGAGAAAGTTCATACCGGGAAGATGTGGAGGACGTTGCATCGGAGTTGCAGTCGCCCCGCCGGACAAATAAGCTAAGTATCCTGAGCATTATGAATTCTCCGTGTGTCGTAGTTTTTCTGATAATAGATGTTTTTTACGTGTACCTCCCTTATCGAGGATCTGGCCAGATTCAAGGATGACTTGCGACGATCACTTCATTTAGCACACATGTATTTATTATATATACCTATTTATATATGTACACAAATTACTTAGGGAGTAGGTTGTCGTCGCGAGTTGCATCCGTCCAAGATGAAAGCAGGGGTCATATAGCTGCCTCCAATAGTCCCGAAAATGGGTGAGGGAGGAGTATATGACGCGGCTAGTGTGTGAAGGTATGTAACAATAAAAGGCATAAATGAAAGTGGTGATTACCCTCGCCTATGAATTAATACCTAAAAGTTATACCCAGTCTAGCTAACTGGGTGCTCCGGAGCCAATTTACTGATCTATGTGTTGAATACTAAAGTCCTTAAGGCCCCAACAACAAGAGAGTTGGGAATGTGTGTTATAAAGAAGGATAAGGGAGGTGAGGCATAAGTAAAATTATTAATAATGATGATGAGTTTTGAGATTGTAACTAAAATCTTGTGTAAGCCATAAACAAGCTTGAGAGCATAAAGTAATCTTATTAACTAGTAAATTTCATAGTAAATAAAAGATAAAAAATATAAGATGCTGGGGATCTTAGTACGCGTGTGGTTGCGTTATACTTACCTATAATTACAGGAGGTGGATGAACCTGATAGAATGAACTTCCATGACTTCTCAACATGACAACGCAGTGGCCAATACGGAGCTAACATACATTCAACAGCAAAAGCGAAGCAGATAAAATCTGGTGAGTCATCAGACATTACGCTTATCGCGGCCATCCGAAGGGATGCGGTCGCGACAACGCCTTTTTGAGAGCACAGCAACGAAGGCAGATGTACTACCAACTAGGCTACAGAGCCGTCCATCACATCATATATCATATCATATCACTAACTAACCTCGTATACTTAGTGTTTAAGTAAAAATTTACAATTAATTACTAAACATACCCCTTTATGGCATTCTAAGTCGGGTGCACTTAGTGGTTCAAATATTTTATCATGCTATTTATTCATGCTATTTATTCTCGCCTAAAATCCTATAGGGGGAGGTACACTTTGTAGACATACGATACTGGCATTGAAAACAACATACCCGATTATGAAATCACAACTTGGGTATACTAGTAGTTAAAAGCGCTGTACTAAGTATACCCGACAGGGAATCTCCACAAGGTACATTTGTAAACACTTGGCGCACATCATTTACTCCTAAATATACCCGATCACGACACCCCAACTCGGGTATATTTAGTAGTTTGAATATTTTGAAATCGCCATGCTAAATATACCCGACCAAAACCCCACGGGGAGTCTCCACAAGGTACATTTAGTAAACACGCGTTACCAATTTACTTGGGAGAGTTTACTAGAGCCTGAGCTAGGACAAATTCAAATTCAAATTCAAATGTTTTATTGCTCCATATGGTAAAAAGATTACAGATGAATACTTAAGTATTTGAGTAACACATATGGACCCGGGAGGGCACAGCAAATTATAAAGACTAGAAAATATATAATATTAATTCTAAATAATATGTTATATAACCTCCTGACGACCAGAGATACTAAAGTTGGACTTTTCTTCTGAAAGTTTCATAGATTGCTATTTATGGGTTAACATTTAATAGTTAAATAGTAAAAAAAATCTTTGGCTCGGAAAATCTAGCTTTTCCTTATGTTCTATAAAAAGTACAAGCGAAGGTAATCAATATGTACTTCTTATAGGACATAAAGTTGTGTCTCAATAAAATATTATTATTTTTTTAAAAAGGAGAAGTATCTCATGAAAATAAAAGTAGTTTTTAGCAAAAATATATGTATTAATAATAAATTTTACAGAAAAATTACAAATATTGCAATTTCTTGAACAATATTTGAACCATCAGTAAATACTGCTCATAAAATGAGAACCACTCACTTTCATAGTGATGTTTGACCAAGTAAGCTGGTTGAAATAAATTTTATTCTTCGGGTTTAAATGTAACTGCCTACTATTTATCTGGAAAATCATCTTTGGTACTAGTATTTCCGCAAAGAGTGTTAACGCGAGGGTTAGTTGGTAAAGATCCTCTACTACAAGCTCCACGAACCCTCCTTGTTCCTCTATTACGTGATGATTCTTGCGACTGGATGATCCGGGAATCATTAAATGATGTAGGAGAAGGCACCGGGTGGTCAAACATTTGATTATCTGATGAAGAAGTTACAGAATCCGTGTATACTGCTACGTTACGATTCACTACTGGAGGAACGTAAGTTAAAACACAGTCTAAATTATCATCCAAGTCTTCGAATTCAATTCTATACAAACAGTCCAGTATATCTTCATCATTTAAAACTGAAAAAGAAGCAAAATTATATTAGCAATCCAGTAAATCAAGCAACGTCCTATGCAAAGTACAGAAAAATCTGGCTATGTGATATATTCATTGACGACTTTTGTGCTTTGCATAGTACATAGAAAGTTAAGGGTCATTATTTTCATAAAAACAAATATTTTGCATAAATATCGATGCATATGTCCGAAATAGTTTCCGATTAGTAAAATAATCTAAATATAACATGAATAAATATAAGAATAAGACTGATTGATATGGATAAACTTACATCTGCGCAAGCGGTCCTCCGGTTGAATTTCTTCCGACGCCATTTTCAATAAAATAGCAGACGTCAACGAGTGAATAATCAATGACAGTCATTTGACAGGATCCAATAAATAGTGTTACAACATTAAAAAAATGTTTCAATAGTGTATTTTCGTGGCGGAATTTTTAAAATTCTATGTTCTATGTATAGTACGGTGGTCGTCAGGAGGTAATACTAATTCTAAATACTATTCAAAAAACTCTTGCAGTGTGTAACAAGACTTACTTATAAGGTACTCTTTTAATAGTTTTTTAAATTTATTAATAGTTTGCTCAGCTTGGATGTCTTTTGGAATATTATTATAAATTTTTGCTGCCATGGCCACTGGTCCAGAGCTAACCATTTTCATATTAGTTTCAGGGAGGGCTAATCTGGTATGGGGTCGTAGATTGGGAGGGCGGGAATACTTAGGGAAGAGATGGGGGTTCTTTTTAACGAAGAGACTAGTTTCTAGGATGTAGGTAGATATCAAAGTGAGAATTCTGTATTTTTTAAAATATGGTCTGCAGCTGGTCATTGAATTGATATTTGCTATTATTCTTATGCATCTTTTTTGAAGTAAGAATAATTTTGTAACATTAGTGCTATTCCCCCATAAAATGATTCCGTACTGGAGCCAAGCGTGTGCATATGCATAGTAAGCTGTTAGAGCTGTCTTAATGTCCGTATTTTTTTTTAATTCGTACAATGCATAAGAAAATCTAGACAATTTTGAAAATATATTTGCCACGTGATCTTTCCAATCAATACTGGAATCAATGTTAATACCCAGAAGGGGATATGATGAAACACAATCTATTTTTTGATTTTGGAAGGAGTAATTTATTTGCAAATGGCGTTTTTGGCGGGGTTTAAATTGTATGAGTCTAGTTTTAGATAGATTGATTTGAAGGTTATGGTCATTAAGCCAGTTTACTATTTCAGAGAAGGTTGTATCAAGGGTCGAGTTTAAGTTAATGGAATTTTTACAAGGTAGTACTACAGAAATGTCGTCAGCGAACAATGTACATGAGTGGCTTATTATTCTTGGTAAATCATTGATATATAGCAGGAACAAAATGCAGCCTAGAACGCTTCCTTGTGGAATAGATTGGGTAACTTTAGCAATTTTTGACCGAACTTTACCTATTTCACCAGTGGTATCATTATAGTGTTCAATTTCTACATACTGGTAGCGGTTATTTAGGTATGATGTGAACCAATCGTGAGCAATTCCCCTTACGCCTATTCCATATAATTTGTGCAGAAGGATATCATATCGTACTCTATCATAGGCTTTGCTCATATCTAGCAAGATTCCTACAGCATACTGTTTGTTATTTATAATGTTTAGAATATCAGATATGTATTTAAAGACAGCTAATGAGGTTGAGTATTTTTTTCTGAATCCATGTTGTTGGGTACTAAAAATGTTGTATTTTTCACAAAAGGAATATAGGCGGTTTGTCATAGCTATTTCGAAAATTTTGGCAAATGTAGGTAATAGAGCGATGGGGCGATAGTTGGTGCAGTTTGTTTGGTCGTTTTTTTTGTAGATTGGTTTAACTATGGATAACTTTAGTAGGTCTGGGACAGAGCCTTCAGCAAATGACTGGTTGATTAGAAAGGTCAATATGGGGGCTAGATATTCAGCACATCTTTTTATTAGAATAGGTGGTAGCTCATCGTGGCCAAAGCTTTTTTTATTTTTTAAATCAGCTATTATTTTCATGACTTCTTTAGTGGTAACAGGCCATAGGTAAAAAGAGTTCTCAGATGGTTTGAGTACTGGGCGTCCTATTGGCGGTTTTGCAGAGGTGTCAGAGCCGGCGACAGTTAAGAAGTATGTATTGAATATATTTGTTATTAGATTAGGATCTTGTATTAATTCATTGTGCTCATTTTTTATATTAATGTTCTTTTTGTAATTTTTTTCTTGTTTATTTGTTTTTTCCCTGATGAGGCGCCATGTAGCTTTCATGATATTGTCCGAATTTTGAATTTTTTTAATATTTTGAATACGCTTCGAAGTTTTTACTGCTCTCTTTAGTACTTTTTCATAGTTTTTATAATTACTTTTTAATAACTGGCTATCTGTTTTATTTACAAATATCTTGAGCAACCTTTTAGTTTTACAACTTTTTTTTAAACCATTAGTTAACCATGTTTTTTTATATTTATTTTTTATTTTTACAGTTACTACCGGGATGCATTTATTTAATATTTTTAATAATATATTGTTGAATGAATTATAGTTATCATTTACTGTTCTATTTGCATGTATCAATATATCAAAATTAATTTTTTTAAGTTCTGATATAAAATATTGTATGTTTTGTTCGTTGTAAATTCTTTTTTTTATATACCAAGATTTCGAGATTCCCAACTTTACAGATGGTATATCAATGAGAATTCCTTTGTGATCTGAGAGTCCATATTCGTGTGTATAGATATTACAATTTTTAGTTCCGAAATTTGTAAATAATAAGTCTATACAGGTTCTACTAGTCTTTGTTATTCTAGTCGCTTCTTTGATATTTTGCAAGAAGTTAAAACTTTTCATTAGATCTAGCAAATTTGTTTCTAAAGACGATTTTACTAACATATCTATGTTAAAATCTCCACCTATTACTACGTTCTTTTTAGAATATTTTCTTTGTACATACTGCAAAAGCTTTGACAATAAATCATAAAAAGTATTAGGCATTCTCTTTTTATCAGGCCAATATAATACAATAACAATTAAATCTAGCTTTGGGATCTCTATGGCACATGTTTCAAATATAAATTCTAAGCTCATGTTTTTTATGTCATGTAGTTCTAGAAACTCAAGGTCTTCTTTAAGAAGGATGCAGGCACCTCCACCTTCATAGTTTGATCGACAAAATTGTGTTGCAAGCTTAAAGCCATCTACTTGTAGTATATCTAGCTGTTTGTGTGATATCCACGTTTCTGTAAGACATAGCGCGTGTATTCCTTTATCTTCTTCTATAGCGGCTTCTATTAAGTGTCTTTTGTTTTTAAAGCTTTGCATGTTTTGAAAAAGAATTTTTAAGTTAGTATCGAAAAAGATTAATAGATTCAGAATTTTTGTTAGGTAATTCTTCAGGTATCCTTATTTCATCGTTTAGGGTTGTAAATGTGGATGTGGTCTCCTTATCGTTTAAATTTTGTGGTACTAACTGATGTTCTTTTCCATCTATGAAAAGTCTATTATTGATGATGTTGGCTCTATGTCCATTGCGTCTCGCCTGGACTAAAGTATCTATCATATTTTTCCGTCTAACAAGCGACTCTCCATCAAGCGCTTCAGATACAGCTAATCCAGTATTCCTGAAGAGTTTTCTGTTCTGTAATATTTGTCTAGTAAGGTTTTTACTCAGGAATTCAATTTGTAGAGGCCTTCTGCGACCTCTTTTTCCCAATCTCTTTATGTCTTCTACGTATCCATGTATATTTATATTCAAAATCAAAATAGGTTTGAAATAACATTTTTTAATAATTACTTATAAACACGCAAAAAGCTAAACAATGCACTTATGATTCAATAGATAGGCTGTTGCGACTAGATTAAAATAATACAGTACTAAATAGGTACATATCATTTAATGGTTGTCTTTGTACTTCACTTGCATTTAATGATTGTCAATTTGGTACTTCACTTTATCTGTAGAAAAGAACATACTCATATTGATACTCAAAACAATACGTAGTAAGCAATTGACTAACAAAAAAGAGTAGATATTTAAAAAAATATTGAAAAAGAATGTGTACATAAGGATACATTATTTGTTTTATTCTTTTCTTTATTATAATTTTTTTATTATTATAGATGATTTATAAATAGGGCTTGAATCACTATTTCTGGGCAAGTTAAAATGTAGAACCTTAATCTCTTTTTTTAATTGACCTACGCTTGTATCGAAAATCAACATTACAAGCTTCACCGGACTTAAATTATCTAATTATTTGGTCAAGCATGCCATACAAACATTGGTAGGACCTTACCCGCGTGACCTCTCAAAGTATGCAAACACCTCCAGCTTTCAGCCTTGTGCTTCCCAGGGGCTCCGGCGACTGTGAGGCCCCAAACCATCACCAATCTATCATCGCCTCCCGAGGCCAGGTATTTGCCACCGTTACTCCATCTCACACAGTTTACACATGCTGAAATAATTGTATTGGAATATATAGGTATACACTAATACAGTATGCAGGCACTTACATTTCCCATGAAACAATAATTTCTTATAGCAAATTTTTTTTTATTTTTTTTTTATCAGAAATATTGATCTGTGCTCTTGCAGAAATAGGCTGGGAGCTATTCGGACATGTGCTCTAAGTGGAATAATGGAATTCTGTTATACTAAAATTGCTGCTTAGTAAATACTGTACTTGTATAGTTCATACTTAGTAAACAGTAAGTATTTAATAGTTATTCAGTTAGTATTCAATAGTTCCTCATCAAAATACAGAAACTTAATGCTTCAAGACACCAGAAACTTTGTCAATTCAATTCAATATTAATAACTATGGCTTCTGAAAGCAGAAACCCTGTTTCAATCTCAACCTTACCCAAATGGTTGTCCATTTGACAAAGCATTTTTGGCACATTAGGGTCAACCTCAACGGCCTCATACAAGACTGAGTTCAGGTTCCACACAACGACCCGCCCCGAGTCTCCGCCTTGACCACCGGTCGCGAACCGCTTCCCAGTAGGATGTATGTCCACGGAAAATATAGGTTTATCTGAAAAATATACAAAATCTTCACCATACATTTCGCGTAATTATTAATGTAATTTTAATGGAATTTAAGCAAACTCACCATCATGATTCACCCAGCTGGGTTTTAGGAGCTTCATTTATGATTTTAAAAATAGTTTTTACTGAAAAATACTGATCGGAAAGTTGTATTTATTAAATAAACACACGGCGATCGAGTGTTTATTTCAGTTTTCTGTTTGACAGTCGACCAGCCCACCGGCATTTTTAAAAAACACGTTCTGAAGATAGGAATTCGAGTACTTTAATTTATTGAAAAATGTTTTTTCAATAAAATTAATTAAAAATGTAAACATCCATTTATTTCATTAATTTACCACACATACATTAATCTCAATCTAACTAGATTTTGATTTATTTTAACAGCTGAAGTCTTTATTTTGAACGGTTGCTTTTATTTCATTTATCCCCCCCCAACCCACCCTTTTTGGAGTTTGCGGAGCGGCGGGAATCTAGAAGAATGTCGCGTCGCGCCGTTTAAATTGTATAAATAGTTTTTTACGGACAAGAACTAATTAACCAGCTATACTAGTGTAAAGAAAGCTCCTTCAACTATTCAACAATCCAATGAAAAGACTTTATGTATCTACATCTTTACTTATTTACCTCTTTGCACTAAAGACTTCTTCAATAACCAATGTAATGATGATGAGAATTGAGCAGGAAGATAACTGAAGATAAAAATGAAACTAAAAAAGAAATCATTTTAAAGATAAAGTAAATAATGTTTTTTTAGACCATGATAATAATTAATAATAACCATACAATTGGGCTGTATGAATTAGTTTCTTTAACTTTCTCCTTGTGGCAAAAACATGAAAAAAAAAAACAGACAGCAGCAGATGTCATTTTCCTTGCGGCGCGTGGTGGAAAACGTTTTTCTTTCTTCAGTCTTGAAAGTTTCGAAAGGCTTTAGCCACTCGTGATACAAAGGCATGAGAGGTGCTAGCACTCTGATACCTGCTCGGTTCCTCACTCTCGTCGGCCACTTGTGCGTGTTAGTGACGCTGCTATGGGAGAACCAGCGGAGCGTGAAACACTGTTTGCCAAGCCAGTACCACAGCCAGTTCTTCCAAATTTATCACAGCCGGTGAGTTTGGCCCTGGTATTTACTCTTGTAATTAGCGGAATATCTAGTTGTATCTTTACATACTCTAGTTGGCTAAGGATTTTCATGTTTTCTGTTATGATTTCTATGGTAATGTGATCGACTCGTAGAGTTAAGAATTTACGTAAAACATATTTTTGTCATGTTTGTTGGTTACGTTTGCGTCACAATTCTTGTTTGCTAAGAATTTGCATGTTTGAACCTATAAAGTATGTATTGTTTTGTAGCCTGTGAATGTTGTCTTTTTTTCTGTAATTTATGTAAATGAAATACGATGTTTGACCTTTTGACGCATTGCTGTATTATCTTCATCTATCGACCTAAATGCATTGTCCTCGATACCTAGCACTGTCAATATAAAACTTGTTATTTTGAAATAGAAAAGAGTTCATTTATTACTATGAAAATTCAAACTTAATTATGGTTTCATGAATTGGTTTGATAATATTTGCCATGTAAGTATTGTACAACTGTCTGTATAATTTGATCTTTTCATCATTAAAATTAATTTCAATTATACAATATTAAACAAAACAAAAAATCAGGTAAAGCAAGGGTATAGTATTGTTGTTAGTTTCTTATGAGTATTTTTCCTAAATTATGGATAAACTAGCTTAATTTTGACAGTTTTTTCCAACAGTTGGAATGAGGGATGAGGAAAAAATCTCTGGTCTTCTATAAATCTAAGTTCTATTCTGTCTTTCCACCAAGTTTAAATAAAAATTGGTTCAGTGGTTTTGTCCTATAAGTGTAACAAATAGACAGACAGATTTACTTTAGTTTTTATCATATTAGTAGGGATAAACTTGGTTCTATTTTTAATAATAATAATTCTGATTAATAACCACTAAGCACAAAATATGATTGAGTATAATATGAAAACTTTATTTTTAAAATAGGAGGGAAAAATGTGTCTGAACCATTATAGTAATATAAGATAAGAAAACATTACTCCAGCCAAACAACTATAGGTATAAAACAATTCTAATAAGTATGTTTATATATCACTAGCGACCCGCCCCGGCTCCGCACGGGAAAATGGTTATTGTGGGTTATCCTTCAGTATATTATGCATGTATTATACATATAAACCTTCCTCTTGAATCACTCTATCTATTAAAAAAAACCGCATCAAAATCCGTTGCGTAGTTTTAAAGATTTAAGCGTACAAAGGGAGGGACATAGGGACAGAGAAAGCGACTTTATTTTATACTATGTAGTGATTGTACACAACAGCAAGCTCTCATTAACAAAGTAAGGTAAAAGTAAACTCAAGTTCTTGTTTCAAGAACAAGTTTCATTAATAAAAATTACAACATACAAAAGATAAATGATGAATAGAAACAAAATAATAAATTAAAGGTTTGATAGTAAACATTCTAGAAAGAATTAATGTGTGTGTACAGAAATTCTAATTAAAATGATGTAGAAACAATGTGTATGGGTGGTCTGATTTCTCATAGGAATATTGTTTACTGTATTTATATTTTCCACTCTAATATTATAAAGAAAGTTTTTTTTGGTTTGTTGTATAACAAAAGGGCACAAAAACTACTGGACCGATTTAAATCCGTAATTGGTTGCCTGGTAGAAATTGCTACCTTAGCAATAAGGCCGCCTATTTGTAAACTTTTACCATTGTAGACTGTATTTTTTTGTTATTCCTGGTGTGCAATAAAGTATAATATATTCTATTCTATTCTTTCCTCTACCAACATTTTATTTAAAAATGTTAGAGATTCCAGCAAGAATTACATCTGAATCTATGTCTGAATTGTAATAATGTAACCCTAACCAATTATAGAAAAGAATAACTTATAAAATTTATTATCTAGTGCAATGCGAAAATTACTGAGCTGATTTAAAATATTTATTCTTCAATGGAAAGCTCTTTTTACCACCTAATAAACATGGGAAAAAAATACGCAATCAGGCAAGGTAAAATATATATTTTTTAATTTATATGTCTTTATTTATATATAATTCTTTAATTTATCATATAGATGGCGCTGTTCGAAATGTCAAATTTCCTAAAACGCGGTATCGAGTGGTCGTCGCGGTTTGGTAGGGTCTCGAGCGAAACTTTTTCGCGTCACTCTGGTTTCCCTTCAAAACGTATAAATCTTTCGCCTTTTACTAAAGATTTCCGTGGAGGGGAACACTCAAATGAGTCTTACACAGTTTTTGGAACCCTACTCTGTAGGGTTTATAAAATAAAAATAAAGCATACTTTTACCTTACATACAACTTGTGTAAAATTAAATAACTTAAATATTAGATCAAGTACACAATTATGTATTGCCTTGGCAATTTTATATATCGGGTTATATGTTACCCGTAAAATAAAGAATATTGTTCGAAGTTCGAACAGCTCTTGATAGTAAAGAATACACCCATTGCTGTCTTGTTAAGATTTATTTGTTTGTTCGTTGATGTTGATCTTTCTACATCTTGTCCTTGTAGACATCATTATACTTGCCTTAATGAGATTCTTATTAGTCATTATTTTTTACGATGTATCAAGTCTGATTTTACGACTATAGTTATGTACTTCTCGTAAGTCAAATTAAATATATTTTCTATTGTATTCTGCATATTTATCACGATAATTTACACACATGGTTAAATGGATAATTTTTGCACACAGGTCATTTACTTAGATTTTCTTTAAATCGAACTGTAAAAACGAGAATCAGAGGGCTCGGGACAACCGATGTTCAACAAACAATTAGCCAGAGAAACAAGTACGAAGTTAATGTTCTGTAAATAAATATAGTCTAATATTTTTTTAGATAATACGTAATACGTACGTAAAATTATGTATCATCTAGCTTTCATCAACATTAAACCACTTTCAGCTGGATTCACAGAGTACATTCCCATCAGAGCTTAATGCAAGAACAGGGATTATTAATAAGTACTTCTCTCGTCTCTCACACAAAGTCTAGTATTGCAGAGCCCAGGTGGGAAAGTGGTCTGATGAAGAACTGGTTCTCACCGGATCGCCTGAGCGTGTGTGTTTGAAAGTGACAATGATACTCCACTGTGTATCACGTGTGTGGTATGGCTTTGTCAAGTTGTAGGGCTGATGTATAATTTTTTTAGTACATTTATTTAGTGCCCCTCAGAATCGTTGACCAATATAGTCGTAGTGTAGTCAGCCTCTGGGGTACTAAAATCATAAATATGCGGCGACATCGATTGTAGCGTGCAAGCGTACGACGACGTACGTAATCTGCTGAATTTAAGCAACTGGTAGAAATGTTTCACATGCATCAAAATACGAAATTACGAAGTTTTTTTACTGATCTAAGCGTTTACCTACCAAAAAAGTTATTTTATTTATCTATCTATGTTGGTTTTCATTCATACCACTTGATACTTAATCCTATCAATCGAACAATCCACACGAGTATTGATTAGTATGGTTGCACGTGCATTCATTTTGCAACGGCATGCTTAATGTAATAATAACGACCAACAATAAAATTAATCTGATTATATTAGGATTGTTATTCACTGTGTTCAATATTTTCGTTGCATTTATTCTGTGTATAGTAAGCCTTCCTTAACCGTTTTGGTGTAGGCCTTCGCCATCTTCAGGATGTCGTATGTCCCACGACATCCTGAAGATGGCGGGAAAATGGGATGCTGACAGCCCAACAGAAACGTTCCATATGTTCACCATTTTTGTGTAGGCCTTCGCCATCTGCAGGATGTCGTATATCCACCTCACCTGGGGTCTGCCGACTGGTCCCATGGTTCCATGGTTTGTATTCCAGCAGACCACGACAAATCTTATTTTAGAGTTACGTGATTCGCCCATTGCTACTTCAGTTTAGCCTCGCGCTTCACCACGTCAACTACATTGCTTTGTTTCCTCAGCTCCCAGTTAGTCTTCCGATATCAAAAATGTGTTAATACAGTTCTTAACCGTCCATTGCTGGGAACTGGTTTGATTAGGATGTCTGATGGTTTAATACAGTTTTGAGACGCATACAATTTCTTATACGACAATGACGTAGATGCCTTCGAGGGAGAGGAAATACCTACAATGCTCATCTGATGATGATTACTTGGCATTTTAGCAACTCGACTCTACTGGACTTTTAGGGATTATGTTCTTGGATTAATGTGAACAATTGCAGCTGCATGGTATTATGAGGAAAAGGTTTTTTAGCCAGCCCTATGCATTATCCAGTTCCGATGTGAGGTCGGAGCCAGTCCTAACCGCTTCAGCAGTGAAGTTTATAAAACAATAACCATATAATCCGTTGCAAGACCGTCCTCGGGCTTAGTGCGTTTGTGCTTTCTAGCGGTGCGGTGACGACTCGCGATCGAGAATCACCGCTGCAAATTTTAAATTAAGAATTAATCCATTACCAAACCAGTTAATAAAACCCCATTGCATTTCAGCCACCAAGTGGCTTTGTGGTGATCTGCCACCGAAATCTCTGGCCAGATTTCCTTTGAAAAGTTTGGCCCAGACCAATTTATGGGTTCAACATCTTCTAGCGAAGTATGGCATTTTTTCTTTAATTTTATAATTTGAAATTTTACTGTTTTGTGTATTATTTGTGTTAGCTTAATGGTGTAGTGTAGAAGGCAATAGTCAAGGTAAGTTTAAAATAAGTATAATATATCTTAAGTTTTGCGTCTTTGTTGTTTTAATTAATTGCATATTAGGAAAAGGAAAAAACGCAGCTATATTATTCTCAACCGATCGTATTTGATTGGCACCTTGACAGTCTCCAACTATATGTACTTTAAAAGTCTTCCAAGGGTTTCATTAAATTGCATAGAAGCCTGATATTTACCAAGGTTGTCGAGATATTTCTTATGTTGGACGAGCTTGCTCTTGGTCTAAGCCGCTAGGGCGAGATGATAAAAATGTCTTTTTGGCCGTTGGAACGGGAATTAGGGACTACTATTTGGTATTCTGTGCCCATGTTACGTTTTCGGTTGTTTTTTAGCGTTTCTCAAAAAGCACCTCATTTTCTGCAGCAGCACATCCGGAGGGTGACAATAATCGAAGGTGATTAAGTCTTTTCTTAATTTTTCCTAGTCAGCACTCGAGTTAGTAAATAATGTGTCGTATGTCGTGGGTCTCGTGATTGATTGTCCAATGCATTGTTGTGGTTATCGGTCACGTGAACGTGTCGGCGTGAATCGGCCGATCTCGTGTAGTAACAAGTGGATTTGTTACCTAATAAATAACTATTCGTATTACATGTAGCATAATATATATTTTAAATGCTTGTGTTGCAAAATTTACGTATCTAGTTTCTTTTGACTTGAGCATATAATATGGTAATAATAACCATGAACTTTAAGTTGAAAGATTCCTTTTAAGGGACTAATATATACTTTAGGGTGCTGGTCAAATAACTGGATTTGACAATCAAAAGAAGGAGGAAAAAAGGACAAACTGCCTACTGCTTATCGGTTATTCGACATTGCGATAAATGTTTGTCAAATGTCGACCGTATTGCAATAGATTTCGTGATAAGGACGTTAAAATTAAGTAAAATTAAAAATGTTAAAAACTTTCGCCACAACACCGTTACTTGATCCTTTCAACAACTACAAAAGAGCTGATAATCTTCAAATAACTGAAGATATTATCTCGGATCATAGCTAAGAACACTCGATTGTGACACCTTGCAAAAAAAAAACTAGATCAAAATCTATACTATACACACTAATCCTCTTTTGATGAAAGAATATTTGCTGGATGCGAATAGCGCAAGACCGATCGTTGTGGAGATCTTTGAGAGAAGCCTTTGTCCACCAGTGGAGACTTTCAGCTGAAATGATGATTTATAATAATGATTATGAAATGATGATAGTGATAGCTGCGTACCTATACTGTAGCGTGTGGAGATGGTATACAATACAAATATACTTCATTGACACCAAATACAGGAAAACAGAAAAACAGAAGAACCAAGGCGGCCTTATAGCTAAGGCAATTTGTATCTGGCAACCTTTAGGTATTTGTACCCTCGGTGTGCATGTTGCAGGTTGATGGGGGGTCTGGGCGCGGCCGTAGCGCTGGCTCTCGTTGAACTCACCACATTCATCCTCGGACTAACTATGTTCTCCTCTTCAGTCGCACTAACCTGTATCCTTTACTAACACATACTACTTACCTAACTTGTACAGATGACAGTAACTAATATACATACAACCTATTTTTTTTATTAACTAATCTACTGATAATTTCATCTGGAGTGGATTTCACAGCTAATGGTGGAAAGGAAATTTATTTTCGCAGTTGAGATATTTTTCAATACATTTTCAACCACGTAAATATTTAATTTTCTATTAAATTTGTGTTAATGCTAGTATTGATTCTTTGTTTTTATTGCATTGATGGGTGGGTTAGTAACATAAAAAAGAAATGGTTTATTGATTTTAAATATTTCCTTGTAAATAAATTGTTTTTCCTGTTTCCAGGAGTTATCTCAAGATTTATATATTTTTTATTTGTGTTGTAGATTTTTTAAATCAAGTCGTTATTTTTTATGTAAATAAATATAGTTAGTTATATAGAAAGTTATCATCTCTGTACATTATAATTTTCCTGACTCTACCCCAGCTATCTTCTGCCACGGCGTTTCATGTATAACTCTATCCTACTTCCTCCTGGACGGGTGGCTCTGTGACTGGTACTGGCCACTTTTCGCCATCGGATCAGTCTTGCCAGCCGTCGCTGACTTGGCTACTGCAGCCAAAAATATTTTCGCTAAAACCCAGTGATTTTGTCAATAAGTTAGTTTAAGTTTGACCGTCTGCCAAGTTTTGTGAAGACGATGTATTTAGTAAGTGTGATCTTATCGTATTGGAATTCTCTATTTTTTTTCTTTAGAACGCTATCTGTATTAGACTCGTTGCTTTTGTGTGCCTGATGCTCGTTTTATGAAATATGTTGGTGTTGGTAATATTTTCACATGGTTTGTTGTTTTTTTTTTAAGATATTTGTTAAAATGCAAACATCGGAAAGTAGATCTCTTTTTTAGTTATTGGTCTTATTATTAGTCTTATTATTATTATTGGTCTTATTATTAGGATTTTTAAATGAAAATTTTAATGTAATTAATAACATTTTAACGTATTTAATTTTAATTTAATTATATTGTTAACATACACATTAGGTTAAGGAATTTTCGCACACAGTATATAACTGTTAATGAAATAAATAAAATATTACGGATATAATATATTTATCGCATAATGTTTAAAGTTAGTTTATACTATTCAACTCGAATGATACGCTTCGCTTTCAAATTATATTAAAGTGGGTTATGCAGTTCTGTCTAAGGTCAATGTCTGACCTTACAAACTCCTTTGACTAATTGATATTATAAAGTACGGAATCATATTTTCATATCAAGATAATCTCGTACATCTTTTTTCTAAATTCTCTCACAATTTCAGGACCTCTAGTGCACGATTTTAAGTTTAAGATACACTTTGTTTTCTGAACAGTCTGTCTAAACTTGTCACGTTGTTTTCAGATCTCCAACAACGAACACGAGAAGCTAACACAGCCAGTGGTATACCGGTCGTCATGGTCGTTCTACCTCATACTCTGTGGAGTGGTCACCACGCTAGGATCCTCACTGCCTGTAGGGTACAACATTGGAGTCGTCAACACGCCAGCTGAGGTTAGTATACCCAAACAAGAATCGCTTTATTGTCTTTGAACCTCCTATAATAATTGTGATATATTTAAATCATGGGAAACAACAAAAATAAATAACCTTTGTGCGTAATGTCAGTCAGCATGTAGTTGCCACTTTTAAATGGGACCAACTACCATCAACTTTTCCTGTGGATGTCGTGTGAGGCGACAGTCACATAACCCAAGCAGTACCCTTTAGATAACAGTGCCCGTACCCGCCGGCGGAGGCGCGGCTAAAACCAAAATCAAAATTGATAATCAGAGACGGAGCCCCTCAGGTGTCGTCTCATTCAAGATGTTTTTCAGTATAAACGCGCTAGGCTGAGGTCCGAGACTCTCTCGAGCCCCCCTAGACGCGTTGGTACATTACTTTTTTGGGGTAGAGTCTTCCGCTCCCCCGCAAGTCCGGTGAAGCTTGATCCGTCGTACTTAATTTTCGACTCAAGCATAGGTCAATTAAAAAAAAAACCCAAGCAGTAATATTCACCTTGCAATTCCCAACTCAACTGCCGAGCGTGAAGCGTGGCAATCATGGTCTTTTCAAGCAAGCAAGCATCTTTTTCAGGGCCTACCTCGACGTTTTCCCCGTCATTCCCAGGCCTGCCCTCCAGTCACGTCAATTTGAATAATTACCGATCAGAAATTCTAGTTTTTTTAGTATTATGAAGAATTTGAACTTTGAAGCAATAAATTGTTCAAATTGACCAACAGCAGCGGTCAGGCACGCGACTTACTACAGTGAATAAAGACTTTCTTTATTTAAATGAGCCATTCAACTCTACTATCAGTGTTTTGCTTGCTCAACAATAAAGCCATTCAATTCGATTGCTCATACGCAATGTGTGTAGGCGTCGACCCACTCTATCAGTTTGTTTGTTTGATAAATAGTAACACGTGCTGAGTACTTCTTTATTTCCAATCACATTTATTAGTTACTTTTTATTTATCATTGTTACTTTAAATTATAAAAAGTAAACCTTTTTGTTTTTGTTTGCGTCCTCTAGAGCGCTGTTTCTTTTTGTTTGTTATAATGATTCTACTAGTGAAAACCTGTTATTAGTTATTAAACCAACCGTATATTATTGTATCGAAAAGTGATGGTTTTCCAAATAAAAAAATAAAATAAAATAGCGAGCGGGGGTAAAGAATGAGTAATAAAGGTGGGTTGTATTTAATATTTATTTATATCAGAGAAATACAAATTGACCCAATTTTGAGCGTAAAGGCACATTTTGGTTTTATTTTACAATCTCTTTTTCATAAGCACCTTCTATAACTCTTTTGAACTAACTGCTGGACAAAGACCACTTCCTTTGGTCTTCAACTTTGGTCTTTGGGAATCCAAAAGGATGGGAGATAAATGAATCTTATTTTTAATGAATGATATTTAAAATAAAAGCGCAGCTATCAAATTCAGCTTAATTTTAAGTGGGATGTTTTCGCATGCCTGCTAAACTAGTGCAAACTACGCGTAAAATCGATGTTTTATGTCTCTAAATTTAAGTTGACAAACACCTGTCTGTCCCTACGTGAAAGGGACATGTGGTTTTTAAATTTAAGTTATAGCGTAAGTAATACGTAGAATCGAGCCCAATGTCTTTTTAACACGCTTTTATTATTAGCTTCACTTGTGATTAGGATGAAATTTTGCACACGCTCTGAGTTCTGATGACAATACATGACTAGCTAAGAAACGTCATTACAAATCCAATATGGCGGCCTCCCCAAGATGGCGCACTGGCTGTTTGAAATCCACCCCCATGAAATTTTTAGTACGTGCTAAAAGGGTGTTTTTTGGTTTTTTAAACTATTATTTTATTTTAATTTCAGCTAATAAAACGTTTCTGCAACGAGAGTATAAGCTCGCGGTACGACGTGGTTCTGAGCGAGCGATGGCTGGACACGCTGTGGTCTTGCGTCGTGTCCATATTCATAGTCGGGGGGTGCACGGGTTCGGTGCTCGGCGCGTACTGCGCAGACACCCTCGGCAGGTGAGAGATAAACCAATATGTAGGGTCTCTGTCACACACACGGCTATCTGACGCCAAACTAGGAAGAGCTAACAAATATCGGATTGCTTTATCGTGTGGGTTTGAGGTTAACATACATTCATACATAAAGTCAAGCCTCTTTCCCGGAGGTGTAGGCAGAGACCACTTCCTTCCACTTGCTACGATCCAAACACACTTCTTTCGCTTAATTCACATTCATTAATCTCCTCATGCATGCTCATCGGTTTAGGGGCAACGCAAACAGAAGACGGCGAGGCGAGGATACGGCACAGGCGCGGCGGTGTATCGACTGAAACTGGTTTGACATACGGTTGAAAACGGCATGCCAAAATCGAGTAGCGCGCGGCGCGTCGAAGCTGCCACGAGAGCCGGCGCGAGACCGCCGCGCCGCCGTATGTCAATATATTTAAGGTTTGGTTTTGATTGATACATCGCCGCGCCTGTGCCGTATCCTCGCCTCGCCGTCTTCTGTTTGCGTTGCCCCTAAGAGTACTCTTGATCCGACCTTTTGTCAGAACGTCCCCGATTCGAGGTTAACTTACCTCACAAATTCAAATTCAAATTATTTTTATTTGCAAGAATACAGTACAAAAGATCTTAGAGTTAATTATGTCCAAATAATGTATTCAGCCTACATGCAAGCGTGCAAATATTTATTGCTAACTAAACATTTATAATTACATAATATTAACATAATTTCGACACCAAACCCTGGTTTAATAAGAAATAATAATAATTTATGGTGTCGAAATTATGGATACTGCCGCACCGCCGACTTATTCCTCCTTATTTTATGCTAGTGTATGCGTGATAGCGCGGCGCGGACGCACACATTAAAACTGACAGCGGCACGATTGTATGAAGATAACTGGTTTTACCACGTTTTATTGTGATTAAACGCTGGCTGCTTATTCCCCGGGTATCCTTCAGTCGCCCTGTACGATATCCATTATTAGTGGGAGTTTGAGCCTGGAACCACGCGGCATAATGATATAACGTGGTCCTTTTCACTTGCGTTGCTGCGATGGTTGCGGTGATTCTTGATCTGAGAGTTGAAAATACACGTTTTCTGCATAAAATTGCCGAAGACAAACAAATTAATTAATAATAATTATAGTTCAATAGTTTTATTAGAACATTATTTGGCAGAAGATTCTTAATAACACGGAGAACAAGTTTGTAGTAAACAACTGGCCTTTTTTAAATGCTAGTAGCTTCGCTACGAGCCATAATTGTATTAACCATTTAAAATGCTAATTTATTAATTACAAAGGTAATTGACAATGCTAAAGTTGCTAAACGAACTGCAGCCAGTAGTAGTTTCTTTGTCCTTTTGGATTAATAGACAACATGACATGACTAGGTTAGCTGGTAGAAAATGCTCTGTAGCATTAAGTTCGCCTTTGTACAGTTATTTTTGTGCAAAAAAGTATTTTCTTTTAATTTATTAATGAAAAATTATTAATCACTTACATACGGAGTTCAATGTTCATCATTATTATCATATGCATGCATTTTCTATTTAATTAACCCTACTGAGTAGGGTTCCAAAAACTGAGTAAGACTCATTTGATTGAGTGTTCCCCTCCACGGAAATCTTTAGTAAAAGGCGAAAGATTTATACGTTTTGAAGGGAAACCAGAGTGACGCGAAAAAGTCCGCCCGAGAAACCCAACCAAACTGCGACGACCACTCAATACCGCGTTTCAGAAACTTGACAGTCCCGTACAGCGCCATCTATGCAACTTTTTATGTACTACTAACTTCGTATTCGTTAAGCAACTTTGACCTTTGTGCTTCCCTTGCTTTATAGTGTGTCGTGTGAGCCTGAATAACTTTGTACTAATTATGAACCTTATTTCGCAGGAAGAAGGCTACGATTGTAACGAGTATCCTGTCGCTGGTCGGTGCGCTGTTGTTCGTGTTTTGTCGCGCCGCCAACTCCGTGGAGATGCTTATACTGGGCCGACTCATCGTTGGTTTATCTGCTGGTATTAATGACTTTTATACACCACAAAGACCACAATAATATACAAAATTCCAATAAGTTGGGATGAGTTAGGCAAATGTCACAGAAGCTCGAGATGTTTAAAAAAGATAGGAATGCGTTTTCTTCCATTTCTCTTCCCATCTTAATAGCAATGGTCTACTAGCTAGGCTTACTCACACTTGGTCGGAATCCTAAGATAAAGAAGACACATTTATTTCATTATAGGCAAAATAACGATTTACAAGCTATATCCACAGAATACTAAATAGTAGTCCCTACAGCAGACTTACTTAGCGATATAACTCAAATAAATAGCAACCCTTGTCTCGTTACAATAAAGTGCAATTCATATCGCACGGCACTAGCTAAAAAAACGTAGCTGCCACTCTTTCTATTGCGTAACACAAATTTTGAAGAAATACGACCGTCAAGACCGGTAGTCAAGGAAAAAACTAAAGAATAATGGACGAGGATGACGTATGAATGACGAAGGAATTCCAAAATTGAATATTTGAATTTAGACGAGAAAGAAATGGAAAATGAGGTGAGAATGAGGTTGCAAGGTACCTCGTTACAGTACTTGTAGGTAATAGGGAAGTGTCCTGGAAAAAGAAATCGATTCTAATTAGTTCGTCAGTTATATTATCGAAAAAAAATTCTAAGTCCGGTGATTGGTCGTACCTTTTCGACACAAGCATAGGTCAATTCAAAAGAAAAAAGAAAAAAATGAACACTTTTTTTTTCAATTTGACGAAGATAAATTGCATCAAATTGTAGGAGAAGAGTGCTATGACGTATTTTTTCCGTATGTATGGCGGCGTGTCGTCACTGGAAAGTGCTGCATCGTCGGCATTTTCCGTTTGCCAGACAAAACAATATACGTGTACATTATTTTTTAGTAATCTAATTGACGGACTAATTAGATTTTTTGACGTGACAACGTCTTATAATTCGATGGAGCCGGCTGCACGCACGAAAAAACATGACGCAATGCGGCGTTACCGCGCGGCTGAGGCGTTCCATTTAAGGCTTGAAGTGCAAGCGAGAGCGCGGAACGAGCGACAAAGAGGCACAATCGTTGTCACGTTCAACTATCGTCAGTAAACGGACTCATTATTGGTCGTTTCCAGGTCTGACGACGAGCATAGTGCCGATGTACCTGACGGAGCTGTCGCCGCTGCGCGTGAGCGGCGCGATGGGCGTGGCCTGCCCTATGGGCGTCAACGTGGGCGTGCTGGCGGGGCAGCTCATGGGGCTAAAGCTGCTGTTGGGTGAGGCACTACACACTGTCACCATCACTAACACTACCACTGGGCGCTCACTCCATACAGAAAACGCGTTTTGACAAGCTACTTCTTTTAACAATAACAACTATAAGTCAATGGCGTTAGGCGCTATGTAAAACACCCCCGAACACCACCGGCGGAGTCCCGCGGTGCCTGCGGGGTGCGGGGCGTGGGGCGCTATATCGGGCGGGGACTCATTTTGGCGCGGGGGGGTGAGTGTCCTTTCTGTACGGGCTAGTACTATTATTTTCTTCTGTGCCCCGGGTCCAAACGTCTGCCTTGTATGCCGAACTGAGCGAGACGCATTTATGCGTTACGAGTGAGCGCGGTGATTTGTATCTCATTCTAAAGCATAACTGCGTCTCGCTCAGTTTGGCAAACTGCACGCGTGTGTAGGAAGCTTACACCACACAACATACAAGGTTACAGAAAAGGATGTGTAGGGGTACGCACTAGTGTTGATGAGGATTCCTTTTCCGCTTGGCGCTTCCTCATAATGCGGAAGTTCCGCTTCCTCATCAGCTACCGCTTCCCCATAAAAAATCCCCTTCCTGAGAAATTTAAAAGGAATTGATTATTACTAAAGCCATTCATTCAATAAATAAAATAAAAGAAGCTGTTTTATTCGTTACGTAATAAAAAAAGAGAGGGCTATGCTTGGAGTTTCCTTGCGTGATCTATTCAGAAATGATGAGATCTGTAGGCGAACCAGAGTCACCGACATAGCCCGAAGAATCGCTAAGCTTAAGTGGCAGTGGGCTGGGCACATTGCGCGTAGAACCGACGGCAGTTGGGGCAAAAAGGTTCTAGAATGGCGACCGCGCGCCGGAAGACGTAGCGTGGGCAGGCCCCCCACAAGGTGGACCGACGATCTGGTGAGGGTCGCAGGAAGCCGCTGGATGCGGGCCAAGCAGGACCGATCGTCGTGGAGATCTTTGGGGTAGGCCTTTGTCCAGCAGTGGACGTCTTTCGGCTGAAATGATGATGATGATGATGAATAAAAAAAAAAGTAATTAAATCCTATTACTAGAAGATAAACATTTAAAGTAATGAACAAAAACTGCTTCTTTTGTTTTATTTCCAACAAAAACCATAAAAAAAGATATCACTTTGTCTGTATAAATGTTTATATACCTTATCCCCTACCTCATACGCTTCCTCTTTCGCATCTTCAACCGCATCCTAGAAAATTTCTCATTCCCACGGGAAAAACTGTTAACGCGAGCGGAGACGCGGTGCGGAAAGCTACTTGTCAATAAATCGAAAGCTTTCGATGGAAGAAATATTATTCTTATTACGAAACTAGTTCTGAAAATTAGGTTTTCAGGTGTGTGAACAGCTTATTACATCTGAGCCTTGCGAATTTTTTTTCAACTTCACATTTTTTTGTTTTTGATTACAATGGAAGATTTTCTGAGAGCATGAAATAATAAAAAAACGAGCGTTTTTTAAGATTTCCATACATGACGCTAGTAAAATAATGAGAATAGTGAAATTTATTGTAGACTTTTTTTGTCGGATTGTACATGGTTCTGACTGAGATTAATTTTAGAATAACTAGTTGATTAATTTGAACGTTTTTTTATAATCCAATACTTCTGTATTTATTACCTCACTATTTACTAGTGCCATCTGTTAAGCCGTTTTGTAAAGTTTTTTTTTAATTTTTTGCTGGAAATCTTCCCATTAATGTTAAAGTGTATATATGTTACAGGAAATGTATGAAATCCAGGAATTGTATACAATTCCTAGGAAATGTATACAATTCCGGAGCTCGTTAGGAAATGTATGAAATAATGTTACAAAGATTATTTAATTCACACATATCCTAGGAAATGTATGAATTTCCTAGGAATTGTATAAAATTCCGAACTTGTACTAGGAAATGTATTAAAACTAATGCTTTCTGTGAATAAAATGAATAAAGCTCCATTTTAAACTGAGAATCATTGTTAAACTGACAATTAGAATGTGTTCTCAAGGCTCACGTAATGCAACAATCATACGGTAAAATATAATATCTTTGTAAGGCTTTTTGCAAAGGCTTTTTGTTAATTAATCTTTAAAAATCAGCGATTTATTATTTTTTACAGCGTATCTAGTACAAAAATATAAATAAAGCTTGTAAAGCTCAAATTTAAATTGATGAGTAAACAGTCTATCGTTTAAGTAAATAATACGCCACAACGTTAAAGCAAAAGCCTTTTTTTTACTATGTAAATAAAGCGACCCAGGTAACATAAATATAAAATATTTATTAGGGCTTTCTAAAATTTAACTATTTATTCTTATTTATGGCTGGTATATAGGCACTGAATGTTTGCGCAACGTGGTTCAAATTTTTATAACAGACAACAACCAGACGTAAATTATGTCTATGTCTAAATGAAAATCAAATAAAAATAGTCTTTATGCTTCATCGAATACTACGCAACACCATCCTGCGGAGTTTGGCGGCGCCTACAAGGTGCAGTAAGTGGAGGGATATCAATCGATATCGGGCGGGGAACTTACTTATTTTGGTGTGGGGAGGTAAATATCCCTTCTGTACGAGTAGTACTATTATATACTTCTGTTGCAATAGCTTCCCCTCAATCCGCTTTCTCCGCTTACCCATTTACATCTTGAAAGTATTACATTTCCGATCGCTATTTAGGAAATGTATACATTTCCTAGGAAATGTGTCTAATATCATTCATTTCATACATTTCCGGGCGATTTTAGGCATTGTATATATTTCCTAGGAATTGTATACAATGACAGATTTCACACATTTCCGTTAACATATATATTTGGACGGTTGTTTTCAGGAGGTGACGCTCACTGGCCGTATCTTCTGTCCGCCTACGCATTGCTAGTCATTATTTGTTTACCTGTACTTTTTATACTGCCCGAGAGCCCTAAATACCTCTTCGTTATAAGGAAAAATGAACAAACTGCTTTGAAAGGTACGTTACATTGCAATCATATTCCTTTTTTTCTTCTTCGGGATTACAAAGATTAAAAATTATAATTCAAAGGTTTTTACTCAAAGTAAGATTTTAAAGCCCGACCAAAGAAATAAGAAGCCTCGCCATATTGTGGAATTTCAATGGAACTAATTTTATAAGGGAAATTGTTGCCATAGTCGTAAAAATATACACGTGGCGCCCCCAGAGCAGGCTTCTTATTTTTGTCAGGCTTTAACGAGGTCAGGGTTTATAGTGTAGGATGAGTGTTATTGCTTTCCTTTCAAGATAGCGACCTGCAAACAAAAACAAAAACACCGTAACCTTAAGTTTGGATTAGGCGCACTGACCCGCATCAATTCTGTTCATGTCGTCAGTCTCCATTTAATTGGTTGCCTGGAAGAAATTGCTACCTAAGCAATAAGGCCGCCAAATTGTACATTTTATGTTTTTTATTTGTATCTGTTTTTTTTTTGTGTTTCCGTTTGTTTGTGCAATAAAGATTTATTTTTTCATTTCACCTTAAATTATTTTTAGAACTAAGCCGCCTCCGCGGCGTGTCTCCGTCGTTACTAAGCGAGGACTTGGAGCAGCTCCGTTCGGAGGGGGCGGCCGCGCAGGCGTCGCCGGGGCAGGCCTGGGGCATGTGGCGCGTGCTGTGCGACCGCCGGCTCAGGCTGCCGCTAGTGCTGGCTTGCTCCATGCAGGCGGGGCAGCAGACCAGCGGGATCAATGCCGTAAGTGACAGTGGCGACTAAAAACGCTAGTGTGGTCACAGAAGAAAATAATAGTACTAACCCGTATAGAAAGGACAGTCATCCCCCCGCCCCGGCACTCGTTCCCCGCCCGATATAGCGCCCCACGCCCCGCACCCCGCAGGCGCCGCGGGACTCCGCCGGTGGTGTTCGGGGGTGTTTTACATAGCGCCTAGCGCCATTGACTTGTAGTTGATATTCAGTTGTTATTCAAAAAGAAGTAGCTTGTCAAAATGCGTGACCGCGCAGTAGTGGTGGTTCTCTAAAGCCCTTTTTATGCTTATGGCACTGGTCACTCTCCCGCAAATGCAGTGAAGCTTGAAACGTCGATTTTGTGATACAAGCGTATGTCAAATTATAAAAAAAATGTTATTTGCAGGTGTTCTACTACTCAACGACGATCTTCAAGCAGGCGGGGCTGTCTCCAACCAGCTCGCAGTACGCCACGATCGGGTGCGGCGCGGTGAATGTGGCAACCGCCCTACTCATGGTGTACCTGCTGCCGCGCGTGGGGCGCAGGCCCTTACTACTGGGGTCGGTGACCGCGGCCGCGCTCTTCCTCGCTGCGCTGGGAGCCTGCATGAACTTCTTGGTAACACACAAAAAAATACAAATACAAACATTCTTTATTTACACCACAAAATATACTGTTTTACTGTAAACTGTTGTTGTTTGTTGTTGTGTATACTGTTGTTTGTTTTTTGTAATTATAGTGTTACATTCTTTATTGACACTATGGTTTGTTTCATATTAATTTGGACAAAAGGTCTTTGACGCCTGCATACAACACAGACATTTTTATCAAACGATACCAAAATACGTAATTTGGCATACCGTCGTAGAAGGCGGGGTGAGCTTGCCAAACATTTTGGCATTACATTATTTTCAATAACTTTCAAGAAAAAGATGTCAATGAACTTTTGTCCGGATTTATATGAAACAGACCATAATAATATAAACTAATAATAGTAAACAGTAGGTAAAGATGTTTTATTGGAGCGTCTTTGGACAAGTGGCTAAGGCTGTTGACTTCCATTCGGAAGTTTGAAGATTCAAACCTCTGCTCGAACTCTGAACAGTCGAAACCCATTGTTGATGTAAAACATCTATAGATGAGGGGTAAAACTGATTGTCGGCGTGGTGACCCGGTCGGCGCGCTATGTGTACTAAAGAATGCAATTCTCTGAGTATCACTTATAAAGTGATACGCAAATTCGTATACATCTTTTACTACGCGCTATCTACCAGATAAATGTAAAACCAGTTCAAGCAATTACAAACTAACTTCGAAATTTGTAGAATTTCAAGTGCAATTTACATTACCTTTGGCGTACTTGCGATGCGTACTTGTTATGTTTTAGTTTTGAAAAAGTGCATCAGTGATGCATCAATTTAGAGTCAAGGAGCAAGGAGCGGTTTGCTTTAGTTTGTATTTGTAAAAAAAAAACACTTATTATGATCTTGAAATAATTAGAATTCTTTATTTTTTCGTTATATTATATTTCATTTCTGTCGTAATCTGTTCTTTTATGCATATGACTTGTACTAAATAATTTCGATGTTTAACATCTGCCAGGCTTTTTTTATACCATTACTGTTATCATAATAATAAAATGTTGTGTTTGTGTGTCGCAGCAAGTGCGGGGCATGTCTTACGTGTGTATAGTGGCGGTGCTGGGCTACGTCATCGCGTACGGGTTCGGGCTCGGGCCCATCCCATACTTCATCGCCTCCGGTAATACACTACACCTCTCTCTCTCTCACTCTTCATAGATAAATAAATAACCCTGTACTATAGGTGTCAGACAGCTGCTGATATACATACATATATAAATGTACAACATCCAGACACAAGGCAAACACAGGTGCTCATTACACGAATGTTTGCCCTAGGCGGGATTCGAACCCGCGACCCTGTGCTTTGCAGGCAGGCGTACTACCAACTAGGATACGGGGCCGTCTTTCTCTATTCTAATCGATCTTTCTCTATTAGTGGGTTTACTTTGATCACAACTACCAACACTTCCTTCGCCATGTTGGCGACAGAACCTCTTTTTGATGTTTTTTACTTTTTAGATTTTATTTTTCTTTTACATTTTTGATATTATTTTGTTTTTCTATTTTGTCACTTTTTCTTTTGCTTTTGCCCTCAATGGCGAATAAATTGTAAAAACCTTTAAAACTTTTATTTGCTAATTTAGTAAAGTAACGGCATCTCCTGCCTAATATAGCTTTCCGCCCCGCGACTCCGCCCGCGTTAACAGGTTTTCCCGTGGGAAAGAAGTATTTTCCCGCGGTAAAAAGTAGCCTATGTGTTATTCTGATGCATAAGCTATATTATTGTAAAGTTTCATTAAAATCCGTCCATTAGTGCCAGAGATTAGCGTGTACAAACGGTACAAACAGAAAGACAGACGGACAATTATTTTTTCAAAACTTGTATTTTTCTGTTCAGCTCCTGTCCTGTCCTGTCCCTCCTACATCTCCAAATGTACAGACTCGCCGATTCTTCAGTTTTATTATAGTATAGAAGAAGATTAATGAGTGTGTGTGTGTGTGTACAGAGATCTTCGAGGTGGCCCCGCGGCCGGCGGGCATGGCGTGGGGTTCTCTATGCAACTGGGCCGGCAACTTCCTGGTGGGCATGTGCTTCCCGGCGCTGCGGGGGGCCATCGGGCCCTACTCCTTCATCCTGTTCGCCGCGATCACCGCCGCGCTCGCATTGTTGCACAAGTGAGTCACTTACACTTATACACACACCTTACACTGAGTCATTCACACTTATATTATGTGCCGTTCGTGCAACTGGGCCGGCAACTTCCTGGTGGGCATGTGCTTCCCGGCGCTGCGGGGCGCCATCGGGCCCTACTCCTTCATCCTCTTCGCCGCCGTCACCGCCGCACTCGCAATCTTGCACAAGTGAGTCACTTACACTTATACACACACCTTACAGTGAGTCATTCTCACTTATATTATGTGACTCAAGACATAAGGGAGTCAATCTCACTAATATCAAGTTACACACGTTAACAGTGAGTCAAACTCACTCATATCGGGCCCTACTCCTTCATCCTCTTCGCCGCCCTCACCGCCGCGCTCGCACTCTTGCACAAGTAAGTCACTCACACTTATACACACACCTTACAGTGAGTCAAACTCGCTTATATTATGTGACTCAAGACATACGTGAGTCAATCTTACTAATATCGAGTTACACACGATACAGTGAGTCAAACTCACTTATATTATGTGACTCAAGACATACGGGAGTCAACCTCACTTATATTAAGTTACACACGTTAACAGTGAGTCAAACTCATTAATAATATTATGTGACTCAAGACATACGTGAGTCAATCTCACTAATATCAAGTGATGTCAGTAACTTAAAGACATAAGTGAGTCAATCTCAGTAAAATTACGTGAGTTACTCAAGTCGTAAGTAAGTCGTACTCAAGCCACAGATATTATTCGTATGGTTCAAAACGTAAGTAAGTCAATTTTACTGATTTTATTCAATTGACTCAAAACATCAATCTTCTTCTTTTCGTGTCAATTCGGCGACTAGATATAAGAGGACCAATACTCCGCCACGGCTACGGCATTGTCCGTAGCATTGTAAAGGTCCTCGCGTGTGCAGCTGTTGGGACACGCTTGGCAGCACAATAAATGGGCCATGGCTTGGGGAGAGACACCACACAGACATGCGCTATCCGAGCTGTAAACAAAAATCATAAAAAAACATCAATTAGTCAATCTCATTCATATTGTGCGTATGACTCAAAATATTGAGTAAATGTAAGTTAAGTGCAAAAAACAGATATTTGTAAATATTATTTATATTTCGACTAAACTGCTAATTCGACGCCATTTTCCTGTGTCATCGTGTATATTATTGAAGAGTTACCAATGTATTCCAGGCTGTACTTCCCCGAGACGCGCGGCAGGACGCCGGCGCAGGTGGCTCAGCTGTGCAGTCGCGGGTTCCGCTCCAGGCCAGTGCGCGCGTGACGTCACTAGCGCAGCGTAGCGCAGCGACGTCATATTGCAACAACAACATATCGGTACTGCGATAATTATACAAAAATTCATTTTGAAGGTCATTCAAAATTGTATGTAAGGGATGGATTTCCATTTACTTAAACTGCTTGAACTAATCCATTGGTGGTGGAGACGAGTTTTTGCAATACAGTTGATCTATTTTATTGTTCAACAGCAGTGTTTGCATTAATTTAAAGAAAGCAGTCTTACAGGTTAACCCTTTATAAGGCAAAACAACTTTATAAAATGCATTCGTTTTCGACTTTGTGTTGAGGGTATAAGGTTAAAATTAGGGTGGCAATATAGTGGCCACTGCCTTGTAAAGGTTTAAGTTTTAGAAATTCTTCACTTACATTACATTCAAGAAATACATTCTATTTCTGAATATTTGGAACGTTGTTAGACCAAACTGAATTTTGTATACAAGTGACACAGTACCGATATTGGCTAGGCTATGTAATCTCTCATGACTCATTGTTCTTTGGCAGCGCTTGTTAGGAGCCCCTCTTGCCTTTATTTTGTCAATAATTTGAACTAAAGTACAACACAGCAATTATATTGCAGTTCTGGACATCATAAAGCGCATTTATTTCAGAATCTCATTTTTATCTATGGACTAGAATTCATCTTTGTCAATTAGATAGGTTTTTGAAAACCATATAATGATCCGCCCAAGCAAAAATAAGCCCGACCAGATAAATAAATAACAATCGTGTATTATACTTGCAATAAGTGCTGCCAAAGGGCTTGTGACGATACTGCCAAAACGCACAACCTGCTCAATTATTAGTCTGCGTTAGTTACTTAAAACAATTTTACAATTTTTATTTTTGTTGCTAGTCCTAAGTCCCGTCTCCTTTAGTGGTAAAAAACCGCAAATAAGCGCAATCTTTATGCCTATATTTTTTTTTTAATATTGGATTTTAATATTTTTTTCGGATACCTATCGTTTGTGGTATCAAATGCAAGGGCTTATTGACCCGGTAGCACATCATAACTTTTCGGTAGGTAGGAAACGGCTTAGTATTTTCTTGTAAAGTATACGCCAAATGTTTCATGAAATGCTCATATCTGACGCCAAGAAGCCTTTCCCCATTCCCATTTGATACCCCACACGATTGGTTCAGAAATTTTTTTTTCAAATTCCATAAGAAAATAGATGTCATATCTGCCCCCCATATGAATATTTTTGGGGACTGCTGGTCAAAATGATTGTTTGGGCCTAAAGTAACTGTGTACCAAACGGTTATCCTGTTTCTCGATTTGCGGTTTTTGGTTTCAACCAATTCTCGTAGTTTCTACTATTATACATTATTTTTGACAGTAATTTTTTTATCCTAAAGATCTGTTTATAATTTTTTTATTTTGCTTTTTCTCGAGATGGAAAACAAACTCTTTACAACACTAGCGAAATAAAATTTAAAATAGAAGAAAAGTGCTGTAAAAACTAAATAATTAGAATCTCCATTAGAAAAAGTTCCTTAAAGCTACAGTTATGTATTCTCAATTTATTTTTTGGTTGTGTATTTTTATACTGATTTTAATTGTTAAGGTTTGCTGTGTGCATAGTCATATACCTATTTTGTGTTCTGTTAATGACATATTGACAATTTCACTACGTAGAAGTGTATGATTTATTTAGACATAGTCCATTTTATTACAATACATCACAATTTTAATAAAGTATAGGAAATTTAAGTGCTTAGCAACATCGTTTTATATAACTATAAGGTAAGAAGTACAGTTGCGACACAAAAGAGTAGCTAATTGTGTTAAATCTGACTAGAAAAATAATAGGCAAGTTGACGCCCCCAGAGCAGGGTTTTTATTTCTTTGGTCAGGCTTTAAATTACATTTTGCGATATCCCTAATATAAACCTAAGGATGGTGGTACAGCCATCGTGATTGATTGAAGTGTAATGTTGCCAACCAGCGCCCTCTATATTTGTCTATTCTTTTGTGTCGCACAGAACCTTCTTGCACTCTGTCCAGATGTAATTTGGTGCTTGGGTAATGATAAATAGTTTTTTTAATGTATTGATTAAAAAAGTTGTTGATAATAAAGAAAATGGTAGGTTTAACAGGCATAACGCATTAGGAAAGCAACGTACAGAAGCCAGCACATGCGGTTGGACATTCGCACTACGAAATTCACCCCTATCGCTACGAAATACGGGCGTTCTCAAGGTTCATGTCCAGCCACAGTGTACATTTTCAATCAAAAATGAAACTAACCAGTTTATTTTTTCTTTCTGTGGGTAAGTGTGAAATTATGAACAAAATATGAACTAGAATCTTTTTCCTAACCATACTTGGATACTTTTTAAAATCATACAGCCCGTCGGATATATCTGGGCACCTGGATTAATGACGTTATGCGTCGGTGCTTGCGTTCGCATCCGTACTGAATAGGCGAAAACGGGCTGAGGTGCGGGGGAGCGCGATGGGAAACGCATTCCAGCGAGGTGCGCAGATGTTTCCGACGGGTTGTACCTAGGTAGGTAGGTTGATGAGTTGCCAAATCTTCTGAGACTCCAATAATGCCTTAAAAATTCAGTTTTCACACAAATATTGAATAAAGGAAAAAATATTCCGGTTTTAGAAATATAAATCGCCAATTGTGCCACTATAGTATAACTATTCCTATTATGATAGTAGTGACTTCTCTATAGATGTATGTAGACGCTATTTGCCTTTGTTGGCAAAAGGATAGATTCTCATAAAGACAGATGCTCATAAAGACGGAAATGGTACAGTTCCACACACCATTTTGGATTACATAATAACGTGTTTATTGTTTAAAATTGTATAAGATAATACTTTTCACATCACTTGTACCAGAAATGTAATGCCCATTATGAAACGTAGTAAAAAACAGCAATCCGCCTTGCTAAATAGATGACTTATTTACGTATAATTGTGTGCGTCCATTATATTAAAATCTTATCGCTGCTTTTTATACAATTTGGCAAAAAAGTTTGAATCGAAATTGACGAAATTTGGTGAATTATGTAAACTGACCAGATAGGAAAAATTACGAATTAACAAATATGACGAATAAGAGAAACTGAAAGCCCGACCACAGAAAAAAGTTTGAATCGAAATTATAGCCCGACCAGAGAAATAAAAAACTTCGCCATATTGCGGAATTTCAATGGAACTAATTTTATAATGGAAATTGTTGCACCGCACGTGGCGCCCCGCTTTCTTCGGTCAGGTCAGTTTGGTATTACTTAGAAATAACCATCATTTAGCGTATGATATAAAATGGCAACAAAGCAGTGAAGGTGGCGCTCCAATTGATTTCTACTCTTTTGCCAAATTGTAATAACCACTTAGTACTTAAAACAGACAAACACCGTCCCGCTGTCTCAGACAAACGTATATTATGGAAAAACATGCATAATTTACAATTTTAGTTTTATTTACGTACATTTTTAAAACATAGCATAAGTTGTATGAATTTTTAATAAAATGTATTTGATTACAATGGCTAGCGCTTGTTTCATTTTTAAACTAAATGGATAAAATTCTTTATATACACCGTGAAATTTAACTGGTTGTTTATCCGGAATAGAAGGAACCATAGGTTGATATCTCAAAAATAATATTTAACTTTTCATATAAGTCATCGGCCACTTTGTACGAAGCGTTGACACACTCTGTTATGGTCTAATTTCTATTTGTCCTCCTCGAGCTTACATTTTAAACAATACTTTTTCCGCCCATCATGTAAACGTTGTCATTCGAAAATGATCGTTTTGCGGACCGTACAGGGCATCTATTTGGACAATGACTTCTGCACATCCTTGAGTATGTCCCAGAAGACCAGCAGTAGTACAGTGTGCGGCGCCTGTCGCAGGTACGTGGGCCCGATGCCCTTGTAGAATGCTACGACGCCCTCAGTGGCCGCTATCTTGCGCGCGCAGTCCGCTACGCCTGAATACAACTTGCCGTGACCTTTGTCGTCTACACCTGAACACAATTTTAATACTTACAGCTGACCAGAAAAATTAAAATCTGATCTGGGGGCGCCATGCGTATATTCTAAAATTAGTTCCTTTGGAATTCCGCAATATGGCAGCGTTTTTTGTTTTTCTAAACGGGTTTCATTTACATTATGAGATCTCTTCTTCTTTTCGAGCCGACAGCAAACTCAGACAGTCTCGGCCCAAAAACCAGCCACACGAATAGCGTCGTCAGTAGCCTTCATCAAGTCCTCTCGCGTGCAGGTGACAGGACAAGATGGGCAGCTAATGGATGGCATTAGGAGATAAAACTGATAAAACTACGTGTTTACTAGTACCAAAGCCCGACCAGAGAAATAAAAATCCTCGCCATATTGCGGAATTTCAATGGAACTAATTTTATAAGGGAAATCGTTGCCATAGTCGTAAAATATACACATGGCGCCCCCAGAGCAGGTTTTTTATTTCTTTGGTCAGGCTTTACATGTATAGCTAGTAGCTACGCATTCAACGACCGTGGAAAAGCAAAAAACTGAGAAAATAAACAATATTTTTTCGACATCTTTGTAAATTTTGAACGCGCCTATTAACCAAAAAGGAAAGCCTTGCGACAAAAGGAGGATCTCACAGTCAGTGCTACAGTACTTAGTATTTAAATCTGAAAATTTAGGATGATTGATTCACCTTGGTTATAAAGCCTGGTCATGATAACGTCCATAGGAGTGAGGGCGACAGTTTTGACCAGGGCGCCTAGGTTGCTCGCAACGATCGCTGACAAATACTTCGACTGCTGGAACAGGTCTATTGCTTTCATCCAATCTTTAGAACTGGAAACCGATTTCAAGTTCTGTAAATAAATACTGCTTATATTGCATGAACTCTGTCGGTGGGGCGGGACATACGTAAGCAAAGAACCTACCCAACCACATCGAAAGAAAATATTTTTTTAAGTAGGTAAAGAACGACCAGAGAAATAAAAAAACCTCGCCATATTGCGGAATTTCAATGGAACTAATTTTATAATAGAAATTGTTGCCATAAACATAAAAATATGCACGTGGCGCCCCCAGAGCAGTTCTTTTTCTTTGGTCAGGCTTTACCTAACTAAATCATGTAAAAGGTTTTTATATCATCTATGTTTGAAACAAAATAACCGTAAACATAATATTACACGAATAAAAAATAGGCAACTGATTGATACAGCACAAAATTATTCAAAAAAGCAGAGTAGACAACTCGAAGATCGTGCTAGAACTTACGTTTCATAAACCGACATCTGCGCTCCAGACCCGATGCCATTTCTTAACATCATCCCATGAGAACTCCTAAAGAAACCCAACGCGCCATATTTGTCGTGAATCGTTTTGACGGCAGACATAAACCCAGTGTGTCGATGTTGAGTACCAACAGCTATTGTCTTCGAAGACTTTGACATCATCTGGGTCTTGATCAGCTGGAATGGACTCCCGACAAAGCCGGCTACTGAACCTGCTATAGCGCTCAAGGTTAAACTGTTGAAGAATAAGGTATTCCCACTTTTGTCTCTCAGTAAATTGAAGTTGTCTGCCATTGTGTATAGTCCAAATCTGAAAGCAAGTTTCGTTTTCTTTGAGAAAGCGCTACCGACTCTCACTTGGGAAGTTATCATTATCTCTACGATTGGCAGGCGCTTACTTGGGTTGGCATATTTTTTAATCAGGTCGGTTTAGGACCTTATCTACAACCCATACGACGAAAAAAACATAAGTCTCTATAAGATTCGTACGTTTATTCTACGACAGCACACATATAGATAAAGCACCAGCAGCGCTAACTTATGCAAACGAAATCTTTTGTGTAAAAAAAATACTTTTATGGAAGTGCGCTTCATTACAATATTTGTTACGCTATCAACACTGGTCGACAATACAGTTAGATTAAACGTCTTAATAATATAGGGCTATATACAGTTGCCATGCCAGCACATGCGGCTGGACAGTCGCCCCCTACTGACTGCTACGGAACGACGGAACGTTCTCTAGGTCAAAGTGTAAAGCCGCATGTGCAGAGTTATATAGTTCGTATGTCATAATGTCGGTTCACTTTTACGCCACGGAGTTACCTTTCTGCATACTACGAAACTCACCGCACCGCATTTACCGTCCAAGAAAAATACATTCCAGCCAGTAATCCCTGCTGAAGGGAAAGTATCCCATCATGCTTGATCATGGTGGTTATGGCGTGTGGTATGTTCCTGTAATGTACCGCGTGATCACCCCTTCTCCGTAATTCGCCTTGCAACTGCATTCTGGTCTTCACTACATCGAAAGGGTTGCTGAAGAATGTCGCTCCAACCCCGGCCAAACCACCCACCATGAAGTCCATATTCTGGGTTAGCAATAACCGTATTAAATTAGATTCAAAACTTTCGTTCAATTGGTTTAAGATAAGAAAAAAATAATTGTAGCACGTATAGAACGACTACTCTCTTCTTCGCATTAAACACGCCATTTGGTTCCCCCCAATCCACTTATTGGGGATTACCCTTGTTGTTTGTTACTTAGGTGAAAGCTGCTGCTTTTCTCGCTGGGTTGGGCAAGGCATGCATTCGCCTATGTCTTTTGTGGTGTATTGGCTGTAGCTGTCTATGCAGAAGCGTCAGTTCGATCTTCGTCACGTACCAATGCAATTTAAATTTGTTAATTCATATGTATATACCATGTATGTACGCTCATTTGACATGGTTAAGGTTTTAAATAAAAAAATCCAAAGCTCACTCAACCCTGCTCCTACATACATTTAAGGAAAATATCGTGAGGAAATTTGCTTACACCATGGATGTAGTAATAGGCTTATACACCTGCTAACTGGTAAACAAGACCTGTTCGCCCTGAATCAAAGAAGGCCTGAGCCCCTCATAGAGACGTTTAAGGAAGTTACCTAAACCTGTTAGAATCTTAACTTTCGTTTTCTTTTATGCTTCATTGTGTTTTGCGAGAGTTAAATCGAAACTGTAAAAAAATTACAAATATGTAATCTTCTGTGTAACATTGACAACAGAACTGTGCAAAGAGAAAAACTGTGTCAGATGATTATTTTTTAATAATTTATTTATTACGTAAGCGAGACAAGAAGGTACTCTCAAAGGGAAAAGTAACAAGAAAGAGATGCAACTAAACAAGAATGATGGGTAGATAAGTTTTATTGTTTTTTTTTTACACAACTGTAAAGAAAGTTATTTTCTGAAATGTACATCAAGTTTAAATTATTGAGAACCAGGGAGGTGGGAAATAGCCGCCCTACACTGTCTGCCATATTTCGTTAAAGCTTTGGTAAATGGGAGTATCTGACCACATTCCAATGATCTCACACTCTGTCACCTTTTACAACACTTTTACAATCACTGTACCTTTTTTTATCTTTTATTACTATATTTCTTACGATTAGACAACTCATTCATCGACAGTTAAACCTAATTATTTTTTCTCTTTGGTTAAACCGTCAAAATTTTCAAACAACAAAACGTAAATAATGTAAACAAAAATCACAAAAATTAATATAAATCCACCCGTGTCTTTCAATGTACGAAACAGTGGGCTTTCATCCACCTACTTACTACTTAAACAGCCTATAACAATCAGCCGGATCTGTCTAAAGAGAAGCAGTATTAGAAGGCCATAACGCCTTACATACATTATTCCCACTAGCCCACTGGTCACACCACTCCCATCATGGAACAGACAGAAGCACGCCCCGGCATCGACTTGATGTGCCACAAACTCGATGACCTGATTACATCTTGCAACGATGGTCTCAAAGGTTTAACTCCTCAACCCACAAAAAACATAACCCAGGAGCCCAGTGATACCAGCTATTGCAGCGAAACCAGCATTTCCTGTTGCAGTGAAACTGGCTGGGCCAGTAATGATCTTTCAGAACAATTTAAAAAAGAAATGACTAGTTTACCTTGGCCATTGTGCTATATGGATGAAAATTCCGAACCGGAACCAAAAACTCTCGATACAGCCGACATTACAGGTCCTTGCGGTGAGACCGACTGCAAAATAGCTAGAGATATGCGTAATTATATAGAAGATTTGGTCGAAGAAGATAACGAGATGGTAAATCTTGATGATTTAATCGGCCCTTGCGGGAGCACTGAGTGTAACTTCGTTAAGCAGGTGAAAGACTTCATCTTCCACAGAGGCGTGTTTGCCTGCGATGCGGGATCTGATCATTCCAAACCGTGTTCGTGTACTGAGCAGATGAAGCAAGCCCTAATTAGAAAAGGCTCTAGCGATTCACCGTGCATTCCAGCGTGCGAAAACCTAGAGAAAATTTTCTTTGGAGGAGGATGTTGCGGCCATGAAGCAGACACTACACCACACACTCATAATAATCCAGAGCCTATAGAATCTACCAACGTAAACAAAAATGTTCAAAACATGTACTACTTCAATGTACAGTTAGATGACAAGTCTGCTGTTTCCACACCGAAAAAGTCACCGTCTGCCGCTTCAGGATCAAAAAAGTCATCATCAAAAAAGTCATCGGAAAGCAAATTCAAGTATTGCTCGCAGGCCTGCCCCAAGTCTGACGCTGAAGGGAAATGTTCCAAGAGCGCGTGCGACCTTTCCGACGCATTTGAGAAACAGCTCAAAGGAACGCAGTCCCTCAAATGTATTGATTCTGCATGTCCAAATAAAGAGGCGAACAAACAGGAGCCTTATACTCCCAGTCCAGCCGACAGCGATGTGGAAATCAATTTGGCGGAGTTACGAAACCCCTGTGACGTGAGGTCGTGCAAAGTCGCCGAACGCATACTCGATTTCATAGCGAAAGGGTCTGCTATGAAAGAAAAATGTACACATCACGGTGGCCATGACCCGTGTTTCTGCGACTGTGCCATCTGTACTGCACAGAAATGAAACAAAAAACGAAGGCAGAGTTAAGGAAATGGCTATCGGCCTAATATATCGCAAGAAGAACGACTATTCTCTACTTTCTCACTTAGAGCTTTTGCTTTTATGTAGGTACACGTCACATTTGGCGATTGTTCCAGTTTTCAGTTATGTAATAAATCAATCCTTACAAAGACGTTGTCTAAATCAATTACGCTCTATTTATATATAATTAATCTTTTTAATCCGCGTGGCAAGCGTAAATAAGGTAATATATATTATACAAGAAAATTATTTCGCTGATTTCAAAGGAAACAAAGCATATTTGTGTAAATATGTTTATTAAACAAGTTATAGTCTTACTTAACACAATATAATAAATAAAATATATTTAAAAATAATATATAAAATTCGATATAAGTATGATTCTCAACTTTCAAAATTATAAATTGGATCAAAAATAATATAAGTATCATTTATTCTATTTAAAACAGCCCTCATATCACTATCGTCTTTTAAGGTACCGATTCGTCTCACGCGATTACTACCAATATGGGACGGATCAGGAATTTTAAAATTTCAGTGACGAGTCATCCTGTTTTTGCGTTTTTAATATGTACGTAAAGTACCGACGGCAACAAAAGTTTATTTAAAGTTTATTTATATTAGAAAGTTATTACTTTTTTAATGTATAACTTTTATCACATATTTTAATATCTTTAAATCATTTTTGCTTCTGTTTGTACAAAAGTATCATAAAAAGCAATGGGACAACACAACATGGTGCCTATCTAAATCTTAAAGTTCTCGATTCGCCCCTAAAAACAAAAATTACAATACTAAAATAAGTACCTATATAAATAAACTGCAAATATATATTTTTAAATCGTGTACAATCATAAGGGGCACAAATTAATTCAACTACCTATTTCTCTATTTCAATCCTTCTCTATTTACCTAGTTGTACTTATAGTATTTACCAACATTCTCGAGGTATATATTTAATAGTTGTAGTTGTATCAGCTTCTCAAATATTTCTCCAGCAGGATGAGTTGGTCCCAGCACACTAATAGCAGTACGGTGTGTGGCCCAAGCCTCATATAGTTGGCCATAACCCCCTTGTACAGCGACCGAGGACCCTCCGACCGTACCATCTTTAAGAAGCAATCTATCATGCCGTTGTATAGCGCGCCGCGGTTCTTACTGTCCAACGCTGGAAAAAAAAATCTATTGTAATCTTCTTCTTGTTGGTTATAAGATTTATAAAAACCGGCCTAGTGTGAGTTAAACTCGCGTGGGCTCCGTAAGTATGAAGTTTTTCATAGTCAGCCGAAACAATGGACTGATTTGAGCTAAAAGTTGCACGTATGATTGTGACTCAAAGACGAACTTTTAAAGTCGACCGGCTCGTTCGGCTTACTACGTAAGAAGCGACAGGCTCGAGAAGCTGTCAAACGCGAAATAGTGACAGAATAACTATGGCTCTAATGTCACTATGTCGCTTTTGCTTCTCGTGCTTGTCGCTTCTTACGTACCTAGTAAGCCTACAGAAAAGTGATTTATCACCCGAGGTAGAAAGAACACTCACTCTTTGTTTGTTGCAAAATGATGAGGTCTGGAATCCTTCGATAAAGTGACTGACCGACATACGTCACTGACTTCAATAAGCAATGTAAAACGTCTATAAGTTAAAACCGTTAAAACATTATTTGAACTAAGCATCCAATAGACGTTGTAGTGGTACCCACAGAATGGTGCCGTCTCTCTCACTCATCTAATGTTCAGTTTTTGTATAAATAAAGGAGGGATCGCGAAGAGCTTCACTCGATCGCCACCCTTGACCTGAAGCGCATCTTTCATTTCCCTTCCTCGACTCGAATCCACTACCTTTGCGCTACGACTACGCAGTCGAAGCCGCTCATCCTTCCGCACGCATCGCTCAACTATTGCGGCAGTTCCCTTACGCTGCCACGAAAATGTTACTACCTCGCATTTGGTTGGAGGTTAACCTCGAAATCATACTAAATTATAAAGAGGAAAGATTTGTATTTTTGTGTGTGTGTATGTTTGTAATGACTACTGAACCGTACCGTACTCAAAAACTACTGAACCGAGTTCAAAAATTCTTTCACCATCTTTTTCTTTTCGAGTCGACAGCAAACTCAAACCACCATTAGAAAGCTAAATTCACCCTGAGTAGCATAGGCTACTTTTTACCGCGGTAAAATGCCTCATTCCTACGGGAAAAACTTAGTCAATACGATACTACAAAGCTAGTCAATATGATATTTTAGTACAAGTACCTTGATTAGACAGCCTGGTAGCGACGACATCGAAGGGGTTGAGGCAGAGCGTCATGACGACGCCGCCGAGGTTGGCGCCCAGGAACGACAGCAGCAGCGGTGACGTCACCCCGCGCTCGCGCAGCCAGCCCTTGGCGAACGTGAAGCTAATGATCTGGGAACCGCTGCCCACCGCGCCGCGCGGGATCTGAGGCGACACGCCGCGGAACAACCCTGGACAAACAGTTTTCTTTTTCTTTTTTGCGTATTTCAAACAGCCACGACTTTTTTTTTAATATGCTTGTGTCGAAAAAGTACGACGAATCAAACTTCACCGGGTTTAACATGATCGTTCACGCGGGACACAAATTTCGTCGTGCGCATTCTCTTATTCTATTAGAGAATGTTTCAATATGGCGGGTTACTCGCAGATTTTGGACAGTTAAATGTGAGATAATCTCTTGTCATTGCACTTCATGCTACGGTGACGGGTATGAAATGAACGCTCTTAATGACTTCTTAATAGGCCCATTGGTATGGCTCGTTGGTTGGTTCAGGCAGGTCAATAAAACTGACACCAGATTTAATTCGTTAGGTTATAATAGGCTCATTATAAGCAACTATTACCCATCGGATCCGTAAGTTATAATTGAAAATACACATTGTACAAAGAGCTTTGTTTTGAGGCACTGCAGTATTAGCGACAAAAGTTGCACAACTTTTAGAATAGTTTTAATTTTGCAATTTTTTAACAGATTAATTGAATTCAAGGCCAGCTGTAAGACATTTCGTAAGAAATAAGCTGTGCCTGTTGTGTCTGTTTTTTAAATGTTTATTCCTGTAAATAATATTGTGTACAATAAATGATAAATGATAAAATGAATTCAAGTTGAACCAGACAGATGGCGCTGGAAATACAGTTTAGTAAAGAAGAAAAAAGTTATGACAAGTCTTAGTTTCGTCGCCCTCACTCAGACTTTCGATAGTATAATTAAATTTTAAAAGTACACCTGTTTATTTATGAATTTTTATATGTAGTATATTTATTTGGAAAACGATCACCATTTTTAGGGTTCCGTAGCCAAATGGCAAAAAACGGAACCCTTATAGATTCGTCATGTCTGTCTGTCTGTCTGTCTGTCCGTCCGTCCGTCCGTTCGTATGTCACAGCCACTTTATTCCGAAACTATAATACCTATACTGTTGAAACTTGGTAAGTAGATGTATTCTGTGAACCGCATTAAGATTTTTTTACAAAAATAGAAAAAAAACAATAAATTTAGGGGGTCCCCATACATAGAACTGAAACTAAAAAAAATTTTTTTCATCAAACCCATACGTGTGGGGTATCTATGGATAGGTATTTAAAAATGATATTTAGGTTCCTAATAACATTTTTTTCTAAACTGAATAGTTTGCGCGAGAGACGCTTCCAAAGTGGAAAAATGTGTGTTCCCCCCCTCTAACTTCTAAAATAAGAGAATGATAAAACTTAAAAAAATATATGATGTGCATTACTATGAAAACTACCAACGAAAATTGGTTTGAACGAGATCTAGTAAGTAGTTTTTTTTTAATACGTCATAAATCGTAAACCGCAATTTACCTTACACTATTATTAAAACATCGATCAAAGTCACAACGAACTACAAAAACTATTAAATTATGTTACTGGCTGCTACGGAACCCTTCATGGGCGATTCCGACTCGCACTTGGCCGCTTTTTTAAAATTCTTTTAGCTCAGATTGTCCGAACTGTATTTTGCCTGTGGAGTTTCTTCCGGCGGGTTCTTCTCCACAGAAGACAGCCAAATTGTGAACCCGCCTCGACGTCAAAAAATTATTTGTGAAATCTTACTTTGAATAAACACTATTTGACTTTGACTTTGACTTTGAACATTTTAAACGTCTAACTATGTATGTTACCTTTAACCCCTTCTTTATTGTAGATGTTAGCTAAAGCGTCGACCAGCCCCGTGTGTGTGTGTTGGTGGCCCACGGCTATCGCTTTAGCCGCCTGTGCCTGCAGCCTTGTCTTCACCAGGAAAAACGGGGTCCCTGGAACCACACAATCAATTAATAAGAACTACACGACTTCTGTTGTGAGTGGTTTGCTGGAAGAAATTCCTTATGATATAAATTCGCTTTTGCAAAATTGTCCAGTCTTTTATGTTTGTTTAATAAAGAGTAGAATATACTTCATCGCACACTAGAACAACAAAAAAGATTATTTCCCTTATTCAAAGGACATAAGAACGATGCCAAGTCCTATAGTCCTAGCACGTCATAGTTCAGCTTAGGTAGCTTGCTCTTGGCTGTACTAAAAACCATCTGTTGTTGTTCTCCTGACATCACGGTTTGTCAGGTAGGTCAACCTCGAAATCCACACTATAAGCACATTGGTACATATAGACAAGCAATAATCATATCATACTTCATATACTAATACTAATATTGTAAAGAGGAAAGATTTGTATTTTAGCGTGTGTATGTTTGTAACGAATAAACTTAAAAACTACTGAACCGATTTAAAGATTTCTTTCACCATTAGAAAGCTACATTCACCCTGAGTAACATAGGCTGCCTTTACCGCGGGAAAATGCCTCATTCCCACGGGAAAAACTGATAACGCGGGCGGAGTAGCGGGGCGGAAAGCTAGTATAATATATAACAGTTTAACGATGACTTGCCGGCTATAGATCCGAGCGCACCTCCAACGCCGGCTGCGCAGGCGCCCTTTATTAAAGACGATTTTCCTTTAGAGTCTGTCGTAAACCCGCGCCGCTCGCATATACGGTACACACCCAATCTGCACGAAACAAAATAATATTAAAATAAATAAATCTGTGGGACATCTCACACACAACCATCTGACATTTGCAAGAGTAATTCGATAACTATTTCGTTTTATTGATTAAGCTCTGCCAACAATTTTATACCCTGCCACAGAAGAAAATAATAGTAGGTACTAACCCGTACAGAAAGGACACTCACCCCCCCCGCGCCGCGCCAAAATGAGTTTCCGCCCGATATAGCGCCCCACGCCCCGCACCCCGCAGGCACCGCGGAACTCCGCCGGTGGTGTTCGGAGGTGTTTACATGGCGCCTAGCGCCACTGACTTGTAGTTGATATTCAAAAAGAAGTAGCTTGTCAAAACGCGTTTTCTTTATGGAGTGACCGTCCAGTGACCCTACTTAAAATGTGCAGGACGCCTCTGTAGTGGACACTGTGCTGCCCTCTAGCTGCTATGTACCTGAAGGTGTTGAGACAGAACTGGAAGCCCAGCATGGCCGGCAGCCCCCTCTGCAGCGCTGTAAGCCCCTCGCTGCTCCCCACCACGTATATGGCGTGCAGGACGCCTCTGTAGTGGACACTGTGCTGCCCTCTAGCTGCTATGTACCTGAAGGTATTGAGACAGAACTGGAAGCCCAGCATGGCCGGCAGCCCCCTCTGCAGCGCTGTAAGCCCCTCGCTGCTCCCCACCACGTATATGGCGTGCAGGACGCCTCTGTAGTGGACACTGTGCTGCCCTCTAGCTGCTATGTACCTGAAGGTGTTGAGACAGAACTGGAAGCCCAGCATGGCCGGCAGCCCCCTCTGCAGCGCTGTAAGCCCCTCGCTGCTCCCCACCACGTATATGGCGTGCAGGACGCCTCTGTAGTGGACACTGTGCTGCCCTCTAGCTGCTATGTACCTGAAGGTGTTGAGACAGAACTGGAAGCCCAGCATGGCCGGCAGCCCCCTCTGCAGCGCTGTAAGCCCCTCGCTGCTCCCCACCACGTATATGGCGTGCAGGACGCCTCTGTAGTGGACACTGTGCTGCCCTCTAGCTGCTATGTACCTGAAGGTATTGAGACAGAACTGGAAGCCCAGCATGGCCGGCAGCCCCCTCTGCAGCGCTGTAAGCCCCTCGCTGCTCCCCACCACGTATATGGCGTGCAGGACGCCTCTGTAGTGGACACTGTGCTGCCCTCTAGCTTTCAACTCGCCTTGCAACTGCAGACGAGTTTTCACCACCTTATTCGTTATAAAAGAATAAAATATAAATAAATATGTGGGACATCTCACACACGGCCATTGGACCCCAAACTAGGCAGAGCCTGTAGGTACTATGGTGTCAGACAGCTGATATACATACATTATTACATATATAAATATACAACATCCAGACACAAGGCAAACACGTTCACTGTTCATCACACGAATATTTCCCCTGGGCGGGACCGAACTTGCGATGCGACCCTATGCTTCGAAGGCAGACTTACTACCAACTAGGCTACGGGACTGTCAAAAGAACTTTAAAGTGTTTACTTTTAGGCTATTTTAAAGTCGAAGTGAAAAATCTTGAGTGCGGTAGGGGGTAACTATTTATTAATCTGTGGTAGGGGTGGAACTTTGGAACTGAATCTCCTTGGCTGTCCGGGCCAATAGTGCACTGCTAATTGTGCCACGCAATCATTGTACGGTCAAGTGCAAGGTAAGCTGAACACGCCCACAGCGAATTATCTTCACTACATAGTATAAAATAAAGTCGCTTTCTCTGTCCCTATGTCCCTCCCTATGTCCCTTTGTATGCTTAAATCTTTAAAACTACGCAACGGATTTTGATGCGGTTTTTTTCAATAGATAGAGTGATTCAAGAGGAAGGTTTATATGTATAATACATGCATAATATACTTAAGGATAACCCACAATAACCATTTTCCCGTGCGGAGCCGGGGCGGGTCGCTAGTCCTTATATAATGGGCATAAGGACGATGCTAAGGCCAAAGTATCCTGCTTAGCGTGCCATTGACTGTAAGTGCTCAACGAAAACCTTCATCGGTTTTTATTAGTATTTTAAGTGCTCACTAGCGCCATCTGTCTGAAGCCGGGAACCATATTATGGAAATATAACTGACTAGCTTTTCGCCGCGGCTCCACCCGCGTTAACAGTATTTCCCGTGGGAATGAGGCATTTTCCTGCTGTAAAAGGTAGCCTATGTTACTCAGGGTGAATGTAGCTTTCTAATGGTGAAAGAATTTTTGAAATCGGCACAGTAGTTTTTGAGTTTATTCATTACAAACATCAAACAAAAATAAAAATCTTTCCTCTTTATAATACGAGTATTAGTATGATAAAATAAAATGGCCAGTGGTAACAAACCTCAATGGGGTTGGTGAAGAGGGTCGCAAACATAGCCGAGGTACCTCCCATGAGCATGTCCGTGACGTCACGCTGCCACCCGCCCGCCATCTCAAAGTCTGCTCTACATTAAAACGCAAAACAATTTAACACAAAGAATAATACACTCAAATGAAAAGAAAATTTAAAATATCGTCTACATGCAAGGTGTCATAACATCTTGTTTGTCTCTCTCGCATACCAACTACACAAGCAATATTTTGTGTCAGATCAGAAAATAATCGTATAACCTAGGTGTATTCAAGTCGAGAGTGAATAGACATTTTCTGGGTAAGCGTGTTCCATCATCGGCCACGTCGTTACTTTCCACCAGGTGAGACCGTGGTCAAACGCAAACCCATAGCAAATAAAAAAAAAAAAAAAAAAAAAAATACTAGTGTAATTATACTAGCTGTCCGTGTTGTTTTTTAGCCCGTACAAACAGAGAAACAAAAAAATAAAAAAATAATTGCACCGTGTATGAGCACCCTGAAGTAATTGAGCTGTTTTGAATTGCTTAGTTAATTATATCACAGTCTATTATAGGTACCTGCTATATAATTATAACTTGTTATGTATTACATAACTTGTGTAGGTGTACCTACCTAACCACTACCTAAGCTACTTTCAACTATTATAGGTATAATTAATATTCCAATCCATTTTTCCCGCCTACCTTCTTGTAAGTCTAAGTAATAAAAAAAACAATAACATTTGGTAACAATTTTATTAATTGAGCTATTCGTACATGGACTTATAAATTTAAATTAACATTAAGTAGTCTTACCACAAAAATGTTAAACAAAACACTCGTTAAGCGCTTGTCTAAAAAGTCTCGTGCGAAAAATCTCTTTTTTTTTTACACGCTCAACGCGCGTTTAAATTATTCGTGGTAACACAGTTATTATTAAAATAATTGAGTGGTGCTAGGAATCACGGTCGGGCGTGCTAAGGCTGGTATGTCACGGTAGTCAAAGACAGAAGACGAAAGGGACGCAGTTATGAGCAAGAGTGAGCGCGGTGTATTTGTATCTCATTCCAACGCATAACTGCGGCCCTTTCGTCTTTTGTCTTCTGTCGCCAGTGAAATAGGTGCTTTAGGCGTTGTCCTAATAGAACGCGACTACGCGATTCGCGCGAACTTTACTCGTACGAACGCGCGATCAAACATATTGAAGTCGAATATGTGTCCTAATAGACGATCGCGCGATTGAACGATTTCTTCATACATTTGACAGTCGCGCGTTCGCGCGAACTTGCGATGGTCGCGTAGTCGCGTTCTATTAGGACAACGCCTTAGGCTATTTATTATATGCAAAGTATTGACAGTGATATGCTAGCATAAAATTATGTTCCGTGACGTTGGGTTGAAGTTTTTTATTTCGTTTATCTGAACATGTAAAACATTATATCCTTGGCTCGATGTAACAATTAATTTTTAAGGCACAGCACTAATGTTAAAAGCCTGACCAAAGAAATAAAAATCCTGCTCTGGGGGCGCCACGAATTTTTACGACTATGGCAACAATTTCCCTTATGTATTCCATTGAATTTTGAAAGTGGCGAGGTTTTTTATTTTTCTGGTCAGGCTTTAAAATTATGTAATTATATCATATTATCCATTTTAATTCTACTTACACACTAAATTATTGTCTAATTTCATATTTAGTACATTATGTAGGTTAACCTAACTGTAGGTATTTAATTTAACAGTACTCATACGTATAAAAAACCGTTAACAATTATAACAATCAAATAATACCTAAATAATAGGTAAGTACAAGTACCTATGATAAAACAATAACAACAAAAAAATCAACTTTGGTATTATTTAGGATTTTCATAACAGATCCAATCTTCAATAATGAGATTTTAATAATAAATTTGTACTACAATCGTATATCGTGTATAATAAAAACATTTAACAATAAATAATACAAAACTTCTATCACTGGTTTCTAAGACGCACACAGATAAACTAAAATATCAAACATAGAAGAATAAAATGCTCGAAAGGTATTCAGTTTCACATAATACTGCTATCAACGGCTATTGGAGGGGGAAATATCAGGTACTTACATTCAAGTAATAACTTTGAGGTAATTTGAGCTGCTGCTAGATTTAGATCAGTGGTTCTTAACCTTTTAGGCATGAGGGACCATCCAAATTTCTTTCTGTTTTGCAGGGGACCACCCAGTTGATTTATTGGTAAATAAATATATGGTACTGAAAAGTAAATAAATAAATTTACTTGATATATCTTTAAATAAAATATGCATAATTTTTCTACTAACACTCATCCAATTTATTATTTTGCAAAAAAATAAAATAATGAGGTTCGCGTTGTCGTCTCTACTTATCTCATCTCATCACGTCACGTCACTAGTTTACGATCTTTTCGCGGACCACTTGGAATGCCTCCAGGGACCACTAGTGGTCCGCGGATCACCGGTTAAGAACCACTGTGCTAGATGAAGGATCCTTGTATAATATTTCTTTGGTTCCAAAGCTTTAACATTGAAATACGTAGCGGAAAAAATCGAGTAATTTGTAAAAAAAATATCGATGACACTTGACTATCAAATGGAATACTCGAAAGGTAAATGTAGGGGAGGAAATTGCTATACAAGAATTGTATTTAGCCTAGGAAGCTTGGGTCACTCATAGGACACGGCATACAACTGGCGTTTTAAATCTCAGCGCCATTTTGAGTCACTCCTGCATTGAGTCAGCACGAGGTTGACATTTCGCATGCGTGTGAAAGAGAGATATTGGGTGCCCGGCAGTTCTATATGTAGTATACGTATTATTTTGTAGTATTATGTACTATTTTGTAGTATTATGTACTATTTTGAACTAACTTTTCGCTCGGCAGCTCCGCTTGCAATAATATTTTTTCCGTGGGAATGACTTTCCCGTGAAAAGTAGCCACTTAAAACTAATCCGTACTAAATTTCACCCAAATCCATTCATTAGTTTAGGCGTAAAATCGGGACAAACATCCGAATTCACAAACATACTTTGACTTTTGTAATAACGTAGGATTGTAAAATTCTGCTAAGTATGAGCTAGCCTATTAACCCTTTATAATGTAAAACAACTTTATATGCATTCGTTTTCGACTTTATGTTGGGGGCATAAGCTTAAATATAAGTTGGCAATATAGTGGCCACTGCCTTGTAAAGACTTTTTTTTTAAATTGACCTATGCTTGTGTTGAAAAAGTACGACCAATCAAGCTTCATTGGACTTGCGGGGGAGTGGAAGACTGTATCCCAAAAAAAGTCATATACCAACGCGTCTAGGGGCGGCTCGAGGGAGCCTCGGACCACGGCCTAGCGCGTCGATACTGAAAAACATCGTGAAGGAGACGACGCCTCCGGGCTCCGTCTCTGATTTTCAATTTTGATTTTGGTTCTGGCCGCGCCCCCGCCGGCGGGTGCGGGCGTTGTTACCTGAAGGGTATTCGCTACCAAAAGGGCAGTCTGTTAGGTGTAATCTAAATTCTTTGGCTGCTTTACGAGTAACTACATCAGTGATTACGTCGTCAGGTTCGGAAAGGATATGTTTGGGACGGCGGCGGAACCACCTAGTGCTTGTACAAACTAAAGACCAGTGTCTCACACGTCGTCACTTGTCAAAACTCTTTTGCACATCCTTGAGCATGTCCCAGAAGACTAGCAGCAGCACGGTGTGTGGAGCCTGCCGCAGGTACGACGGCCCGATGCCCTTGTAGAAGGCCATGACGCCTTCCGTAGCTGTGATCTTACGCGCACAGTCCGCTATGCCCGAGTATAGGACACCTCTACCTTTGGCGTCCACGTCTGGGAACATAAATGTTATGTTAAGTTACACGTCCGTTTTTGGGTCTCTGATTTACATTAATGTCATAAGTTCAGGCGAAAGACGTTCGCTGATGGACGAAGGCCTCTGAAGACGAGATCGCCATGAGGATCTGTCCTACGCTGCCCGAATCGAGCGGCATCTCGCGGTTACGCTTTACGTCGACATTGAGATCGGGCGTTTCGTACTCTCGAATGCTACACCACAGAATACCAAATAGTAGTCCCCACAGAAGCTGTACTAGGCGACATAATTCATATAAATTGCAACCCTAGCTCCGTTATAATAAAGTGCAATTCAGATCGCACGGCGCTAGGCGAAAAGAAGTAGTTGCTGCATCTCTCTCTCTCGCGTATTGCGCCACTCTACTAACACGTTTAGGGAATGGGGAATTGGTCCGCACGCGGCCCGAGACCGCTCGGCCAGGCTAGGCGGTAGGTAGTTATAGCGCGCAAGTACATGGAGTGACGGAGGCTTGGCCACACTAGCGCCACCTTGGTTTCATATTAGGCGGATAGTGAACTAAATGAAATCGGACTTTTGTCAACTCTTGGCGGGCTGATTTTCTAATAGAACACTAGCTCCACTTTAATGGAGTATTGCATTGGGTTCAAATCGTTAGTCCAACTTGTGGGGCCTTCCCACACTACGTCTTCTAGCGCGCTGCCGCCATTCAAGATCCTTTTTGCCCCAACGGGTAACGGTTCTACGCGCAAAGTACCAACATACATGAATCAAATTTCAACTCTAGACGACCACTAGTAGATTCGGAGAAAATTCGCTATGACAGACGGACAAAAGGACTAACACACGAGAGATCCTATAAGGGTGCTTATCGTGTAGGTTTCGTTCGAGGCTAACCTACTTCACAAACTTATTTTTTCTTTAAGATTTATTGTTCCATTGATTCAGCCGATGACTGACTCGTCCTGTATTAGTGCCATCCACAATTTTTTTTAATTCCGGCTGTTCGATAGTTCCCTCATATGACACCAGGGCAAGGTAAAACTTTACAAGACAATTGCCAGTCTCAAGTCCCGCCTGGATGCTTACCCTGGTTATAGAGCCTGGTCATGATGACGTCCATGGGCGTGAGGGTAACTGTCTTGACCAGCGCGCCGATGTTGCTGGCCACGAAGGCTGACAGGTATCGCGACTGCTGGAATAAGTCGTGAGCGTCCATCCACTCTTTGGACCTGGAACGAGATTCACAATACTTATAACATTAATTTATTTGCGCCCGTTTAACATTTTACTTTTTAAGCATGAGAGAAAGAAAGAAATAACACTAAATTGAAAATTTAATAACCCCCGCCACAAAACCATTACTTGATCCATTCAAAAACTAGAAAAGAGCTGATAATCTTCAAATTGCTGAAGATATTTTCTTGGATCATAGCTAAGAACACTCTCGATTGTGACACCTTGCAAACAAAAAAAACTAGATCAAAATCGGCGCATTCGTTTAGGAGCTACGTACGATGCCACAGACAGACAGAGAGATACACACGTCAAACTTATAACAACCCTCTTTTTCGTCGGGGGTTAAAAAGAGAAATGTAGAGAATGTTGCAGTAATTGGTGCACCCAAGTGCAGTTTTTTGTGACGCCTCGTGAACAATCTCGTGAAATTTTGTGACCAGATTCGATAATTATGTGTATACATTTGTATATCTTATATTCTACTAAAGTAATTAATATACTTTTTATGTCGAGCCAGTTTATGGAAATTAAAAATGTAAAGCTCACTGTGAGTGGATAACAGCAAACTGCTGTAGGTTCATAGTCCACACGAGGACTATCTGGCAAGGTCTAACAGCCTACACAGCCACTCACTAGTTATATTCTATAGATAGGTAGATAATACTCACACAGCATAAGTGGCGATCTGCGACGCCGATCCCATTCCGTTTCGGAGCATCATTCCGTGCGCACCTCTCCACAGCCCAATAAGCCCGTCCTTCTTGTAAATCTTCATAAGAGCGAACGACATGCCGACGTGGGCATGTTGCGTGCCCACGGCGATCTTTCTAGAAGAGTATGACATCAACTGTGTCTTCACCAGCTGCAATGGACTGCCACACAATCCTCCTGTCATTCCGGCGATGGCGCCGAATATTAGACTGTTACCGAATTTCGTGTTGCCGTCCTTGTCTCGCAGCCAACCGTAGTTGTCGGCATGCTGGTAGATTCCTAACCTGGAATGAGGATTCTTGTGATAGAGGAAAGAGAACGAAAGAATGTGATAGCTATCGTTAGCAAGGCAAAAGTTGTGATTTTATATTGTCCCGTGCTATCCTGCTTCCTTTTAAGCACATTGTCCGCTAGATATTAATAGCATTTTCTATGTTTTAATTTTTTTATACTAATTTTAAATTATCGCAGGAAACCATACATTTTTAAAGGTCCTTGAAAGGTCACTTAAAACTTGAAATAGTTAGAAAAAACAGTGTCTTTAAATCAAATGAAAACCAGCATTATGCAAGAGAAATAAAAAACAGTTTCTGTTAGAGTAGTTAAGGAGTAGTAAGACAACTTAAAACAAAATGTTACAATATCTTTTTTCAATCTAGTAGTTAAATCTGGCCCAGATAGTCAAACAGCAACACAATTAGCTTTATCAAGCAGCGGTTAAACATTTCAATTAATAGGCAAGTTCATGCTGTATGTAGTATACTTGCTACTACTTCTTTTAGACTGTCTTTCTCTTCCACTCTTTAAACTGCATAAAGATAGATAGAAGAGACAACAGCATCCAAGGTTAGCACTTTATTTCACCACTCCTTTTTAAGCAACATGCAAGCAAACAGCCACAAATGAAGACTCACCTCACCCCATTAACCACCCACTGAAACCAAAGCGCCGGCACCAGCCCCTTCTGCAGCGCCGATAGCCCATCGTGTTTCACTATCGTATACATCGCGTGAGGTATGTTTCTATAGTGCACCGCGTGCTGCCCTTTAGCCCGAAGCTCACCTTGTAATTGCATTCGGGTTTTGACAACGTCGAAGGGGTTGCTAAAGAACCCGGCGCCGACGCCAGCCAACCCTCCGACTACGAAGTCCATTCTAGAAAGAGTTTAGTTTCTTCTAACTTCTTTTTTTTTTTCTGGTTTTGGCGCTAGTTTAACTTTGCGCCAGTGTCAAGTTTAATAACAAGGTAGGGATTCTAACTTCTTTACTCGACTCGGTATATTTTTTTAAACAAAGAATCTTGTCGTTTTCTAAAATCTGTAACTTTCTTTTTTAATCGGAATAATTAGGTGGCAGTTAAAAACAAATTAACACAAAGCTTGATAACGATAAAAACTTGTGCACAAGTTGCACAACAAAATTTATAGGTACTTGGTATATAAGTGACTGAAATAGGAAATTTATTTATTTTTAAATTAGTAAAGAAAATGAACAAGCCCTTACAATTTTCAGTCAAGATCGTGCAATATTGCAAATTGTAACTGTAACATGATTGTTATTTTCATATAAGATGTATCAAATAAATAATTACATATACTCTTATTTGCATCGATTTGATTCTCTTATTTGCACAGCATTCAATAAGATAAGATTATAGCAGCATGACAATTGAAACAATAAAGTTTCTTGAATATTTTGAAAAATTAATTTTTTAATAACTTTTTTCATATATTTACATATGAAAAAAAATACATACACAAAGAAGCTGAGGATGTAAAAGTTGCCTGGTAGAAATTGCTACCTTAGCAATAAGGCAGCCTTTCGACTCTCCTGTTTTGTTATGTTTTTCTATATCTACACTAATCTACATCTACATCTACACTAATATTATAAAGAGGAAAGATTTGTATTTTTGTGTGTATGTGTGTGTGTATGTTTGTAACGAATAAACTCAAAAACTACTGAACCGATTTCAAAAATTCTTTCACCATTAGAAAGCTACATTCACCCTGAGTAACATAGGCTACATTTTATTTTCAAAAAAATTAGGGATCCTTACTAAAACTTCAATAATGTAACCCAAGGTGTAAAAAAAAACCCTAAAATATTCCTTATAATTGCATGGGCTCCGAAACTACTGAGCCGATTTTTATGAAACTTAGTACGAAGATAGAATAGACCTTGGGGACGGACAAAGGCTACTTTTTACTGCAGGAAAATACCTTATTCTCACGGGAAAGACTGCAAGCGCGGGCGGTACCGTGGGGCGGAAACTTGGTATCAGTACCAATGAGCTTGGGGTATGGTATGATAGAATAGACCTTGAAAATTAATATAAGCTACCTTTTACCGCGGAAAAACTCTGTATTCCCACGGGAAAAATTGCAGCGCGAGCGGAAAGTTTTGATAAAACTTTGTACAGAGATAAAATAGACCCTGGGGATGTATAAAGGATACCTTTTACCACGGGAAAATAGATCTTTCCGCGGGAAAATAATACCTCATCCCCACTGGAAAAATAGTAGCGCGGGCGGAAAATTTAGATGAAACTTGGTACAGTAATATAAAAAATTCTGGGGTGATAAAGGTTACCTTATACCGCGGGAAAATTATTTATTCCCACGGGAAAAGTGGTAGGGTAGGCCAGAAGTTTTGATGAAACTTGATACAGAGATAGAATAGACCTTGGGAAAGGTAACAGACTACCTGTAACCGCGGGACAATAGCTTATTCCCACGGGAAAATGGTAGTTCGGGAGGGAATTTTTAGTGAAACTTGATACAGAGATAAATTTATTTAGATTTTGGGATGAACAACAATTTATTTTGCTGCCACAAAATAAAACAACCTTCGATATATGTAGTTAGTTAACAGGGAAGCTATGAATCTATAAATACAAAAAAATCTATAAAAAAAAGTAAAACAGAAAAACATGATTTAAAAAAACATTGAAATATATATACCCGAGCGAAGCCGGGGCGGGCCGCTAGTTTGTTTATATTTCTGTTTGGTGTCAATAAAGAATATTTGTATTGTATTGTATTGACGAATTTCATACATTTCCGTTAACATTATAGTGATAATATTAGTTATTTATAAATTATAACAATTTAATGTTTGTATGGAAGATTACAACTATCAAATGTCAACACCTTTTCTTATCTCTAACTATCTCTTGCAAGATTAATTAGTATAAGAGTCTGATAAAGATGTGAAACGAGTAAAAAGTAATAGCTCTATTCATTCACTACTTAATTATATTGTACAATCCTACTAATATTATAAATATACATGAAAGTATGTGAGGATGTATGTACAGTAAGCAGCACATGTGGCTAGACACTGGCAGTACGAAACTTGCTTCTACTGGTACGGAATAACGGCGCTCTCAAGGTCAATATGTCCAGCCGCATGTGCTGCCCAATGTACACGGATGGATGGATGTTTGTTACTTACGAAAAAACTACGGAAAAAACTGTAGACGCGTGCGGAGCCACGGAACAGTAAGCTATTAGAAAATAATTTGATTTATCTTGTTAAGACAAAACATTAATATGTGTTTACTAACTGGTTATTTTTTAATTCACCTATGCTTGCTCCCAAAATCAATACTCAGAGTAAAAAATACTTTTATTGGGACATAAATTAAAAAAGAATATAAAACATCCAATATGACCAAATAATCTTACATGCAGGCAGGCAATGCTAAATAAAAAAATGTGTGACACAACTTTAATCATAAACTGAAATTGTTACTGTTGCTCGACAAACCGTCGACCGAGCGACAAATCAATTCGACATTACTGTGGTCTGATTAATGGAAACTAAACAGTAGAACTGGCAGCTGGTATTTGTGAATTTTACTCACTGACCTGACAGACTAATATTTGATTATTTAATCACAAAGAAATGCCGTTTGAGTGTACAAAACAGTGCCATACCTAATTCAGTGCCAAATAAATCTTGTCATTGATAAAATCAAATACGATTGAAGTAGTAGGTTATGTTGTTCCACTAGATTTCCATCGGCAAGAATCTATTTTTGACTTAGTATTGAGCAAGATCTACACACAAATTCCACACGCATATCTCATAAACATGTGGACTTTGTTTTTCTCGCGAAGTTAGAATGAGTAGTATTGAAATAACCTCACCTGTTAAATTGTTTAGAGATCCTTATGTAACTATCATCTTTCGCCCTCCTTCTTACAATCCATTATCAGCGAACAGCGTCTATTTAACAATTTATTGATAAATAATCACTTAACGTGATTGTTTCGTAACATAATACTCCACAAAAAAGATGTAACTTTTTTGCCTGACAGACAGCAGATCCCAATCAGCTGATCGTCAGTGCTGCCAACTATATTATCTTGGATATTAGTACCTAGTTTCGGAAAAGTTAAACAGTAATATAAAATATAGTTTCGGAAAAGTTAAACAGTAATATAAAATAGGTAGGACAGTTTTCCTTTTTCTGTTTTCATTAATCAAAGTTCTTCGAGAGATGACATTTATATTGACTCGTAGACAGAGAGCTACCACCGACCATACGTAGTAAGAAAGCATTGGGGGTAGGATAATACAGAGCGCCGCCGTGCAGTGCCTAACCCAAGTTTTCTAACCAAATTAGCCTGATCAAAGAAATATAAAAATGCTCTAGGAGCGCCTAGGATATTTTCCCGTGGTAAAAAGTATCTAAGATGTTGACTGGTGATTTATGGTACCACCATGTAAAATTTCATTTAAATTGGTCCAGTAGTTTCTGAGACTAGCCTGTACTGTACAATGTACTGAGCAGTATGTAAGTTACTGTGGTTTCAAATCTAAATATCAAACAACTTATACAAAATGTCGGTAAGTTGGCAATATTGTAAGTGTCAATCAAAGTGTGTCTGATGGATGTGATGGTGTGTGTGAGTTGAATATTTTGTTCCGAGACTAGCTAAAGATAATTAATGGGATTTTATATTTTTTCGTGTCTAAATAAAAGCTTTTTGTTCTTGTGGCTGGCAGGGTTTCTTTGGTCTGAGGCTGGCGTGCGGTCATCTTTGTTTTTTTTATACTTTATTTTTATCTATGGATTTTTATACACATTTTGATAGATTTTATATTGACATTTTATTTATTTTAACATCATTCTTTAGATTAAAATATAAAAAAACTGATTTACTCAAAGAAAAAATGTAAATTTGTTTGTGTTTTATTAATCAATAATCAAAAAAATTGAAAAATCGAACATAAATGGCTGTAAGGAATGAATTCTTCCTCTTTGAAGTTGTACTTCAGAAGTTAAATCCTCTTGTTGAGGAAAGACTTTTAGTTATAAAGGGGGATTTTGCCAACATTTTCTCTTTGGAGTTGAAAGACCCGAAGTCCATGCATATTGTTATTCCTGATCCGCTGCCGTTGCCGCCCGAGCCGCCTGGAAAGAAGAAGAAAAAGAAACCTCCAAAGAAGAAAAAAGGGAAGAAGGGTAAAGAGCCTCCTCCACCGCCTGAGCCAGAGATACTGGCAGGCCAGTCCGTGCTCATCACCAGCAGCCCCGAGGTCCTCGTCCAAAACATGAAGACTAACCCACTGGAAGTCTCGCTTTGGTCCAAAGAAGAGACCCTTACATTCATTGGCATATCCTTTGTGCCATGGGATGAAATCTTTCTTAAATATTTAGAACGTATTTACACTTGCACGAATGCAACCCCAGCAGTGGTAAAAGACGAATATAATTTCTTCGAAGAAAATACTGGCAAACTCATAGGTAAAATGACTATGCAAGTAAAACTGACTTATTTGACTAACAGAATTGTTTCGAGTTTCCGAACGCTAGCAGAAGAGCCTGTTGTCAAGAAAGTACTTTACACCGGTATGAATTCTCCAAAAACGTCATATATGTGTACATTGAAAACGACGGACGAGGAATATGCGGCTAATATTTCAAAGATTCCTAATAAATATATAACGGATAAGCTTGTAACGCCACCTACCGGGCAGCCGGTAGTTTATGCTGACTTCAAAAACGCACCTGGCGCCGTTATGCCAGTCTCTCCAGATGGAGATTATTGTTGCAAGGGCAACGCTGACAGACCAGTAGATGGGAAAGTACCACAGCAGATGGTGGTTCCTGATATTGACTACATTTGTGAATATGTGAGAAAGATTATTACTTCATGTAACGACAACATGAGGATGTTAACTCCTCGGCCTACTATCACAACTAGAATAAAAGCGTCTGATCTAGATAAACTGTGCTACTGCAGACAAACAGGCTGGCCTCAAGGTGACCTTGCAGAGCGCTTTAAGAGAGAAACACAAGGAGGGCCGTGTCCTATCTGTGTACGAAAGATAGATGGAAAACCTAGACCTGGCACTACAGAAGCACCTAAGAGAGTTTTAGATATTGCTAATATCAGAGGTCCTTGCGGCAGACCTGACTGTAGAATAGCGCGTGATATTCGAGCCTATTTAGAAAAGATTGTCGACGAGGACAACAAGGAAATTCTTCTCGATGATATAGTTGGACCTTGTGGCAGCAAAGAGTGTACTTTAGTAGATAAAATTAAAGATTTCCTTCAACATAGAGGCCAGTTCAAACATGGAGCTGGTGTTTTGGGCATGGGCACGCAATGTGCCTGTCTTGACCAAATGCAAAAAGCACTTATTAGATCCGGTTCTTGCACCTCGGTTTGTAGCCACGAGTGCGAGAGCGGTGAGAGTGAAACTTGTGGTGGAAAAACATGTCCTTATACTTCCAGAGGACCAACTGCTGTACAACCTGATACTAAGAAACAGCCAGATAAAAAAAAGCCTGAACCGCGGAAAGCACCACCGCCGGATAAAAGTGATTCAACGAAAGGGAAAAAACCAGACTCTAAGGGAGGAAAAAAACCTGAAGGGAAAGGAGACAAGGGGAAAGCTGTATACTATGTTTATTATTTTACTGTGGAATATTCCTCACCGCCTAAGCCAGGCAAGGGTTCATCTCCTCCATCAACCAAGACAGGTCCATCATCCCCTACCTCCCCGACTCCCACAACTGCAAGCAAACCATCGTCGAAGGGTCAATCTGGTACGTCCAGTGCAGCCAGCAAGAGCCGAGCAACCAGCCCCACTTCCACAACTGCAACTTCGCCAACTGCAACCTCTCGATCATCATCGCCAGCAACGAGTCAAGCGACTCCCAGTAAAACCTCCAGCAAATCGGAGAAGTCTGATAAAAAATCTGCAGCATCCGCTAGCGGTAGCAAAAATAAATTGAAATATTGTGCGGATAAGTGCCCCTCAGCATGGACAGAAAAAGAGATTTGTTCTAAAAGCGTATGCGGAATAGCAACAAAAATTCAAACCTCAAAGAAGCCATATTCACTTAGTTGTACAAACATTAAATGTCCCACTAGGGAGGCTGAAAAACAACAACCGAGGACGCCAAGTCCAGCGGATAGTAAAGTCGAACTAAGATTTAGCGATATACGTAATGCTTGTTGTGTGAAATCATGCACCATAGCAGAGAGAGTAAAAGATGTAATCATGCTGGGGCTGGAGAAGAAGGCTCTAAAGAGAGACAAGTTTGACAGTAAAGACGACCCTTGTTTCTGTGATTGCGTTTGTGATTTCCCCATTGGAGGCCAGACAACGTACTGCTCGATTTGCGGAGGTTACGAATATTGTCCGGGTATAGATATGAAATCATTACCCGGATACCTTCAGCCACATCCTTGCCCGGTATATCATAAATTGAAAGATATGAAGGCCCTTGAAGGGGATAAGTCAGGTGCTGAATTGCCGGCGGATTCCTCATCCAAAGCCAGTAAGGTAACGCCTGGGAAGACGTTGCGAGCGATGCAATCAGGGACAAAGACTATGTCTTTAGCTTCAGAAAAAACAAATGATCAAAGTACAAAAGCGGTGAAAAAAAAAACTAAGAAGAAAGGAAAATATTCTTCTAGTCATCCGGGCATAGGTAAAATTCATTATTTTTATATTTGCTATCCAAGCTAATTTTGTACCGGTACAGCAATCGTAATGCATCCTTTAGCTATGACGAACTAAATTTATCCAAATAGCGATATATGCTTTAGGAGCTATTTTTAACCCCCGACGAAAAAGAGTACGTGTGTGTCTGTCTGTTTGTCTGTGGCACGTAGCTCCTGAACGGATGCGTCGATTTTGATCTAGTTTTTTTTGTTTGCAAGGTGTCACAATTGAGTGTTCTTCAAGAAAATATCTTCAGCCATTGGAAGATTATCAGCTCTTTTCCAGTTGTTGAAAGGATCAAGTAACGGTTTTGTGTCGGGGGCTATTTATTTTTTTAATTTAGTGTTATTAGGAATTATGTTAACAATTGACTGAGCGTGACTAGATTTGCGGCTTAGCAAAAATTATAAAGATGTAACAAAATTAGCGCACATTATTCTATCCCTCCGCAGAAGAAGGACAGATACGCAAAATTCCGGACCTACCCATGAAACGTTTTTCTCATATTCCAGGCTATGTTCCTTAGGGAAAATTTGTCAGTTTCATGGTCGATGTGGCGAGCGGCGTGGGGAGCCGGGTCGCGATTCCTGTCCTAATCTGTTCTTTTTTGCATGCGACTTGAACCAACCAATTAATTTCCATGTTTCACATCTGCCAGGCATCCCGTGACGGCTGACCAGTTTTTTGTAAACATTACTATCGTTTTAGGTCGCCCTGCTTCTTCTGGACATTATCATAAATACTGTTACACACATAATGACGCTGTACCGAAGCACATGGGCTGGCTGTGGACTGCTGAAGATATTCCCGGGATGAAGGTATTTAACTTTAATATACAAAAAATCTAAAACATAAAAAATCGTGTCATGTGCGTGTGCGTCACGCAGCGTTCCCGCGCTCCGCAGTCGTGTGGTCAAAAAGCTCGCCTGACGTTACGGAGGTTCCCTGTTCGAATCCCGGTGGGTCGATAAACTTTCCTCAGTTTGGTTAGGACATTGCAATCTGAATCACATGATTGTCTGAAAATAAAGATGATTCCGAGCTTCGGAGGGCACGTAAAGCCGTTGGTCCCGGCTACTATCTACGGATGTAGTCGTTATAGGAGCCATGTCGGAAGCCTAAGGCGGTTCTATGATTCCGACACCAGCGTTTGTGAGGTAGGTTAACCTCGAAACCATCACGATAAGCAAGCATCTCATTATAAGTTTGTTTTTGGCGTTGGAGAGCCAAGGAACAACCAGCTGAGCTTTTTCGTCGGGTTTTTGCAAGTAATATGTATAACAGTACAAACCTAAGAACGGGCACATATTATTAAATACTCGGAAATAAAGTACTTTCTAGAAATAAAGTATTCTACTTCTGTGCACTCGGCTACTGATCCTTTTCCCAAAATAATTTTATCCGTTACTCGGAAATTTCAACAGTTCATATCATCCCGTTTTGTAAGTTTTTAACGTCGCTGCTGTAGACCAACAAGGAAAAAAGACCGGTACCTATGTGCTGAGGATTGTCGGTGGCTGTACAAACTCCTTAATTTAGGTCCATGTAAAGCCTGACCAAAGAATTAAAAAACTAGCTCTGGGGGCGCCCCCTGTATATTTTTACGACTAGTTCTAAACTAGTTCCATTGAAATTCCGCAATATGGCGAGGTTTTTTATTCTTCTGGTCGGGCTTTAATGCCTGCCTTGATCGTCCTGCCAAATAAGGCAACGCACCCTGACGCTGCCTGCCCCAGCGCAATAGTAAGGCTCCAGTACCTTAACCTACCTTTTTTTGTGCATTTTAATAACGTGTTTTTATTAATAAATTATTTTTTAATCAGTTTTCATTTTGTTCATATTTTCTACGCAGCTGTAAATTATATTATTGGTGAGTATTTTTTTATATTTTTTTTATGTCCTTTTTTATTTATAACGCGCAGATAGATATTATGAGGTGACAAGTAATAATTATAATAAGTATTATGTTTTTGTTACAGATCGAGAAATTCAAACCAAAAAGTTTGAAGAAATCGACTACGTTACTATCTGGTCCATAGAACATTTTTATCCTGTCATCCTTATCTTTATTGTATAAAAATGTATCGAATACTGATCCAATGACACAAGTTTAATAGTATTATTATTTTGGTATCGTGTATTATTTACAATCAAGATCATGCTGAACATCCGTTGAACAAGTTCTTTCGTTCGTTATTTGTACAGCTAGATGTTCTCCTGACCTTTAGTGATTTTTTAAGTAACGACACAATAAATAATAGTAGGTACTAGATATTGACAAACGGCTGGATGGATTTTTAAGAAATAATAGTACTAGGATGTTTTTTTTACAGATTCCACGACTTTATCTATCCCCAAAGTAATAGTATTTCAATGATCTCTACTTAATTGGCTGTTTCAACAATTGACTATTTAAATTTAGAGAAAAAGAGTAGGTAGGTATTTAAATTATCATGCTACTATGTTCCTCTACATCATCTTGTTTTCATCTTTTTAGTTCGTTTTTTAAGCAGTCGGGTTTATAGATTTTTTAATTTACTTTTTTATTGAAGACTTTTTAGTTTTATGAAAAATTGTTTAAGAAACATCACTTCATTTTGAAGACCTACTTATCTAATGATGTGCCTCTTAATATGGTACGCAAATTTTTTTTTCGTCTTAAAATAAAACGTAAGATATTACCATTGCACGGTTCAGAGGAATCGATACACACCTCATTCTTTAAAATCCATCCAGCCGTTTGGATAATTCAAGGGTATAAAGAATACCACATACACAGATAAGCGTGAAAAACATAACCCTGCCTATGCAGTCGGGTAAAAAGTTTCTAACGCACACGTTGTCGATTTAAACAACATCTTGGCTTGTCATTTTAATTGTAAATTCCTATTCTGCCTATCTGTATACAGAAGTTTATTTTAATTTTACGTAGTTAATTCGTTCAAAGTAATAGATTTTAAACATCAAACGGTTTGTTTTCAGCCCCGTCCAAAATGGAGACCTGGTGCCGCTAACAAAATTCTAGTTCGTAGATACAGAACAGTCCGCGAGGGGGTCGATATAATCCTGAAAAAGAAAAGAGCACTTTTGAACAGAAAAAAGAAGATCGAAATGAAACCAACACTAGTAGTTACCAAAAAAGACGGCGAATACACTGTACAAATGGAGGTATTCAAGAAGTATTCCAAAGAAAGATTGAGACATCAATATCCTTACGATGAAAAACCGCCTCTTATTTACACCATAGGGAAAACTGATGATGTTAAATTAAAAACTCAAAAACAACGCGAAAGGAGAGAACGTAGGGAAACTAGAAGAAAAAATCGTATGCTTCAGTCTACGTTTAGAGACAAATGCCAGGAAATTTGTTTGAAAGCTTACAACCAATCCCTAGGAGTACTTCCTATGGTAAACCCTAACAACCCAGAATGTCCTTGTGATATTCGGGCGATAAAACCACCTTCACCTGTCATAGACTCTTGCTCGTGTTCCGACACTGGAACTATATCCAGTAGCGACACTGATGGAGATGACTGGATTATCGAGTTTACTCCCCCGATGGCTACGTGGGATGCCAAAGGGAAACACCTACCCATTTTAGCGAATAATGAAACCCAATACAATTATTTAGACTATAAAGTAAAATGTTTAGACAAACAAGGTAATCAGGTACCTAGATTTTTCACAGGCCCTACTGGCAAGGAGGAGTGTAGTGATTTGGGCGGATTTTATGGTCCGGATAAAACTTGGCTCGAGATTAATAAAGATGGTTACATAGGACCTGATAATCGATGGGTTCCGCCGAATTTCACTGCACCAGATGGGACAATGTACATGACGGACGAGGGTATTTGGACGGATACTAACGGCAGAACATGGAAAATAGGAGTAGATGGGTACATCGACAAAGATACTAAGTGGCAGTGGTATGGAGGGAAAAAACCTGTTGATAAAGTAGGTCGATCAATCACAGCGTTACCAACAAATCAACAAGAACCAAAAGTGTCAAAAGATGCAGGTCATGCAGGTGATACAAAAACCGCTCACAAAGCTGAAGTTCCAAAGAAAATAGATACCAAAGGAGTAATCCACGATACTCGTGGACATCCAACAGATCACCATCTGAAAAAAGTTTCGAAGAAAGAGGTAACAATAAAGAAAAAGGCACCTGTTGTCATGAATATGTCTATACAATATGACCGAGAGAAATCGTCAAAACAACCAGAGCGTAAAAATCATGTTACAAAAGAAGAAACTGGAAAAGTAGGACGATACCAAGAAATCATGAAAGAGCTGCAAATGTACGAGGAAATACGACCACCCATGAAGACCAACCGAGCAGTGGAAACGCGACCAGGGATGAGAGCTACTGTCTCGAAAAACTCTGCCGCTAAACGTAATGTATCCAAATATTCAGTATATGATTCCAAGGGTTTAGTGTCAACCTCTAAGATAATCACCAATTAACACTCAATTAACACTCAAATTGAGAAGTTAATGCTACGAAAATACCATTTGCTTAGATTTATTTTGTGCCTGTTTACTTCTTATTAATCAATATATTAAAAATGCTGATGAAATAAAATCACTAAGTAGTTTCTCTTTGGTGGCGCTAAAATTTTATTGAACATAAATAAAAATTAATGTACCCGATATGTTCCTTGATTTTTATTTCCAAGCCACAATATCGTAGGTATCCTTGGACCGATCAACAGACCCCAGACATAACTAACTAGACCACCTGGCCCGTAAGGGTACTCATGTAGACGGGGGGGAAATTATTACAAAACTAGTCCGCCTGGTCCGTAAAGGTACCGTAGTACCGTATACTATTTAGAAATTAGACGAGGGGTAAGTTATTACAAAATAAGTCCGCCTGGTCCATAAAGGTACCTACCGTACCATTTAGACGAGGGGTAGATTCTTTACAAAACTAGTCCGCTTGGTCCAAAAAGGTACGTACCATATAGACGAGGGGTAAATTATTACAAATACATTTTTTTTTGTTTCTCTGTCTGTTTGTTCGGGCTAATCTCCGAAACTGCTTGACCGATTTGAATCAAATTTTGCATAGTGTTACCTTATATCCGTTCAACATCTTAGATACTTTTTACCCCGGGAAAAGTAATAAAAACAGCTAGTGTACGAGTAAATATAAAGTTACTAGCTTTCCGCCCCGCGACTCCACCCGCGCTCAGTTTTTCCCGTAGAAAAGAGAGATTTTCCCGTGGTAAAAGCCTGTGTTATCCTGATGTATTAGCTTTATTGTTGTAAAGTTTTATTAAAATCCATTCAGCAGATTTCTCGTGAAAGAGTAACAAATATCCATTCATAAATCTATGCATCCAACCATCTATCCTCACAAACTTTCGCGTTTATAAATTATTATAACTAGCTTCCCGCCCCGCGGCTCCGCCCAAGTGAAGAGTTTTCCCGTGGGAATAAGGTATTTTCCCGCAGTAAAAGGTAGCCTATAATAAATAAATAATAAATTCATTTATTTCTATGTGTTATTCTGATGTATAATTAGCTATATTAATTGTAAGTTTCATTAAAATCCGTTCAGTAGTTTTTGCGTGAAAGAGTAACAAACAAACATCCAAAGGACAAATTTAGCCTTAATAATATTAGTAGGATATTAGTAAAAGCATCTAAAATTTCATTAAAATCTGTCCAATTAGCCAGTACAAACAGACGAACAGAGAAAAAAAATGGAAAAAATCTATGTTCTAGGTATAATCCCCTGAATCGGTTTTTTTTCTATGTACAGCAGCACAGATTTTCGACCTAAGTATACAGTTTTATTATACCTAATAATACCTATAGATAAACATTGGGGCTAATTCGGTTTGAGTTTGCACCCGCAAAAAATTTCAGTTAACTATTAAACTATGAACATAGAATAGTTACTAATGAATAGTCGTTCCCGAATAGCTAAAAGGCGTGTTAGTTCAACTTATTTTTAGTAAACTTTAGTGCATTTTGCCAACATCGAATCGACATTATGTAGGTACATATTCACCTCTCTCTCTCATTCAACGGGTTCAAAACGCATGTGCTCGTTAACTGCTTTGACGTACCACTGGAGGCGCTCAAATAGATGGACTTCGCATGTTCTGGTTACACCACGGCATCGTACTGCAGCCTTCCGCGGAAGTTTTAAATTCCAAGCCACCAAGTGCTGGAATGACCTTCCTCCACCGCTCAGATTAATTACAAATAAACGTCGTTTTAAATATGAAGTACGCAAACACTTTTTGATGCAGCAGAAGGCAACAGTAGCTTGAATTTCAAGTGGCCTACTCCTGCTTATCTTATCTTATCTTATAATCTTATAATCTTATATTTTTCTTACGTTTTTCACTGCATAACTCAGTTATGTTTTAAAATAGGCAGGTGGGTAGAAAGATAGTGTTTTACTTCTACAATTCTATATAGTATATAATATCTATATTATCTATCTAAATATTAGGTCCTTACCTATGAAATTGCCGTTCAGTATCAAAAAAGTGAAACAAGTTTTTTTTAATGAAATTATTATTTAATCAATCGAAGTATGCGCCGTTGTTATCGATACACTTCCGCCATTTATAGGCAGATCATTGATACCTTTGGAAAAAAAATCCTGGGAGCGAGAGTATATGAACTGTTTGAAGGCGGTTTTGACTGCCTCATCAGAATTGAAAATTTTTCCTTGTAAAAGTTATCCAAATTTTGAAAAAAGTGGTAATCGGTTGGGGCAAGATCTGGAGAGTATGGTGGGTGACGCAGATCTTGCCCCAACCGATTACCACTTTTTTCAAAATTTGGATAACTTTTTACAAGGAAAAAATTTCAAATCTGATGAGGCAGTCAAAACCGCCTTCAAACAGTTCATAGACTCTCGCTCCCAGGATTTTTTTTCCAAAGGTATCAATGATCTGCCTATAAAATGGCGGAAGTGTATCGATAACAACGGCGCATACTTCGATTGATTAAATAATAATTTCATTAAAAAAAACTTGTTTCACTTTTTTGATACTGAACGGCAATTTCATAGGTAAGGACCTAATATATTTATAGTATGGTGATTATCTAAGTAAAACGTATAAATGAATATCTCACTTATATCCTCGCACAGAAGCACAAAGTCATGTTTATTTTGAAATATTATTTTTACGTGTTGAAGTTATCCATTTTATGAGGAGCACTCTCATTATTTGATGCTAATATACATATTACATATTACAAGAGCTGAGCAAAGAGAGCCTTGAGGTTGGTTTGAGGATGAATATGTCAAAGACCAAGCTCATGTCGAATCGCGCCGAGCAAGTAGTAGAAGTAGATGGGGAAAGAATAGCATATGTCTGTGAGTACCTTTACCTAGGCCAAGTAGTCTCTTTCCAGAGCAGACAAGATAAGGAAGTCGAAAGACGAACTGAAAATGCCTGGAAGAGCTACTGGGCCATGAAAGATCTGGTTAAAGGTAAACTGCCGTTATCACTAAAACGAAAACTCATGGATATGTGCATCTTACCCATCCTTACCTACGGTGCACAGACTTGGGCTTTGACTGACATCCAAAAAACCAAACTCAAGGTTTGCCAGCGTAATATGGAGCGCAGCATACTCGGTGTAAGACTGAGTGACCGAGTTAGAAATACGACGCTGCGCTCCAAGACTCAAATAATTGATGTGGCTCAGAAGGCCGCCCACTTAAAGTGGGACTGGGCAGGCCACGTCACCCGTATGCCGAATGAACTCTGGGCCAAAAGGACAAACAACTGGATGCCTCAAAATGCAAAAAGGTGTCGTGGTCGGCCCCGCAAGAGGTGGCGAGACGAGCTGGATGCATACTCTGGGGAGTGGGATAGAATAGCTCGGGATAGGGAAAAGTGGAAGGAGATGAGAGAGGCCTTTGCCCTGCAGTGGGACGACACGGGCTAGAGAAAAAAAAAAAAAAAAAAAAAAAAATATACATAATATTAACGACCTTTTGAGCTATATTTATTTATTTTATTTTATTTTTTATTTAGTTTTCACTCACACCACTCCACTTCACTTCTACTTTGCCTCCATTCTGACGGCGCACTCGCACTTATTACGGGCACTAACAGAATATCAGCGCCGCCGCAGCATTCATACTGAGTTAGGGCCTATTTATAACTATCCACACTATTCATTTTTGGATAGGTGATGGTCATCCGCTAGGTATAGACACGTTATTTAGGGGTGCGGTACATATTGTAACCTCTTAATCTCTTATTATTGTAAAAACTGTATTATTTCGTTGTGTTTGTACTGTTACTCTTGAATAAACGTTTCATCTATCTATCTATCTATCTACCTATTTAGTAAATAATAGGGGAATAACAATACTCCTTACGTAAGTTAAACCACCAGATTGAAACATCGAAATTTTGAAAATGGATTGACAGGTGAAAAATACTTAACGAAAAATTTTGACACAAGACTTTTGGCTTTTATTGAAAATTGCAAGTTACTTATGGATTTATATAATTTAAAATAATAAACACACAGAATGGTTTACCAAAAACTGCTGTGACTTCCAGTGGGTGAAAAATTCTTCAGGATGGCTTCCAATGAATTGATGTTTGTGTTCGAGATTGCAGTTGAAGAACTGAAAAGTTTCTCCAATGCAACGAAATACTATATTAGAGCTCGATTCGGTAATGTTTTTACACTGCAGTTGAAAGACCCGAATCAAGAGATGGTGGAAGCCTTGCTGCCCCCGCGCCGGGGGAGAAAGAAGAAGCAAGAGGTAAAGTTACGTCACGGTAAGATTGTGACCAGGAGCTCCCCGGTGCCGTCCAGCCAGTCCGCTCTCGTAGTGAGCGATATTGAATCTCTCCTCCATAGAATGTTACAATATCCAATTGAACTAACACACTACAGTAAAGATGAGCCTTTCGTGTTAGGTATAGCAGAAATACCATGGAAACAGGTTTTTATTGACTATTTAAAAGAACTTGAAACAAATTCTGATCAACCACCTGTAGTGATACGAGAAACTTATAAAACTTACGATGAATATACGTCAAAACGTGTAGCTGTTCTCAAACTAAAAATACAGCTTAGTCAAGTTAAAAATAATTTTGCCTTGACGACACAGATTAGATCAAAACGTGCGAATGAAAATGAATCATTTACTGCCGCTGATGTGCTTATGGAAACTGGAACTATAAGAACTATATACAGTGGAGGGAAACACATAGAACACAGCCGTAAAAAAGACAAAGTTGAAGAAGTCCTACCTATAGTTCAAAGCTGCGAGGGTTTAAAAATGGACTTTCCAACGGTTTCAGAAACTCAAGACAATGACAAAAACAAAATCAATTCAAATGTTGATGTGCTTGACAATTCAAAAGTTAAACTGGACACTGATGAATACAATAAAGATGAAATTACCGACCTTTTAAATATTGAGCATACCTGCGATGGGAATCCGGTTAAAGTCAGCGATATTAATACACGTAACAATGTAGTTAGCCAAATCTTAGAAGATTGTATCGATTTAGCTAACAGCAGTAAACATAGTTTCATTCGTAATCGTAAAGACAGTATTGTTCATATGGTTCGTAGCCAAACTTGCATGGATAACACAAACTTATTTGCAGTCACAAAACACTGGTCTGCATCATCAATTGAGATAAAAGAGCGATTAGACACTTTAAACTATATTTTTGGAAACCTTGACGGGCCTTTTGGAAATAGAGTATATTGCGTCGGATATTTTACAGTTGAAAATAAGCCTAGCTCAGTAAAAAGCGACAAACCAGGTTCAAAAGCAACATCTGGTACAAGTTCTCCTGGAAAGAAAGGTACAAGTACTCCAGGATCGCCAAAAGGCGGCACAAGTAGCCCAGCATCACCAAAAGGTGGCACAAGTAGTCCAGGATCTCGAAAAGGTGGCACAAGTAGTCCAGGATCCCCAAAAGGTGGCACAAGTAGCCCAGGATCACCAAAAGGTGGCACAAGTACTCCAGGATCGCCAAAAGGCGGCACAAGTACTCCAGGATCCCAAAAAGACAGTGCCCCAGGAACACCGAAAGCTGAAAAGAAAAAACAAAAGCCTGATAAGACTGAGGACAGCGGAAAATATACCTTTAATATTTGTGGAAAAAAATGCGCCTTTGGGGGCCCAAAAAACCCTTGTTTTCAAGATATATGCGAATTAGATGTGCCTATAGGGACACCAAGAAAAATCGTAGATATAACAAAATGCACAGAACTTGCCTGCGATTTTAGAAGAAAGGCAGCACCAATGACTGATCCCTTGACCGATGAGATACCAATCTTGGTAGATTTTAGCACAAGCCGAACAACCAAAGATTGTTGTTTGGAGAAAGTAGAAAAGGTTGTTGGTGGGGTGTCTGCTAAGTTGATAAACGATCCTTGTTTATGCACATGTGAATGCACTTTTGGATTCATCAAAAAGACCACTTATTGTAATATATGTGGTGGTTTTGAAGTTCCAGGGGAAGAAATGAAATCTACTCGGGGTGGTGCACCATTCCCTTGTCCTATTTATCATGGAATAGTAAAAGGCAAAAAAGGACTTAGCAAAAAATCATCTGGAATGACAGCGGACGACAGTGACATGGGTCAAACTAAAAGTGAAAAAAAGAAAAAGAAGTCATTTTTAGGAGAAAGTGGTGACTCCGACAAAGAAAACGCAAAGAAAAAGAAAAGAAGAAGGAAAGATCCAAGATTTAAGTTCAATTATGGTTACAAAGGTATCCGTACGTATTGTTTTTTTTTTTAAATATATTTTGTAGTTGAACATTATGATAGCCCCTCTAATAAATTCCAGCTCCGCAAATTGGACACAGCCAATGTGCATTGCCTTGTACTGGTGACCTGAATCCTGTTCCGAAGCATATGGGCTGGCTGTGGACTGCAAACAATATACCTGGTTTGAAGGTACGTAGCTTAATAGTTTTTTGACTTCTGCACAAATTAGGTTGGCTATGACTTTTTTATTTTTTTATTTTTTTTCAAAGGTCCGGCCTTTTTGGAGGCCTGGTGCAGCGAACAAACATGTAGTACGTATGTTAAGAAACGCAAGATTCCCCGAAGAAATATTTTCTAAGCGAAGGAAGAAGGACACTGGGAAGAAGAAGCGTCCACTGAAAAGGCCATTACTTATTGTACAGAAGAAGGATGGAGAGTATAACGTCACTATGGAGACGATGAGAACATTTAATAAACCAAGAGCTATCAATCAATACCCATATGAGGATAAGCCTTTAGTGCAATTTACGATCGGCAGAACGGATGAAGAAAACGCAGAGAGAAAGAAGCGTAAAGAAAGAGCACAAAGAAGACTTGAAAGGGAGCAAAGAGCATTCTTGCAGAGTGCTTTCCACGATATGTGTAAGGAGATATGTCTCAAAACTTATCAACAGGCCTTGGGTATGCTACCGTTTGCAGAAGATTCGTACTGCCCATGTTATCCTGAAGAACCGCCACCAGATAGAATCGACGAGTCACATTCTTGTTCTTGTACTGAAAGCACTAGAAGTTCAGGGTCTATGACTGATGATGATGAATGGATAATTGAGTTTACTCCGCCAAATGCTTACTTCAATCCATCCAAGTCTATCAAGAAAATTCAATTGACAGATAATTCAACTCAGTACACCTATTTAGACTACAGAGTAAAACTTATAGATCATTATGGTAACCAGGTCCCGAGGTTCTTTAAAGGCCCTGATGGAAAGCAACAATGCAGTGACTTAGGAGGCTTTTGGGGTCCAGATAAAAAATGGTTAGAAATAAACGTTGATGGCTATATAGGCCCTGATGCCAGATGGGCTCCAAACACTTTTTACGGTCCCTGTGGAGACTTTGTCGACGCTGAAACTGGAAAATTCCAATCTACTAATGGCGTATGGCTCACAGTGGGCGTGGATGGCTACGTTGACGGCAATAACAAATGGCACTTCTATCCGAAACCCACAACGGAGAGTAAAGATCCTAGAAAGCAAAGTAACATCGAAGCATGGCGAAAAGCCGGTGGATGTCCTCCGAGTGAGACGGATCCGAAAGGAACACTCTCTACGCTTGGAGTGCAGAACAAGAAACCAAATGACAAGACTTGGAGTTGCTTCGGTGATGCTTCGCCACGAACATTATCGCAGATGGGTATCGCTGGCCACGGCCAAGACCGCCGACTGTTGCTCTCTACACTCGAGCAACTGTTGAAGCAGGGCGAGGACGTGACCATTCCGCGTAAACCTGAGATTCCCAAGGTACCTGGGAAGCGCAAAATAAAAAAACCATACACGCCACGATATATGGCGCCGGGCGAAATGCGCGGGCGCCACTACCCTGAAAGGATGAAATGTAAGCATGAAACTCCTTCTCAGAAAGGTGTTTTAGCAGTAAACGACCGTGGAGACAAGACGTATTTCCAATTCAATGAACCTAAGAATCTGCGGCCGAAGCAAAGACTTAAGACGCTGGCTGGAGGTGGCATCAGTTTGAGTTCGTTCCACGTGCCTTGTTTCAGCTCATTCATCAACAGCGAGATGGCACGAAAGCAACAAATAGAACACATCCTGCAACATAACGCACGTGTTCTAGACCAAGGAATGCAAACTCACTGAATTAAGTGACCATTTATAATTTCGATGTTTAAAATAATAGTGTAGTTAATAATAGTCTAGTTAAGTGAAAGTTATTTATTTGGAGTGTCAAACTATGTAGATAAATTTTAACAACCTTGTAATATTTATAAGGAGAAAATGTAATTAAAAACATGTGTCTTATGTTAACATAAATGGGGCGTAATAAAGAAAATAAACTTCGATTTCAATAAAAAAACGATATATTCTTAAAGCGGTTACAATGTACCATATTGAATGACAAACGAATAGTGGGGATAAAAGATTGTACTGTGCCGTAGCAAGGCGAGAAGCGCCTGGCAAAACGTTACTGCAATCAAGCACATGAACACGAGTTTTCTATAATTTGTAAGGCGTTATGAGCCGCAACATCTTCCCGCCCCGTTGAAAATCTTCTTTTCAACTCTTGAAGTCCTCATCAGATGGCAACGGACATAATCGCACCAATGGCCTTCGCACACATCCTCTAGCAGTGTTGATGTCGGCTACCCTGACTATTCCATCTGGACCAGGAAATAATCGGACGACTCTTCCTAGGCGCCACTGTAGCGGCGGAGCATTATCCTCTTGCAGCAAGACCAAATCTCCCAGGCTCAGCTTCGCAGTGTTAGTTTTCCATTTCAGTCTTTGCTGGAGTTCGCAGATATATTCCTTTTGCCAGCGCTGCCAAAAGTCTTTACGAATTTGCTCCAAGCGAACATAACGTTGAAAGTCGGTTCTAGTGCTATTTTGTAAGGTCGGTGGCGGCAGTGCCGTTAGCGGTCTCCCTATGATAAAATGCCCTGGGGTGAGGGATAAGAGGTCATTTGGAGAAGATGATAAGGGATACAAGGGACGGCTGTTAAGAATAGCCTCCACTTGCGCAAACAACGTTGAAATCTCTTCATACGTTAAATGACTATTTCCCATGACGCGTTTTAAATGAAATTTAGCTGATTTTATTCCGGCTTCCCAAATCCCTCCGAAATGAGGAGCGTAAGTAGGCGTGAAAGTAAACTTAATGCCTTGTTGATTTGCAAAGTCAGATAAAGGATCAATATTGCACTTTAAAAAATCTCCGATTTCTTTTGCAGCAGATACAAAATTACGCCCGTTATCGCAGAATATCTCAGATGGTTTACCCCTGCGAGCGATAAAACGCCGAAGCGTCATGACAAAAGCATCCTTTGATAGATCAGTAACACCTTCAAGATGTATGCATTTAAAGCGCAAACAAATAAATAGGCATAAGTAACATTTAATTAATCGACTTCCACGTCCCTTCCGATTTAAAATATGAAAAGGGCCGGCAAAATCGAGTCCCACCGAAATAAACGGGAAGTCTGGAGTGATTCTTTGAACAGGTAAGTCACCCATCTTCGGTTCTAAAGTTTTGCCTCGTAGGCGTCTGCATCGTACACATCTATTTACTGTGCGCCTAGCAAGGTGCCGTCCATTGACGGGCCACACGGTCTCTCTAACTGCAGCTAATAATAACTGAGGTCCCGCGTGCATATTATGTAAGTGCTCGCGCTCGAACAACAATCGCGTTAAATGATGCGACGCATGAAGAAGAATAGGGTGTTTCTTTTCATAAGCATAATCCGATGCTTCAATTCGTCCGCCTACTCGAATTATATTAAAATTGTCCGTATCTAAAAACGGAGATAACGAAAGAATTTTAGATTTACAGCGTAACGGTTCGGTTTTAATCAATAAAGTGTATTCCTCTGTAAAAGATTGACTTTGAGCCATAGCACATAGTTTATGAAATGATTTTTTTAACTCGTCTATAGTCAAACAGCCTGTAAGTTTATTTTGTGGGTTTTTTACATTAAATATAAATCTTCTAACGTAGGCAAAAGATCGTTGTAGTTTAGTCAGTGTAGAATAATTTTGGAAATTTATTAACGGTTCCGTAACTCCAACCGGGTTTGATTTAATTTCTGGCAAGTCCTGTAAATTACTTTTATTAAGTAACGGCCATTCAGAATCCTCTTTATATAGAAAGCTGGGCCCAGACCACCATAGCTTTAAAGAAACCAGCTTGCTGGCATCTGCCCCCCGAGAAATTAAATCAGCCGGGTTGCAATCCGTGGGCACGTAACGCCATGACGAAGGCTTTGTGGTTTCACGAATTTCGCTTATACGATTCGCTACAAAGGTCTTTAATTTTTTAAGATCGCTATTTATCCACGCTAAAACTATACTTGAATCGCACCAGTGAACAATGCGCGTCAGCTGATGCCGCAGGGAGTCGGTTACGGATTGACTTAATTTAGTAGCTAGTAACGCTGCGCACAGCTCGAGGCGCGGCATTGTTGTAGGCTTCAATGGAGCTACTTTTGACTTAGCGCATAACAAATTAACGGTGACGTGGTTATCAGCGTCTATTGACCTTATGTAGATACATGCACCGTAAGCGCGCTGAGATGCGTCGCTAAAAATATGCATTTCTAATTGGACCGGTGAATTACAAAGAATAAATCTTGGTATTTCAAGACCTTGTAGGTATTTAATATTTTGCAAAAACTTAATCCAATCGTCCTTTATATCGTTAGGTACAGATTGATCCCAATCAAGTTTTTGTTGCCATAATTGTTGTAAAATTATTTTTGGTTGAATAATAATCGGACTTAAAAGACCCAATGGGTCGAATATTTTAAACGACCTAGACATGATAGACCTTTTAGTTATTTTGTCATCTTTGATAAAATCCATTTTAGTAGGGAAATGAATCACATCTTTTGTTGGATTCCAACCAAGTCCCAGAGTGCTGGAGGATTCACTGATTGTCAGGTTATCTTGTGTTGTCAATTCTGAATCAAAAAGTGTGGATAAGTTGCTTTTATATTTACGCAGGTTGAAGCAACCTTCGCGCAACGCTTCCGAAACTGCAGTTTTTATATAACGTAGTTGTGACTCATCATCACAACCGGTAATGAGGTCATCGACATAATAGTCATTTTGAATGATATTTTTTATCAAAACATCGCTTTGTTCCTCCCCCAATTGCCATAAACAGCGTGTACTTAAATAGCTCGCACTTGCGGTGCCGTAAGTGAGAGTATTCAGCTGCAATGTCCTAATTGGCTGATCTTCGCTCTCTCTCCACAAGATAAGCTGAAGGTCGCGATCACTTTCATGTACTTGCACCTGGCGGTACATTTTTTCAATATCGCCAGTCAGTAAAAACTTATATAACCGCGCTCTTATCAGAATGGAGAATAATGAATTTTGAACGTTCGGTCCTACCATTAAAATATCATTTAGCGAATAACCAGAAGAAGAGGGAGCTGAGCCATCAAAGACAACCCGCAACTTTGTTGATTCGCTGTCCTCTTTTGTCACAGCATGATGACATAAAAAATAAGAGTTGTCTGGCTTAGAATTAGCACACTCAGAGAGGTGCCCCAGATCGGCATACTCTTTAATGAATTTCGAATATTCAGCCTTTAAATCTGAATTTCTGCTTAGCTTTTTTTCTAAGCTCAAAAAGCGCTTTTTCGCACGATTGTAGGAATCTCCTAAACAATCTGGAGTGTCGATTAAGGGCAGCCTCACACAAAATCTGCCAGAATTTAGGCGAGAAGTATTTGCCAAGAAGTGCTTCTCGCAGGCTATTTCACTTTCGCTCAATTTAGATTTTTGGGGAACTTCCTCTAAGTTCCAAAATTTTGGAAGTAGCTCATCAATTTCGTTTGATGATTGGCACGATACGATGGCGTGATTACAATTAATATTATTATTTTTATGCAATTTAGTAGTAGCTATGGGACCGGAAACCAACCAACCTAGTTTGGAGTTACGCAATTTAGGATTTTTGGGACCCAAAGTAAGCTGTTCATTACCCAAAATTTCCCAAAATAGGTCAGCCCCGATCAATAAGTCTATTGAAGCTGGTTTATGAAAATTTGGATCGGCTAGTTTGACGTGTGAAGGCAGCTTTAAGGCATGAACGTCGACGGGAGCTTTAGGCAACTCGCTGGTCAACTCATTCAACACAAAACACTGCAGAATGACCTTGAATGACGTATTCAGTGAAATTATTTTAGCGGCACAACTTTCGACAACACTGTTCGAACAGCTGTTACCGATTCCAATGACATTTAGTGTGTCAATGGGAATTGATTTTAATGAAAGTTTTTCTTTTAGCGTCTTTGTAATAAAAGAAGATTGGCTGCCGCAATCTAGAAGCGCGCGAACCTTCTCCGTCTTATTAGTGACTGGATTAGATACCTCTATCAAAGCTGTGGATAAAAGTACTTGATTGCAATTTTGTTTAGAAAAATTAGCTATAGTTTCGTTATTAGATTCGTTGTTGGTTGAATTATTAACATTAACAGATGTTGTAGGATTATGAAGCAAACTGTTGTGCCTTTTCTTGCACTCACGGCAGGGACCCATGCGACACTCTGCCACTGGATGACCTTGCCTAAGACAGTTTGAGCATAATTTATATTTTTGAACGTCAGATAACCGTTCTTGAATATTTTTGGCTTTAAATACAGGGCAATCATATATTTTATGATTAGCACCACAAATAATGCATAAAAAGGTAAGTGATTTTTCGTTATTAGAAGAAACAAACGATTTTGTATATTTTTCATGTGTTTTATTATAGGTGTAGGGCTGTGCGGCGAAGCTACGCGACGACGATGAATGTGATGGGCCACCAGGTAAACCTTTAGAGATATTACCATCATTATTTACTTTGTTTCGGCTTAAGGACTCAAGGACATCCGCGCGATCAGTAAGAAATTTTTTAAATTGATCTAACGAAGGCACATCCTCGAGAGTATTACGGTATTCCTCCCACTTCGTTAAAGTTTGACTATCTAGCTTGGAAGACAACATAAAAATTATTAACGTGTCCCATTGATCAGTAGGCTCACCTAATGTACGCAAGGCTCGTAAGTTTTTGGTCACGTGGTCGACCAAAAATCGTAACGACTTTTCAGTATCGCGAGTGATCGGTTGAATATTAAATAAAGACTTCAAGTGGTGATTAGTAAGAAGGCGCTTATTATCATACCGCTCGCAAAGTAACCTCCATGCGCTCGCATAATTATCGGATGAAATTACAAGATTTGAAATAATTCTAGCTGCCTCGCCCTCGAGGTACGAGACGAGGTAGTGAAATTTATGTATGGAAGGAATGCGCGTACTATTATGAATTAAATTTTCGAACGTGTCGCGAAACTCTAACCAGCGAAAAAATGCGCCGTCGAATTTAGCAATTTGTATCTGCGGCAATCGAAAACCTGTTTCGCCTTGATTAGGACAAGAATGAGTTTCAGGAGGGGGTCGATTTTTATCAATAAGCACTTTAGCTATTGCTATGTTTGAAATTATATCCTGCTCAATCTTATCCCGTTCGTCAAGCTCCGCAGAAAGATTTTCAAAATTAAAAACCTCTATATCACTTTGCAAATCCTCAAATTTATTGGCCAGTGTTTCAAACTTAGTTAGTTTTATAGTTAACTCAGCAATTTTAATGCCTGAAAGTAACTCTTTTTTATCTATATCATATAAGTAATTTTTAAATTTAGTTATTTGCCCTTTTATTGAACTTCTTTTAGTATGTAAATAAGTTAATCTATCTTTACGTTCTTTAGCCTCTTTATCAGCTTCACTCATTGTAATAAAAAAATACTACACTTAGTTCTAAAATGAATGAGTACAATGAGTTAAATAGGTGTTATTAATAGAAAAATTAAGGTATTCTTACGCTCCTCGGCCGGTGATAGCCTCAAACCTGGGAAGCCGGTGCACGCGCGCAGCAGCTAGTTAGCGTCAGCTGATAGCACGCTGTTACGTAATGTATTCAGCTTGCTGTGTCGTGCAGACAATAGCCAATATATTTTTGTGTTCCCTGAAAAATTCGGCGTTTACGATCAACACAGGTTACCTAATGGAGCTTATAAGTTTTAGGTTTAATAATTTTTAAAAAGTACTAATTAAATACCTAAGCGTGATAATTATTTAGGTTCAGATGTAAACTTTATTGTCTAAAGGCTTTTTATGTGAAAAGAAATACAAATTGCGCTAGGCATATAGTAGAATCCCGCTTAATAATAATTGATTACCTGCTATTTTGCTTCACATCAGATGAATAAAGTGGAATGATAACAACTTTTTGGCTTTAGCTTGTAACTAGAACTTTATGCCTAACTGCATTTAGTGCTGCATAATTTGTATATAACGCTGTTAATCGTATGAAAAGGCATGTAAAAATATGTACGCACAATGATTATGCTATTTAGAAACACTATTGTTTGCGGAAGTGAGACTATTCTAAGGACTTGAGCAAGATGGTGGGATGGCACAAAGGAAAGGCACTTATCTTTGATGGACCGCGTTGCACGGCGTGATGCTTTGGCTACACCACTGACCACGAAGCTGAACACTGTCCACAAGCTATTGTCAGAACTCCAATCCTCTCCAGACAGCCTTGATGCAGACTTGGATGGCCACACCACGTGGCGATTTGGATCCTTTGTTTGTCGATTTGCGCTTTAGTGGTTCTTCTTTTTAGTTCCCCTCATGGGCCACCATTTTATGTCTTATGTTAACATAAATGGGGCGTAATAAAGAAAATAAACTTCGATTTCAATAAAAAAACGATATATTCTTAAAGCGGTTACAATGTACCATATTGAATGACAAACGAATAGTGGGGATAAAAGATTGTACTGTGCCGTAGCAAGGCGAGAAGCGCCTGGCAAAACGTTACTGCAATCAAGCACATGAACACGAGTTTTCTATAATTTGTAAGGCGTTATGAGCCGCAACAACATGTGTTGAGTCTAAATTTGTTTTCTTTTTATCTTATATACAGGGTTTAAGTGACATGTTTTCGCAAATTCTGCTAAGACATGCTCAATAAATGACAGTGTAAAGTTTTTATTTTCGTTTCCGATTAGTTTTATATTTTAATAAGTTTCTCGAATTAGACTGCGCATGTCCTTTCAGTATTTGCATAGCCTTCGCCTTTGTGCGCCTTTGTACTGTAAGTCCTGTGAAGCTTGATTGGTCGTGCCTTTTCGACACAAGCTTAAGTCAATTAAAAAAAAAAAGCCTTTGTACTACTATGCTATCCAAATACATAATTTTCCCCATTGTAGGTATAGTAGAGGCGCGAGGTTCCGTGGAGGGCTTTGGTTTTATTCATGGGTTTTATTATTGTATTGGTCGAGACGCTAGCAGGGTAGTTCCCATTTGTTCTATAGAAGTGACGTCACTGGGACAAAATTAATGTTCATTTCTTGTGTTCAAAGAGAAATAGGCTTTTATAATACAAAGTGACTAGAAGGAAGTTTTTTTAACAATATTATTTTAAAAGTGAGTGCTTTTGGTATTTTTTTTCATTTTTTTACGATATAAGCAGACGTACATTAGTGTCTTTTTAACTCAACGTATACTTTAATTTATAGGCCATATCTAATGGATGGAAACCAGGAGCAATAACCCATCAGCTGCTTCGAAAGCTCAATGAGGCCAAGGAAAATACCTCCACCGTCTTGAACAGGAGGCCGCTGAAGAAGACGAAGAAACGGGAGCTTGAAGAAAAACCGGCGCTGATAGTTGCGAAGAGGAACGGGGAGTTTATCGTAGAAATGCAAGTTTATGATAACAACGCTGAAGGCAGCGGTGGTGGCGAGCATTGTAAGCCCACTGTTTACAAGATAGCCAGTCCAGACAGAGAGGAAAAGATGAGGAAGCGAGCAAGAAGAACTCAACGCTTGATTGATCAGGCGCAGCGAGAAATCATGGCTTCTGATACTTACAACCCCGACATTTGTGAGCAGACTTGTGGAAAAGCGTATAAGCAGGCTTTAGGAATTCTACCCTTTGATCCCAATAATCCCACGATGGACGACTGCATCTGTCCAGAGGACTTAAATATATCAGAGGACTGTTATTGCGAAGAAGAAGAGAGCTCAGATTATGATTCATTGGATCTTGATTGGGAAATTCACTTCACTCCCCCGAATATTGCCAACCGTAAAGAGGCGAAACCCGAAGTGGAAATGGAAAACAAACTAGTCTAATGTGTGTTTAGGAGGTTTTTTTATTTTTAAGGATTTTTTTAGATTTTAAGATTTTATTTTTATTTAGTTTAACTACGTACTATGTGTAAACTGATTTGATGATATCAATCACCAAAAGACCGTTTTCAAAATACTTTCGAAATGTCCGATTCGAAAGAGTGGACATTATTATTACACGTTTCGACATTTCTATAATATAGTTCATATTACCAGAACATCTCGGATTAGTTTATGCATGACATAAAACGTTAACTAAAGGTATAGCAGGAAAACATGAAATTAAACAGATCAATATCATCTGTTGGTTTTATTTATGAGGATGTTATTGAGGACGTCCCAAATGACGAGCGACAGTGTGGTGTGAGGCGCTATCCTCAGGTAGAGAGGGCCTATCCCCTTGTAGAGCCCGTGGAGTCCTTCTGTCTTCCATATCTTGTACATGCAGTCGAACACTCCGTTGTAGAGTAGGGCTCCGCTTGTTCCTGTAAAAACCATTTTCGTATATTTAGGTTCTCTCTCACCCGTATTATGTGTAACATCAACGGAATTATTTTTGGTCGCCAGATGCTTTTGCGATCTGCGTATCATTATAAATTCTATTACTACATTGTAGTCTAATAATTAAATTATATGAGGTGTTAACGACGACGTCAATAGAAAAAATTCTGGGTCGTACTTTTTTGCCACAAAAGCTGACCATGCTCAATGAAAAAAAATGACATTACGATTATTTACGATAGTCGTAGAATTTTTTTTGATAGCTACTAGATTTAAATTATGGAATTTGGAGTTTAGCTCTATGATTGAATAATACATAGTTTAAAAAACTAAAAAACACGCTTCCTGTCCGCCATCTTCGACGTCCGCCATATTGGATTTAAGTCACGTGACTGTTTTTTTCGTATTCCTGACAGCAAAAACCTTTCATTTGATATACCCATATCATGGGGGTGGATTACAAACAGCCAGTTCGCCATCTTAGGGAGGCCGCTATATTGGATTTGTAATGACGTTTCTTAGCTAGTCATGTATTGTCATCACAACTCAGAGCGTGTGCAAAATTTCATCTTAATCGAAGACCGGGAAGTGGGTCAAATTAAGATTCCAAGATTTTTACATACCTACATGTAATGGGGAGGCCGCCATATTGGATTTGTAATGAAGTTTCTTAGCTAGTCATGTATTGTCATCCAAACTCAGAGCGTGTGCAAAATTTCATCCTAATCGAAGACCGGGAAGTGGGTCAAATAAAGATTCCAAGATTTTTTTACATACATAGTTACTTACAAGTAAAGCTAATATAAAGCGTGTAAAAACAGTTAGGTACATTACCAATCATGCGATTTATCGGTTCATCCCCTTTACCCAACCAAGCTTCCCAATCACCAAACAATCTAATCGACAACGAATGAAGAACTAACAGTCATATTATTTACAATAGAATTATTGTCATAATTTGTTTAATGATCATACCGGTGTAACGATTTGAATCAATTAATGCTTGCTTTGTGTAGTTCGAAAAGAAATATTGTCATAATCATGAAAATAAAACCAGCAAAAACGTAGAAAACGGTCAATTTCAACATTGATAGGTATACCTACTTTTTCATTATGTTTTCCGTATTAACGTGTAGGTACTACTAGTACCGTAACTGAGCACCGGCGGCGGCCCGGCGGCACCGGCGGCCGTTGTGATAACCGTGCTAGTTGCTAGTAGGCAGTGGTGAAAGTTAGCCTTATGTCCTTCCGCAAGGTCTACTCTATATTTGTGCCAACTCCGGCCGCTTTTTCAATTTGTCCCGTGGGAATGAGCATTTTCCCGCTATGTTTGTGCCAAGTTTTACCAAAATCGGTTCAATAGTTTCGGAGCCTATTCGATGCAAAGAAACAAATAATATTATTATAGGCTACTTTGGACTTTGGGGTCCTTTGCTCCCACCGCAAGTCCGGTGAAGCTTGAAACGATCATCGGTAGCGACAAGCGTAGGATAGTGAAAAAACTAGTCAGAAACAAAGCATTGACTGAAGTAACGGTCATTTACCCTGATTCAAGAGGCGTGTGTTGACGACATCTAAAGGCCCCTCTACACACACCACCGGCACCGCGCACACTACGCTCGCGATCACCGCCGTAAGCGCAGGCGATTCGAGGCCACACGAGAACAGCCAACACTTCACTCTGCAATGACGTCACACATGAACATGAAATGGTTCTAATACAGCAGACTCCAGAATGGTGGCGCTTTTGTTTTCTATCTAATGATTATTTAAATAAGCTGCTGTCACATAAAAGGTCCTTGTTTAGTTGGTTGATGATAATGATGAAAGTGCTGGTTCAGTAAAAAACGATCGTGGTCTCATGCATTGTTGCAAAGTTTGAGAATTTTGTGTGTGTGTTTTAGTCAGTTATTGTTTCTGCAGGTAGAGGCTCCATTATTCACATACCAAGACTTTCAAATAATACCAAAGAAGTATTTTTGACAGCTGTACCATGATTCTCTTGTTGGTCTTCAGTCTTGGGTTATGAAATGCGCAACCTTGCCACACATCACAGCAGCAACCAAAACAAACAATTACATTGATAGCACAATGCAAAAGCCCCATCTGTCTGCAGTCTAACTAACCCTGGTTATAGAGTCGTACAGTGGTGACGTCAAAGGGGCAGATGACCACAGCCACGACGACGCCACTCAGTGCACTGGCGCAGAAGGCCAGCCCGAGTCGGGAGTGGGTACAGACCCCGTTATCGAGCAACATTTGTTTTGCGCTGGGAACATAAAGTGGTTTAAATGCCCTACTCTAGGTACAAGCAACCTTTAATTTGACAACGGCCTTTATATTATTAGAAGCCTTTCGGTGCGAATCCACAGATCCGGCAAAGGGCAGGCGGCAGGACCAAAAAACAAAAACTATATTTATTGCTGGCTCTTCTCCTTTGATCGGAAAATGTTGCTGTATCTTCAACCTTTTCACGGGATTCGATGTTTCTGTTGGTTATACAGGTCAACGCTGCTACTGCTATCATTTTCTGGCTGGATTCAACTTCTTGCTGTCAGTAGCTTTGGCCAATACCCACAGGAAGAGATGGGCTGGTACGCTTATATGCTTCGCTCTATACTTCTTCTATTTCGCAAAAATCATTTCTGATAATGAGGTTTTTTGTTGCTTTTGCAATATTGTAGTTCTTGATTATTCTTACGTAGAGAAGGTTGTGAGTTGCGCTCCGCTGCCGACCGCCAATCGTGTGCAGGTTGCGTTGATACCCGCAAAGTAGCCTCTCAGACCCTCCGTCCTGTAGATCGTGGCGAAGGCATCCAGCATGCCTGGGGGATATAAGAAACGTGTCTAACCAGGGAAGAGAATGGGACTAAAGACTGTCTGGTGTTGGCCATTGGTCTTGCCAATAATTGCTCTGCGATTTCACCCGCCTATCATGAATGCGGTACAGAACGAAATATTATCACATGGTAAAAAAAAGTATCCTTATGTCCTTCTCATGATTCCATTATCTTAACTTACGGAGAAAGAAGACAAAAAGAGCATTAGCTACTAAGTAGCTATGTAAAACAAACTAGAAACGTTACTTTAAAATATAGCGAAAGAGAAAAATAACATCATTACACTACACATGATTACAACGCAACCGCATGAAACAGGATTTTGACATATCGACATAGAAGTATTCTATTTCACAGTACCGGTAGTATATCGATCCCAAAAGTTGCACAAATTAATTCAATTTGATTTCCATCTCTATCTACAGGCCCTACCATTATATCGATACTGCCTCCCCACTGCGATGCTAGGGTGCGCGGCCGCTTGTATCCTCGTCTTGATCACGGATATAGGGTTGGCAGCTATCCCACTCAGGTAGCCACTGGTGACCGACCAGAATACTGATTTCTTTATGTCTATGTCTCCTGTGACTGTTTTTGTCCAACCCTGTATTTCAGCTACGTGGTATAGACCTAATCTGCAAAAAAATACATTATTAAAATGAGCTAAAACTAATAATCATCACTACATAGTATAAAATAAAGTCGCTTTCTCTGTCCCTATGTCCCTATGTCCCTCCCTTTGTACGCTTAAATCTTTAAAACTACGCAACGGATTTTGATTCGGTTTTTTTTAATAGATAGAGTGATTCAAGAGGAAGGTTTATATGTATAATACATGCATAATATACTGAAGGATAACCCACAATAACCATTTTCCCGTGCGGAGCCGGGGCGGGTCGCTAGTAAATTATAATATGTAGTTTAAAAAATTAAAAAACACCCTTTTAGCACGCACTAAACATTACAAAAGTCACGTGGCAATTTTTTTCGTATTCCTGATAGCAAACCCGTTCATTTGATACCCATATCATGGGGGTGGATTTCAAACAGCCAGTCCGCCATCTTTGGGAGGCCACCATATTGGATTTGTAATGACGTTTCTTAGCTACTCATGTATTGTCATCAGACAGAACTCAGAGCGTGTGCAAAATTTCATTCTAATCGAAGAACGGGAAGTGGGTCAAATTAATATTCCAAGATTTTCTTACATACATAGTTAAAAGCATAGTTACAAGTGAAACCAATATAAAGCGTGTAATAAATGTCCTTTGTTAGGCGAGTAAGCGCCGCGAATCAAAGAACTTAAAAGAGATTTGCCATAATCCCTACATGCTTGAAAGTTAAAATGTGATGCAGCATGCCCATATTGACCATGGGAATTTCATTCAGCAGAAGGACAGATACGCAAAATCCCGAAATAGTACGCCACAAGAAGGTCCGATGATCTGGTGAGGGTCGCGGGAAGCCGCTCGATGCGGGCAGGACCTATCGTTGCGGAGATCTTTGGGGAGGCCTTTAGCCAGCAGTGGACGTTTTCAGCTGGAATTATGTCAACGGTGCGGTGTGCTCACGCAACTGGCTACAATCTCCTCGTCGAAGAGATCTATCTATATCCTACCTAAGACACTTAAGGAAGAGTATAGTTAGTTAAATACAGGAAAGGTGCTGTTACCTGATGGAGTTCATGGTGAAGCCGAGGATCATGGCGGGGGCCAGCCCCTTCTGCAGCGCCAGCGCGCCGTCTGCGCGGGAGATCACTATCATGGCGTGGAATATACTCCTGCGAACATATCGATTCCAATCGAATCAAATCAATTTATTGCATTTCAACAATAGGGTTGTAAATCTAAGGGTTTAAGAGCCGTCACCGTCTAGTTCCTCGCCGTTTTAGATTTTTGAAATATTGATTAATTTCGAGTTATTATTTTTTAAATAGTGGGGGCGCCACTTAGCACCTGTAGGTCCCTTAAGAAAACCAGATATGTAGTTGTGACGTACTTATATCTGGTAGTAGCTTCGGTGCGCGCGCGCAGCTCTCCTTGCAGCTGCATGCGCGTCTTGACGACGTCCATGGGATTGGTCAGTATCGTGGCGCCCGCGCCGGCCAAACCACCAATCATGAAGTCCATTCTCTATTTGAATGAATAAAAAAAATTGGTATTTAATAAATCAGCTGATCACAATAGAGCCTATATGGGCTTGGATCGTATCCTTTCACGTCTCTATGTGAAATTTGCAGAGGGATATCCCCTAAATTCCCCTATCTAATAGATAGATACATAGTACCTTAGAGTATAATGTTATACTCTATCTAAGTTTAGTTAGTAATACTCGTACTTATAATATAACCATAGTTATTTCTTTTGTATCACTTCATTTAATGCATTGAGTAAGGATCGCCTTAGCAAAAACGGAATGGACAGCTCCACCAATCGAGCTGATGAACTTTACTAAAAACGACGAAATTGAAAAAAATACCTGAGCAAAATTCAAAAAATAACAATTTTGTATGGGAGTGTCAGATTTATTTCTCGATTCCAAGAAAAGTCTCTTTGTGAAAGTTGCTCAAAACCTTTGGCTGAGCACGTCCTTCAGCTTGCTTAATCGCCACTTGCACCCTATACAGTAGGCAGCACATGCGGCTGGACATGTTGGCCTTGAGAGCCCGTATTCCGTAGAAGTAGGGGTGAATTTCGCAGTGCGAATGTCCAACCGCATGTGCTGGCTTCTGTACCTACAGCTCAGTAGCACTAAATAAAGGTGCACATAATTAATGCTTCAGAATCTGTTAAACAATAGCATTCTGAAAAAAAAGCTGTAAGGTGACCGTATCGTGGTATCTGATAAATTTATAATTATACATATAGTATGGCTTCTAAGTTACTGAAATCCACTTTCCATTTCGTTCCCGATAAATGTTTCAGCAAGCCATTGGGTAACTAGGTCACTGGGTCCATTTCCCATCCCTCCCTTTTCTTAATGATGCCAAAACGCGGCAAAGGCGCGGCTTTGTAAGGAACAGAGAAAACAAGTAGAATTATTGAAAAATATCGAGTATAAAAATTAAATACTCGTACAAACAAACCTTTCGTTCATTCATACTGCTTCATTCAGTATTCAGCGGAAAAACTTACCTAAGTATATAAAGAACACGTTTCGAATTGTGGTCACGGGAAATTCCCTTAACAGAATTTGTTTTACCCATAAAACTTGTTACAAGTAAGTACTACTTCACTTATGCTTAAGACTTCCAACTGCGACGGAACACGTCAAGATAAAAACAAACAATTTATCATAATATGCGAATTCACTCCAATTAAACTAATAATAAAACTTAACTCACCTGTATTTGAAATAAATTAATATAACAGCAGACAGCTCGTAACTGATAGATAAGGAACTAGCACATTGCTCGATGTTTACTAACGTATAAATATTAAATAGTCTTAAATTAAGCGCGGAACACACCGTTTGAATGTCACATGTTATCTGAACGGTGGTCACGGATTGTCTGACATTGGAAACGCGTGACGCAATCTTGTGACGTCACAGAGACACGAGGTTTGGCGAGCTGAGTGGATGGATGAGGTATGACCGGAATATTTTGACAAGTCTTTATAAATGGTAATTAATTATTTTGGCGGTTTATGTGAATTTTATAGTTTTGGACGCATGGTCTCTGCTTTAGAATCTAAAAAGGTGCCACTGATAATTAATGAGTAGTTCTTCAGAAAACATTCTCCGCGTAACCTTCGTGGCGATTTTTTTTTATAATGCAATCTTAATATAAATAGATGTAAATGAAAAAAGCCCTAAAAACAATGTATACAGTTTTTACTAAATGTAAATCAATGAATAAATAACAGAGATATTGCATGTTTCTTCTCCCGCCGCTCCTCTGAACTCTGTGATGGCATAGTTTCCGTTCGAAAGTAATCTGAAAACAAAATTTTACAGTAAATCTTATTGAAGTTGACTTTGAAAGTTTTTACTCATTCAATAATATTAAAAAACTGACTTTTGTGCTGACTAAATTATGAAATTAGCTACGAGAGAGCCTTTAAACAGAATTACATATTACATAGAAAAAAACACATCAAACGTGCTAGAATATTTTATTTCTAGCTTTCGGTATAATTAGGGGCAAATGCAATTACTGCATCACAAGAAATAAGGAGTATTTAATGGACATTTGTAACTTTCGTGGTGCATCAGGTAACTTTCATGGTCAAATGTCCACGAAAATTGGGCCACGAAAGTTACAAAAATAACACATTTTTGAGAATTATGATAAAAGTAATAAGTAAGTTTACAAATGAAGTACATGACAATAAACTCGCTTGATCTATCTTCTTTTTCTTAAAAAGAATTTTTTGATAATAACATAATATATCTTTCTACATATGCGCATGAAAGTTACATGACCAGCCCAACTTGAAAATATTCGAAGAATAACTTACCTCGTATTTATTTAGTTTTGAAGCGATGAGTACACTGGTGTCCTCCACTGATGCTGGGTCACTACCAAGTGTCTGCAAGCTAAAATTTGCAGCGACAAGTTTGCGTTCTTGGAAGGTAGGTGTAGTTTCATTGAGCGCTCACGAAACCAGCGAAATCGTGTGACAGAGATGTTATATAATATAATTTTTCGAAACAAAGAGATAGAATGAATATTCTTTTATAAATATGTGCCTAGTTAAAAAATATTCATTCCATGTAATAAATTATACGATTACGCATTAAATGCAAAACTTATCAAGGATTACCTTGAGCGCGAACCAAGTGTGACCTGCGAAGAACGACTATTTTGATCCCGTTTTCGATGTTGAAATATTATTTTTCAAAATATTATACATGATTTTATATGTTTTATGTTAAAATCGTACGCATAATTATATGAGGAATCATCTATATTTAGTTCCAACACTGTATGGTCGATAGTTTAGGAATTAAGACCTTGTGACCACGTTTTGAGGGTGCTCAAAGAACTACTCTAATACAGAACTAGTGCGATGCTTACCCGCATTATAGCGTAGGATGAAGACACCTCCTGGCTAAGTTGAGACGTTATATATTATGCTATAAATAGTGAAGCTAAATAACATTAAAAAATATGAAAACATTCTCGTATGCATTTTTGTTGTAAAAATAGATAAATAATCTAAACGTGCCTATATTGTTGATAAAACAGTTATCATTTTTGGTAAGTACAGAATCCGCTATCTACCAGCCAGATATACCTAAGGAAATACTAATACATTAGTAGAGGTAAGTTCATGTTTATTACTTTTAGGCTCTACACGCGAAAATTCATCTTTTAGTTGTTTGATCTCTTTTTTAGTGCTTAACTTTACACTTAGAGACGAGAGCCAGTCTTGGTTTGAGCATTGAGATTTGTGAGAGTACTTAATTCATTTCATTCTTTAAATATATTATGAAATCACATACTATTATCTACTTCGGTGATATCACATTATCAAGATATCATTAAAATTATTCTTACAATATCAATGACGACGTGACAAGGAATATGCTGCTGTTGTTTTCTTTCCCTTTTTTATTCTTGTTTTAATTTGTGTTTTTTTTTGTTTTGTGTGTTCAATCTGTTAAACTTTTTATCTATCTATCTGTATGCATGTTTGATATAAAATATTTGCATAATTTCTACATTTCGTGTTTCAAGGTGAGACCGACTTTTATCACGTAGGTAGAGTTTAGAAGTCGAAAAAAGTAAATACCTTGCAATACAGCATAACTACAGGTTATTATTATCTACTATGCGTTATAAAATGCCTTCACTTCATACATACAAAATTTTATATTTCTATATCCTCTCGTATAACGTTTTTTCTTTGTATTATGTTAGAGTTGGAATCTTTTACATTTTGGTTTTCAAATATATGAATTTCAATAAGTCATAGAGAAATATTCTATTGCATATATTTTTCTGTAAGTACATAATTAGCATTAGACACTCTTCTTATAATATACAAATAAGTTATGTATGTATGTTATGTAATGTACGTACGAGACTACGAGGTTGGGGCAATTTGCACAGATTACACATTAACCTTGAATTTACACAGAGATAAAAAAGTAGCTCAAAGTTGTTAAAATTACCTATAACACGTTTCATTCAGCGCGACTAGACTCGGTAACCGGTGTAGTATGCCAATGTTTACATACGTCACGAGTACAAAGTTCAGAGTTTCAGAGTAACTGCTTGCTTGCCCACCCACGATCAGTGGACATTATTTTAATTTAATAGTATTCATTCATGGATCATAAAGGGTGTAATCTACTTCTAAATATAGTCTACTTAGCAAGAGGACGCGCTTACTTAATGATTTATAGTTAGAGTAAGTTTTCCAAAAAGTCCTTTCCCAGAAATTTTTCCAAAATGGAAAAAAAAATCGAGACTTCTTTACATTGGTGTAGTAGCCGGCGCACGCACTACGAAATTTGACGCTGCTACTGCTACGGAACACAGGGCAAAGTGTCCAGCTGCATGTGCTGGCTACTATACCTACTCGTACGTAGATTAGATAGGTAATTATTGTGGTACTGGGGTATCACTACATAGTATAAAACAAAGTCGCTTTCTCTGTCCCTATGTCCTTATATCCCTATGTCCCTATGTATGCTTAAATATTTAAAACTACGCAACGGATTTTGATGCGGTTTTTTTAGTAGATAGAGTGATGTGATTCAATAGGAAGGTTTATGTGTATAAAACATGCATAATGTACTTAAGGATAACCTACAATAACCATTTTCCCGTGCGGAGCCGGGGCGGGTCGCTAGTTCAATTATAACCCACAGCGGGCTAGATCTTTTTCGCAACACGATGACAAAGCACGCTTATTTTTCTCATTGTGTCTGATGGGATACTTCGATACCTCCACAAAATAGTAATTTTGATCTTACAGTTTGTATGAATGGAGAAGAGGGTCAATGTTTTTTGATTTCGAAAAAACTTTTCTTGGATAAGGTAATATCCAGAGATTGGAAAGTAGGGGGCGATATTATCATAACTATGGATATGCCTTTTAATTTCCGGTAATACCGGGAATCGTGTTTAATAATAATATAGATTTTATCTTAATGTTATTCTTAACTTCGAAGAAAGGAAAATTAAAAGAAAATATCGGTGCATACCTAGTACAAAAGGTTAGAAAACGACCCCCTCTTTCTGACCACTGGTAATAATATCATATCCATTAATTGACTGAGCACGTTTTTGCTAAGCTGCCATACCACATACATCCTGTATGCATAAAGTTTATAAACAAAATTATATGGATCATTGTGTGTGTAGTGTAGTGATAGAGTGCATTACTGCTACAGTGCAATTGTCTTGGTAAACGTGATAGCGTCATGTAGTAAGATTCTGATGACGATCGTAATCTAGTTGGTACGAGTATGTCTTCGAAGCACAAGGTCGCGGGTTCGAACCCCGCCCAGTGGAGATATTCTGTGATGTCGAGCACAGTCATGTTTGTCTTATGTCTGGATATTTAATTATTTTTTCTCTGAATGTGCATTAGTACACAGGCTCTGCTTAGTTTTCTTTCTTGAACTTTGATGGCCGGTAGATGTCACAAAATACACATAGGTATATATTATATTTTATATATTATTTATATATTAATGTACATTTATGAGCAATCTCCCTGAAACTGTTCCGTCTGTATGTTATAATTATTAATACCTAAGTCTGAAATAGGCTGAGAGAGAAAGTCTCGTGACGAGTATTTATTATTGTTGAGTAAAATCTGAATCATCAATCCATTTACCCTATTAAATCTGACCTTTACATATTTTAAGCCTGTTACGATTTATTAGAAAGTACTTTTACTAGCATTAGTCATCTAGTCATACTCGTAGTAGGTATCTTATATAAGTAATAAATATCACTGAAACAAAATAGTGGATTTCCATGAATCTACTTTCTATGCGTAAAGCATGGGGTGGTTTAAAGGTGTACCGGTATAGGGCATTTAGGGTGATTTACCTATTGAGTCATCGGTCGAAGGTCGAAGGTCAAGGTGAGGGTCAGTAATTTGCGGTTTCCACCACTTCTATTGGGCAAAGATAAGACAGTGACGGTAGATTAAGTTTCGAACGTCTTTATTAAAGAAGACGGTTTTAACCAGCTGCAAAGGGTGTGTTTATAAATTTGGCATGTGTATTAGGAAAAGCTTTCCTGTACCTAAGTAAACTACTTGACCGCTTTATGAAAAACCTTTCCAAACAAATAAAATACGCTAACTAATCAATCACATATATCTACTTGTAAATTAAACCTTATCTAATGGTATTTTAACCACACGGTGTAAGTTACAACTAAAGCCTACACCAAAGAGTATAATTTACCCAGCGCTTATTTCTTTAATAAAAAATGCATTGTTAGCTAAACAAATCTATACTCACTCATTAATATAATATCCGTCTGTCGGTCTATCTCATCCATCAAATTAATAATAATATAATAATAAGGAAGAAAAAAATTTACGCGCCCAAATTTTTTTCCTTCATGTATTTATCTCTCAACAGAGAGGTACGAATTTTGCTTTGTTAGAATATTAGGACTAAATTATTAATTTGATGGATGAGATAGACAGACGGATATTATATTAATGAGTGAGTATAGATTTGTTTAGCTAACAATGCATTTTTTTTTTATGGGTGTGGAATTTTTTTTTCCTTCATGGATAAATATGAACAATTAACGATGTATAAAAAAAAAGAGATAGTTTCGGCCAGGACTGAACCCATGTCATCGGCTACGCGACCAACCATGCTCTACCTCTACGCAACTTATAGCATAGCTACCGAGCTAAAATTCGTACCTAACTGTTTTTTGCTTTGCTTTTTAATTTTAAGATGTCAATTATACGACTACCTATTATTTTTTCAAAACGAGTCGTACGTTTATTACCATTGAAACATCACAAACGCAGTTGAGGGCGAACAGCTAGCTGGTCAGTAATAAATAAATATATCCCTAATCGATGACTTAAATAAGGTAATTTTGTCCTCGCCCTAAGCATGTTTGTCACGGGTCATTTCGACTAGAAAGTAGGGGTGGTTTCGATATTACGTCAGGTTCATTATTTATTTATTACAAACTACCACTTCAGACAACTCTGAGGGAGTTCTCAGTTCAACAGTGGACAATATGAAAGTTTTCAATTTCCACGTCTAGCTGATGATTTCAGGATAAAGCTTTATGAAGCTTATTATTATTTCTTTTATTATTTCAGGAAAACAAACACAGATAAAATAATGAAACCAATAAAGAGACTGTCAGCTAGAGTTGGCTTACCCGGAACTAGGTTTAGCCTTTGCCAATAATCTGCCATAAGGCTAAAGTAGACCTAGTATCTCTGAATATATGGAATTATAAATATAAAGTCTACCCCTCCGAGAAAGAGGCGTGACTGTATGAATGTAAAAGAAAGAATGTGAATGTAGGATAAATGTATAAAATATTATTGATATTCTGATCCCATCCTTCAGAAAATAAATAAATAAATTTAGAGATAAATTAAGGTTTCGGCAAAACACATTATTCGCCTAGTTCGCCTTTGTACAGTTTTTTTGTGCAATAAAGTATTTTCATTCATTCATTCATTCATATATACTTTATGTATCATTTCTAACAGTTTTCATTATTTAGCTACCATTTACCACCCCTGGACGAACTCAAAATCAGACTGAGTCAGCCCCAATTCCTTGTTTATGAACATTTAGTTATATCTTTTTTAAGTGAGACTAAATTATTGCTTTCTTTCTATTCGGAAAAGTGGCCTACTGGTCTACAACAGTCAGTTAGTTGTGTCGTAATATCAGAACGGCCCCTGAAAAGGTCAACTTGCACTTGACCTGAATTTCCTTTTAGTTGCTTCCGATCGTATCGGCTATACGAGTAACGTAATGACATTAATGACCAGCGGATTACTGAATAATGCAGCCTTACTTTGTTATTATATTGTAAAACATGTTTACTATGAAAATGTATCGTAATTTTCATGATTGAAGTATAAAAGGTTTATGTACTTACTAACGAGTATTAAGCTCTTTCAATAATCGCATTTTTTTTACTTTTTATACAAATTGATCAGAAGACCAAGTCGGAACAAAAGTTTTTCAGTTTCATGAGCTGAGTTATCACCCGAGAGGTTTTGCGGTATTTGATTAACACGTTGTATGGTGTTATACCTACCTATTTATTATTATCATGTCATTTATTATCGTGGAGTGGAATCGTATTATAATAGACAAACAGAAAGTTCTATACATTCTTAAACTATTGGTGTACTTTATAATATTTATTATTTACCTAATACTTACATAAGTATATTTGATTAGCCGTGTGGTTCTTACCTTTGGCTCAATTCACACCGGGACGGCAGCGACGCGGCGAGCACTTTCAATGTGAAATAATTAAATTTTAAACTTATTCAGTTGAAGTAAGTGTTCATTTTAGCTTGCTCTTGACTGTACGAAGGAACAATCCTAGGGATTGGTCAGCAGCATTCACTATCTACTTTTGTTTTCCCCCAGACCTTTGTTCCATTTACGTGTGGTCGACCATTTTTGTCCTTTTGAACAACATTCACCTGTGCAACTGACAGTTATACTAGGGACTACTATTGGGTATTCTGTGGTTATTTGCCAATATCTTTTTTTTGCGAATTCGCTCAAATGGAAATGGTTAGTTCTCCAAACGCTAGATTTGAGGTGGCGGGCTGGAGAACTAATCTTCAGAATATGAATTTTGCACAAAAATATTTTTTTCTTAAGAATTTGGACCCTAAGCTATCTAGGACAGTTTGAATTGTTTATATAACTTTATTACAACTATGTTAAAAAAAATTACAAAGTTGCAAATCTTGATCGCCGTGGTGTGTCCGGATTGAACTTTGGTTAAAAAAAGGGCTTGTAACTTTTTTATGAAATACGCTATCAACTCCAATGCTTATTAATAAAATTATGAATATATTCATCTTGATAATAGTATGTAATAATGTACCGAGTTGTAAATAGTTTAACTTTTATAAACAAATGAATGAATGTCCGCCGGTTTTGGTTGATCGCTGTGGGACAGCACTAAATCACTCTCACAGCCCTAGTGCAACATTTTAGAAGCCATGCATCCCGCGTTGGGTTTGTCTCCTGTAGCATTCTAACTGCTGCGGGACACCAACTTGCGCGGCTGTGGTTTGTTTCGGAGATAATGAGGAAAATGTTTGATCGACGTGTCTTTGGTTTTCAAAAATTTTGATGAAAAATGAGTTCTGCTTACAGCCACTAAGTAATACTTAGTAGTCTAATACGCCAATCAAGTAAATGGATAATAATCCTTTGGTTCCATCTGCTGAGCTTCCCACAATCTCGAAGCCTTCAACCGCACCTTGTACTTTCCATTGCCAATTATGTTAAAGTACAGATGCCAACATAACATGCGGTTGGACATTCGCACTACGAAATTCACCCCTACCGCTACGGAATACGGGTGCTCTCAAGGTCAACATGTCCAGCCGCATGTGTTGGCTACTGTACGTCATATCATAAGCATAAGCTGCGTGGTTCTCAGACGGGGTTGCATTAGGTTTTACGCGTGGCAGCTCTCTACTAATATTATAAATGTGAAAACAACTCTGTTTGTTATGCTTTCACGCCAAAACCGCTGAACCGATTTTGATGAAACTTGGTACAGAGATAGAATAGGCCCTGGGGAAAAAATTATTAGCGCGGGCGGAGCCGCCGGGCGGAAATGTAGTAAGATATAATTTTGTCGTGCGTAATTTTTTAAAATCATATGTTGTTATTATAAATGTTTGTTTGATATGCTTTTATGTTGAAACGGCTGTACAGTATTCGATAAATGTAGTTAAATCCAGCCCAAGATGTTTTTATACATGGAAAGAAATGTCTTAAGGGAAACATTTAATATCCCTTCCTACCCACCGTCCCACAAGCATACGACACACACTTGGTTTGACGCATCAAGTAGATAACAATCAATAGACAATGCCATTACTCCTCCGCGCCTACACGAGTTCATTGTCGACATGAGACGGTTAGTCCATGTAAGCATCGAAGGTCAGCCGGATCGATCATGGATATAATGATGGTCATTATATCCATGACCCGTCATGACCGCCTATTGACCCCCCCGCCCCGACCCCTGGTGTCCCCACCGGCTAGTGCGACAGTCTATCAAACGCTTCGATGTGGACTATACGATGAGTAACTTTTCCATTTCATTCCTGTGAAGGCCTTTTTGTGCGAACGCATTACTGAAATAACGTAATTCATACAATAGGAACTCTTTGAAAGCTGGCCATAAATGTCAATAATAACAATACCGTGTCAATGCGTTTGTCAAATTCTAAGTGAATAGTTTTCCGGTTTTTCGTTTCAGGCATTGAAAATTGGGTGCTAAACTGTGATTAAGTGCGGAGTCGCGCTTCGAGATTGCTGTGTTTGAGTGGATGTAGCCGCGTGTCCAGTTGGGGAAGCGCTGAGTTGAGGAGTGAGGGGGGATTGTGGACACAGCACGGCGCCCAAGGTCGTGCGGGGGGGGCCCTCCCGCCCCGCCCGCCCCATGCTGCCCGCGCCCTCACTCGCCCCGCTCGACCCGCACAAAACGCGCGCCCTCACCACTATCTACGCGCCGCGCAAACTTAAACCCAGAAAAAACAAAACCGCCCAAACGAGGATGCTCGAACAACTACCCAAACCAACCCTCTCCCCCTTCCATCCCTTGCCGGCCATCGGGCAGAAAGTCGAAGAGAAACCGAAGACAAAGGTGATAGTTTTGGACTTAAACAAAAATGATAGGCCAGGAACTATGGAGACAGAAAGGAGGGTCAAGTTACAGGAAGTGCTTAAACCGCTCACTCCTCTAAGAATACACGGGTGCTCCAGAAAGAATTGTTTGGATCCCATAGATAAGAAGCCGCAGCAGTTGTTACGGGAGAACACGTATGATGTCATTGAGCCGGTTTACGTGAACGCCGCGAAGGTGAAGACGCGAGAGGTGACGAGGAAAGGCTTTGAGCCAATGGAAAGTGACGATATACATCGCAGCGTGGATATCGAAGACCCGCCAAAAGTCTCGCCAAAAACGCGGTTCAAAAAAGCAGCGATGAAAGTGGCCAAACTTTCGTCGATGCCGGAGACGGGCAAATTGCTGTGTTTACGAGAAAGAGAGACTTATAATATAAAATTGAAGGAGTATGAGGGTCAGGTGTGCAAGCTGCAGAGGCTGCCTCAATGCCCTCCTCAAAAACTCACAAAACTGTCGGAGATATTCCAGGGTCTCGATATGCAGGGTCGACATAGAGATAAAATGAAGAAAGAAAACAGTTGGTTTTAGAATTAAGAAGACGTGTTTTGTAATACATAGAGAATACAGAAGATTTAGGAAGTTAAGTGTTGATAAGAGTTCATTATTTTTTGTTAGAGAGAAAGAGAAAAACTATTTAAAAAGTGTTTAATTGTATACGAGATATATTCTTAATATTGCTCAAGTTTTGACGTTACTTGAATACTTAAGATTTTATTAAAGGGTGTCTAACTTTTTAGCATGCGTCTTAATTTAACAGCCTAATGTTTATAAAATTGAAACCAAACTTTAGTGAGATCTAGTGGGCCGAATACAGCGCTAAAAAAAGTATAGTGAAATCATAAAGCGATGGAAGGAATTATGAAGGAGGAAGAAATTATTTATCTAAGGAGCTCTTTCCCCGATATATTTCATATCATTTTCATCCATTATTGATCCTGCTCTGGGGGCGCCACGTGTATTTTTTTAAGTTTATGACACCAATTTCCATTATAACTTGACAAAAACAAGACTTTGTCGAAAAACTACTTTGACCAACGTATAATAACTCTAAAATTAGTTCCATTGAAATTCCGCAACATGGCGAGGTTTTATATTTTTATGGTCGGGCTATAAGAATGGAGATTATTGTGGGTTTAGATATTTCTTTATTGTATCCGTTCTTGTAACAGTAACCGTAAGGTTAGCAAGTAGAAATTGCTACTCAGCAATAAGGCCGCCTGCATATACACTTTCTATGAATTATACTGAACTGTTTTTGCCAATGTTTAAAACAGTGGTTTAAAAGCTACGAATAGCGTGACATAAGGAAAAAAACAAAACATACCTACATATTGACAGTAAATATACATATTTTATTTCTTATCTATCTACGCATGACGCTTTTTAACTTGAAATATGATAAAATATGCGACAATTTCCTTCCAAAGCTATTTAAATAATTGGATACGTGTGAGCCCACAGATGTTTTATCGGCGTTGGAGTAATTACACGGACTGCTGGAGCGGCCACCTTGACCTTGGGCCAACAAGTGGGATTGCGTGAGGGGTGTTCTGGAAACACTTGGCTAAAGGGACTTACTTTATACTTGGAAGGAGGATGTAGAAAGCTTGTGAATAATCCGCATCGCCCATTTTGAGTACCAAATACGGAAAACGCAAGGTTCATCACTACAACTGCGATCCCCAATCCGGCTCTATGGCAATAGAAGCACGAGACTAATCTGAGAATAATCAGGCCTTAGTCGACGAATTATACAATATTATAAAGAGGAAAGATTTGTATTTGTGTGTTTGTGTGTATGTTTGTAATAGATAAACTCAAAAACTACTGAACCGATTTCAAAAATTCTTTCACCATTAGAAAGATACATTCACCCCGAGTAACATAGGCTACCTTTTACCGCGGGAAAATGCCTCATTCCTACGGGAAAAACTGTTAACGCGGGCGGAGACGCGGCGGAAAGCTAGTCTGTTATAAACGTAAATGTTGTAAACCCGAAAATCATTTATTTTCTTTTAAGTAAGCATTGGAAATCTATCTAATTTACATTCAGAATTGTATATCAGACAACCTTGAATACGTTATAATCACCCGTATAATGCACAAGTAAGTTAATTTATTGGTTGTCCTAATTAGGAAACTGTTGTTTCGTAATCCATAAATTTTGTTAGTCTTGGGCTTAAATCAGACCAACCCTACTCACTTTGCGGGTATTATCGCACAAGGAGAATAAAGGAAACAGTAACATGAAAAGAGAGAGAGCTCTTGCTAAATCGCCGACGACGTCACTCTATATCAAACGTTGTCTAAAAGAGATTTTTACTTTAGCAGTAAGGATGCCTATTCATTTATATGTAATTGAAACTGTTGATTGTATTTTATAACACTTCCTACAATAATAGGTGGTCGGTCATCTCATCACTATAGACCGGAACGGAAGGTGCGGAGTGCGGACGATGATATTAGTATGGATATGACCGCGGAAGCGGAAGTTGATGTTTTAAAAAATATTTTTTATTTGACTAAATCTCATTTTGTGAATGTCAATCAAACAGGCATATTTGAAATCAACGTCCTAAATGGCGGGTTATTTCATCACGAACAAATACGCAGACCTTAGCTACGGCGTAGCACACATAGCGCGTAGGCAATCGTAGCACGTAGGCAGTCGTAGCACGTAGGCAGTCATCGTAGTCGGTCGTAGCGAGTAAATATTCGTAGCTTCGTAGACAGCTGTAACCTAGCTAGATTTGATTTGTTTTGTGTTATTATTACTTATTACAGCGAATTTTCTTTCACACCAAATTTTTTAACACACGTTAGCGTTCTTGTATGTGACGTAAGTGTTCTTGTATGTTACTAAATGTTATTTTTTTGTTTTATACGGATACATTTTACGACAGAGGAAGACACTGCTGAAAACACGATATGATATGACAGTCTTGTAAAATGTAACTTGAAAGGGCGTGTAAAAAATACAGCTGTAATAAAAACAACAAAAAACTAGCTAACAAAATATAACCACACAAATGAGAAATGGTTTCTGTAACAAAAAAGTCATATTCATATCTGTTTGATGGCATCGCTATAGCTGCAGCTAATTGCACTATAGAACGCAACACATGACACGTCATGGCTGTAAAAGCTATCCGAATGGTAAAGGTATGGACAGGAACCCATTTTTTCGATACAATTTAGATTAGGCACCATTACGTAGCTATCACGATACGAGTATAAAGTTGACGCTAATCGGCTAAGCAGTGAACGACGAATTATACTAGTATAACTTGTAAAATTGTGTAGTCGGTAAACGATGGCGAAAGCTTGGTGCCTTGTGCCGTCCACTGCCAATCAGAGATCACGCAACATGTCGATAGGCCCACCTTAACACCATAATTATTGTACTGCAGTATCGCATTGTTTCGAATACATCGGTGCTCAAAAACGGCGGAGAACTTGCTTGTTCTGTTTTAATTTACTATGCTTGCATTGTAAAAACGATTTATCTAGCTTTACCGGACTTGACTTGCTTGTTCATTTTGTAGTTTTCGAGGTTAATCTAACTCACAACCCTGGTTTACCCTGGTAACCCTGGAGAATTATGGAGCCGCCTAAAGCTTCTGACATGTCTCTTTTAACGACTACATCCGTAGGTAGTAGCACGAACCAACAGCTTTACGTGCTTCTCGCCATAGCCCAACACTGCTCTTTTAATTAAACGGTCGTAACAGAATAGTAGATTAATTTCGCCCATCGCCTCTTTTTAGTCCAAAATCCTCCTTTCCTTAAACGTGCATTGCTGGACAATTTCCTGTCTAGATGTCAACAGTTTAAATATGAATCTCCATCCCATCCAGTCTAGTAGACGTTCGTATCCGTTACGTACTTACCTACTACGTTAATACGTCTACTTCTTGTTTCTTGCACGCAGCTAGCAATGTATATGAAAATGGTTAAAACGAAAAGTGTTAGCATTTGGGAGTCTGATGTAATGTGTGCATGACCAGATGACCCAATTCCTGGATGAACTTCGGAATTTCGATACTGAATTATTTAGCAATTCATGTATGTACCTACAGCTGAGTTCGCAATTGCGTTAATAAACTTTTCGCTAAAGCTATAAAGCAAAGGTTCTCTTAAAATTATACCAACAAGAGATTTTTTTCTGTATCGAGTGGGTCTGGGATTTTACTAATCAACTGTAAGTACCTACTCTACTATCGAGATAGATTTAATTTTTTTTGTTTCTTTTACTTACTACTTATTCGTTAAAGTACAATTTTATTTTAAACCGGAGGGATGGTTTGCTTGACTGCTGGGATGCGTAGCGTTAACAGCTAATATATTTCCCCACTGAGGGGCTCGAGCCCACCCTGAAATTAGGGTGAATAGGCCTTAGTCGACTACGCTGGCCCAATGCGGGTTGGTCCACTTTGAATTACTTCGCAGGTGTGTCCAGGTTCCTTATGATGTTTTCTTTGGCCGTAAGGGCGTCGAATAAACGTACATAATGAATCCGAAAACACATTAGTATGTGCCGAGGATTGAGATCTGTTCCATAATTTATTATTATTTTGTTGTTATATTTGGATTAATTGAATTTATTGTGATGTTATTATTATTAGTTATTTTGATTGTTTGTATTTTTTTTTAATGGAATTGTGTTTTAGTTGAATTTATTAATATTACTTGTAATTAATTAGTATTGTAAAATAATATTCGCACACAGTATGTACTGTTTTGGAATAAATAAATGAAATGAAATTGAACCAGCGAACTTCCGAATGGAAGTCAACGGATCTAGTCACTTGGCCACCGACGCTCTACTAGGATGCGTGCGGCGGAATATTGAGAGCAGTGGCGCGCCTTGAGGAAGCACTATGTCCAGCAGTGGACTGCTGCGGGGTTTTAGTGATGATGGATGACTATTTCAGTGTCCAAAAATTAATTAAATAACAATTTACTGGAAGCGAACAACTACACCTACAAATAAACATGGTGTTGTCTATCCTTAACGCAGTCCCTATTATGTAAATATGAAGGAAGTCTCTTCTAAACCTAAGAATTAGGTAACTCAAACTAGAGCGTCAGTGGCCACGTGGCTAAGGCCGTTGACTTCCATTCGGAAGTTCGCAGGCTCGAAACTCGGTGAAGAAAAACTTCGTGAGGAAACCTGCACACACTTGCGAAGTAATTCAAGGGTTGTGTGTGAAGTTGACCAACCCGCACTGGGCCAGCGTGATCGATTATGGCCTATTCACCCTAATTTCAGGGTAGGCTCGAGCCTCTCGGTGGGGACATTTATGAGCTATTAATGAGTCAACTCAAACTGTCTATAATCACTTGATGATTTAATGAAAACAGCTCAATAAAGCTTCTATTCGGTGAGCTGTATCATGTATGTTTACATAATAGATACCAACAAATACGTGCCTCGATCGATACGAAACTTTATTCGGGTAATATTAAAACATACTGTCCAAAAATAAACATGTTATTGTAACAGCCAAGCCAGACTATCGGATATTTATTAGAGACACCGTCGGCCGCGATGTGACGTAACTATGCCCACCTGCGTAAAACCTTTTGGTAGTGGGTAGATAGTATTGTTTGCCTATTAGATCCACTGATATACTCGTAGTTTCCTAGGAAACTGAAATTATCCTAAGTTCCACTGATCGTAAAAAAATCACATGATCATGATCGCTCTAACGTTTATAAATCAAACAGTTCCCATATTTGCCTTATCTTAAATTCAGAAACTTGTAAAGGGGCCTACAGGTGCTTAGTGGCGCCCCCACCCTTTAAAAAATAATTATTTCAAAAATCTATAACGGCGAATAACGAGACGGTGTTCTGTAGGATATATTGAAGCCATTAACTTTATTTATTATATCTCGCTAGTAGTTAAAGATGGAAAAATTGCGGATTTTTCGAGATAAAGGGTGGCGGCGGCGGCACCACTTAGCACCTGTAGGCCCCTTAACACGCTTTATTCAGTCAATGATTTTCAAAAAGATACTTTAGTAAAATATCTTCACTTTTCAAGCAGTTGTAATGGCGGTTAGTTGTCTGTCAGTCTGTCGCTAATCATAATTGAATTAAAAACATTAATTAATGAATAAGCACAACAAACAATTATTGTAATTCAATACATGAACGCCTTGAACTTTACAGGAAGTTCCTGGTATTTGTGATAACTGAATATACTCGTATTTCCATTACAAAATTGAATTCCGAAAATAAAACCAACGTGTTCAATAGAGGTGTTTGTTTGAATGGTTACAGTTTGACCATGGTTAAGTAAAGAAATTCAATGATTTAGCGTAAATGTGACCGAACTTTGACCTTGCATTGAGTATATACCTACCTGGGTCTGGGTTCATCCTATATGTGCTTTGTTGGGGAAGTGTCCTAGAAAAAAGAAATCGATTCTAATTAGTCCGTCAGTTAAATTATCCAATAAAATTGAACACTTTTTTTTTTATTTGACGAAGAGATATCGCATGAAAATGTAGAAGAGTGCTGTAACGTCACTTTTTCCGTACAAATTGTTGTCACTGGAAATTTCAAAGTGCTGTACCTATCGTCGGCATAGGGATTTTGTATTTCGTTTTCAATATGGAACCCTAAATAAAATAAAATAATTTAGGAGTTTTTTTCAGAACTTCAGTTTTTTTTTGTTGGCAGGCTAATTATAGCTCTCTTTTGAAATAAAAACAATAAGTCCGCATGCATACTAAAATTGTATTTTGTATTTCATAATGTCGAAATATCAACTGGCAACTTACAAACATTTCATAAATTATTTGTTTGTATTATTTGATGCTGGTTGACTTACATAATAAAGTTTTATTCCTTACAACAGGATGTATTTCATATCAGTCAATTCTTACTAAGTAACTAATAGAAAGGGAAATATGTTACAACAATTAAATTATTTTAATTGGAACAATGCAAAATAAAAAAATGTATGTAGGTAGGTACCTATATGTACGTTTTTTTTAAATCAAGCTTCTACTTAAATGACGTCATTTAATTTTTGTATTCTTCCCAATAAATTGTTTTCATTCCTCAATTCATTTACCTATATGATAGGAGTTAAAAAATATATATCTGCCAACTTTGAGAGTTTATTCCGTAAAATTTAACTGGCGGTTTATCCACAACATTAGGTACTCATGAAACTAAACAACTTTCCCTAAGAAAAAGGTTAAAATCTCAAAAATAATATTTAACTTTTCAAATAAACTTCAGTCGCGTGACCGGCCACTTTGCATGACAAGTTGAATTTTATTTTTGAAATTTCAATCTATGATCTTTACGTTGTTCAGTTTCATGAGTCCACTATGTTGCGGATAAGCAACCTGTTAAATTTCAAGCTTTTATACCTCTAGCTAACCATGCATTGTGTTTAGTACTCAAACCAAACTAGTCTTTTGAATAAAATTCATTACTTACAAGTATTGTACAACTTTGAGAGAATTTAAGAAAATGTATGTAATCATTTGAAGTATTTTACAGTTTTTTCAGTTATATTTCTGCTATATTCACTTTAATGTCCTGTAAACACCTTTCCACAGCACTTGCAGAATTCCTTGACGATCTCTCCTCGGCTCCCCAACACCTGCTCCATACATTGGTCCCTCATTTGTCGACACACCCGACTCTCAGGTATATATTATATGCCCGGGACAGAGTTATGGGTCTGCAGTTTGGCAATCTCCTCTTTGAACTTGGTTATGGTCTCTTTGGCAAGACTGAGTTTTTCTTTCAATTCTGTTATTTCTGTCCTGACCTTCGACTGAGCGGCGACAATTTTTTCTAGGGTCTTCTCTTTTTTTTCTTCAACTGAAATTCATATTAATTAAGTTAGTGTTACATCCAAAGGAAGTTTATAAAGGAAAATTGTTTATGAGCTTAATAATACATCAACCTCAAAAGAGCTTGATCCTATATGTAATAAATGTACCTATGTCTTATGCCTAGGAATAAAATTCTCTAGACTACTAGGCAGTATATTAAAATCTCCTAGTCCTATATTTCAGTTTTTAAAGTTTTAATCCAACATGAATTACTAGTTATATGATAAATAGTTAACATACAAAAATTGGTTGCTTACAGTATTAAAATAATTGAATATTAAAAACTAGCTTTCCGCCTCGTGGCTCCGCCCGCATTAACAGGTTTTCCCATGGGAAAGAAGTATTTTTCCCATCGTAAAAAGTAGCCTTCGTGTTATTTTGATGTATAAGCTACATTATTTTAAAGTTTTATTAAAATCCATTCAGTAGTTTTTGCGTGAAAGAGTAACAAACATACGTCCATACTTACAAACTTTCACATTTATAATATTAGTAGGATATTCCAACTCACAGTCAGTATCATGTTTCCACGGTCCGTTGGTGAGAGGTTTGATGCTGTTGAGCAGATGCTGCATCAGCTGTGTGGGCTCCTGAAACACTATCTCTTCGTACGACTCGCTGACGAGAGCCCTGCCCACCACCGGCGGAGCCCCTTCTGTCACTGGCGACTGGAACAGCTTCAGGATGTGGTAGAGAGTCACCTGAAAAAAAAAAACAAATACAAAATGCACTTTAATTTGATTTATTTTTGTCACTGAGATAGTTATATGGAAAAAACTTGAACACAAAATGAAAAAGGTTTATTAGGTACATACATTAATAGAATAATAATAGGTACAGTCAAAAGCATGCTAGCTTGATTTGGACTTTGCACAGTTCTTATATGAATCACATTGCGCATGTTCAGCTTACCTTGCACCTGGCCAAGCATGATTCAAATAAGCGACACTACAGCTTCATGTGTGATGAATATTTAATGATAATTTTATCCTTATCTAAAATACTGTATGCCTTGATTTTTGGTAAACAAAAGCAAAATCAATGATCATCATCTCTGGAATACAGAATATTTACCGGTCTCTCATTAGGATCATGGAAGTATATCTTGATGACGATCTCGAACTCCCCCCAGCCCGTCTCAGTAAGCTCGTACGGCGGCTTCGTGACGATCCGGTTCGGGTTGGCGTAGCTCTCGTGAAGCTTGAAATGTACTTTCTTCACGTACGCAGACATGTCCTCGTTCTCATATGGCTTCACGTACACAGTCCACTGGTGAGTGTGGCCGTCCTCTTCGCGCTTCTTGCCGAAGTATCTGGCTACGTTGCCGTATACTATTGGTTTGACTATAGTTAAGCCCTGCGACAGAATGTGGTCATTGTGGTCAGTCAGAATTTTTAGGGATCCATCAAAGAGAAAAATAACTGAGACCCATTCTGAATTTGAAGGCAATGAGAATGATAAAACGAATGGTAAACAAACAAATAAAAGAAGTTTTTTACCTTTATTCTGCCGCCGGAGTCCGGTCCGAAATCCGTCGGCAGGCTCATGTCTAGATCTATTTTGGAAGACACTTTGGCGGCTTTATGAACAACTTTTATTAAAAACAACACTTTGTGAACGTATTCTTTTGATTTTAATTGATAATTCGTTCGTACCACAGTACGTACTCAACAACAAATCGAGCGAGGGAGGTTATATGTATGTTATGTTAGTGTCAATGTCAAAGCGAAATGTCATTTGTAGTTTATTTTATATAAAAAAAAAGCAAAGAAACTGAGCCATACAGCCTTATCATATTGTTATTATTTATTATCTTTTATCTAATTTTCTGGTCCATTCATAAAAAGTTATATTTTCAGTTCTTTTCATCATCACATTGGTGAAGAAGTTTTCTATAAATTTCAAGATTTTTTAAACCGAGGCTGGCTCTTTTCGATTTTCTAATAATAGATTATTTTGTCCGTTTATTTTACTAAGGGAGATGAGAAGTCGCGCTTATCTTTATAGTTGTTTTTTTTATATAAATTAATCTTATATATAAAAATGGATTGCTGTTCGTTAATCTGCTTAAAACTCGAGAACGGCTGAACCGATTTGGCTATTTTTGTCTTGAAATATTCATGAAAGTCCAGGGAAGGTTTAAAAGGTAAAAAAAAACGAAAATAAACAAAACGCGGGCGTATAGCCGCGGGCGGACAGCTAGTATTTATTATAAGCCGTGTTTAACTAGTTGTTTATCCGCAACGTAGGTAGTGGTATGGTACCTAGTACCTACTTACGAAACTGAACAACTTTTTCCATACATAGGTTGAAATCTCAAAATTATAATTCAACTTTGACCGGCCACTTTGCAAATTAGTATTTAACACTTGCCAAGAGTTAATTAGGAGGACGTATAAATCACACGCAATTTGGCGTTTCACCACAATTTTATTTCTTAAAAGAAGGCATGTGAACAATGGTCCAACAAGCTCTTATTTTTCTTACATCAAATAATGCAGTAAAATATTTAAAATAACATTTAGATTTAATACTACCTACTTACATTTTAAAATTGCTCTTAATTATAATGAGCACACTTTACCTAAACTAGCAATCACAACATTAAGACTGGGACCTATTCATGTCACTTGCCGATACAGAATTGTTAACAATCTCGACACAATAACCGAGTAATCTCCCGAAACAAAGAGAAAAATATCTAAGTAGATAGGTAGATACATCAATATTGATACCGCAATTTGTATTAAATTAAATTTTCTATTACACTGACGAGGATCACAATCATAGGTTAGTATAAAGCACAGGTAGAGAGTCACGTAGAGTCAACATTGCAGCAACAGTGTCAGAATTATCAGCCTTGTGTTTACAGAAATTAAAACTTATGATCCGTGCGCGAGGGCTCATATTCAGTAAGAAGAGGATTACTCTCCTCATCACACCTCGAAGATCTCGAGCCATATCTTGAGCTTGACACTCTGTGAGTAAAGTTAAGTAAGTTCGGAACAAGTCCCCCACACGGCGTCGCAGGTGCCGACCGGGACGACGCTCGAGCACCAGGGGATATCCTGGACGTCCTCACTGGATACGCTACGGATAACGGCATGTATAAACTCGATTTTCTAGTCCTGGCAGATTTTTTGACACTTTCTAGACGTCTATGATGTTTCTCGTCACTCGGTCTCCGTAGTGTGGAGTCTCTTGAGGTCTGTGTGGGGCTGGTTGGCTGGGGCGGAGATTCACAGGCGCCTGCGCCGTCGGGCGAGGGGCAGGCGAAAAGATGGCGCAGACCGTAGACCTCGCGGTCGAAAATGGGCTCGTCCACATTGGAAGGTGAGCGGTGCGCGGGGGGCGACGGCCCGAGCCGCGGCTTGCAACCACCGTCGCAGTACATTTCACAGTCAATTAATTCTAGTTCTAAGTCGAAAGCGGGGTCCTGGAAAGACAAGTACAATATCATTAAGTAGAAAGTCATTGGGGCAGAAAGCTTCTTGAATGGCGACCGCGCGCCGGAAGACGTAGTGTGGGCAGGCCCCCCACGAGGTGGTCCGACGATCTGGTGAGGGTAGCGGTTTGCCGCTGGATGCGGGCAGCGTAGGACCGATCATTGTGGAGATCCTTGGGGGAGGTCTTTGTCCAGAAATGGACGTCTTTCGGCTGAGATGATGAAAGTCATTAGTACTTTATTACAAACAAAGTGAGGAAATCTATCCACATCTGCAAACAAAGTAGAATAAAAGAGAAAAAGTGCTAATAAACTAAAATATTAAGTTTTGCTGGTCCACCGCAGTTGGTTACAATTCTGTTCACCCCTATTCCTGCTTTCAGTGGAGATGTGAAACAAAATGTTAGGCAACGCACTTTTAAGATCAAAATTATACTTTTGTTTGCACAGTTTGCTTCAAAAGAGATACATGATAAAATAAAACATTTGTATTTGCTAGAACATAAAGAGTACTTTTTTTAACTAATAGGGTACTTACTAAAGGCTGAACGGGCGACGTAATAAGATTTTCTCTAAAGGCGGAGGGTGTTTCGCGACGAGGGGCTGAGGGGTCGGGGGCGGTGTGTGAGTGGGGTGGCGGGGGGGCGCGGTCCCGGGGCTCCGTCAGCGACGACAGCGAGCGTAGTAAGGAGCGTCCGCACCCGCCGCCCACGCAGTCCTCATAGTTGCCCGCGCACGAGTAGGGAGGCGGGATGATTGAATTTGCCTGGAAATTCATACATATGTATAATAATTAAAATAATGACATCTTCTTCTTCTTCTACATATTTAAGAGCCGCGCTCTTGTCGGTGGAGTCTACGCCATTCTGTTCTGTCTTCCGATCTCTGTTTAATCTCCTGGTTGATTTGAAATTTTGATATAGGTACATAATGATATATACAACGTGTTAAATTACATAACGCAAAACCTCTCGGGTGATAACTTAACTTGAGAAACCGAACAACTTTTGTTCTGGAAGTTGAAAAACTGCTATTTCAGAAAACTTCCGAACCAAAAGTTGTCCAGTTTCATGCAGCAGGTTGTTGTGGAGACCCTAAGCCAAACCCTAAAGGAGACAACAAGCTTGTGAGGAGTTGGTTTAGCAGATTTCGACTTAGATCACAACGAACATACTTTTGGCCAGATAAAGTGACTTCCATTAATTATTTTTAATCATAGATTACTAAGTATAACGAACGCTACATTGTTTTACTCTCAACAGCATTTAGAAGCAATTTGAGTTCTCAAATCTTTCATCGGGGAGTATTCGTTAGTGCTTGCTTATCGGCTTCCGACATGGCTCTTATAACGACTACATCCGTAGATAGTTAAGCCGGGACCAACAGCTTTACGTGCCTTCCGAAGCACGGAATCATCTTTCTTTCGTTAGGAGTAGATGGGGTGAGATTGATTATACGCAAATAATAAAATGTGTAAAATACCTCATTCGCTGCGTTACATATGAAACTTGAGTTGAGAGATTCTGCAGTACTCGTCGCTGACAAAGAGCCTGAAACAATTAGTAAAAATATTAACAAAACAATTATTAAAAATTAACAATTATTAATAAAATATCCGCAGATAGGTTACACATGGTCATAGAGCTGAATATACACAAAACATTTATACAAAAAGGCAAAAAGCTATTTGTATTGGATAGAACTGAAAAATGTGACCCTGTGAAAACGGGCATATCATCTGAAAACACAACTTTTTAAACCCAAGCAACCACTTACAGTAGTCAAATTAAGTTTTGCTAACCGCAGTGCTCCTTCATGCTTCTTATAAGCATTTTTGACGGGACTCAACATTTTCCGCGATGGCCGTCTAGTCTCAGTTAGGGCCAGTAAACTACTGATCAATAGGTTGCTTCAATAAGTTAATTAGATTACTGTATTGAGTATTCACGTGCCGTCTTACCTCTACCACTTGCCTTATGCATAATCTTTCAAGCTGATTACTAATAAGTCCTATTACTTTCGAAATTTTTATAAACAGACTAATCTCGACATTGTCGTTATTATATTATTTATGTAGCTTTCCACCACAAAGCTACGCTCGCTGAAATATTACTTTCCTGTGGGAAAAAGGAATTTTCTCGCAGTATAAAGTAGCCTATGTATTAATCCAGGGTAAAAGTTATCTCTAGTCAAAATTTCATCGGAATCCGTTCAATAGTTTAGGAGTGAAAGCGAAATAAGCTTATTGGTGCTATTAAAAAACGGTAGGCGCTTACGCATTTACGAGTATAACAATACTACTTATTGAGACAATTTTTGTTTTGTGTGCTTATAATAAATATGTGTCAAAATATCTCACCTGGGGCCCGAATTACACAGTTTCTGAAGTAGTGTACCATGAGGTAGTTTCCCGCCGGCTTACCTTCTCCATCTCCACATGTAATAACCAGGGGATAGAGATCTGGCTTACTAGTAACCTGTCCAAACAAAGTGTTCAAACTTTAGTTAGTCATTTGCTTCTTGTACTATACTTATTTCACTATTGTTTGTTTGTACAGTAGCCAGCACATGCGGCTGAACACTTGAGAGCGTCGTTTTTCCGTAGTAGTGAGGGCGAATTTCATAATGCAAGTGTCTAGCCGCATTTGATGACTACTGTACAAATCACTAGTAGCTATTGACTGGAGTTAGGCCACTCCCTAGGTTGGAAAATATCCCATGATATGACCCCTTCGCTTAGCGAACAGGTTGGGTATCATAACTGTTGCTGGCTACGTAAATTCTGTATTGTATGGAATACGTATGGAATTTGTTAGGTATATATATTATACATCATGACACCTTCAGCAAAGTTTGGGATGGTCCTATGCTTTGCCAGGAACCAAAAACCTTTAAACTGACTTACACTAAATGAAAAAGCTGCGTTCGTAATTCAACTCTTAAAAGTCGAAGATATTTCTGAGCACAAACATGCAACATCGAATACGATAAACGCACAGCCTGAAGTTTAATCTCCAAACTAATAAGTATAGATTAAAACTAAAAGTTCAGCCAAACTGAATATACGTGGAAATAAAGTAGTCACAACAAAGTATCACTTCAGAATACGGTGGTGGGGCCTGGTGGAAAGATCCGCAGCGGCTGTAGCGGGGTGGGGGGTAGAGGGAGCCGGCGGAGTTGCGCTCGGATCTGTGCCGGCGCACGCAGCAAGCGAACGAGAAGATGAAGATGCCGTGCTCAGCGGAGCGCTTGAAAAGCAGGAACCACACGCAACACAGCAGGATCCCGCCTAGAGTGCCCAGCAGGAACAGTACTGGCCTGAAACAAATTGAACATTTTAGATACTAAATCGCATTTCACAAGTTTGTTACAATACAATCATAGGTATGGTTTAAAAATTTGAACACGTTATCGGCTAAAAAACTTGTATCCAAAAATTTTACTGTTTATATTTATGTTACAAAAAAAGGGCGCATCAGACAGATTTTCTCAAAATTTGTTGAAAGTTCTCATTTACGAAAAAATCCATTTGCCTTATTTTGGCCGCCTACCTACCTACCTATATGGATAAACATCCAAAAAGTGAAAAGCGAAAGTGTGTTAAAAAATTATTTGGTATTCCGTTTCTCTCTCTGTATATATACAGAGAGAGAAACGGAATACCAAATAATAGACCAGACAGATATATCTGTCTGGTCTATTTGTCTGTCTGGTATGTGTGTATCTACACTTAATATTATAAAGAGGAAAGATTTGTATTTTTGTGTGTATGTCTGTAATGAAAACTACAGTGCCGATTTCAAATATTCTTTCACCATTAGAAAGCGACATTCACCCTGAGTAACATAGGCTACTTTTTACCGCGGGAAAATGCCTCATTCCCACGGAAAAAACTATTAACTCGCGGCGGAAAGCTAGTAATAAATAAATACGTTTGCAGTACTGACCATTGCGCGTACCAAGGGTACAGATGTTCCCTCGGGACGTCATCGTCGCGGCGGGGTGTGGGGGGTGTGTGCGGGGCGGGGGGCGCGCAGCAGCCCTGCTCGCAGCACAGCCATTGCGCGGGGCACAGCCGCCCGTCGGGGCAGCCCTGACCACCCTCCGCACTGCACTGAAACAACACAACACTCTTTTGAACAAGTCCCGTGAAGCTTGATTGGTCGTACCTCTTAAGCGTAAAGGTCAATTAAAAAAAACTTTTTAGAGATATAATTTGATGATTCAAATAGAGTGTGGCGAATGGTTTTTTGACTATTTTCTTAAATAACTTCATAACTATTTGTCATAAAACTATATCACATTTGATATACATGTCATACGATATACAACCGCCTTCATGTTTAAATACATTATTAAAATTTGATGGTAAGTACAAGTCCGACTTATGGTCACGGATTTACCTACATACGTGCACCAAACAACTCAGTCATTCCAGTTCTTGTTGATAAAGAACTTTGTATGTACGGGACCTCCTCTACGCCAGTTCAACTCGCTCTTGACCAATGTTTAAATAATACAGCTACTTTCTTTGGATAACGTCTAGGCACGTCTAGGCCACCACGTGTGGGGCGCCTATATAGTGTCTGGGATAGATGAACATACGATCCGCGTAAACTGGATGCGTGCAGCCGAAGATTGACCCAAGTGGTGGGTGCGCCTTGGGAAAGGCCTATGCCCGGAAGCAGACTGCCTGCCTTACGAACTAATTTAGCCGCTAGGTCAACGCTACGCTTCTTTTAATTTGAACTATTGGTCAATGCGCCAATATTCAGCAGCCGAATTTTCGTTTGTTAGTTGCCTACGATCTGTCTACGAACTGCTACGGACGCGTAGTAATTTGCTACGGCGTAGAGGCGTAGTACACGCGTAGTTTGTAGGTAGCTACGATTGATCAGGACTCTCTTAAATTCCTGGCGTCATGAATTACCAAAAGCGTCACGTCATATTAATTTAGTGTTTATGTATTGAATGTTAAAAACAGCTTTATTGTAAGTAAAGAATTAAATTTACTTGCAAATTAAAACATTTTTAATACCTATATAATAGTAATGTATTTGTACTGATATCAAACTGTTAGTTTGAATAAACTAAAGCGTTTTTCTAAATAGTATTTGACCCTGAATTCAATCTCTAAGCTCAAACACCGCGTCCAGATAAAAAATATAGATAAGAAACTCGTCTTCCATCGTTGTTGACTTTCACTTAAACTGGTGAAAAAAGCTCTCTTTGTAGCTTTGCAAGTTCTGGCGCAGGGCGATGGCGCGGCGGTTTGTTTATGTTTCAAGCCCAAAATAAATAAAAGTTGGTATTCAGCGTAACCACTACGACGGTAAACATAATTATCTGTTTGTAAATGCATAGTTGTTGTAAATGTAACAAGTTTTGTTTGATTATTTAGCAACAGATAAAAAAAAACAAGAGTTTTATTTACTAGTTTCTAAAGTTAACGAAAAAGAACTAGAATATGTACTCCTTTCCATTTTGAAATATATTATGATATCCAAAGTAATTAGGCATTTTCTCTACATTTATTAGATTTTACGCTAATAATAGTTTTGCAATATGATATTGCCTATTATCACAGTGTTATTATTAAGATTAAGATTTAATAGTTATAAACTTTTGTCATGCTTTGTTGGGTAACAAATTTGCATGTTTTGCGGGAAACGTCCCTCAGGGGAATGTAGGGCGCATGTCTCATGTGGAATCGATAGGCTTGTCAAATAGACACCGGACGCTGGTGCCTTACTGTTGCTAACTCAATTTGATTCACAATACAGTACTGCATTGCACCCTTATAAGATATGGAGATACTAAGCTATAGATTTGCATGTTTTGTTTCCGTATTCTTTCTTTAAGAAACTATTGATGGGTGTAATTTAATTCTGCGAAAGTATGTATGTCATGTTTACTTTTAATTAAAAAAAAGTGGATGTGATTTCAAAGATCTCTCAGTTTTATCTAGATTATTACTGCTTAGTTATTTATAGACCTACTGTTAATAATAACATAGATGAGAAAATAGATACTAGATTAGTTAAATAGGAAATTATAAATAAATAGGTCTCAAAATCAGGTCAACATCACTACATAGTATAAAATAAAGTCGCTTTCTCCGTCCCTATGTCCCTATGTCCCTATGTCCCTTTGTACGCTTAAATCTTTAAAACTACGCAACGGATTTTGATGCGGTTTTTTTTAATAGATAGAGTGATTCAAGAGGAAGGTTTATATGTATAATACATGCATAATATACTGAAGGATAACCCACAATAACCATTTTCCCGTGCGGAGCCGGGGCGGGTCGCTAGTTGCAAATAAAATGATATTTGTTTGTACATCTATACCTTTTATAGTTAACGTAATTAAGATCGAACGCCGATTCGACCAACATGGCTGTGTCTATTAAATTCTTAAATTAAAATTGGAGAAGAAAAAAATATTAGAAAAAAATACTTACGGGCGGCGGCCTGGATATAATAATGCCAAGGAAGGCGAGAGCAGCTATAGTGAGTAACATGATGAGGATCAGGGGCTGGGACCTCGACATGGGAGTGCACTTTAGTTGGGGCACGGGGTGCAACTGCACCGCGCGGCGCGGGGCCGGGGGTTGGTGCTATTTTTAGCTCCAGCCCACGCCATCTAACCCGGGCGCCGGACTGCGCGCAACTGAATTCTCTATGTAGGGGTGCGGAGTCTTATTCTGGTTATGGATAGATAGTGAACATTTCGGTGAGGCAGGTCAATTTCTGTGTACGAACATTATTTCCGTAGGACTTGATGACTTTCTGGTTTAAGTCACTCAAAGCTTTTGTACGGTAGGTACTGTTAGAATTGGTAACCTGTGGTATAAATATACATTTCGTCAATCGCATATTCTTTTAACTGTAATGGGCGGGCACTGCCTAATTTCTTGAAGAAAGATCGGAAATTCATTGCTCGCACTCCTAATAATAATAATAAAATAATAAATAATAAAATTTATTTATTTAGATAAAAAGAGTTTGTTACAAAAACTAGGCGCAGGTGGCTCCTAAAAGGCTTATCGCCTGTGTAAGGAGACACCGCTCTTTCATTTATGAACATAAATTTTAAATAATTACTATTTAGGTACTAACTAAAAAGACTAAGAATTACAGAAGAAAATTGATGCATGATGCGGCAAGGGAAGAAAATTTAAGGAGAAACATAGTAGGGTGAGTACGGTTAATATCTTATCTTAGTTTAGTATTTTTGTATATTATGTGTGTGTGTGTGTGTGTGTGTGTGTAGTAACAGTGAGCCTAATACCACAGACTATAGTGAAAAGCAAAAGTTAATAGACATTCTAAATACTAGATGGCCTGGAAAGAATTTCTTTAGTAGCAATAAGGCCGCCCGACTAGTACAACTGTATTCTTCTACCAATATGCTTCTGCATTTTCAATCCTGACTGTAATTTTATCAGTAAGTTGAATCATACATTTATCATTTGTAGAAATATTGCTACGGCGTAGTACGCGTAGCTGTTTGCTACGATGTAAGAGTAATAGATTTCCTTCTGTCTTGAATAGAAAACTAATTCCTAGCCTAGAGTGGTGGGTGATGGTGGTATAATCATTGACATCATCTCAACATGCAATTACGTGACCCCCTTATAGGAAAAAGGCGTACCATTCGTACTTCGTAGCAAACAGCTACGCGCTACGCGTACTGCTACGGCGTAGCAGTATTTCTTCTAATTCTCAATTTTTGATTAGTGAGAATAACGGACAGGACTGAAAACGCAAACAAATACGTATGCATGCAAATAATCGTCAGAATAACACTGTTTTGCAGACCATTTCGCTTGACCTCCCGTCCCTCCTTGCGTACGTGCTACTTAAAAGCTTTTGGCATGTCCCGGAGATCTACATAAACTGGATAAATTAGCCGGTTCGTCAACGCTATAGTTTGCAGTTACGAAGCTTACTCTCATAAAGTCTGAACGACTAGAACTGCGAAGAGAATTATTTTCCACCCGCATTGTTAACTTTGTTTCGGATAGAGATATCGGTGGAAAGTATTTTAGGGAAAGAGACGTGGACCATACATTTTGTTTATTTTATTTTGTACTAGCGACCCGCCCCGGCTTCGCACGGGAAAATGGTTATTGTGGGTTATCCTTAAGAATATATTATGCATGTTTTATACATATAAACCTTCCTCTTGAATCACTCTATCTATTAAAAAAAATCGCATCAAAATCCGTTGCGTAGTTTTAAAGATTAAAGCATAATAGGTACATAGGGACAGAGAAAGCGACTTTGTTTTATACTATGTAGTGATACCTATAGTATGTAAGCTATGTGTCTTTTGTGCCTAAAAAAAAACTTGGCAACGTACAGTAGACAGCACATGCGGCTGGACTTGTTGCTTTGAGAGCGCCGCGCCCGTATTCCTAGAAAGGGTGAATTTCGTAGTGCGAATGTCCAACCTATAAATAATAAAAAAATGTGGTAGTGTATGTGCTGGCTTCTGTATGAAGTAGGAACACATTCGAACCAATATCTCGTGGTGTCCCACAGGGTTCCATTTTGGGTCCAATAATGTACAGCAGCATATATACGTGAGATCTTCCTCGGCATAGGTATTCTTAATTGTAAGTTTCAATCCGAATACAAAGCCGAATACTTTAGACCTACACCTTTCATAAGTCCGTTGATTATGGGAGACAATCGCGATGAGCGTTTGCTGTGCCTTTGGACTGGATCAAAGAGAAAAATAACTTTAATAATGAATTTGTTTTGACTTCATTACTTTGTCTTAAAAATATAAGTATTTTAATGGTATTCTCACACACAGGTAGGTATTCTATAAGTATTCATACGTAATAGCTATTTATGCAACTGTTGCATAATGAGGGGTATTTATCACGAGTGTTAAATACTAATTATGTACAGTTGCATACAATAGTTTATCTACACTCATACAACAAATTTAAATTAAAGACAAAATAAAGTAATCATTGTTTATTGTAATAATTATTGACATTTTGTATGGTACAATTATTAAACAAACGTTAATGGCGCGAAAATAAATTTGCAGTAATATCGCACCGCGCATGCGCGCCGCCAAGGTTGCGTTCCGAAACACGCTAGTGTGCTCAAATAGCAAGCATCTGCGTAAAAATTAAAAAAAAACTTCATTTTGTTACAACTTTGCGATAACGATATGAAATTTGTATGGATCCTTAGTCACGGCTCCATCGAAAGGTATATCATTTGCTTAGCGTTTCTGATAAGTAAATGAAGGATTTACGAAATGAGTGTAGATAAAAGTTTTTTTAGCCATCATCACTTACTATTGTTGAGAATAATATTTTTAAATTGTGTTAAGTATGTTGTTTGTGTGAACTTGTGTGTGCTGAGGTGTGGACTTGAATCCTTGAACCACATTGAACTAAAAAATAAATGAACATTTTAACGACTGACTCCAAAAGTCCATGTAACTAGAGTCGTTAAATTTTAGAAAAAGAAATTAAATGACATGTCAGTCAACGTCATATAACGTTAGTCACTATAATGCACGGCCAAATAATGTTCATTCAGGGAAGCACAATACGGCCAATATTAAAGTTAAGCCGGGTCCACAGCTCAAATTTTCTAACAAAACATTCTAACAAAACAATGTTGTGCAATTTGTTTATCAAAACCGCCCGTCCACTGCGCATAATGTTAATGTTTTGGCTAACAAAACCACGCCCTTAAATGTGAATGTTTTGTTTCATTTCATTTTAAAAATGAGTTCCGACGAAGAAGACGTGGAAGCTGTTATTGCTATCGTTAATTTAGTTTCCTTTGACTTTCCAAAAATTTTTGCAATTTCCGACAGGGCATCTACTTTTTTGTACCTATCTTTGTGCTCTTCCAAAGTTACATCCCAAATTATCGGCCTTTCTCTTATAAGTTGTATTAACAACCAAATACTCTATTCCACTCCAACTATATATACGCGCGAGAGCGAGCAAATAAAAAAAAATTCGACGCTTCCCCTCCCCGCAGGCGAACCCGGGGGATGTTATCCATTCGACTCGGCAAACAATGTTATGTTGAGGCTGAACAAAATTTGTTAAGCCACGCCCCTATTTTGTTAAAATTAACATGTTAGAGTGTTCAAAACACGAAAACACGGAGCTGTGGACCCGGCTTTAGTAGAGTAGGCTCTCTCTGTGCGCACTAAGCGGTTAGCCGCATGCGCCTGGCCGTCCGGCTGACTGCAGGATGAGGTTGCAGTTGCGATGGCTAACCGGGTGGTCTCTCAATCAATACATCTTTTATTTATTATAATAACAATGTGGTACATTTCTTTTACATGAAAAATAAATGTCTCGCCTCGCCAAACTGCAACAGGTTGTTGGAGACAATCTCTTCGAGCAGCCCAAGCGGTTGGCCAGCAGCCGCATCACAGTGCGTATGACAACTTCTGTTCATACATATTTTTGATTGCGGTTAACCAGACGGCTGACCGTGACGGCGGCGGATCATAACATAATGTATTGTATTGTACAGTATTGTACCGAATTGTACCTACTGAATTGCACCGAATCGTACCGAATTGTACCGAATTGTGCCGATTTTATTCTGATTTCAACAGTATTATACTGTACTTCACCCTGCGTACAGGGTAGGCTCGAACCCCTCGGTGGGTACATATATGAGCTGTTAAAGATACGATTTACCAACTTGGCTACACTAAAAAGACTAAATAATTAATTTTGCATCATATGTTTTAATCTTTGTTTAGAGCTCTTTAAAAAAATCAAAAATTACTATTGAACTCATAATTCATATTTTAATTTCACACCCCATTAATTTTAAATATGGATGGAATTAGAGTTATGAAAATTTTGAATGCCTGTTTGTATTTCTTTTGTCTGTCATTATGTTTTTAATTGTAAATAAATTTAGCTGTCAAAACAAATACTCGATGCCAGTTTGAACTTCATGTTTAAAAAAACGATAGCTCATAATAGCCGCCAACCGATTATTTTTAGCACCCATCTTAATTATTTTTTTATCTTCAATTTAGATTTCTTTGTCGCCGCGTTAAATCTGTGCCAAATAAAAATTATTTATTTTTATATTTACAACCGAATAAATGTAGGTATGTTGAAAATAATTTACACGTACACGAATTCTTTGGCCGTACATTATTGTTTGTCATGACGTTCGCTTTCTGCTGCACTGGCTGTGCGCTTTCGATTTATTTTCGCGAAATTTTTCATCTAGTTCTCAGTTTTTAAATTGAATATTGTTTAGTTAGTATTCTCAATGATGTGGCGTGAATTGTTTGTGATTTTTAGTGTAGCGTTGTGTGTTTCCGCTTGGGATGACGATGATCTCGAAGTGTTTGACGTGGTGGAAGAAGTTAACCAAAATTTCTACGAATTAATGGGAGTTCACCCGGTAATTTTCAACTTAATATACTTAACTTTTTATCATAAAATGATAATGATTATTTACATAAAATGTAACAGTTTCTTTCCCTTTGAGTTAAGGTTAGCACAATTTAGTCCAGTGCATGCTAAAATGATCCAAGTTTTACATAACAATAAAACTTGTATTATTGAGCAGAGACGATGCACAGCATCTGTGAGAGTGCGCCACCTACTTCCGATTCGATTTCCACCAATTAGAGGCCATTTCCTGTGAATATTGGTTGCTAATTTGACTTTGTGTCACCAGAGGACGGCTCGTTCGACCTTACCTCATAAGTCTCTCACCAGGAGCCCTTGAAGGGATGCTGTGCATCGTCTCTGCTCAATAATACAAGTTTTATTGTTATGTAAAACTTGGATCATTATCGGCATGTGACGATGCACAGCATCTGTGAGAGACGTGTTTATATCTCCTGGTGACTAAACGACGCTATGTGATGAGGAATTATGCTTGTGCTGAAGTTCTCTGCAAAATAACTCTTAAACAAATTTATTAGAAAATAATCGGATCATTTGCATGTGCATCATTTGCATATGCTTGTGCTGAAGTTCTCTGCAAAATAACTCTTAAACAAATTTATTAGAAAATAATCGGATCATTTGCAAAATTAGGAGACCCATTTCTTAGAATCATCCTTGCTATGATATTATAGAATGAAAGTTCTTCCTCTCATGATTACTATTCGTGAAAGAAAGGTAGACTATGACGTTGTGTAGTTATTTCATCCGCGAGGTGCGAATAAAAATTTGCAAAATTAATCACAATATAGAGAGGTATGGTTAATAGCTGCGAGAAGCTATTGAGGGTAGAAAAAAAATACATTTAGCTATTTATGACTGCATACTCAGTTCTAAAACATTATCTAACCAAGGTAAAATATTTTACTAATTACGTCTAATCATTAAACAGAATCGCCGTCAAGGGTTGCCCCTCAGTTTAGTACCTAATATAATGTGCCCACTTGAAACGTTATTCGAATTCCCATAACTCAACCGCAACGGCAAATTATTAAATGTTTCCAAATGAATATTTTAAGATCGAGTATGATCACCACTGCACCCAGAAATTTAGAGGCATTCACTCATAGGGTATATTGAAACTAAGGTGAAAACAACACATATCACACATACACACACGACCTAGTACATACTAGCTCGTTATACAAGCGTTTTAACTCGACAACCCTCTAAAGAATTCATACTATACAATATGCATTCATGTACCTACATATAATATCAGCAAACGAATATTACGCATATTGAATTTTACGGACGAACGAGGTTGCGCCCAACAAATTCCAGTTATAAAACAATGTGGATGACGCGAAAGAAGTGTGTCTCTGCCCACCCCTCGGGGAAAGACACGCGACTGTATGTATATATGTATGTATAACAGCTGCAAACTTACTAAAGTATGACAAAGAACGGTAATTTATTTTCGCGAATAACATTAACTTGTAAGTATGTATGAGAATTTTATTAAGGTAAATTATAACATTACTTGGTAAGATGAGGGTAAATAGACAATTGGTTGTTGGTTTGCTTAATTACTTAGCAGATATACCTTGAATTCATATTCTTAACAACAACAGTTTCAACCGAATTATAATTTACCGTTCCAAGACTAGAAGGTATCCGGTAGTTATAGCTGTATTTTCGGTAGGCTGACTACCATATTATGGGTTCTTAGACTGCGCCCTCCCCTTCTTTTTCTTGCGAAGGAAGAATCTATGAGAGTGGTCTAGGCACCAAACGAAATTTTAATTTAAACTTGGTTACCTTTCAGTTGTAATTTTAGAATTGTTTACTACCAGTGACACACGGGTGAGGTGTGATGCCATTTGTTTTGAGCTGCGGTATCTGGGCTCCGACTTTCATTTCCGCCAAAGCTGTTGACTGTAGAAAGACCTGAAAGTACTATTTATATCTACATTATTAAAACACTGGCAAGTGATGTTACTACGCATACCCGAAGGCCTGTAAGTATCCCAGCTGCCGGCCATACTACTGCTGGAACATTGCCTCGAGTCACCACACTTGGGTCAATGTTGGTTACCGCGCATCACATGCCACACAATAATAAATGCATCCTTGACGAACTAAATTGTTAAGTAAAATCGAGCTACGAGGCGTAGTATAATCTGTTGCGATTAATAAAGTACCTACTAAATTGTAATGTAAGCAGATTGCATAGTGTTTTGGAGACAAGCACTGAATGGATGTTATTCTCTGAAACATTACCTTACATCAATAACAGTTCGACCTGTTCTTTTCTTCTGTGTCGGTAGTGTAATCGAGCGTCACGATACGCTCTATAAAAATCCTTGCTTGAAGGTGAAAATAGGACCCCTATTAGAAGCGTAGTGCTGGCTATCACAGAAGCGGAGACATTACCTGACGTCACTAATGGTTATTATACCAGAGAAGACTGGTGCGATTCGCACGCAGGCAGACCACAGAAATCCTTGGTTGAAGATATGTCAGACGCCGCTGTTGTTGTAGAGTGTTGAAGGCAAGCACTTGCTAAAGGTTAATGAAGGTTATATTCCCCGAAATAAAAAATGGCATGTCCTTGGGTACAGGCGAGCGAAACTGCCATGTTAAGCTTGAAAAGCAGACAAAAGAAAATTTATGTGGGATTAAGACGCCACTAGGTTGTACAGGATTGAAGTGAGCCAAGCTCTGGCTGAAGTTCGGTGGGATACGTTCCCTTAAGTCAAATGCGATTATCCTATAGTATAGACGAGGCTGCCGCGTAACGCTAGGAGGCAGCCGACGTAAATCTTTGGTTGAAGATGTAAAAAATAGGACGCCGCTATATTGCAGTGTTGATAAGAAGCAAGCACTGGTGGGGGTTCATGACAGACATCTGACGTCATATTTAGACATCACTAATTGGCATACGCTGCCAGATAAGCCTGAAAACTGCCCGATACGCTCGAAGACAGCCCCCGAACAGGAATTTGCGTAGTGTTGCTGAGAGGCAAGCACTAGCCGAGGGTTAATGATAGACACATCCCCTGACGTCATTCCAAGACAGACATCAGGTTGGCCTACGCAGCCAGACGGAACTATCACTGTTGTACCGATACGCTCGGAAACAGCCCCCATGTATCAATTATTTCATGATAATAACGGATTCACTCAACTTGATTAAACTTGCGGTTTGACAAACTTCACTTCTCTGCATATAACGCCAAATGTACATTTTTATTTCACATGTGTATCTCACGACTCTGAATTACATTCCTGTTTACGTTACATGTGTAACGCAACGTGTGGTAAATAAATAATTTTCTTTCTTTGTTAATCGCCTTGTGTTGAAGTGCAATGTATCCAGCCAATCCGAGAGGCGGCCGATAGTTTGCTTTGCTGTCGTCGCTTGTGAAAATATCTCTAGACGTCAGGCGGTAGATACAGTTCGGGCACGGTCGATCATCTACTCGAATGGAGGGTAGTACAGATTTTGTGCTAAGTAAAAATTTAAATTCACCAACACGCCATATACGGAAACAAAACATAGTGAATCACCACGACCAGCTAGAACTGTCTGAACACTGTCTAGAATTTAACCAATACAGATCTTCCTGAGTGTGGTGAGATGAGACCACATTATTTACATACATTACACACATTTATAGACCACATACATTACACAGAAAAAGGGAGCAGCTTGTATTAGATTTATTGAAAAATATATTCCATCGAAATATTATTACAATGCATTCCGTGCTTCGGAAGGCATGTAAAACCGTTGGTCCCGGCTACTATCTGCGGATGTGGCCAATATAGGAGCCGTGTCGGAAGCCAAGTCGGCCCAACAATTCCGACACCATGGTTTCTGAGATAGGTTGACCTTTACTCGATAAGAAGAATGCATAGAGGATACAGTTACTTTAATAAAGAGGCTTAACGATATTCACGTGACGGGTTGTAAAAGCTCAATAACTGCTAAATTAAAAATTTAAGCCTTACTCAAATCTTTCTATGAAGAAATTTTTGTAGATCAGCTTGAGGCCATTTTGAGAAAAAGCTAGGTGACCATTATATAAGCCATTGTATGCAGGATAAGACTTCATTATTGTCAGGTGTACGTAATTAGTTGACAAGTTTGTATGTAATGTTTTAAAACGGGAAAATCCATTTTTCTCAAGTAAAAATTACGACCTGGGCGAAGCCGCAGGGTGAACACCCAGTTTGAATTAATTTAGACAATAATGGTTCTAGCGATAACATGAACAGATAGTGGAGCAAACAACAACGGCTTAGATAATGGTAGGTGCATTCCCGTAATCATATCTAGGCGGGCCTGCGGAGCCCCTAAACCCTTATAAGCAACTTCGATACGCTTGAAAACATTCTCCTGTGAGTCATTGTCACAGCTAACAACAGAGTTATTCAGTTTCGGCTTAGGTAATCGTAGGGTAGGTGCATTCCCACAATCATATCGAGATGGGCTTGCGGAGCCCTTAACACTTATAACTTCGATACGCTCGAAAACATTCTCCTCTGAGTCGTCGCAGCTAACGAACGACTTATTCAAACAAAAGCAAAGTTGGAAGTACTCACGTGAAATTGAAGCTGTTACCTTCTAAGATACTCGTTTTTGTAGCAAAAGCGAACATCATGACATGAAAAAGACTAATTTTCACTTATTTCACGGTAATGAGCAACGAATTTAAAATACGCTTCTAAATCCGTTAAAATAATTTAAAATTTTTATCAAAAAATTTCCATTACACTATCACTAATTTCTTGAATAAGAAAAAATAAATAAATTTAGACTAATATTTAGAATACGCTTCTAAATGCAAAATATAAAATTTAAAATAAAATATTTTTTACAAAAAATAATTTTAAATTTTGACAGACTTTAAACTGAGATCTTGTTAGATCGGAAGTTAACGACGCTATGAGGTAAGGTCGAACGAGCCGTCCTCTGGTGACACAAAGTCAAATTAGCAACCAATATTCACAGGAAATGGCCTCTAATTGGTGGAAATCGAATCGGAAGTAGGTGGCGCACTCTCACAGATGCTGTGCATCGTCACATGCCGATAATATTTTTATTTTTTTCACAATGAGGGATTAAATTTGTCATGACGCAGATAACAATATCAAAATTTGTGTAAGAAATTTACTTTGAATAGTGTCTGTCTCCTTTAAAATATTTTTACATATAATAGGAAGCATCATATCCTGAGATTAAGACAGCGTTTAGGCAGCTGACACTGAAGCTACATCCGGACAAAAATGATGCACCGGATGCTGATGTGCAGTTCCGCAACCTGGTGTCCGTTCACAATATATTGAAGGACCCAGCGAAGAGGGAGAAGTAAGTCTTTCAGCTCTTCATTTTTATTTTAATAAGCTGTCAATTCTATTCAAATTCTTAATTCATTTAAATTTCTTGTTGTATGGTGCTTTCTTGGTGATTTTGCCAATATCAAGTGGTACTACGCGACCAAAACAATTAGACACATTTCAAACATGGCGTCACGGCCGGTCACGGGAATAAGGGCGAATATTATATAAACCGCATACCTGTCATGTGTCTAATTGTATTGGTCGAGTAGTAAAGCAAGACATTGCAGTCCTGTTATTATGTAGAATTTGATTTGACAGTTTCTTGCTTGTTAGAAAGGAAGCACCATACAAGAAGAAATTGAATTTTTACTAAGACTGCTGGTTTCTTTACATGTTTATATTTTTCTACATTTTCATTTCATAACAACAGTTTTATTACAATAATATAAAATTGTTTTTAAAAGGTACAATGAAGTACTGAAGAATGGTCTGCCTAACTGGAAGTCAGCTGTGTATTACTACCGCCATGTGCGCAAAATGGGCTTGGCGGAGGGAGCGCTCATATTGTTTGTCATAATCACATTCGGTCAGTACCTAGTTGGATGGGCTGCTTATGCGGAGAAGAGATTTACTGCTGTAAGTATATATATACTTTCATGGTTTGTCATTGTTTAAAAATGTGAATAAGACAATAAAATTGACATAGTAAAACACAAATTCTATAAACAATGTAAAAATAGTAATTAATTTTAATATTAATAAAATATAAATATATTAAAATTTTAGTTTACCATTCAACTTTATGAATTATTGTGAACGTATAATCCTTTAATGAACCTTTACTTTTTTGGGGTAGTCTTCCACTTTTTGGGGTAGAGTCTTCCACTCCCCCGCCAGTCCGGTGAAGCTTGATTTGTCGTACCTTTTCGACACAAGCATAGGTCAATTCAAAAAAAAAAAAAAAGAACCTTTACTTAACGAAAAATATTTCTCATTATGACAAATAATGTTAACTTTGTCAGGAACAAATATTAAACAGTAGAAGCAGGAAGACCAAAAAATCTGGCTTTGATGCTGGTCTATCAGAAATACTGGACCAGCTACCGAAACCGAGTATTCGTGACACGCTTCCGTTCCAAATACCGCGATGGACCTGGGGAGCCATCACGGCCCTCCCCAGTGCTGTAATAGAGTATAGAAAAAGAAGAGAAGAAGAGCTGAATGAAGCCAGAAGACAGAAAAAGAAGTGAGTATTTGCTTTTTGGACAAATTGATTTGAAAAAATGGTGCCCGTCACAGGACGCCTGGCAGATGTGAAATATATTTTTTTTTTGTACAATCATATCCAAACAAGAACAGATTACGACAGATTAAACATGGCATAATGAAAAAAATAAAACAATGAATTCTTTCCAGGATAATAACAACTTCACTACATAATAATAGTATAAAATAAAGTCGCTTTCTCTGTCCCTATGTATGCTTAAATCTTTAAAACTACGCAACGGATTTTGATGCGGTTTTTTTAACAGATAGAATGATTCAAGAGGAAGGTTTATATGTATAATATACTTAAGGATAACCTACAATAACCATTTTCCCGTGCGGAGCCGGGGCGGGTCGCTAGTACTTAATATATTTTTTTTATTCATTTACACACAGGCTAGCCTAAGGCTAATCAGAAGCCTCTGGCGGCTTCGTAACGTACGTGTAAGCTAAATGCCAAGTTAACCAACAAACATAACAGAGACATGATAAAACGGCCATATTTATTCTCACACTAAATTAACTAATGGCAAACGGTCGTTTAAATGTAAACAACGGTTATATTTGTTGGTGAACTGGTCACTCAACGTAGTGTTTTCAACGGGTATATTTGTTGGTGAACTAGTCACTCAACGTAGTGTTTTCAACGGTTATATTTGTTGGTGAACTAGTCACTTAACATAGTGTTTTCAACGGTTATATTTGTTGGTGAACTAGTCACTCAACGTAGTGTTTTCAACGGTTATATTTGTTGGTGAACTAGGGCTCAAAGTAGTGTTTTGTATAGGGAAGAGGAAGAAGAGAAAGCCAGGTTGGACCGCGAGGCAGCCCTAGCGGAGTTCCGCGAGAAGGGCGGCGCGCGGCGGCGGCGGGGCTTCGTGCCGCCCGAGAAGGAGTGCCTGCTGGACGCGGCCGACGAGCCGCTACAAGAGGACATCGCTGTCAAACCACAACCTGTCAGTATAATATACTCCTGCCTTCCTTATGCGTTGTCCTAATAGAACGCGAATACGCGATCATCGTAAGTTCGCGCGAATTTTACTCGTACGAACGCGCAATCAAACATATTGAAGTCGAATATGTGTCCTAATAGACGATCGCGCGATAGAACGATTTCTTCATACATTTGACAATCGCGAGATCGCGCGATCGCGCGATGATCGCGTATTCGCGTTCTATTAGGACAACGCCTAAAGCTATGATAAATAAAAAAAAATATACAGGTCGTCCTACGGCTATGCCACATGGAGAGAAAGTACTACCTTAAATATTGTAGATAGAACATTTATCTGAAAGAAGACTTTATTTTAATTTTAAAAACTAATTAAACTGCATTCATAATTATTTAATAATTACTTGGTTGAACCGGGAATCGAACCCGCTACATGAGAAAAAAAATACCCTATAGTTTTATCATACCGATCGAAAGGCTTCATCATAAGGATTATATTTAGATAAATAACATAGTGTCAGAAAAAAAGGAATAAAGGTTATTTCTATGTAAATTCTCTGCTTTTACTGATATAATTATATATAAGTAAAGTTTTATAAAAATCCGTTAAGTATTTTTTGTGTAAAAGATTTACAACTATCATCAATTTATGACCAATTAAGAGCTAGGCGTCCGTAAAATGCGCTACCCCTAGTCTTTTCAATCAGTTTCGGCTACGTGGCATCACTAGTTAGGGTTTAACTCCTCGCCATTGCAGGCGCCGCCGGTGATAACAGGCGGCTTGTGGACGGACGACGACCTGGGCGAGCTGGTGAGGCTGGTGAAGAAGTACCCCGGCGGCGCGGCGGAGCGCTGGGAGCGCATCGCGGAGGCCATGGGGCGCGCCGTGCCCGAGGTCACGCACATGGCCGCCAAACTCAAGGAGAACTGCTACAAGATACCGGGACAGGAGACCGAGCCGCCGCCGCCCGAGCCGCCTAAAAAGGTACGTTGTGCATCGATTATATATACAGGGCGTCCCACGGCTATGCCACATGGAGGGAAAGTACCTTAAATATTGTAGATAGAACATTTTACTGAAAGAAGACTTTATTTTATTTCTAAAAACTATTAAAACTGCATTCATACATTTTTTAATAATTACATGGTTGAACCGGGAATCGAACCCGCTACACGAGAAAAAAAACACACCCTGTAGTTTTATCATACCAATCGAAAGGCTTCATCATAAATATTATTTTTTGCTAAATAACATAGTGTCAGAAATGTTGTAATATTTAAGGTACTCGTACTTTTCCTCCATGTGGCATAGCCGTGGGACGCCCTGTATACTCTAGTGCGAAAGCCGAGTGCCTAAGTACCTACCTCATCGAGTACCCCAATAGGCTATCTCTAGATCGTTAACCGACATTTAAACACTAAAAAAAAATGGTCTGCCAGAGCCGATCCTGCCGGGTCATCGAAATTTTTGACGTATTTTTTTCGTGGAACTTACCTCATAAAGTACCCGAATGAAAGTGGTGGCATCAGTTAATCATTGATTAATTATGTATAAAATTTAGGTCTGCCATTGCGCAGCCTGCCGGAAGTACTTGGCAGACGCCCTGAAATGTGCCCATCCGACACCCGTCACCTAGCTCATCAAGTACCTCGATGGGACCAACGCCAAAAAATAATCAAAAAAAAAAAAGAATCACAAGGTCTGCCAGGTCAAAACTTGCCGAAACTTAGTGTTTAAATCATTTGAAGTATTTTTTTTTCTCTTTTAACCCCCGACGAAAAAGAGGGGTGTTATAAGTTTGACGTGTGTGTCTGTCTGTCTATCTGTCTGTCTGTCTGTCTGTGGCATCGTAGCTCCTAAACGGATGCGCCGATTTTGATCTAGTTTTTTTTTTCTTAGCTATGATCCAAGAAAATATCTTCAGCCATTTGAAGATTATCATCTCTTTTCTAGTTGTTGAAAGGATCAAGTAACCGTTTTGGGTCGGGGGTTATTAAATTTTTAATTTAGTGTTGTTATTATTTATTTAACCAAAACGGTAAATACATTTTAACAAATTTTAAATTCTCGCCAACCTGTTCATCAGTTTGATGGCGAGTCATGCTTTAAAAGTCTGACCAGAAAAAGAATCCTCGCTATTTTGCGGATTTTCAATAGAACTGATTTTATAACGGAAATTGTTGCCAGAAAAAAAAAAAATTGACATAAATGTTCACCAGAGCTGGTTTTTTATTAATTATATTTTGTTAGAAATCGCTTCTGACCCGGCTAAGACGTAAAACATTGAGGTTATTAAAAATGTGTTGTACAGGTGAAGACGCGTAAAGCCGAAGACGTGTCTGCGGCCAGTAACTGGTCGCAGCCGCAGCAGAAGGCGCTAGAGGCGGCCCTGGCTAAGTTCCCCAAAGGGGGCGCCGGCGACCGCTGGCTCAAGATCGCCGCAGCCGTGCCCGGGAAGACCAAGGTCAGCTAAACACTCCTTCTCATTCTCTTTTAGGCAGGTATTTCACTGGCGACGAAGATAAAAGACGAAAGGGACGCAGTTATGTGTTAGAGTGAGATACAAATGCACCGCGCTCACTCTTGCGCATAACTGCGTCCTTTTCGTTTTTTGTCGCGGTCGCCAGTGAAATAGCTGCCTTAAATTAGCGCCTAGAGTTTGGCTATTGAAAGAAGACAATGAAAAAACGCGGCAAATTTGAAAAAAATCAACGTGGCAACCCTGATTCTATAGATTTACCTAAGATACTTGTATTTTTTGTTTTGTCTATTTAACTGTTTTTCCAGTACAATGTTTTCAAATTTCATCGATTGCCTACTTTCAGTAGCCAAACTCCAAGTTCGATCTGATATTTGCATTTGTGTATAGGTGCACATTCTTTTAAATGGTTTCAGATAATATTACAATTCGAATCAGTTAATCGTACGTCTCAATTTTCTGACCTACATTTAAAATGTTAAGTAATCCAGTTGTGCAAAAAAACCTTTCTTTCGTTCCGCACGACCGGTATCGCTGTCGAAAGTCGAGTCACGCTATCTTTTTATTCTTATTGAAAAAGTTGAATATAAGATAACTCTGGTTTATGTTTTACTTTTAAAACCATTTCCCGCGAGAATAAAATATAATATTACCGTTGCAATATATTAAAAGGTTATCTCAGGCAATGCGCGACTGTAATAATAAAATAACGCGCTGGGAAAATCAACTTATCACAATGTAATTTTTCTCTTATTACGGTTGTATAGGTATTTTCATTGCGGTTGCGTAGCACGTTGAAATTAAAATGTATTTTACAAACTTATTTGTTCTTCTCATAGTATTTTCATTTCGGTAACTTAGTGCTTGAGCACAACATTGCTCTTGAAGCATTCAGTTCTATCTAGAATAATTTAAGAATGAAGGTTTAGGTGTTGTCCTAATAGAACGCGAATACGCGATCATCGCGCGATCGTACGATCGCGAGATTGTGTAATGTATGAAGAAATCGTTCTATCGCGCGATCGTCTATTAGGACACATATTCGACTTCAATATGTTTGATCGCGCGTTCGTACGAGTAAAATTCGCGCGAACTTGCGATGATCGCGCATTTGCGTTCTATTAGGACAACGCCTTAAACCTTCATTTTATTAATGCCCGTGATATTCGGCCTGATTTTACATATTACGATCTAACTTAAATAAAAAAACCATATGTGATTGTCAACTTAAATTTAGAGACGTCAAACATCGATTTTAGTAAGCATTTACAAACATCTCGACTAAATTAAGCTGAATTTGACAACTGCGCTGCTTATTTTAAATATCATTCATTCAAAAAATTTAATTAATTCTTTTCGATTCCCATATGAAAGAAAGAGACCAACAACTTAAATTCATAGACTTTAGCGGCTACAGCAGAATTCTATTACATTCTATTATATAGTAATGTAAAATATTAACTTTCCAGGAGGAATGCATGCTGAGGTGTAGGTACTTATCGGACATGGTGAAGAAACAGAAGCAGGAAGAGGAACAGGCGCTAGCTAACGGCGACGACTGCGGGGATACTGGCGCGCAACAAACTGATGCATAGGTGTCATATCACGGTGGGTAGGCCTGCCGCTACGACCTACTAATATTATAAACGAGATAGTTTGTGACGATGGATGGATGTAAAAATGGATGGATGTATGTTTGTTACTCTTTCACGCAAAAACTACTGAATGGATTTTAATGATTAGGCCGGGAGATGATGACAGAAATTTTTAGGTCATTTCTTACAGTATGGCGGTTCTACAGGGGTCTTAGTACGCAATGACAAAAAGAAAAATTATGGTCATAGCGCTGGTACCGGCGGCGGCCCAATCGCGTGGGCGTTAGTGGAACTCGTCGGATAAATTACGAAAGTCAAACGATTTGTACCACAAAAATTTCTGTCATCATCTCTCGGCCTAGAAACTTTACAATAATATAGCTTATACATCAGAATAACACATAGGCAACTTTTTTTACTGGGAAAATATCTTATTCCCACCGAAAAATACCTTGGAATTGTACTGTGTAAAAAGACAATTTTCTACTAGATCTTTCGAAAATATTATGGTTGTTATATGAAAGAAAAAAGAAAATGTTTTATTCTCTGTGAATATAAATAATATAGAAAAGAGTAAGAAATGTAACACAGAGAAGTGTGACTTCTTAAACAGGGACTTGGGACCGATTAAGCGTTTTGTTGCTAGGTCGAAAATAAAAACATTTTCAGCGTCGACTGTAATGGCAACACCATACTATTTTCAGTCAATCGTTGTGTTGCTATTGTTTTAGGCAGGTATTTTATTTCACGGTAGTCAAAGACAAAAGTTATGCGAAAGAGTGAGCGCGGTGTATTTGTGTCTCATTCTAACGCATAACTGCGTCCCTTTCGTCTTTTGTCTTCTGTCTCCCGTGAAATAAATGCCTTAGGGGTGTTGCCCATTATTCATTTCTACTGTATTAGTAAATGGTTAGGAAAATTATATACAACTCCAGCGGTAAAAAGTCCTTAAATAAGCCACATGACAAACGATACTTGACTGCGATATTCGAGTTGTTTTAGAGCAATTCTTTTATGTGATATATTTTAATATTTTAATTAAATATTTAAATATCTGTCTGATTGTAAAACTGGCCTAAGGAGATTTTAAAAAGTTGCCACATAGATCTAAGGGAATATTATTCCAAATATTCAAGGAAGAAATAATAGTAGTATTTAATTGGTTTTATTTATGTAACAAGACTCGGTGTATTAAATGTATTGTATTTCACAATTTTACTCGACCAGAATAATTAATCTGAGATATTGAGCAAAATAAAAAAACATTGCAAAAAAAAAAGAAACTGATCATAAAATTTGCTGTATGTTGTAGTCGAATAATGTTTTAATGTTTTTAAATAGAAGCCAGTTATTTCTAAAAATTTCTATTTCTTATCGAAATAAGACGCCCGACCAAACGATGAGAAGGCGGGAAGCAACGGTTGGGATTAAAGCATATTTTATAATATTTCGACTGTAAATAGAAGTTTGTTGAATTACTGTCCTTGAATGAAAAATTTAAATACCTAGTTGTTTTTTCTTTGTATTTGTAAGTAGCTCTGGGAATTAATCGGAATGTTTTTATTGTTTATCATTGTGATTTTGTTAATTGTTGTAATTTTCCTAGTAGATATGTTATATTTTTTTCTGTATTATGTAAACGCGTTTACTGTCGTCTACGATTACACGTTGCACTTGTACTGACGTTTCTATGATATATCGATGTGATCAAGACTATAACTTGAGAAAGAAATGTAACAAATTAATTATTCTTCTACATAAATGAAATCTTTGTTATGGATACTTACGTTCCGATTGCCGCAGTAACCTATTTTATTGCAATAAGCGGTGTTTGATGTTAGTCTGGGTGGAATCATAATAATCATGTCTGAAAAATAAACAATAGGCCTGCCTGAGCCCCGATTCACAAAGCTATCGTTTTACTAGTTAAACGTATAATATAATGTTCATTGCTGTGTCAGCTTGTCGTAACTTTTTAGTGGATTTGTTAAAAAATACTGACATTTTCAGCAACTTACCTATTATATTTCTTGGAAACAAAAAGTAATATTCCACATCCATTTAATAGGAAAGTTTGTATGGGGCAGTAAATGTTTTTCGATTTCTGAAAAGTTGACCAGATACAGTGACTACTTTAAATTATTCTTGTAAATAAAAATTTATTCTTGTAATTAAAAAAAAAATGGTTTGCGAATCGGGGTCAGGACTTCGGAATGTTTAATGTAAGGCTGTGTATTTCGTTGTCTACTTTTAATAGCATAATCTATTACTTTTTGTATTTATATCACTTTCTTAATTTACAATCTATTTTAACCTTCCATTTCGCTCTGTTGTGTTCAATTGTGCATCTCACAGTATTTTCATGTAAATGAAATACGATAATATAATTTGTAAAATATATTTATTTGTTATTTACAAAGAGATTTGAAGAGCCGCTTCGCTCTAAAGCGAAGCGGCTCTCCAATCTCTTTGGTTATTTACAAAAATATAAAATTGATCAATATTATTTGTACATTTTATTCGCAAACATATTATTAAATACTTTAAGCCTGATAAATGGCAGTCATATTAAGTACGTCTTTCCGTGATTCGTATCACTAGTTGTAAAACCAGTTACAGTTAAATTACTCAAGAAAACATGATTAGATTTAATTTATAAATAACACACAATTTAAAACTTTTACTAGAATCCCTCAGCTATGGAAAAGCTAATCGTGTTTCGCTATAACACTCTTGGTCCCATAGTAAAAGTTGTTCATGTTCGGAAGTAAATCCATTCCCCTAGATATAACCGATTAACCAGTTTTATAAATAAGTTATTTTATAAATTTTATTGTTGTTATCAGCACATACAAATCAGCTTATTTCGTATTAAATTATCAGATACGCAATTTTTCAGGCTTCAAATAGCTTCAATAGTGAAATAAGATAAGTTCCGTCAGTGTTTCCGCGGCGATTTTGAAGTGCCGATCCTCTGGTAGATCTCTGGAATCTCGTCGGCTTCATGTTGTGACGCTGTAACACGATTTACACATTTTAGAATATAAATATTGGTAGGTACAGAAGCCAGCACATGCATTACGACATGACATGGACACTCGCACTACGAAATTCACCCCTACTGCTATGAAATACGGGCGCTATGAAGGTTATAATGTCCAGTCTAGTACAGGCTCTGCCTGAGGTCAGATGGCCGTGTGTGAGATGTCCCACATATTTATTTATAATGTACAAAGGCAAACTTAAATCTACAAAGTATTTTCTTTCAGCTAACCATTGGTAGTCGAGAGCAGGCTAAGGGTAGTGCCAGATAATTTTCAACATCATTCAAGATAATTAGATAATTTTGAAAACATCTTACTGTAAGTTGCGATAAAGCCTAACCAAAGAAATTAAAAAACCTGCTCTAGGGGCGCCACGTGTCTATTTTTATGTTTATGGCAACAATTTCCATTATAAAATTAGTTCCATTGAAATTCCGAAACAAACATGGCGAGGTTTTTAATTTGTTTGGTCAGGCTTTACTGTTGCATGTTGGTAAGGAGGCTGTATACTCACGCCAGTGATGTTCCTGCGGTATGAGCGGGAAGCCCCCCCCGCCCCCGCACCGTGCGCAGCCGCAGCGGCGGGGCGTCGCCACCTGATGCTCAATACCCGCGTAGTCCTCGCACTCCAGCTCCACCTTGACGAACGTGTTCTCTAGCGTCTGGCAACACTCGCACTGGGAGTCGTGCGCGCCCGTCACTAAGGGTGAATAAAAAAAGTTGGGTTCAAATATAGGTATTCAGGTATATTATGTCGTTTGCAAATTGCAGAACTCGTCATTTTACATAATGCATCCGCATTTTACAAATGCTCGCTGACTTGCAACATGCTGAAGGCAACTTGTAAAATGTCTTGTCATTTATAAAATGCCAGTAGGCCTACTATGTAAGTAGCGACAGGGTCGAGAAGCTGTCAAACGCGACATAGTGACATTAGAGCCATAGTAGTTCTGTCAATATGTCGCGTTTGACAGCTCGAGCCTGTCGCTACTTACATAGTAGGTCTACAGAAGAAGTCGATCGCATTCTGTAAAATGCCGCGGGGAATTGTCTTTTGTTTCCTAATCTGTCCACGGGCGGCGCTGTTGTGTCTACAGTTGTTTGCGAAGAAAAAGAAGATGAAAAGTACTGTTTGTTATTTAATGTAAAAGGTTCCCGAAACACAAGACCCGCGTCACTCGTTCGATAATACAATTGTAAAGTCTGACCAAAGAAAGAAACCTGCTCTGGGGGCGCCACGTGTATATTTTTACGACTATGGCAACAATTACCCATATAAAATTAGTTCCATTGAAATTCCGCAATATGCCGAGGTTTCTTATTTCTCTGGTCGGGCCTTACAACAGTGCATTATTTAACGGACGTAAAAACGTTACGAAGTCTAAAAGTTCAATTTAGACTGTTTAAGTTCAGTTTAGAGTCTAAACTTTAGACTGTACAGGTATATGGCCCAAACTTCCTTGGGGCATTCCTAGATTCATTAGAACAGACTTCCGGAATATGAGATCTGATCCGGCCCGACCCCGTAGCCTACTTGATAGTACGCCTGCCTTCGAAGCATAGGGATGTCCCACATATTTATTTGATCCTTCGCAAGTCTAGTGAAATTGAATCGTCGTTTCCCTATCCCTCGCGTCACAAGCGAAAGTAAATGAAAACATGAAGTGGATGCGTGAATACAGACCGTTGTTGTACAGAGTGCCAGATTGGCAGGTCCCGCGGCACTCTGTGAACCCCATAGCGGCCTCTGTGTTGAAGCACTCGCCGTGCAGTGACGTTTTTATACGGATCACACCCGCTTTCAGCACCACCTGCGTCGGCACGCACGTACCTGTAAACATTCATTTACATACTGTAAGGCAGGTATTTCACTGGCGACGAAAGGGACGCAGTTATGCGCAAGAGAGACTGCGGTGTATTTGTATCTCATTCTAACGAAAACTGCGTCCCTTTCGTCTTTTGTCTTCGTCGCCAGTGAAGTAGGCTAAATAAAGTTTGGCACATTAAAGTAGACACTCGATGAAATTGGAAAACATTATACTGGCAACAAAGTTACATAGAAAAAAAGTATTAAATTAGGTAAATCCACAGAATCGGGGTTGTCAGGATGATTTTATTCATATTTGCCGTGTTTTTTCATTGTCTACTTTCATGTGCCAAACCCTAGTGTCAAAACACAATGCAACCGAATTTCGGTGCCTGAATTTACGTTCCGACCTAGAGATAGAGCGCGCGCACCGCTCCGCTGCCTTTATGTCAAGCGTAAGCAGTTCTATGGGCGGTGAAATCAATAACATTTTTCTTTTTGGATTTGTTCCTCGAGTCAAGTTTGCAAGTTATCACTGCACATTGTTCACCTATTAAATTACTTATTTTCACCGGGAGAAACAATCAGCTCCGATTACCAGTTGCTACTAAACGAACGCGCTGTAGATATTCGGAGTGTTCATACCTGTGTTTACGGTTCATCATACTAATATTATAAAGAGGAAAGCTTTGTATTTTAATGTGGGTGTGTGTGTGTGTATGTGCGTGTGTGTGTGTGTATGTAATGTATAAATTCAAAAACTACTAAACTGATTTCAAAAATTCTTAACCATAAGAAAGCTACATTCACCCTGAGTAACATAGGCTATCTTTTACCGCGGGAAAATGCCTCATTCCCACGGGAAAACCTGTTAACGCTAGTGTATAATAAACTTACTCAAGTCAGCCGGTTTCTCCCTGCAGACCTGGCAGCAGGTCTCGTTGACGACATCCTCGGCGCGACACGCGGACACGTCCGGGCACTGCTGCCGCGACGACGATACCTGCACGCTATCGCCGTCCCGGTCGCACATGTACGTCGTGCAGTTATCCGCCGAGTACCAGGTGGCGCCTATATCAAACAACAATACATATAGGTACATCTGAACCTAAAATAAGTACTGTGGCATCGGTTATGCCATCTCTTTTACTTGTCAGTCTGGCTGCAAGTACATTCTAAATTTGAATCTATTTCGTGATATTTATTTTCGTATAATTTGTACGTTTATTCGAATTGAATTTTCATTTGAATTGTCCCTGCAAATGACCGTACAATAGCGTCACGGCCAGACACCTCCGTGTATTGCACCTAAATGTGAGATGTGTTCTTATGTACAGCCATATCTGCCCCCGTAACATGCAGTGCTATGACAAAAGTTAGTCGCACATTTAACCGTCAAAAAACCCGCCATATTAAAATATCTAGAATACGCACGACATAACTACGGCTCCGTAGCCTAGTTGGTAGTACGTCTGCCTACTGAGCACAGGGTCGCGGGGTCGAATCCCGCCCAGGGCAAACATTCGTGTGATGAACACTTGTGTTTGCCTTGTGTCTGGATGTTGTATATTTATTATATATGAATGTATATCAGCTGTCTGGCACCCATAGTACAGGCTTTGCCTAGTTTGGGGTCAAATGAGATGTCCCACATATTATTATTATTGTATATTAATTATGTCTGTCACGCGTTGACCGGGCATGTTACAGTATCATATCTGGCTTGCCCTGAGTGCACTGACCTGCAGGTTTGAGCTGGTCATCCACCACGCAGTTCTCCTGCACGCATCTCCCGCAGCACACCCCGTGCGGCGCCTGCTCATACGCCCAGCCCCGCGGGCACTCCCGCGCACACGTCTCCACGCTCTCCTTGAACGAGAGCCGCCCGGTGGCGTCGCGCGCGCATGTCACGTTCTTGCACTCGTCTGACGTTGGCCACGTTTGCCCTTCCTGTCATAGTCAGTTCAAACACTTATTACACGTAAAAGAGAAAATTACAGTGGTTAACACAGGTAATCTGATTGCGCAAAGGCGGCGGCGGCGGTCTCATGCATGTCATACAGTTTTAAGTGTCTATATAACATTCCTTTACGGTTTCTCTGAACATTGTGTAATTTGTACTAACACACATTTTCACGGATTTTCTCCACAATTGAGTTTTCAATATTGAGCTTACCGATATTTAGACCGGGTTACACCGATCAAGGTCACAGCAGAACTGGTGAAGCGGCGGGTAGGCCCAGTAGGACCAATCGTGGAGAAAACCCGTGAAAATGTGTGTTAGTGCAATTAACAACCGCGAAAATCATTTTTGTGTACAGAGAAAAAAAAACAATAATAGTACATAAAGCCCGACAAAAGAAATAAGAAACTTCGCCATATTGCGAAATTTCAATGGAACTAATTTTACAAGGGAAATTGTTGCCATAGTCGTAAAAATATACACGTGGCGCCCCCAGAGCAGGCTTCTTATTTCTTTGGTCAGGCTTTACACGCAAAAGAGACAATTACAGTGGACAATACAGGTAATCTGATTGCGCAAAGGCGGCAGGCGGCGGTCTCCTGTCATTTATAACATTTCTTTACGGCATCCGTTTCTCTGAACATTGTGTAACTTTTTTTTTTCAAAGTTTATTTTTGTGTACAGAAAAAAATTACAATAATGGTAATTAGCATCATTAAACCCTTTACGGGTTTGTCTTGATGCCAAGACTAACTCAACATTAATTAAGAAAGTAGTAGGCCAAGTGGCTAGGACCGTTGTCTTGTATCCAAGAAGCGGGGACTCAAGTCACGATATAGCGGATTTCAACTTGGAGTGTAGGTGTGGTATGTTTCCCCAGAAAATGGACCATCTCATACTCTATTCTATGTCGTGTTCATATATTCTATTCTATTATCAATAGTTACTCTTTTTGTCCTGTCACCTGCACGCGAAAGGACTTGATGAAAGCCACTGAAGACGCTAGAATGTAGCTGGTTTTTGGGCCGATAATATCTGAGTTAGCTGTCGACTCGAAAAGAAGAAGCCTCAACAATCACCCTTCAGCTAACAATGACAGTACCCGTCAAAATCAAGACTAGTAATCAGAGACGGAGCCCCTCAGTCGTCGTCTCCTTCACGATGTTTTTCCGTATCAACGCGCTAGGCCGTGGTCCTCGCCCCCTCTCCCCGCCCCTAGACACTTTGGTACCTGACTACTCTGGGGTAGAGCCTTCCGCTCCCCCGCAAGTCAGGTGAAGCTTGATTGGTCGTACCTTTTCGACACAAGCATAGGTCAATTTAAAAAAATCACACGTTTGTAATGGGTCAAGTATAGCTACCACAGCTGACCTGATATATGTCGTTCCCCACGCGGCAGGCGACAGGCTCATGCGTCTTGCAGCACTTGCCAGGAACCACCTTCTCCTCCAGAACAAACTCCCGCTGCATTTCCAGTGATACTTCCGGACACACTTCGTTCTTCATCTCCACTTGGATCTAACAAAAAAATATATAAAATAAAAAACAAATGATATTAATAAATAATCCATAATGTACAAATACGAATACAAATATTCTTTATCACTGCATAGTATAAAACAAAGTCGTTTTCTCTGTCCCTATGTCCATGTATGCTTAAATCTTTAAAACTACGCAACGGATTTTGATGTGGTTTTTTTTAATAGATAGAGTGATTCAAGAGGAAAGTTTATATGTATAATACATGCATGCATAATATACTTAAGGATAACCCACAATAACAATTTTCCCGTGCGGAGCCGGGGCGGGCCGCTAGTTGCACATAAAATATTTTACATGTAAAAAACAACACGAAAATAAATTATGCAGCAAAAGGCGGCCTTATCGCTTTAAGCGATTTCTTACAGGCAACCTTTGCATTACATTACTGTCAGGTGAGCGTTTTATTACTTAGCAACGGAGACTGTTCATTCATCATCATCATCATCATAACATTCTTGAATGGCGGCCACGCGCCGGAAGACGTAGCGTGGGCAGGCCCCCTACAAGGTGGACCGACGATCTGGTGAGGGTCGCAGGATGCGGGTAGCGCGGGACCGATCATTGTGGAGATCATTGGGAGAGGCTTTTGTCCAGTAGTGGACGTCTACACGCTGAAATGATGATGATGATGAACGGAGACACTGAATCTTAGAAATTGTCCTCACCGTTCCGTTGGTGTCGACGCAAGTGTAGGTAGTGCATAGGTCAGGTGACGCCCAGTGCTCTCCGATCTTGTGTTCCACTCCCTCGCACACGCACGCGACTGGCTTGCACTTGCCGCAACACACCCCACTGCTGGGCTCCGCTGGGAAGTACTGCCAACCCTAGGAGAAGGTAAATATGACGATATGATTTTTAAAACGTCGATATTATGTGAGCGTTTGTGTAGATTTTATTTTGTATTTTAATATCAAATGATACTGATACATTAATTACTTTGTAATTAGTAATTGTACATTAATGTAAACATTAATTTACAATTACTAATAACAATCTTCTTTAGAATTTATAAAACAAACTAAAACAAGCCAATATCTTAGTCAAATGGTTAAATCTTAAAGTATAAGGAAAAAATCTCCGGTATTAAATTCAAACTACAACTATAAACTTTTCATTTTTTATTTCCCTCTCCCTCTTTCCTTTTTTTTGTTTCTCTGTTTGTACGGGCTAATCTCCGAGAAGGTTGGACCGATTTGAATGAAATTTTACCTTATATTCCTGGTCGTCTTAGACAGTTTTTACCACGGTAAAATATCTAATTTCTACGTGAAGCGGGTTATTTTACTGAGTTTTACATGGTGGTACCAAGGACGTTAGAAATAGTTATTTATGATACTAGTGCGGAAAGTATGTGATTTCCGATGAGTGTATAAGCCGACACGAGTCGGAAATCATCTTTCGCACGTGTATCATACAAGATTTTACAATGCATTGTGCAAGAAAAAAAACAGTTATACTAAAAAGGCGTATAAAATGACGGGCTTCATAAACAAAACACATTCGCGCTGAAAAAAACATCTACTGCGCATGTGCAAAGCTGTCGAATCGCAATAAGGCAATGAGTAAAATTTATTCTGCCACGCAAATTTTTAATTAATATTTGAACGTAATTTATCAATAAAAATCAATTTCTAAAGTAATTATACTAATTATAAACGCGTTTATTGAATTGTTATTTTTATTGTTCCCTTTATATTAGTAACAATTGGTTATAAAAATATCTCAAATACTGAAATGTTAGGTTGACTGGCTGAATGACAGCTTGAGCAAAAATTAAAAAAAAACTGAAAAGTAAAAAGCACTAGTGCGGAAAAGTACTACTTTCCGCACTGTTTGGCTGCTTAGAAAACGCTCTTTTTCGAGCACATGCATTGTAAATAGTATTATAATATGGTGGTACCTTATATCCACATTCAACACGTTTTACTACGGGAAAATATCTCATTCCTACGGAAAACTGTGCACGGGAAAGTCAAAACACAACGCGGGCGTAGCCGCGGCCAGACAACTAGTAAATAAATAAATAAAAATGTGGGGACACTTCATACACGGCCGTCTTACCCCAAACTAGGCAGAGCCTTACATACATAATATAAACATACAACATCCAGACACAAGGCTCATCACACGATTGTTTCCCCTGGGCGGGATTCGAACCCGCGACCCTGTGCTTCGTAGACAGGCGTACTACCAACTAGGCTACGGGGCCGTCAATAATAACAGGAATGTACGTTACCACATCGCAGTCGGTGTGGCAGGCCTGCACAGTGGTGACCCTCTCTAATTTCCCGTTGGCTGTTTCCTGGCACTGGTACGACTCGCACACGTTGTCCTTAGACGTCCACTTCTCGCCAACCTTTAACAAACAATCAAAAGGTATATCATTTGTAGGACAAAAATAGGCATTATTAAAATATGCATGTAAGTAGTGCGTAATCTATCTGTCTTACTACTTCGAATAAACGCTTTTTGAATTTTTTACTTCGAATAAACGCTATCTGTCTTGCAGCAGTCATTCAAAAATGTTAATAATCAAATCGGCAAGTTGTATGAATGCGAAAGTGTGGATTTCATTCGTTCACTTGTTTGCGGAAAAGTCGATACGTTTAGCTTCAATAGTCCGTGGGTGAATGAATGGATCAGAAAAATAAAAGCCTGCCCTGGGGGCCACATGTAATTTTTGTGTTTCTAAAAACAATCACTATTATAATTTTTTTTTATTGAAATTCAGAAAAATAGCGAGTTGTTTTCCATTTTTCTGTTCAAGCTTTGCTTTTTTTTCCATTTGTGTCTATTTGGATTTAAATATGTTTTTTAATTACTTTTCAGTTGCTAGCTAATGGTTTTATATAAATGAATAAATTGCCCTGTAGATGTGACCGCTGTCTCTACCATGTATTAGGGCTCCATGACGATTTATTCAGTAACCGATTTAAGACTGTTATAGGCTGTTGTGTGTGTTGTGATCGTACCCTGTAGATGTGACCTCCGTCCCTGCAAGCCACATATTTGGGTTCGGGGCAGCACTGGAAGGGCATGGGCTGTGGCTCCATGACGAACTGGTCTGTGGCCGTAATGGGCGGGCACTCGGTGGTGGCGCAGCTGGTGGCGGGGCCCAGGGGAGACCGCTGGCAGCTGCAGTAGCGGCACGGACCGTCCGCCCACGACTCCTCGATCTTAACAAATACACCGAACAAATGTATTTGTACGAAGTTCTTCAACATCGCATAGGTCAAAACAACCAAACTTGTACAGACCTGAGAGAAACTAGCCTGAAAACCAGCTCTGGACAAAGATGCCTAGTATATAGGTCCATTGTTATCTTGTAACTAGTTTTAAGATTAGCATTGTTTTTCTGGCAATAAACAGTGTCCTAATTCTATTTTCTAGTTCAATCGGTCCAGTAGTTCCAGACAGACAAAGGAATGATACTATAATGGTTCTGAGTATGCTTATGCCTCTAGGTAAGGAACATTAAAAAAAACATGCTAAGGTCAGAGCGTCAGTGGCGTCTTAATACTGACCGTTGTCTCCTATTTGGAAGGGGCACAGATCAGAATCCTGACACATGGTAACGTATAGCGAATTTATAAAGTATATATCATCACCCCCATATTTTTCAATAAGTTACTTACATCTTTCAATACGACTTCTGGCTCATCTTTTTGTTTCTCTCCTCCTTTCGGTGTAGCTTCCCATTCCAATGACACTATGCACTTGTCCTTTGGCGCTTCTGTATACATGAACATGAATTTAAGATTTAAATGACAATTTGGTGCCGCGACCAGGATGTTGATATTTATTAATGTTAACCATAGTACTAATTCTGAAAATTTACACAATAAATGAAAATTCCTGCTCTGGGGAGACGCCACATGTTTTAAGTGTTCCTTGCAACAATCGCTATTATAAAGTTTGTTCCATTGAATTTGTGCAATATGGCGAGGGTTTATATTTTTCTGGCCATCCTTTAAAAACATTACTGATTGATTCATTATAATAACGTATGCGCATATAGACCCGCTGCGCTGGATGCGGGCAGCGCAGGACCGATCATTGCAATGATCGGTCCTGCAATGTGCAATGCATTGTGGAGATCCTTGGGGGAGGCCTTTGTCCAGCAGTGGGCGTCTACAGGCTGAGATAAGTGAGTGATGCGCATATATGTAGTGTATGTCAGTGTGTGTATTTACCGCATGTAGTAGTAGGGCAGCAGGCGCCGGGAGCCTTGTGGCTCTTTTCCTGGTGGTATTTGGGGCAAGATGGCGGCTGCGGGCAAGTCTCCGGTTTGCACAGCATGAGCGCGCGCGGGCAGCAACCGCTCTCGTCTATGACTCGCTCCATGCCTGGTTCTAGGATGTCCACTTCATTGGCGGACGGGATGTGTTCGCACTCGCTGGATGGCTTGCATTCTATGGAGAGAATAATCAGTGGATGATGCTCGAAATACGATTAAAATATTAAAAAAAAATCACTTTGTTTATAAACAGACTGCACCCTAAAATAAAATCAAATCAAAATCAAATAGGTTTTTATTCGAAGTAAGATTTTACAAATCACTTTTTGACGTCAAATTTTGATGAAGTTACTAAGTTTTTCTCAAACAGGCTTTCATCTCGCACTAATGAAGAATACTATTTAATTATGATAAACCGTTTATATTGTATTTTCAATTAGTTTCTATTCACTAGTTTACAGTGTATCTGTTGCTGGGATTTTTTCTGGTGTTGCTGACTACATATGGTGTACTAAGTTCAAACACATACTTAGAATTTTTTGATCAGCTCTAGTTTTTGAGATTTAGGTACCTACTTTCTGAACAAGAAAATTACACTTTTTTTAAGAAAAAAATATTTAAAATATTAAGTTAACAATTGAATTCTAACATGCTTGGTTCTAAAGCTCTCCTTTTATGTATAGGCTTTAGGAAATGGCATAGTAAAGTCCAGCAATAGTCAGATATCATAAGATTTATATCCTAAAATCTTGGTGCATAGGCCCACCCTGTCTTCGCTCATATCTCTTAGGTTTTTAGAAAACTTTATCTGGGTAACTGTCAAAAAAATGGTTTAGTACTAATTTTACTACATTCTAAATTTATAAATTGTAAAAGGAGTCATTTACAAGTAGAACACAATTAGATTTTCTGTTTCCGAAAAAAAGTTTTGCATCACAGCGACGAAAGCTGTCCAAGCTCTTAATTCTAGCTTATTCATAGAATCTTTAAATTAGATTTCTTTCACAACTTGTCTAATTTGTGGACCTTCAAATTTAAACTTATCCTTAGCTTTTCCTTAGTCAATTGAAGATTTTTTTAACAAATGTAGGAAGAGCGTTGTCTGTTATTGGCTAAAGCTGCCAAAAAATTAAACTGCTTCACGATAACCATTTTAATTTTTAGGCAGGTTACTTTTTCAAGATCTACAAGTGACTTTTTGATAAATTTTTGCTTCTAGGTATCTTATTTTTCTCGCACACGGGCCACTGTTTTCTGAGCCGATGCACGTTTTTCGATCTGCAGTCCCAAAGACATATAAAATAGAGAAACTTAGTGTAACAATTTTGTTTTATTGTGAAAAATCTTTACAATAGTTAATATTGACCATAATATTTGCAAAAACAACCAGGTGACCAAGACTTCTCATTTTTATTTGAGGCAGTTCTGAAATACAGGAAGTCGTTCTTTTGACGAACTCTGAATAGCTTTTTTGTAATTGTAATATAAATATTTCTCGCACATATAGCAAAAGAGGTCTTGGATTACATAAACAACATTTCCTAGATGCACTCATGTCGCAAGAAAAACAGATATTAATTTTAACAAACTCAAACACGCTCTATCAACGGAAAAATACGCATCAGTAATGAAAATTAATAATAGAGTAATTTTAGCTGCACGAAAATTTCTGAGGCTTGATTTGGAAGTAATAAGACAAAAGTAATTGATATCGACCTGAAAATTCGCGGCAACAGACAAAAGTTTAAATTTTGTAAACTAGTGATAGTTTAAATGAAACTTAAAGGAAAGGACAAGAATCTACTTCATAACATTAGAAAAGCTGAATATAATATAATACAACAAGGAGAAGATCATAGCAAGTCATACCACAAGAGAATTGCGTGCATCCACTTGTGGTCTTCTGCTTGAGCACTTGTCCAAAACCGCAATCCATCTTCTTAGGCTCCTCGCACTTCACTTGTTGGTTGACGGGTACTGTTTATAACAATATTTGGACATATTATTATACTTTGCAGGCAAAATCTAGTCATCATGCCAATATTATAAAAGGAAAGATTTGTATTTTGTGTGTGTGTGTGTATGTTTGTAATAAATAAACTGAGAAACTACTGAACAGTTTTCGAAAATTCTTTTACCTTTAGAAAGCTACATTCACCCTGAGCACCATAGGCCACCTTTTATTGCGGGAAAATGCCTCATTCCTACGGGAAAATGCCTTATTCCTGCGGGCGGAGCGGAGAGGTAAAATTGAAACTAAATTATCCTATTCGACAAGAGATGCCGCCATTTACGAGCTCTCAGGGTCAGGCTGTTATTCTGGAGGTTTTGTTCGGACATCAAATAAAAACAAAATTTGAAGAGGTTTTCAAATTTATGTTCCTGGATAACATAGTGTAAGTAGCGGCTTGGCAAATACTAAAAATACATGTTCAGTCAATGGTTTTGAGAAACTGCGTCCCTTTTGTCTTTTGTCTTCGTCGCCAGTGCGATAGGGCCTTACCGCAGATGTAGTCGGGGCAGCAGGCGCCGGGCCTGGGTGGGGTGGTGGCCAGCTCCTCGCCCTCAGCGCACGCGGGGCTGGAGCACGCCTGCACGGTACACGACACGTGCGTCTCCGCGTCAGAGGGAGACTTGCTGCAACTGCACGTCTTACACGCGTCCTCCTAAACAACAAAATCACAGTAAAACCAATAAGTACGAAGCACGTCGTAAATACGATATGGAACTAAGACCAGGTAAAACCGCTTTATACAAAGCAAGCGCTATTCGAAGGGCCACAAAGATTTATTATAAATAATATTAATGCGCCCTCTCGCAAGTTTGCTGTGCCCTTTCAGGGCGTCACTTATCTGGATGTATATTTAAGATCTTTTACCTTTGTGACTTGCAAATAAATAATTTGAATTTAATAAAATAAATATGCACGTGAGAGCAGGTTTTTTAATTCTTTGGTCAGTCTTTATAACATAATTTAAAGTCTAAGTTTTAAAATTACATTTATAATGATTAATGATACTAGCTTTTTGTGGCTTTCTATTATTAAAGTAAAACATTTGCTACTCTGAATAAGTTTTTGTAGTGCTTTCTTTACAAAATTTTCGCTTTCATTTATTTTTTTATTTGGACAATGGATGTAATCTGAAAACATATTATATAGTCTTATTTTCAAAGTTATTGACACTATGTATATTAGCTGGCTTACCTGCCACTCGTCCCCGGCGTAGTGTTTCCGCTCAGCGTCGCAGGGGAAGCATTTGCTGGCCTCTATACACGTGCTGTTCATTCGGACCTGAACAAGTTTGTGTTCATTTATTATAATAAAAAGGGCATACATATTGTTAACTTAAGAAACGTTTGTGAATAACGGGGTAATAGAATAAGATGATTAGTGACAGTGAGCGAAGAGCGCCGATGACCAAGTGGCTAGGGCCGTTGACTTCCATTCGGAAGTTCGCGGGTTCGAACCTCGGCTCGTACCAATGTGTTTTTGATTTTCGAACTCATATTATTATGTACGTTTATTCGACGCTCTTATGGTGAAAGAAAACATCGTAAGGAAACTTGCACACACCAGCCCCTTTAACACGCCCAGTCCACGCATGACAGATATAATTTTGTTGTACGTATTCTCTTATTCTATTGGAGGATATTTCAATATGGCGGGTTTTTACCAGTTAAATGCGCGACAAACTTTTGTCATAGCACTGCATGTTAGGGGGGCTGCAAAATAATTCAAGGGTTGTGTGTGAAGTTGACCAACCCGCACTGGGCCAGCGTGGTCAACTAAGGCCTATTTACTCTGATTTCAGGGTAGGCTCAAGGTTCTTTGTGGGAACGTTGATTAACATTGATTTATAACAGGTAGTTCAAAAATGTACCTTTAGATTAAATTAAATAATAAAAAAAAAAATTAGCGCTTCGTACAATAGCGCATTGAAAACTTGGAACCGTCTGACACACATGTGTAAACTCCTAATTACAACCTTTTTATCTCTCATTACGGTCGCATTTTCATTGCGGTAACGAAGTGCACTGGAATTAAAATGTAATATGTCATTTTTACTATCTACAACTTTAGTCTTTCGTGTTTTTACTGTGGTAAAAGAGGTGCTTGAGCATGCAGATGCGGCAAAGAGATTCTCTTTCCCCTCACATTTTTGAATCGTTCATGGATTAGCTGTTAATACCCTTCAGGTAACAACGCCCGCACCCGCCGGCAGGGCGCGGCCAGAACCAAAATCAAAATTGAAAATCAGAGACGGAGCCCCTCAGGCGTCGTCTCCTTCACGAGTCTTCCGCTCCCCCGCAAGTCCGGTGAAGCTTGATTGGCCGTACCTTTTCGACACAAGCATAAGTCAATTAAAAAAAAAAAAAAAAAAGCTGTTAATCATGGTCTAAGAAAACAAGGTCTTCCATTCGGACCACGTGACTGACACAAGCCTACGTCGTTACGCTGTTCATTCTTGTCGAATGCGTGTTAATAGACAAGGATGAACAGCGCAAAATGACGTAGGTTTATGTCAGTCACGTGGTCCGAATGGAAGACCTTGTTTTCTTAGACCATGCTGTTAATAATAATGAGTGAGTGTGAATGCACGGTCGCGTTCATAAGTCCAGTCATATCACGCGCTTCTATACTTTAAATTAACTTTTTTTCCAAAAGCATTCAGGACATATAATTTAAAGCAAAATGTTGAGTCCCGTACACTGTATACGTAACACATAAAAATAAGAAAAACGAGCCTTGAGAAAAAAAGTTATTTGAAAGTATAAAAACACGTGATATGAGTGCACTTATGAACTTGTACTGTACCTAGGGTTGCCATTTCTAAAACTTGCCCCCCAGGACCGAAAGCGTAAGTTCCCCGGATTTTGAAGCTGTCACCCCGGACACTGTAATTTTTTTTCACTTACATCTAAATGAAAAAATACATTTTACACCGTACTTGATAAAAGAAAACATAAATTTTACGTATTTTTTGCATGAAATACTGCGCAGTTGATTAGATAATCTGTGAGCGTGTGATAATACCTATTAACTTTATTTAAATTGATGGGGTCGGGCATTGATGAAAAATCCAGAATTTTATTGTAGTCCGGTTTTTACCCGGACTATGATTTCAACCCCGCCCGGACGCTCCCCGGACGCCCTCCAAACTAGGACAAATCCGGGGAAACCCGGACGGATGGCAGCCCTATGTACCTGTCCTTTGGGGCAGAAGCAGCCCTCGACCGGCAGCTGTTGGCGGCACGCGGGGGAGGTCCGCACCTCTTCATAGTTCTCGCACGTTTCCTCGCACTTCATACACGATTCGTACTCCAATGGCGCGTCACTAGGTCACAAAACACAACGCTATCACAATCTGGCTGAATAACTTCATGGAAAAGCATAATCACGGAAGAGCACAAGTATTGCAAAATACCCTTTTACCTTCCTTTTACTTTAAATATCACAGACTTCTTTTAGGTTTTGTTGTAATTTATAGCTAAAGACTCAGTATGTGGAGTGGAGAATAGTTAATTTTCTTAAATAACTTCAAAACGATTTAACTTGAAACTGTAAGAATATATATTTATAGTTGAGATCCTTACAACAAGCCTTTTCATTTGATATGCCAAACGGTACAGTTAGCAAAATTTCTTTTTTTCAAGGCCTTATTTATCACCTAAAAGTTATTTAACACCACACGTTCGTCTTTGGGTCACGGATTTACATGCGTGTATCAAACAACTCAATCGGTCCAGTTGTTTTAGGCGCTGACATAGGGTTATGTTTGTTGTTTTGAGGTAAGGAAACCTAAAAAGAAGTTTGACTAGCCAGTCGAATAGCGAATTACCTTTCGCTGTACCACTCGAAGTTGTAGACCATTACGTCTACCTAGGACAAACAGTCCAGCTAGGTAGATCTAAAATGGGCAGCGTTCGGGAAGCTGCGCAATATCTTTTCGTCCCAAATACCGCAGTGTTTTAAGTCTAAAGTCTTTGACCAATGTGTGTTGCCAGTGATGACTTACGGATCTGAGACGTGGTCGCTAACGATGGGCCTCATAAGAAGGCTCAAAGTCACCCAAAGAGCGATGGAGAGGGCTATGCTTGGAGTTTCCTTGCGTGATCGAATCAGGAATGATGAGATCCGCAGGCAAACCAGAGTCACCGACATAGCCCGAAGAATCGCGAAACTTAAGTGGCAATGGGCTGGGCACATTGCGCGTAGAACCGACGGCCGTTGGGGCAGAAAGGTTCTTGAATGGCGACTGCGCGCCGGAAGACGTAGTGTGGGCAGGCCGTGAGGGTCGCGGTTTACCGCTGGATGCGGGCAGCGCAGGACCGATCATTGTGGAGATCCTTGGGGGAGGCCTTTGTCCAGCAGTGGACGTCTTTCGGCTGAGATGATGATGATGTATCACTCACCAAGGGTAGGGGCAGAGCTTGTCCCTCCAGTGGGGGCAGACGCCCGCCCGGCGACACAGCGCCGCGTAGCGCTCCAGCGCGGGACACGCGTCCATAGAACCACTGGCGCACAGCTCCTCCGAACACGCGCCCACGAACACCACTCACCAAGGGTAGGGGCAGAGCTTGTCCCTCCAGTGGGGGCAGACGCCCGCCCGGCGACACAGCGCCGCGTAGCGCTCCAGCGCGGGACACGCGTCCATAGAACCACTGGCGCACAGCTCCTCCGAACACGCGCCCACGAACGGCGCGGGGTCTAACAGCGCGTGGCACTACAATACAAACACATATTTCACCTATGTACTTAGTAAAATCTGCATATTTTTTATTAAGCAAAACTGACGGCAAATACATAAATAACAACAGAAATAAATAAATATCTGTCTAAATGGGCTCAATTTGTTGGTCTCTTTCATTCTTATAGGAATCGAAAAGGATGGGAGATGAATTAATTTAATTTTAAATGAATGATATTCGAAATAAGCAGCGCAGCTGTCAAATTCAGCTCAATTGAAGTGGGATATTTTTAAATGCTCGCTAAACTAGTGCGAACTACGCGTAAAATTGATGTTTGACGTATCTAAATTTAAGTTGACAATCACCTGTCCCTTTTCGTCTTTAAAAACGTGAAAGGGACATATGGTTTTTAAATTAAAGTTAGAGCGTAATAATGTAGAATCGGACCCAATATGTAAGTTAAATAAGTTATTATTTATCTATTTTTATCAGCGTATAAATAGGTTGGCTAAAAGAGATCTCTGTGTAGAGATAAGCTCGCCTTTGCTGTTAGTTTTCTGACAGATGTTATTTTTTTAAGTGTGCAGGCAGTGCATTAAATGTGCAGTCATAATAAGACACAAACTTGATATTAGTGTCAAATAATTCATTTCTAATATTTTAATTTTCTTACGTATAGAGAAGGGCTCGGGGAATAAATACCAGCACATTTGGAAATATAGAAAGAAGGGTCTAGAATACTAATGAGTGCTAATTATCAGAACCGATACCATTATCATCATCAGAGACGTTATATTTTAATAAAACATGTAAATTCAAAAATTTTACTATTAGAATAGAATAGAATAGAATATACTTTATTGCACACTAGAAATAATACAAGACACACTATACACAGATATACTATTAGTTTTTTATAAGTGAAAAAATATCTATAAAAATGTACTTACGGCTCCAAACCGGTCAGGGTTGAATAGGTTGTAGCAGGGGTTCTGTTCGGGGGGCGGGGGGGTGCACTCGGGCGGCGGGGGGAGGTCCCCGCACTGCTCCTGCGGGGGGATGCTCAGAGCTTCCAGTGTTGCGGGCGGCGCCTGCCAACTCTTGCCGTACTGCGGGAAAATGAGCATTCAGTACATTAGTTTTAGAGTCGAAATTACGACAATCTTGATTTTTAAAATAAAGCTAGTACAGTAGCCAACAATAAAGTAGCTGGACACTCGCAGATGTTGTTTTTTTTTCTATTCTGCTAGACATTTTGGCGTTACATTAAACCGCGATAGACCACACAATTTTTAGGACTCTTTTTCAGTTAGGTTCCTTAGTAAGGACAAGTGTACTTGCAGTTAGTGTTATAATTATCGGAGCCTTACTGCAATTACACTTGTCCTTACTAAGGAACCTAACTGAAAAAGTGTCCTAAAAATCGTGTAGTCTAATCGCGGCTTTTTTACTAATAAATTTCAGGAAAAGAAAGAGGTCAATGAACTTTTGTTCGGATTTACGAGTATATGTAACAGACCATAGCAGTGGTGTGTTATAAGCTGTATACAGATACTGACCACATTTATTTATTTTAATTGACCTATGCCACCCTATACTTGAGTCGAAAAAGTGCGACGGATCAAGCTTCACCAAACTTGCGGGGGAGCAGAAGACTCTACCCCAAAGTAGTCATGTACCAACGCGACTATGGGTGGCTCGAGGGAGCCTCAGACCTCGGCCTAGCGCGTTGATACTAAAAAACATCGTAAAGGAGACTGACCTCGTCGATATCTTCAGCGATGGTTCCGTTGCTGGTGATGAGGTCTTCGAGGTACCCTGCGCACACGCCGCACAGCCCCTCCGTGCGGTTCGCGTACAGATATGACGGCACGCTTACGCTAAACTCCATCTTCGACTGGAACACTTTCACCTATAAATCAAAATATACCATTAAGAAGTGCTATGTTTTAAAATAAAAGCGAATAGAAACACTTAAGTAGGACCGATATGATATGTTACATTTGTTTGTATGGAACTAAAGCCCGCCCAAAGAAATAAAAAAACTCGCCATATTACGGAATTTCAATGGAACAAATTTTATAAGGGAAACTATTGCCATAGTCGTAAAAATAAACACGTGGCGCCCCCAGAGCAGGTTTCTTATTTCTTTGGTCAGGCTTTAGATCGTTATTCATACCTCAACGTGCGCCTCAGGTAACAACAAGGCCACGTCTTGTCCGTTGAGTTGGCTGACCGTGATCCAGTCTTTAGTCAGCGGGAAGTTGAATACCGCCACTCCGTTCACTGTGGTTATCAGCTGTAACGTAAAAAAACATTTTTTTCCACTGCTAAGCCGGGTCCACAGCTCCGTGTTTTCGTGTTTTGAGCACTCTAACATGTTAAGGCACCTATTTCACTGGCGACAGAAGACAAAAGACGAAAGGGACGCAGTTATGCGATAGAATGAGATACAAATACACCGCGCTCACTCTTGCGCATAACTGCGTCCCCTTCGCCTTTTGTCTTCTGTTGCCAGTAAAATAGGTGGCTTAACATGTCAGCGTGTTAAAAACATGAAAACACGGAGCTGTGGACCCGGCTTTAAACACAGCGACATCTGTCATGATTCACCCGAACTCCTACTACTTACACAAATGTTAAATCCATATCGGAGAATTCGCTTTCGTACCCTATATAGCTGTTATTTCGGGTGATTTGCAATAGATGGCACCGTACTTAAATCTTATAATAGATTTTCTATTATAAATTCGAGAGCATTCTCAATATAACCACCACCACCTCACAACACGTATCCTGTGGTTTTAATTCGTCTCCCTAGTATTCATCCAGTCTCGTGTCATGGGATAAAACACGTAATTTATGCAAATTTAAACATTGCTATTGATAGTCTGCTGTCTTCTCTAAAAGTTAACTTGAGCGATTTTTTTCTCAATTCAAACATAACTGACATCAACCCTTAGTCCGACTTGGGACTGCTGAAGTAATGAAAAACCTAGGAAAATATAAGATGGAGAAGAATGCATAAGAATATGTGAACCAGACGCGCATTCTAATTAATTAAGTAGGTAGTTAGTCATCATCATCATCATCTCAGCCTGTAGATGTCCACTGCTGGACAAAGGCCTCTGATCGGTCCTGCTTGGCCCGCATCCAGCGGCAAACCGCGACCCTCACCAGATCGTCGGTCCACCTCGTGGAGGGCCTGCCCACACTACGTCTGCTTAAGTAGGTAGTTAAAGTTGACTAAACAAGTTATGAATTTTACACCGCACCGGCTAAAATATTCCTCAAGGTAATTTTACGAATTTGTCATTTATTTATATAAATTTACAGCATTTTTAGCTTACCTTTTCAGTGACCTCATTCTTAGTGATATGGACGATGTTCTTTCCATAGATCAGGTGCACAGCCTTAGTGCAAGTCGGCTTGCTTTGGTCTTCGCACGGTCCGTTACTTGCGTACACCTGCGGAATTTGAAAATAATATTGTCCGTTGAAACCTCTCCCGCAAAGTAAACTTGAAGTTCCCTTCAAACACTCCTGCGCCTTTGAATTTCCTCCATATTAGAGTCGCGACATCGGATACAACAAAAATGAAGAATAATTTATTATCATAATTAATTAGTATAAGAGATCTTTATCTAAGATGAGAATGTAAAGTAATATTATAAATGTGAGTTGAATTGAAAGAGTTTCGTTCTATACAATAATGCAGGGTGATACATAAAATCTCGGGAAGAACGCTACTTTTACAGTATGAAAATACATCACGATTTTTCTTCTATTTTCCAATTTGAGTACTGAAATACCCCTAAATATGTAACGCATGTAATCACCTGATATTTATGATGTCCGGTGTGGTTTCTATCTCTCGAGGCGAGGTAGGTGCAGTTTCCGAATTCTGGTATATCATCACCTTCGAACGACACGTACTTCGCTGGAGTGCCGATTCCGTTGCACACACCTACAAGGACGAGTCGTGTCATTAAATATATACATACATAGACATACAACGTGCGTTTATTGTACAAGTGGGTATATTAATATTTGATTTTCAAATCTTATCCCAATTTCAACCTTCAGTCCAATAGGAATAATGACTGTATTCAAAGTATTAATTATAAAAAATATATAAAATGCGACTGTGAAGGTGGAGATCGAATATTATAAACAGTTCAGACTGGGAAGTCTTTTAAAAGTGGTGATCATTTAAGATGTAGGGTTATTTTAGCACATATTCGTCCAAGGGAAGAGGTAAGTCTTAGTGGAACAGTGACAATAAATAAGGTGTTTTAGTAGAACATGTTCTGTCTACATCATTATTTTTGAATTATTATTGAAGGCATGCAAAGCAGTTGCAGTGCAGCAGTGCACACATTGCGCTTGATTCGTCAGTAACAGCCTCCGTGGTCGAGTGGTCTTTAGCTCGTCTGACGTTACGGAGGTTCCGGGTTCGAATCCCGGTGGGGACTCGTCGAGCAAATATCACTTTGTGAGACTTTCCTCAGTTTGGTTAGGACATTGCAGGCTGAATCACCTGATTGTCCGAAAAGAAAGATGATTCCGTGCTTCGGAAGGTACGTAAAGCCGTTGGTCCCGGCTACTATCTACGGATGTAGTCGTTATTGGAGCCATGTTGGAGGCCTAAGGCGGTTCTATAATTCCGACACCAGGGTTTGTGAGGTAGGTTAACCTCGAAACCCACACGATATATATATATAGCTTGATTCGTCGTACTTTTGCGACACAAGCATAGGTCAATTGAAAAAAAAACACATTGCGCGAACCTGCCAGTTCTGTTCAAACTAATATCGCATCGCCTCTTTAGATTTTAAGAGTTTATTCTTCATTAGTTTGAGACGAGAGCCAGCCTTGGTTTGAGCAAACCTTTGTAACTTCATTAAAAATTATTATTATTATTTTAAGGACAGGCAGCAATTATGCTGATAGGTCCTGAACAGTGTTGGTTGGTTTTTATTTAATATTTTTATTATTATTATTTTATGAAGGTATGTTAGAGTCACATCACACGCGCACAGTTTTAGATATACAGTCCTTGTTAGCACTACACCATTTGTCCAGTCTATTCTTAAACGCGTTCACTGAAGGTGCAGAGACCACACCCTGTGGCAGTTTATTCCAAACAGAAACCACTCTGTTTGATAAGAGATGATGGGCGACATTTGTATTCGAGTGTGAGCGGTTGAGCTTCATATCGTATCCCCTCAGAAATCTTGTACTGTTATTCATTGTGAATAAGTCCGAGGCAGGTTATGCTAAATTTCACGTCAAAAAGTGATTTGTGTAAGTAATCTAATTTCGAATAAAAAAAGCTAGATTGTAAACTTACTTACGTACCAAATTGTTTTCGTTACCTATTAGTTTACCTTAAAAATATAAATAAAATGCAGTGCTCACAGTCCAGGCAGTCCTGCGGCGTGACGCACTGGTCCCCCTTCCTCAGCTTGCCCTGGGGGCAGTAGCAGCCGGGGAAGCACTGCCCCTCCTCCTGGGGGCAGGCCCGCCGCGGGTCCCCGATGTTGGAGCACGAGGGCTCGCAGCGCCGCCGGTAGCAGTCGTAGTGGATCAGCGGGGCGGGACAATCCGCCGCTGGGTTAAACAATCTCGGTTAGGAATAAAGCTAATCACAGAACAAATATAAGTTTGGTTAATCTTTAATTGTCCGTGTGATATTAATTTTGTACGAAATCCAAATTACAATTGGATGATAATGGCTGTTTAATCATGTCTCCGATATGGTTGTATTTGGTAATTTTATGAAAAATTTGGTAAGTTTAATTAAAGGTGAATGAAAAAATGTTTAAAAAGAGGTGTGTCACAAGTGGCTGTTTTAGATGTAGTTGAACACAATCACGAAAGTCAGATCTATCAAAACAATGTTTTTTTCACATCTCAACTTGCCAGGTGAAGTAGAGAAATTCTTAGCAAAAAAATTCTAATTTATTGACAGAAAAAAAAACTATACATAACTTAAAAAATAAATTATTTGAACTATATGTCTGTGTCTCTGTCTACATTTTAGACAACTCTGGGCAAGACAGTAGACGCGAAGACCTTTTAAATGCCACGATAAAGCATTATATACGTAAGAAAGATAGAAAACGTAGGAAAGTGGACCTCAAGATGCTAGAAATAGGTGTTACTTTTGTTTGGTGAACTCACGGCAATGCAAAATAGAAAGCGTAGGAAAGTGGACCCGGGGTTGCTAGAAATAAGTGTTACTATTGTTTGGTGAACTCACGGCAGTCCATCTGCAGGCGCCAGTCTCCTAAATCCAGGTCCTTGTCGCTGGCGAGGCACTGCGCTGCGAGGGTGTCGAGGAACGAGCAGCGGCACTCCTCGTCAGTCTTCCTGACGCCGTCAACTACCAGGTCGGTGCACTCGCAGATCTTCTCCAGGCAGATGCTGCGCCACCTGTCAAGGTTTACCACTTGGCCGCAGCGGCTGAACGGTTCCTTCCTGTGTGAGGTGTCATTTATTATCGCATAGCGTAGTTTCAAACATCAAATTAAAAAAATCCGCACCGCAAAACCGTTCTTTGATCCTTTTAACTACTAGTTAGGAGCTAATAATCTTCAAATGGCTGAAGATATTTTCTTGGATCATAATAGCTAAGAACAATCTTGATTGTAACACCTTGCAAACAAAAAAAACTAGATCAAAATCGGCAGGAGCTATGATGCCACAGACAGACAGACACACACGTCAAACTTATAACACCCCTCTTTTTCATTGGGGGTTAAAAAGTGATTATTTGAAATATTTTGCTATATCTCCTAGAGATATAAAGTGTACATATCGATTGTATCTGAGAACTGGATTTTGTTTTTGAAATTGCGTTATATAAAATAACTACATAAGCTCATAAATAACTAGATGGCGTTTATAAGACTAATCAAAGACAAAGGTTGACTCGCATAAGAATAAAAAAGTCTACGTTTTGCTTACGCTTTCTAAGTTTAGGGCGTTGGGAGAATAACCTCCAATAACTAAAGCCTCGGTCACACAGCGAATAGTCGCTGCGAATAAAAATTAACACGGTCAGTGACAGTATGGAATTCGCAGCGACTAATCGCTGTGTGTGGTGTGACCGTAGCTTAAGCGAGCGAGCAGCGATTATTCGCTGCGAATTGGCACTCGCAGCGACTAATCGCTCAGTGTGACAGGGCTATTCGCTGCGAATTCCATACTGACCGTCTTCATTTTTATTCGCAGCGACTATTCGCTGTTGCCTGCAATAACTAAACAAGAATGTAACTTACAAGATGACGTCACACAGTTCCCAAGCCCTCCTCTGCTTGTCGGGCGGTATGACCTTGACCTCGCAAGCGTCGTGCTGCAGGCCGGGCCGCGCCCAGCTGTGCGCGAACTCGTCGATGCTCGCGGCGAAGCTGCCGTCGGGCTTGCGGCGCTCCGTGCTCGCGTCCCCGTCGTAGTAGCCGCACAGGCCGTCCACTGTGTACTTGTATTTCGTGTTTACCTGGGTCACAGGGGAAAATAATAGCACAGTAAGCTGACGAATAAGGTGATCCCCCCGAGGCGCCGTTAAGCGCCATGTATGGCTACAGAGGGGCAGAAAATAACGAACTAATGGCTAATAATACTTTATCAGTGTAGTTAAGATTGTGTTGCCTTATTTCAACGGTCGCTCTAAGTTACAGCGTGGCGAAAGTAGTGTGGCGAGTCGGGAGGGGGGTCACCTTATTCGTCAGCTTACTGTACTAACCCGTACAGAAAGGCCACTCACCCCCGCGCTAAAATGAGTTCCCCGCCCGCCCGAGTCCACCACGCCCCGCACCCCGCAGGCGCCGCGGAACTCTACTGGGGTGTTCGGGGGTGTTTTACATAGCGCGTTAGTGTTTGACTTGTAGTTGATATTCAGTTGTTATTCAAAAAGGAGTAGGTTGTCAAAACGCGTTTGCTGTATGGAGTGACCGACGAGTGCCTGGGTTACAGAGAGACTAAAGGGCCTCTGACACGGTCAAACGGTTTGGTTCAAACACGTAAATTTTGGTTTGACTCAAACTATTTTGATCGTTTACAAAGGTGGTTTGAACGGTTTGTCAAACATGTGAATTTTCATATTTTTGTTTTGTTTGACGCGCCGTTTGATCGTGTTCCGACGCGTTTAAACAAACTCGGTGGCGCTTAAGTTTTCAGTGAGAAACGATAAAAAAAGACTATTATTTTGAATTAAATGCCCGCTCTACGGCTTCCCCGCAAAAAAAGACCATTCTATTTGATGAGCTATAAGTTGAATCCATTCTTGTTTATTTTTTCATGACTCATGGAAAATTTGGGGAAAATTTGGCTCCTTATTGTGTTGTGATCCTGAACTAATTTGGTTCTGGGTTGGTGTATAACGATACCACTGAACATTGGCAAAGATGTTACTAAATGTAGGTTGATGGTTGCTATTCATTTAGTAGAAGTTAGATTTTTACTAATTACCTTGTGAACCTTCAGCTTCTGATAAAAAATACTTCACAACAAAAGAATGAACTAATTGAACTTGTGGTTGAGTGTGCACTTTTTTCTCGTTCAATACGTACAAGCAGTTTTGATTGATTGCGGTTATACAATACAATACAATATACTTTATTGCACACAGGACATTACAGTGAAAAATTTACAAAATAGGTATAGAAAGTGTACATGCAGGCGGCCTTATTGCTAAGTAGCAATTTTTCCAGGCAAAATTAGGGTGAGGAGATACATACTGTAGTGAGACGGGTCTGTGCAAACAACATAAACTATTTACATTATATTATATTAAAGGTGATGTATTTTATATGTACTTTATATGGTTATATGCGCGCATTGGACCGTACAATGATCATACTATGAGTGCAATGATCATCATAATATGAGTAAGGGTACACAAAAATAAAGTACAATAAATCCTTACCGAAACTTTAACATTCCCGTCCGTAGTGTAAATGACGCTGAAGTCGTATTTCTTGGACTTGATGGCCAGTCCATTTCCGACCTTATTGACGTCGAAGCTGTTCTTCTGGAAGCAAATCCTGCTGGTCTGCTCCACCGTGTACTCGTACTGGTTGTATTGAATCATCAGGTTTGGTTTCACTACGATTATATCGTCATCTTGTTGCACGATCAGTTGGTTGACGCATCCGTCTACCGAACAGATTTTGCGGACTGTGGAGAGTAGGTAACAATGCAACATTTAGAAGAATTGATTCAACCTACGTTCTTTCGTTTATTATTGTGATTTGATTATTATTTCATTATTTGTTAAAAGCATAAAAAAGTAGTTCTAGTTTAAAAAAAAAGATCGAGTTTAGAATACAGTTTCCTTTTAAAAGTCTTTTAATGGAAGAATTAAAAGTTAAATATTTATTTAGAAACGCCAATAACACACATTTTTAAACATTATACACCTATAGGTATAAAAAGAACTTATTAGTTACATTATCTAATATTTAATTTTACAAACCACTAAAATAGATATTTTGATTCGTTTCTATTTATTTTTTTAATAGTAACTTGTCTATTAGTTTTGAATTCAGTTTAATTGTAAAACCTTAAATTAAACAGCAATTACTTGCTTTGTTATTTAGTGCATGCCGCTGTCACTTATAATTAGAGTAACAATTAGTTTATATCCCTAAATATAATGTATTTGTAGCTAAGTATTATTGTTAACTCTGTGAGTGACCTTTAAAATATATATATAAAAAATAAAATAAGTCCTCACCGAGCACGCTCCACGCTTTGAACCGCGAGTCCACGGCGAGGATGTGGTAGCACACGTCGAACTTGTACTCGGCGCCGTCGAACGTGTTAAACGTGCGCCCCGTCAGGCCGCAGTGCACGTAGCGCTCCGGCGGCGGCACGCAGATGTACCTAGAACACAACAAAATAATAGTACTAACCCGTACAGAAAGGACACTCACCGCCCCGCGCTAAACTGAGTTCCCCGCCCGACCGAGCCCCTACGCACCGCACCCCGCAGGCGCCGCGGGACTCTACTGGGGTCTTCAGGGGTGTTTTACATAGCGCGTCGCTGATAGTTGATATTCAGTTGTTACTCGTATTCAAAAAGAAGTAGGCTGTCAAAACGCGTTTGGAGTGACCGACCTGCCTATACAAAAAAAAAGGTTTTATTCGAAGTAAGATTTTAAAACTACTCTTTGACGTCAAATTTTAATGAAATTTTAAGGCTGGCTCTCGTGATATTATATCTATCACAATTATACATCCATACTAATAAGGCTTTTATTATGGCTCCTCCTAAGTTTATTTTTTCGAAACGAAATATTTTTAATAACTATTAATTTTAAAACGGGATTTACAACCGTGAAAGTTTTAAAAAGTATCAAGTATTTTTCTTTGGCGAATTTGACGCTTATTTTTTTTCTGTGATGTCATCTATCATCCTTTTTTTTATACTGCAATCCGCTCAACAGTTTAGGTGTAAAGGAAAGGGAAGTATTCACACGGACAGAGTACGGGGCGAGGGGAGCTTTATGTATCAGTTATACGGTAGCACAGAATAAATAATAGTACTAGGTACAGAAGGCGCACTCTCTGATAGCAAACGTGCGAATTTCAATCTAGCTACCACGCAACTAACGTTCAAATTACTTTGAACGCGTCGAACGTGACCCTGGCTATAATAGCCTACCGTTTCTCGCTGCGCTCGTTTTAAAACATTATGCACCTTAAGTCCGCGACGCGAGAGTCCGCATTACTAAGTCCGTCGCGCGCCTTTGATAAAGCCGCTCCTCTGTAGGGTTGGGCGTAATTACAAAATAAATGAATTAGACCTTTGATATTATAATGGTATTGGTAATACTTCACTGGTACCTAATAATAATCATAATAAATAATTTTAATTAAACTTGACCAGTTACAATAAGTAATTGTTTTACAAAGCAACTACACTAGGCGCAGCCTGTATCGTGGCTACTATTTGATCTAAAGTTCGTCATTTTCAATACATTTCTTTATTTTATTACTTAACTTATGAGCATTTAACTAGTAATTAGTTTATGTGAGCTTGTATTAGTAAGCAATCACTAGTTCTGGGAGGTCTACTTATACTGAACGATTTCTAATTAGAGGTGGTTAACATTTACACGAAAATATAGCAGCTGGGGTAGGGTGATATCACTAAATATGTTAATACCTGAAGTTATTTCATTATTATAATGATTTAATCAATAAAAATTATATTAAAGACAATAAAAGTATTATCTTACCTTTCGATATTACTCGGAAGGAAATAAAGTTGTAATTCATTGACATTCCTATCGTTATTTAAACACCCGAATGCTATACAATACCTTTTTGCTTTTCTTTCATCCATAATAATTAAAATAAAACTTGGAATAAACGAATTAAAGCACGGGCGTCGTCACTCGGGCGCGCGGCGCTCCTTACTAACTATCCACATTAATGGTGACGCCGGCGTAGGTACATTCTGGAGTTCTGGCGCGAAGTGTGCCGGGCCTGACGGTAGTTACTTACTGAGGGCATTGGTTGGGCTCCAAAGCCACAGTATCCAGCTTGAGCGTGTAGTTGGGGGGGCAGAGGGGCGAGGCACAGTCCGCGGGGGGCGGGGTGGAGCCTGGCTAGAATGGCGGCGGCAGGTTGGTGCAATATTGAGCTTTATGTATCAGTTATACGGTAGTTACTTACTGAGGGCATTGGTTGGGCTCCAAAGCCACAGTATCCAGCTTGAGCGTGTAGTTGGGGGGGCAGAGGGGCGAGGCACAGTCCGCGGGGGGCGGGGTGGAGCCTGGCTGGAATGGCGGCGGCAGGTTGGTGCAATATTGAGCTTTATGTATCAGTTATACGGTAGTTACTTACTGAGGGCATTGGTTGGGCTCCAAAGCCACAGTATCCAGCTTGAGCGTGTAGTTGGGGGGGCAGAGGGGCGAGGCACAGTCCGCGGGGGGCGGGGTGGAGCCTGGCTGGAATGGCGGCGGCAGGTTGGTGCAATATTGAGCTTTATGTATCAGTTATACGGTAGTTACTTACTGAGGGCATTGGTTGGGCTCCAAAGCCACAGTATCCAGCTTGAGCGTGTAGTTGGGGGGGCAGAGTGGCGAGGCACAGTCCGCGGGGGGCGGGGTGGAGCCTGGCTGGAATGGCGGCGGCAGGTTGGTGCAATATTGAGCTTTATGTATCAGTTATACGGTAGTTACTTACTGAGGGCATTGGTTGGGCTCCAAAGCCACAGTATCCAGCTTGAGCGTGTAGTTGGGGGGGCAGAGGGGCGAGGCACAGTCCGCGGGGGGCGGGGTGGAGCCTGGCTGGAATGGCGGCGGCAGGTTGGTGCAATATTGAGCTTTATGTATCAGTTATACGGTAGTTACTTACTGAGGGCATTGGTTGGGCTCCAAAGCCACAGTATCCAGCTTGAGCGTGTAGTTGGGGGGGCAGAGGGGCGAGGCACAGTCCGCGGGGGGCGGGGTGGAGCCTGGCTAGAATGGCGGCGGCAGGTTGGTGCAATATTGAGCTTTATGTATCAGTTATACGGTAGTTACTTACTGAGGGCATTGGTTGGGCTCCAAAGCCACAGTATCCAGCTTGAGCGTGTAGTTGGGGGGGCAGAGGGGCGAGGCACAGTCCGCGGGGGGCGGGGTGGAGCCTGGCTGGAATGGCGGCGGCAGGTTGGGGACACACTTGAACTGCGCGCACTCTTGGGAGGGGTTCGCTGCCTTGCCGGGGGTTTGGGTTGTTTGTGGCAGCGGCTGCTGAGTTGTTTGTACAGGTGCAGGCGCTAAACAAATAGAAAAAATAATAATACGTAATTTCCTTAGTATGCGACCATTCATACTCATTATTGAAAAAGCGCAATTCAATTCAATTTCTTCCAAAAGGAGATGTAAAATTTTGTATGGGAGGTGGTTTTAAATTATTTCAAAAATTGAACGGGTATTCTACGCATATAGGGTAAAAGGGTATATTATTACGAAAATCAGGATCACTTGAAAAAAAATAAAGAAAGCTCCGTTTTTTTTACACGCTTTATATTAGCTACACTTGTAAGTAACTATGTATGTAAGAAAATCTTGGAATCCTAATTTGACCCACTTCCCGGTATTCGATTAGGATGAAATTTTGCACACGCTCTGAGTTCTGATGACAATACATGACTAGCTAAGAAACGTCATTACGAATCCAATATGGCGGCCTCCCCATTAATGTATCTAAAAAAATCTTGGAATCTTAATTTGACCCACTTCCTGGTCTTCGATTCGGATGAAATTTTGCACACGCTCTGAATTTTGATGACAATACATGACTAGCTAAGAAACGTCATTACAAATTCAATATGGCGGCCTCCCCATTAATGTATCTAAAAAAATCTTGGAATCTTAATTTGACCCACTTCCCGGTCTTCCATTAGGATGAAATTTTGCACACGCTCTAAGTTTTGATGACAATGCATGACTAGCTAAGAAACTTCATTACAAATCCAATATGGCGGCCTCCCTAAGATGGCGAACTGGCTGTTTGAAATCCACCCCCATGATATGGGTATCAAATGAAAGGGTTTGCTGTCAGGAATACGAAAAAAAAGTCACGTGACTTAAATCCAATATGGCGGACGTCCAAGGTGGCGGACAGAAAGCGTGTTTTTTAGTTTTTTAAACTATGTATTATTATAAATTGATTCGAATATTGGTTGGTAGAAAAATAAACCTAAGATCTGGCAATACAATTATACCTCTGGCAATCCTTTCAAACCGATTTTTCGTTGCGTAGTTGCTGTGAATGCTTTTTAAGAAAGAGATAGCGCATAGTATAAAAATGATCTATTGTCTCTTTCTTAATTTTTATTAAGATTTAATCGATATTTTTTCTTTTTTTCTGATTTTGGCGCTAGTGTTACTTTGCGCCAGTGTCAACTGTCAAGTTTATTTTCAAGGTAGGGAAACTAAACGCGTACAAAACAGAGAATAATTAAAAACGTGATATGATATTAAGGCAGGTATTTTACGGTAGTCAAACAAAAGTCTAAAGCGTAAGGGACGCAGTTATGCGCAAGAGTAAGCGCGGTGTATTTGTATCTCTCTCTAACGCATAACTGCGTCCCTTTCGTCTTTTGTCTTTGTTCATGATTATGAACGCATCAATACGTCACCATCAGCATCGACCAATAGGAGCGTTCCGTCATTCGTGCTTTTCAATGTCAATGGCTGCCTTGCCACCGCGCCTTATTTTTTATTGTAAAATTCTTATGATCAAAAATACAGATCAGCAATTACTCTAATCCGCATTTTTTATTTAAATTCTCCAAGCCGACGACGTATACAAAACATTGTGTACATTTTGATCCAACGAGCCGGATAAGACCAGCGAGGTGCCAGCGAGCAAGCAAGGACAAAGGAACAAGCAGCGTGCACAATATGTCTGCCTATGGAAACGAAGTTTGGATTTAGAACATCGCAGTACACTCGTTAATCACCACCAGCCATCGCAGCGCATCTTGGTGAGACGAGCCAACCAAAACATTCCCACCAAACCTTAATTCCTTGTGTGATCTCGATTTTTATTATACATTCCAGTGTTGTGTGAGCTACCTCCGCGCTTGGTTACCTACTCCACGTCGTTCGGGCAATATTACCAGAGCATTTATTGTTGCCTAGTGTTGACGTGTCTACAGGTTTGCAACAGTAAAAACTGTGAGTATTCCATAGGTTTCCAAAATGAGTGAGGCTAAAATAAAAGAATTGATTAAGAAAAGGGGCACAGTAAAAGGTAGTTTAACTAATTACAAGAAATATGTGAGTTCTTTAGAAGACAATGTGCTATCTGTTAGGCAGAAAACTGAGTTAAATATTCGCATGCAGCACATCAAAGAATTGTTTATTAAATTTGATGACATTCAGACTCAAATTGAGTTTCTTTCTGCTGAGGAAGATGAAACTATCACAGAAGCGAGAAATAATTTTGAGGCTGAATACTATAGTTTATTAGCATTGTCTCAGTGCTTAATTAACGATGTTGAACCTGATAGTTCTAAAGGATCAGATAGTCATGCAGTTTTAACACCTTCCATTAAATTACCTACTATAACTTTGCCCGAGTTTGATGGTTCATACGACCACTGGCTTGAATACCGCGACACATTCATATCTTTAGTCCATAATTCCCGTTCTATTTCTAAAATACAGAAATTTCACTATTTAAAATCCTCATTGAAGGGTGCCGCTCAATTAGTTATTGATTCAGTTGAATTTTCGACCGATAACTACATTATTGCATGGGAACTACTTCTTAATCGATATGATAATTCCAAACTCCTTATTCAAAACCATCTAAAATCATTATTTTCCATGCCATCAATATCAAAAGAGTCACCCGCACAAATAAGAAAACTTATTGATGTAACAATGAGAAACTTACGGGCTCTCAAAATACTTGGTGAGCATACTGAACATTGGGACACTGTAGTTATTTTTATGGTTGTATCTAAGTTAGACCTAACTACAGAACGCGATTGGGAGCAACATAAAAATACCTTATCTGTAGCGAGTGACTCTAAAAACATCACATTAGATATTTTGATGAAATTCCTAAGGGAAAAGGCGGATATGTTAGAAACACTTTCACATTCTTCATCATCACTTTCAAATAAAAACGTTCCACACAACAAACCCTCACAAAAGGTTAATTGTCACATAGTCACGGAAAAACCTAACTCGACTACTCGCAACAAGAACAACACACCTCGCAAACAGTTATGTGTTATGTGTAATGGACCGCATCCTTTATATTCATGTCAGAAGTTCCTTGATCTAAGTGTTTCAGATAGGCAGAAGTTAGTACATAACAAAAATCTATGCGAAAACTGTTTTCGTAGCAGCCATGCAGCTCCTGAGTGTAGGTACGGTCCGTGCAGAAAATGTGAACAAAAACATAATTCATTAATTTGTAACGGGAAGCAACTTAACAGCCAATCGTCCGCGACCGCCGTCTTACATTCGGTAGCTGGGCCGTCAGCTGATAAGCGATCACACGCACAGTCGCAAATAGATCCAATAGAGGGGAACAATGCACACACAGACACGAACAGTTTGTTTACCTCAACGCAATCTGTTTTGTTGTCGACTGTCTTAATAGAAGTACCTGACAATATAGGTAACTTACATAAAGCACGCGCAGTTTTAGACAGTGGCAGCGAACGGTCTTTTATCACGCAATCGCTATGTGATAAATTAAATACACAAGTAATACAGTCCACTCAAAAAATACGCGGTGTGGGCAATTCTGTAACGCAGTGTACAAAGTCGTGCAATATTGAATTACGATCTTTACACAGCAGCTTTGTCGCACCTATTCAATGTTTAGTCCTACCCAAACTAACATGTGATTTACCAACTATTACCTTATCACACAAACATTTCTCCATACCTAACAATATAATGTTAGCCGATCCCACATTTAATGAAAGCCGTAATATCGATATTTTAATAGGCGCCGATTTGTTTTGGGATCTGCTGAGTGAGGGAAAGATGCGCTTACCGAACGGACCTTTCCTACAAAATACTAAGTTAGGATGGATTATTTCGGGTACAGTTTGTAATGAACAAATATCTAAACATATAAACTGTAATTTCACACAGTCTATAGATATGCATTCTTTAGACAAACAAGTTCGCAGCTTTTGGGAACTCGAGGAGTTACCTATTAGCACAAAATCGTTCGATTCGCGCAGCGACGATGAGCGTGCATGTGAGGAACATTTCGTCCAGACAGCAAAGCGCGTTGCGGGCGGAAGGTTCAGCGTACGCATTCCATTCAAACATGATCCAGATACACTAGGCGACACATACGCACAAGCCGAACGACGTTTTTATGCACTAGAAAAACGTCTAGAACGATACCCTGAATATAAAAAAATGTATAGCGATTTCATACATGAGTATGAAAGTTTAGGTCACATGAGTCGTATTACGTCATATAAAAACCTACATTACTTTATGCCACATCACGGCGTCTTTCGCGAACACGCCACCACAACAAAATTGCGTGTTGTTTTCGACGCGAGCGCAGCCTCCAGCACAGGACGTTCATTGAACGATCTTCAGCTAGTTGGGCCGCCCATACAGGGTGATTTAATAGCAATTTTGTTGCGGTTTCGTGAGAATAGGTACGTAGCCTGCGCAGACGACGTCGAAAAAATGTACAGACAGGTACTTATCGACGAGGACCAACGTAATTTGCAGTTGATATTATGGCGCGATAGTAGGTCAGATCCGTTAGGTATTTATCAGCTGAACACCGTGACTTACGGGACAGCTTCCGCGCCGTTCCTCAGCTGCAGGTGCTTGAAACAGTTAGCGCAAGAATGTACAGATCCTGACGTAGCACGTATCATTCGCGAAGACTGTTACGTCGATGACGTATTCTTTTCCAGTTCAAATATTAATGAATTGAAGAGGTTGTGTAATGAAACTTCAAAGGTTTTACTTACAGGATGTTTTCCTTTGCGCAAATGGGTATATAATTTCCCATACGACTCCTGTGATAATAATCCAAAAGATTTTTCCTTAGGAGAACACATTCACAGCAAAACTTTAGGTATAGGTTGGTATCCTAAACCCGACGAATTATATTTTCACACTCAATTTAAATACACAGAACACAACAAAATCACTAAACAAATAACTAAACGTGTGATATTATCTAGCGCATCACAGATTTACGATCCCCTCGGATTATTGAGCCCCGTAATTACACAAGCAAAAATTATATTACAAAAATGTTGGTTGCAGAAAATAGATTGGGACGAACCCTTACCTGATGACGTCATGCACCTGTGGCATCGGTTTGTCGTTGATTTACAAATGCTCAATAATATTCGAGTGCCTCGTTATGTGATGTGTAATGATCCTGTATACACTGAGCTACATATATTTACTGACGCATCTCAAGCTGCCGGTGCTTGCGCTTATGTACGTACAGTCGACAGCACATCAAGAGTAACAATGCAACTATTGTGCTCTAAAGGAAAAATTGCATCTATAAAGCCGGTTATGACAATTCCAAGGTTGGAATTATGTGGTGCATTAGTGGGTGCTAGACTGTATAGCAAAATAGTGGGATCTCTGCGGTGCACTTTTGCCAAAACCGTATTCTGGACTGATTCGACTATTGTACTAGGTTGGCTACGTACAGCGCCAAATTTATTGAAAACCTACGTCCAGAATAGGGCCGGGGAGATACACGAATTGACAAAAGAGCATTCGTGGCATCATGTGAGTGGCAAAGATAACCCAGCCGATTTAGTGTCGCGAGGCCAAGGTTTAGAGGCGCTAAGTAATTCCAGTCTTTGGTGGACAGGGCCCCAATTTCTTCGAGACCCTAATTTTAGTTTCACAAATAGAAACATGACTACAGAATCAGCATTAGAGGTCGAAAGTTTACCTGAACTAAAATCACACGATACGCATTCACTTATTACAAATCAGACACATTCTAATGAGAATTTGTTTCCATTTTTCAGATTCTCTCAATTCAATCGCATGCAACGAACTGCCGCCTATGTACTTCGGTTCATACACAACGCGCGAAATAAGCTAAATCGGCGGACCGGTGCGTTGACTGTGGGTGAATTGAATGAATCCATGATGGCATTGGCTGCGCTGTCACAGCGTAAGTCATTTGCCGATACGCGCGATTCTCTCTTAAATAAGGGTAAAGTAAATAAAATGCAAGCACACTTGTCAAAGCTAAATTTATTTTTAGATGAAAATAAATTGATTAGGGTTGGAGGTCGCATAGAAAATTCAACTGAATTTGGTTTTGATAAGAAACACCCCGTCTTAATATCTGGTAAACATTGCTTCGCGGTTTTATTATTTCGCTACAAGCACAAGCAATTAATGCATGCCGCACCACAACAGCTTCTTTACACGCTGAGGGAGTCCTGGTGGCCAATAGGTGGCAGGGACCTTGCACGTCGGACTTATCATGCCTGTGTGACGTGTGCACGCATGCGTGGTAAAATTTCAACACCAATCATGGGAAATTTACCAAAAGAGCGCTTAGATCCTGGTTTTCCATTTTTGCACTGTGGTGTTGATTACGCGGGGCCTTTGCTCGTATTAAATCGCAAGGGCAGAGGTGCTAAAACTGTAAAGGCTTATGTTTGCTTATTCATATGTTTTACTACACGCGCTGTTCATTTAGAGCTAGTCAGCGACTTGTCATCAGATGCATATTTATTAGCTCTAAAACGATTCATTTCACGCCGAGGTAAGCCGGCTGAAATATTCTCTGATAATGGGAAGAACTTTGTTGGACTTATGAACCACTTCGCTAAATTTCTAGCTTCTTGTTCTAATGATATTAAAGAATACGCTGTATCTCAAAGTATTAAATTTAATATGTATCCGCCTTACGCTAGCCATTTTGGAGGCCTATGGGAAGCCGGTGTTAAGAGTTGCAAGCATCACTTGCGACGTGTAGTAGGTAACGCGCATCTTACATTTGAGGAACTTAACACAGTCTTGACACAGGTCGAGGCCATATTGAACTCCCGTCCCCTTACTCAAATGTCCATAGACCCGCACGACTACCTTCCTCTCAGTCCCGCTCACTTCTTGGTTGGCCGTCCATTAACAGCGCCTGTCTGCGCTGACGTCAAAGAAGTGCCCGTCAATCGCCTGACCCGCTACCAGCGAGTAGAACAAATACGTCAGCACTTCGGGAGCTCTATTTCTCAAACGTTCGTGTCGCTAAGATCGCTCGATTTCTACTGATTTACGCTCGTCTAACGAAAAACGGCATTTTTGGATCGTTCGATTGCAACGAGTGGTCGCAAGCACTCGTTGCAGCAAGCGAGTGATAGATTAAACGCCAAGCAATAACGTCTATATTCCAACAATGACGTTCTCGCTCGATTGACATTCGGATCACACACACACAGACACCCCCGACATGAAAGAGACGCCTATACGATCGACACGGAAGTGTGAGCGAGAGCGACAATCCGCAAAGTGGGAGCGACCATAGATTTACGTTCCGTTTTAGTTTCGGAAACTACCGGTTTTTGTTTTATCTGCGTAAAATGAACAAAACACCATATCGAAGACGAGTGACTCAGAAATACGGAAAAACAGCGTCCTTCGACTTGGAAGTCGACTGTGACTTATGTCGCATACGCCTACGCTAAGTCATACGAACGTTTGAGAAATAGAGCTCCTGGGCCCGCTGGTCTAAAGAATATGTTGCAGAGCTGCAAACTAGAAGCAAGTGGAGGGAGAAGCAGGATGACCTAAAAAGGGACACGCTCGTCATAATAAAGGATGAGAACCAGCCGCCGCTTAGATGGAACCTCGGTCGCATCTCAGAGGTGTTTCCAGGCAAGGATGGAGTAGCCAGGGTGGCTGATATACGCACGGCCAATGGAGTCGTACGGCGAGCTTTTTCAAAGATCTGTCCGTTACCACTGCAAGATGTGTAGCTGCCTGTCCATTGGAAGTTGGGAACTTCCAAGGCGGGGGAGAATGTTCATGATTATGAACGCATCAATACGTCACCATCAGCATCGACCAATAGGAGCGTTCCGTCATTCGTGCTTTTCAATGTCAATGGCTGCCTTGCCACCGCGCCTTATTTTTTATTGTAAAATTCTTATGATCAAAAATACAGATCAGCAATTACTCTAATCCGCATTTTTTATTTAAATTCTCCAAGCCGACGACGTATACAAAACATTGTGTACAGTCTTCGTCGCCAGTTAGATTTAGATGCAAACATAAATGATTGGTGTCAACGAATTGATGAATATTATTGTAGTTGCATTGCATTATTGGAAAGCGTACCGTAGGGAGCTGCGCGCACATCATGACCAAGATCAAGAGTTTGTCAATACCTTTGTCAGTCTACGTTTTACAAATATCTATAAACAAAACCACGCTTTGTTGACTGACTATTGGAATACCATTTCTAGATATTTTTACGTGATTATTTTGCATTAGCATAAGTTTTAAGGTAATTTTTCTGACTGTCAGTTGAATACCTGTCAATCCTGTCCTGTCATCTATCACGTTGACATTCCATTTTTTTTTTCTAGTTTACTTTCTCTAATAATGAAACGAAAAGGCCTCAAGTTCTTCAATAATTATTTTCATTAATTACTGCAAAAAAAAATTACTACAAATAAAAATAATGTTATACTTGGCTGTAAGATTTTAATACAAAAAGATAATATTAGAATAATAGCTCTTGGAAATTAATTGATCGTTCGTTTCATTATAACTTTTTATCTTGAATAAGTTTGCAATTTTTACGAAAACGGAGCATCGATAAAATAATTTGATTAGTTATCCTGAAACCCACTTACATAAGCTTTCTAAGTAGGTATACTACTTATCCGTTCAATTTTCGGCCGAATAAAAAACCACTTTTTACGTCTCCTTTAAAGCTAAAACTTGTCTATTGGTTGGCGTTGTCACAAGCAAAGCCCCACAAAATTATTATATACTAGCTTCCCGCCGCGGCTCCGCCCGCGTTAATAGTTTTTCCCGTGGGAATTTGGAAGTTAGCCTAAGTTCTTCCGCAAGGTCTATTCTATGTTTGTGCCAACTCCGCTCGCTTTAACCATTTTTCCCGTGGGAAAGAGAAATTTTCCCGCGGTAAATTGTAGCCTATGTTCTTTTCTAAGGTCTATTCTAACTTTGTACCAAGGTTCACCAAAATAGGTTCAGTACTTTCGGAGCATTTTCAATTATTAGGAATATTTTACGTTTTTTTTTACACCTTGGGCTACATTATTGAAGTTTTAGTAAGGATCCCTAATTTTTTTGAAAATAAAATATAGTAATTATTAAAATTGCAAATACAAGCAGTACAAAATGTAACTTACAAAAACCTCCCTTCGAGAATCCTCCCTTAGAGAAGCCACCTTTGGAGTATCCTCCCTTGGCTCCCGAGTATCCCCCCTTCCTGTACCCCCCCTTGGTGTAGCGGGAGTAGGTGTTGCGGGGGCGGGGCGGGGGGAGGTCGGCGGTGGCGCGCGAGTACGATGACGTGGCGGATACGTAGCGGATGAAGTAGCCGGGGGGACATTCCACTTTTGGACACTCTATAGCTGGGGGGGGGAATAATTACTCGTTAATTAAAGACTGACCAAAAAAATTAAAAACCTGCCCTGGGCACTGGTCGGTCACTCCATACAGAAAAGGCGTTTTGACAAGCTACTTCTTTTTGAATATCAACTACAAATCAATGGCGCTAGGCGCTATGTAAAACACCCCCGAACACCCATGGTAGAGTCGGGCGGGGAACTCATTTTGGCGAGGGGAGTGAGTGTCCTTTCTGTACGGGTTAGTACTATTATTTTCTTCTGTGCCCTGGGGAAACTACTTGTATATTTTTTCGTTTATGGCAACAATTTCCATTGTAAAATTAGTTCCATTGAAATTCCGCAATATGGCAACGTTTTTTATTTTCCTGGTCAGGCCTTGTGTAGGTGTAATAATGATAGCACGGGTAAAAGAAGTACCATATTGTGGATATCCAACGGAGCTTAAAATAGCGATTGTAGCCAGAAACACGAAAAAAAACATGAGGCACCTCCAGAATAGATTTCTCATTTTTCAGGTGTGGTTCAAGCTATAATCCTCCCCTATGAAACCTTAATGAAATTCAATTTTGACTATGCCAAAAAATGGTATTGAAATAGTAGTAAATAGTATCATTGTAAGAAAAATTGGTATCATTATGATTCTGAAGATATAGCTATAGTTTGGGGAGGATTATAGCTGGATGTTCAAGCTATAATCCTCCCCTCTCGTACAGCCAAACGGTAAGGTCTTTCGACTTAGTTTATATCCAAAAAAATAGACACGAAATAGTATTCATTGCTCACTAAAGTAAGAAAATTAGACGCGCTGTAGTTCCGAAGATATAGCTACTGGTGGGGAGGATTATGGCTTGAGCATTTCAATTTTGCTCATTTCTGCACTTCGCTTTGTTCTTTCATCCCAAAATAGGTATCAAAAATTGGTATTGAAATAGTATCGTCAAACTACATTCGATTTATTACGAAAACCATCGTAAAAGTACTTTAAAAATGCATGTAAAGTTCTACATACAAATTGGTGTTGAGTCCCTATAATGCACAGTACGATAATACACAGCCAGCAAAGCATGGCCGACAATTAAATGCCAAACAATCAAATCCACATTAAATATTGTCTATACAATATCGGACCGTGTCTATCAAACCCGTCCAATGATGCACGGCAAGGACTATACGACTCCGTAACCGCAATGCATGTTTGGCATTCAATTGTCGGCCATGCTTTGCTGGCTGTGTATTATCGTACTGTGCATTATAGGGACTCAAAACCAATTTGTATGTAGAACTTTACATGCATTTTTAAAGTACTTTTACGATGTTTTTCGTAATAAATCGAATGTAGTTTGACGATACTATTTCAATACCAATTTTTGATACCAATTTTGGGATGAAAGAACAAAGCGAAGTGCAGAAATGAGCAAAATTGAAATGCTCAAGCCATAATCCTCCCCAACCAGTAGCTATATCTTCGGAACTACAACGCGTCTAATTTTCTTTCTTTAGTGAGCAATGAATACTATTTCGTGTCTATTTTTTTGGATATAAATTAAGTCGAAAGACCCCACCGTTTGGCTGTACGAGAGGGGAGGATTATAGCTTGAACATCCAGCTATAATCCTCCCCAAACTACAGCTATATCTTCAGAATCATAACGATACCAATTTTTCTTACAATGATACTATTTACTACTATTTCAATACCATTTTTTGGCATAGTCAAAATTGAATTTCATTAAGGTTTCATAGGGGAGGATTATAGCTTGAACCACACTTTTTCAGGTCTGGCAATATAAAAAAAATATATTTATTTGACACGATTTAGACGACATATACATACATTATATAGTAGTAGCGCAGGACCGATCATTGTGGAGATTTTTGGGGGAGGCCTTTGTCCAGCAGTGGACGTCTACAGGCTGAGATGATGATGACGATGATATAGTAATCAAAATTAATCTTTGAAATGTTTTTTTTTATGCACGCGCATCACTTCAGAACAGCTGTATCGAATTGTAAAACTCCCTGCGGCCTCCATTGAAACTGAGTTAATAACAAGACCAAATACGTTTTCAGTCGTAACTAGTTATGAAACTGTACATGGTGGCCAGAGAGCTCTTATTGTTGCATTAGTTTTTAATACTTCTTTAATAAAATTTGCATGTATATGTTTTAGTAGACATATTCCCAGTGTTTGTTCCCGGCCTTTGTCCAGCAGTGGACGTCTTTCGGCTTAATGATAAGACATCTTCCTATATAAATTATGATAACGATGAAATATTTATTTCTATTCATTCATAATGAACAAAAGCCAGCACATGCGGTTGGAAATTCGCATTACTAAATTCACCCCTACTTCTACGGAATACGGGCGCTCTCAAGGTCAACAAGTCCAGCCGCATGTGCTGCCTACTGTACAATAAAGTATAAAAAATTACTGACTTATTAAACAAGACTTACGTTTAGCAGTAGTAGTGGCGAGCGTGGTGGTCTGCAAAGCACCTTGTGTGGGTCCCTGAGTGCTGCCAATAGTGGGCTCCACTGTAGTGAGCACAACTATAGGCTCTATGGTCTTGCAATCCTTCTCGTCGTCCGGGCAGTCTTGCAGGCCGTCGCACCACTTGCTGAGGGGTAGGCAGAGCTTGCTGCTGGGGCAGATGCGGCTGCCTTCAGGGCACCCAGTGCATGTGCACTCGCAGGTCGAGTTGATTAGCTTTGGTACTAGGTCCTGGAACAAACGTGCTCAGTATGTATGGTTTGTTTCATATTAATCCGACAAAAGATCATTGACGCCTGTGTACAATGCGCACTTTTTTTCAAACGATACGTTGAAACTATAGGAAATTATCGCAAAATACGTAATTTGTTATACCGTAGTAGAAGGCGGGGTGACCGTGTGACCTTGCCAGACATTTTGGCGTTACAATATTGTTAATAACTTTCAGAATCGTGGCAAGCTCGTTGGAGAGGGCTAAGTTGGAAGACGACATACGGCACCCCCTACATGGGCATAAGCTACCGCCGCAAAGATTAAAAAATCGAAAAAGCTTCTTAGAATGCGTAAAACCTCCCACGGACGAGCCCTCTTAAGCGGGCCGCAACTTGTGGCGTGCTCGAACACCACTCCCAGATCCATATGTTTCGATTTCTGAGAGCCTCCGGACTGGACATGGACTGCCATGGCCAATCTGGAAGTCTTTAAATAGACTTCGGACTCAGGTTGGCCGCAGTAAGGAAAACATGTTCAGGTGGGGATTTTCGGAGAACCCAAATTTGAAGTGTGTGTGTGGGACGGTGCAGTGTCCTGCCCGGCTTGCCCTGATGGATGCCACAGATAATGCAGTTAAAGAAGCTAGGTTCTGGGCCAAAATTATCTAAGCAATTTGTCATCGACACGATAAGAAGAAGAAGAAGAATAACTTTCAAGAAAAGAAAGAGCTCAATGAACTTTTGTCCGGATTTATATGAAACAGACCATAGTAGTTTAATTATTTCTATGGGTGTCTTAAGAGAAAGTTGAAGATATGGGCAGGAAGTAGACAGCTTTTTAATAATTTTAATAACAACTGCGATTCACTATTCTAATAATAAATAATGATCAATATGTGGGACATCTCACACACGGCCATCTGACCCCAAACTAGCCTATATTATGGGTGTAAGACAGTTGATATACACAGACGCGGGAGGCGGGGAATCAAATAGTGGGACGAGTACGCTTCGTTGGGAGTCATTGAAATGAGACTGAAGTCACAGAAGAAAATAATAGTACTAACTGGTACAGAAAGGACACACACCGCCCCACGCTATGAGTTCCCGCCCGATAACCCCGCAGGCGCCCCAGGAGTCTAACTTAATTGGGGTGTCCTGGGGTGTTTTACATAGCGCGTCAGTGTTTGACTTGTAGTTGACATTCAGTTGTTATTCAAAAAGAAGTGGGTTGTCAAAACGCGTTTGCTGTATGGAGTGTCCGACGTGTGCTGAAGTGAAGGAAAGTAGTAGTTGTGTATCAGTTGGTGGGTTTCAATAGGTAGGTAGGTTACCGGCGCGCAGAGGCACTCCTTGACTGGTTTGCAGTCGGTGACTCCGCCCAGCTTGCACACGCACTCATCGCAGTTGTCGCCGCGGAACAAAGACCCAACCGCATACCTGCACAGACATCACAAACATCAGTCACATACACATATTCATTAACAGCTCATAAAGCCTGACCAAAAAAAAAGAAACCTGCTCTGGGGGCGCCTGGTGTATATTTTTATGGCAACAATTTCCCTTATAAAATTAGTTCCATTGAAACTTGTTTTTTTATTTCTTTGGTCGGGCTTTCAATGTTCCCATCGAGGAGCTAGAGCCTACCCTGAAATCAAGGTGATTAGGCCTTAGTCGACCACGCTGGCCCAGTGCGGGTTGGTCAACTCCACACACAACTCTTGAATTACTACGCAGGTGTGTGCAGGTTTCCTCACGATGTTTTCCTTCACCGTAAGAACGTCGAATTCGAAAATCGAAAACACATTGGTACGCGCCGAGGTTCGAACCCGCGAATTTCCGAATGGAAGTCAACGGCCTTAGACACTTGGCCACCGACGCTCTTTCACATATTATTCGACGCAAAAGCCTAAATAAAGTGATTTAAGACAAATTCTTAGAGGCGAAAACATAACATAACGCACGTCACGTATTCTTTGACGCAGAAGCAAAACTAAAGTTACTCACGTCATGTATTCTGCGACGCAAAAGCATACATTAAGTGACTTACGTCATATACCCTTCGACGCAAGGGCACTGATCGCGACTGACGCAGTTTTCTCCGTCGTAGTACTGCAGCGAGGAGTTGGTGCATTGGCACGAAGCGGCTTGCACTCCGGGACATATTGAGCATGCACTGGCTTCTGCTGGGGTCGTTTTGTACGGTATTTTTTCGGTTGGCGCTGGAAGAAGAGGGTAGTTAATAAAATTGAAGAAAAGAATGCCATTAGCGCTATGTATGAGCTATTTTATCCTTTTCGTGTCTACGAGTCAACTTTACCACTTTTTGCTAAGTGAGCGTTTCCGTTATAGCTTGGTCAAAAATGCTCACGTATGTTTTATTTGTTCTCCTCTACAGAACGCATTTCTCACTGAGTTTTCGTAAATTTTTGTGATCTGAGAAAATATTTTATGGTGTTATTAATGCATATTGTATTGTATTGAGAACAGCTGGACATATGAAAGCATTTTGTCAATCTAAAATGGTGAAACTTCGCGCCAGTTCCGTCACCTAGTGAACTAAAATAGCATTTTATTAGTTTATTACTTTTTCTACAGATGTTGTCTGTGCGTGCTTCGAAGTTCAAAACTATTGGTAAATTCGAACACTTCATATTGATTAACTATAGTTTATTACTTTTTCAACAGATGTCTTCTGTTTTTCGTTGGGCTTGTACGGAGGCTTGGTGGTACAATTGGTAGTGGGCCTTTACGGCCCGGATAGCCAAGGAGATGCGGGTACATATCCCTGCCCAAGCTCAATGATTTTCATTTTACGCCTGGAAATTATTATTGTGCCATTTTCGAAGAAACTAATAAACCGCCGTACAAAATTACTCACGATAAGGCTCAAAGCAGCCGATAGGCTCGATGCTTATCTCGATAGCTTCCCTCCACTTAATCGGGATCACTTTCAAGTACCGCGCGTGCAGTGGTGGACGGAACTCGTTGAATACCTAAAAAAACAAGAAAAGAAAATAAATAATTAAAAACCCCCGCCACATAACTTGATCCTTTCAACAACTAGAAAAGAGTTGATAATCTTCAAATGGCTGAAGATATTTTCTAGGATCATAGCTAAGAGCACTCTGTATTGTGACACCTAGCAAATAAAAAAAAAACTCGATCAAAATTGGCACATGTTGGCGCACAGAATGTATTGAGGTGTCTTCTTTGGTTCCTGTACGTAATTCCTCAATTTTTTGATGCCGGTCAGGTTGCGCGGCGATGTGAAGCCACAGCAGTTTGACTTATCGCTTCACGTCAATTACAAGACCTAGTTCTGTTAGACCAGAGTAGACTCAGAACAGTAAGTTATCTCCATACCAACTGGCCGCATATCGGTTTGAACGTGAGTGCGCCGTGTAGGCACCCTTCATACTGCCGCCGCCCCCTTATTCCCCCTTATTGTATGCTAGTGTGTGCGTGACAGCGCGTGCCTACACGGCGCGCGGCGCGGACGCACACATTAAAACCGACAGCGGCACGTTTGTATGAAGATAACTTACTGGTTTTACTGTGGTAGTGGCAAAAGCTTACCCGTGACGTCTTATCGTAGTTGGCTGGGAACAGTTTGTGGGAGCCAGTACTATCCAGCACTGGGTTAAAGGTGGAGAGGTCTGACGTATATAAGATGTTGTATGAAGACACCCAGCCGGACGGCCCGCCTTTAGTTGTGATGCCGGTTATGTTGCGCGGAGAGGTGAAGTCGAACTGTTGGATACAGATTTTTTAATAGTTTATTACCTTTTCAACAGATGTCGTCTGTTAGCGTATATTTACTATCTATAATTCTATCTATGATTTTAATTTTTCGCTTCGATTTATAGATAGAGATTTTTTAAGTGGATAAAATAAAAACAATTTTCTTTATACTGATTGCTTATCGTATGGGTTTCGATGTTCTTTATTTTACTAGAAAATAATAAATTATTTCTTAGCAATTCAACAAATAGATTTAGAAATTGAAGATTAGTTGAATCATTAACTCTGTGTTCAAAATCTATTGTGAAATAATTCCGTTCCGACATGTACGGACGTCATGTACGGTCTCCTGCATAGAAAACGGACCCCCCTGTCATAAGCGGTGACTACCCGCCGCTTACGATAGGGGAGTCCGTTTTCTATGCAGGAGACCGTACATGTCGGATGTCTCTTTCTATCCTACAACTTTAAATCAATGTAACTCGTGACGTCACATAATTTGTATATTTGGAAAATAACGACATATTTAGTTATGAATGTTGATTTAAATTCATATATTTTTCTAAATCGTCTATATACCCTATTATATTATTATGTTTGCATGAAAGTTTTCTATTTACCATAATCCATTCTCCAGGGGTGCTGTAAGCTGGTTTCCAGCCTCTGCTTTGGTCCAGAGCGAGGTATTTCCGCAGCTCGTTGTTGGAGCTCACTTCGATGCTCTCTACCGGTAACGCGGCTGCCAGCCCTAGCGGATCCTTGCACGGCGTCGGCAGAAGCTACAGCCATATATGAAACAAGAGTAGCACATAAAATACTCGCTCCTGCCCCCGTAACATGCAGTGCTACAACAAAAGTTTGTCGCACATTTAACTGTCAAAAAGTTGCGAGAAACCCGCCAGATTAGTGTGACAGTACAAACAGACAGACAGACGGTCATTTTTTTTCAAAACTTGTATTTTTATGTTTAGCTACACTCCCTTCATCGCCTTCTTTTAAAAACAAACCAATCTACTATGCGTGCCAAATAAGAATAGGACTGTCAAGAAGACGCCATTTTGACAGTCCCTCCTTTTCTAATTTGCCAAAAATGAAAAGGAGGGACTGTCAAAATGGCGTCTTGACAGTCCTATTCTTATTTAGCACGCATAGTACAGACATGCCGATTCTTCAGTTTTATTATAGTAGATAGATGCAAAGCAACTTACAGTTCTTAAACCACTTTACAGGGGCAGCGCGGGACCGATCGTCGTGGAGATCTTTGGGGAGGCCTTTGTCCAGCAGTGGACGTCTACAGGCTGAAATGATGATGATAAACTTACAGTGGGTACGACAGTAGTGGTGGTTTCCCGGCAGCCAATGAGCTCGAACCTCACAGCGATGGAGCCGTGCCAGGTGAGAGGCCTGATGCGGACCACGCGCGCTTCTATCGGAGCATCCAGCATCTGCTTCATCGGGTTGTTGTTGTCTGTTGGGCCGTGGAACACCTGCCACATATTCAACAATACTTAACATTTTATTGGAATAATTTCAGAGAGCAGAGGAATTGGTAGACATGGGCTCTACTCTTGAAATCAATATCGATCCCGATTTCAACCCAATGCAATACCAAAGTCAATTTTAGACCGCTACTCTTGAAAATCTGCCCGCCAAGAGTTGACAAATGTCCGATTTCATTTAGCTCACTCAATATCCGCCCAATATGAAACCAAGGTGGCGCTAGTGTGGCATTCGAGAGTACGTAACGCCCGATCTCAATGTCGACGGATCGGGATTGCCATCAAGAGTCTGGACTGGATAATTCTGATCATCTTTGACTAATCTGACTTTATAGACCGTACTTTCGGTTGTTCTTTAGGTTTTAAATAAATTATAATTAATTTGAAGGAATTATGACCAGAGTCGTCATGGCTAAATTATCGTTATCTTAATCGGCTCTAGTCACTTGATTATTCAATGAATTCAATTTAAAGAAAGGTATCAAAGAGATTTCTCAAAGCTTCTTTTCGATTAGCGGATTGTTAACATTAAAGGGACCACTTTAAATTAATAGACATGTAAACAAACATACAATAATAAACAGTACACAAGTTAACAATATAAAACAAACATACGGTCCATGTACATGACGGTCCCGTAGCCTAGTTGGTAGTGCGACTGCCTACTGAGCACAGGGTCGCGGGTTCGAATCCCGCCCAGGGGAAACATTCGTGTGATGAACACTTGTGTTTGCCCTGTGTCTGGATGTTGTATATTTATATATGTATGTATATCAGCTGTCTGACACCCATAGTGCAGGCTCTGCCTAGTTTGGGGTCAAGATGGCCGTGTGTGAGATGTCCCAAATATTATTATTATATTATTATACCTTAGGCTTGCCATCGGCGCCTTCGACGACAGAGAAGGCGTGGCCGTCGTCTCCGTACATGAGTTCATAGCTGGTGACGTACTGGTCGAAAAGCGGGCTGCCTTGCAGGATCACGCCGTACACGGGCTCGCGCCGCGGGAAAGTCACCTGGATGTACTGGTTCGGGTCTTCCACTGCTGGGCTCCAGCTTCCAGCTACATATACCGAACAAGTTTAATGACTAAAGCCCGACCAGAGATGCAAAAAACCTCGCCGTATTGCGGAATTTCAATGGAACTAATTTTATAAGGGAAATTGTTGCATTTCGTAAAAATATACACGTGGCGCCCCCAGAGCAGGTTTTTTATTTTTTGGTCAGGCTTTACATAGAACGTTAACTCTAACGTTTGTTTATCGTGTTTCCTTTTTGATTATCACTACTCCATGCTCCTTCATTGTTTTCCTATACTATAAGGTTGTCTGGAAGAGATCGCTATTTAGCGATAAGACCGCCTTTGCGCACATTTTTTTTTCTAAGTTATTATGTGTAAGCTTACTTACTTACAATAGGTTTCGAGGTTAAACTAACTCACCCTGGTGTCGGAATGAGCCGCCTTAGGCTTTCGACATGGCTCCTATAACGACCACATCAGTAGATAGTAGTCCAACGGCTTTACATGCCTTCCGAAGCACGGAATCATCTTTCTTTTCGGACAATCAGGTGATTCAGCCTGCAATTTCCTAACCAAACTGGGGAAAATCTCACAAAGTGATATTTGTTTGACGGTTCTACACCGGGTTCTGAACCAGGAACCTCCGTAACGTCAGACCAGCTTTTAACCACTCGACCACGGAGGTTGGTAACGGAACAAGTAGAATTGCATTAGAACAGCCACCCAAATTGCACAGCCGACTGTGTCGCGTATTCCATTCTACCTAGTCAGGTCGTAAGTATTGTCACACAGTAAACTTTTTTAGAATGCTGGCCACAAAAAAGTTTATTGAATTTGAATTTCGAGCAAGATTCGGCGCCAGCTCATAGAGCGAAGAGCACACTAGACTGGCTGGCGGCGCGTGAAATCGACTTCATTCGGCACGAATACTGGCCCTCCTCCAGTCCAGATTTGAATCCGTTAGATTACAAGATATGGCAACACTTGGAGGAAATGGCGTGCTCAAAGCCTCATCCCAATTTGGAGTCACTCAAGGCATCCTTGATTCAGGCAGCCGCCGATATTTACATGGACCTCGTTCGTGCTGCGATAGACGACTGGCCTCGCAAATTGAAGGCCTGTATTTAAAATCATGGAGGTCATTTTGAATAAACTTTAGTGTCATAAGAATCTATGTTTTATTAAGTTCTGTCATAAGAATCTATGTTTTATTAAGTTCATTTTGGTATATAAATGGTTACATAATGAATAAACTATTTTCAATTATTTTATATTAAACATGTGACAGAATTTATGACCTGACTGCGTATAATACACTGGCTTTCCGCCGCGGCTCTACTTGCGTTAACGGTTTTTCCCGTGGGAATAAAGCATGTATGAATGTTACATGTTTGTACTGACCATCAGTATCGATAGGATGCGCGTCCAGTTGTGCGTACTGCGGCTCGAACAGCGAGTTGGCTGTGGAACTGGCGGCGAACGAGCTCGGCGGGAGGGCTGTGTCTTCCCAAAGCAGATTCTTGTAGCTGTACAGAAATAGGTATATTACACATTACTTACTTGACAAGCCTTAATTAAAAGAAAAGTTGCCGTGGCCGCTAAAATCTGATGAAATGTTCAGTTTTATTGTTTGTATTATCAGAAGGAAAAAGAAGGTATCATTGTATACTTACTACGCTCCAGGATTATCTGCTAATCAATATCTGTTTTATTAGATAGAAAAGTCCATATTTTTCTCTTCGCTATACCGAAGCGTATAAGAAAATCATAGACGCTGCAAATACTATTGTTAAATCTTATCCTTGCGGCGCACATAAAGGAGGCGGGGTCGCTGTGTTCTTGACAATGAGCGGGGCGAGGGTAGTGGGGAGGGGGGTGGTCGGCTCGGTGGGGGTCGTTGAGACACTGGCACTTGCTTGATGCAACCCTCTTCCACCACTGTGTTCGGCTAACGCAACGTAACCCACGCTAACACAGAAACTCCCGATAATCGCTGGAGTAAACGGTTTCTGCCGTGGAGACCACGTCTAAAAGGCGCCCCCCGGCTAGATGGAGTGACGATCTGCGGAAAGTGGCTGCGTGCGGCCCGAAGTAAGGGCCAAATGGCGCACCTTAGGAGAGGCCTATGTCCAGCAGTGGACTACCGCAGGCTGCTAATGATAATGATGATGAATAAATGCACTTACCCTTGCGGCGCACACAAAGGAGGGGGGGTCGCTGTGTTCTTGACGATCAGCGGAGCGAGGGTAGTGGGGAGGGGAGTGCAGTCAGTCGTGTGTGGTAGAGGGTTGCAACCCTTACTGCAACCCTCTACCAACACAATATAACCCACGCTAACAAAGAAACTCCCGATAATCGCTGAAGTAAACGCGGTTTCTGCAGTGGAGACCACGTCTAAGAAAAGGAAGTGTAGGACGCCCTCCGGCTAGATGGAGTAACAGCCAAATAACGGCCAAATGGCGCGCCTTGGGAGAGGCCTAAGTCCAGCAGTGGTAGTCCAAGGTAGTTCGCAGGCTGCAAATGATGAATAAAAGCACTTACCCTTGCGGCGCACACAAAGGAGGCGGGGTCGCTGTGTTCTTGACGATCAGCGGGGCGAGGGTGGTGGGGGTAGTGGTCGGCTCGGTGGGGGGCGGGGGGAGGCCGCAGTCTGTCGTGTCGCAGTGCAGGTCGTTGTGGAGACACTGGCACTTGATGCAACCCTCTACCACCACCGCGTTCGGCTAACACACAATAGAATAGAAATATTTATTTGCAGGACATCACAACACAAATAAGACAAAAATAAAAATAACTGCTTGACAAAATATAAATAAAAAACGATATTAAAATCAAATAAAAGCAACTAATCAACAACTAATATAATAAAATAACACATGATATGTTTCAAGATATGTTATTTTCAAATCTCAAAACAACGAATACAGTGTCACTTATAGCCTATAAGTAAACCTAACATTTATAGGAGAAACGAAGCAATACAATAATAATATTTCAAGCTCCCCACGAGGTAAACCGCGAACTGGTGGGTCGCGGGAAGCCGCTAGATGCGGGCAGCGCAGGACCGATCATTGTGGAGATCCTTGGGGAGGCCTTTGTCCAGCAGTGGACAGTTATAGGCTAAGATAATGATGATTTAAAGCCCAACCAGAAAAAAAAACCTCGCCATATTGCGGAATTTCAATGGAACTAATTTAATCATGGAAATTGTTGCCTTAACATAACAAAAATGGCGCCTCCAGAACAGGTATTTATTTTTCTGGTCAGCTTTTAAATTCATTGCACACCGCACAATATAATAGCAGAACGCGACATAGTAACATAAAAGTCATAGTGGTTCTTTTTAATATATCGCAATTTATGGCAGTTATGGCTAGCACGAAACTAGCGTACATAGAAACGACACCTGCAAACCGCACTCATAGTAATATGAATTGGAGGTCGCGATCTCCAACTTCTATGTCGTTTGTGTTTTGTTTTTGTTCTCCCCGCGCACTCCGCCCGTATCCCGCTGCGGCCATGTTGGCGCCTAGAATATATTTGAGGTGTCTTCTCTAGTACTGGGGCTCTACTCTTGAAATCAATATCGATCCCGATTTCAGCCCAATGCAATAGGCACCAAAGTCAATTTTGTACCGCTACTTTTGAAAATCTGCCCGCCAAGAGTTGACAAGATGTCCGATTTCATTTAGTTCACTCAATATCCGCCTACTATGAAACCAAGATGGCGCTAGTGTGGCATTCGCGAGTACGAAACGCCTGATTTCAATGTAAACGGATCGGAATCGCCGTCAAGAGTAGCCCCACTGGTACGTAATTCCTCAATGGACTTACCTTAACAACTGTTCTGTCTTTAGGCGAGTAGCAGGTACAGTCTTTGGCAGGCACGCAGGAGTGTTCGTCGCGCCACAGCCAGCCCGGCTCGCAAAGCGACGCCGTGCAGCCTTCCACGCATTTCTATAACCAAACCATATACCATCCAACTTAATACAATCAATATAGGCACTCATTGCGCGAACTTGCCAGTTCTGTTAAAATTTGCATCGCCTCTTTTACATTGGGCTCAATTCCAGAGTGGCCGTTAAAATGTCTAATTTTAATTAGGTGTTGCTAAACCACTTTGCAATTTTACGGGAACTGTCAAATTCAACTGACATCGCTAATTTTAATCTGACGTTCCTCATTTTAGACAATCCATAGACAATCAATTCAACTTAACTTTATCTGGCCAAACGCAATTCTATGTATGCCATTTTTACGCGTAAAATCGCTAATCTGACTAATCTTAGCGGCGATGAAAATAAATATTATGATTAGGTTGTATGGCAAGGATATAACTGGTCTTTCTGATCAAAATAACATGGAAAAACAACAACTTTAACGTAACTTAGACAATTTAGCAAGTCGCTAAAATCCCGTTAAATTTAGTCGGCCTGGCACCGTACAATAGCACTTGTGGATTTAACTAACTAAAACTAGTTAAATTTTAGACATTTTAATTTTAAGTTATTTAGACGGTGGACGCGTGGAATTGAGACCATTGCTTGATCTCTTTTTATTACTAAGACTTGTACATTCGTTTGAGACGAGAGCCGACCTTGGTTCGAGAGCAAAGCTTTTTAGCTTCATATGACGTCATTAAGTGTTTTTTACCATACTTGATCCTTTTAACAAACTAGAATAGAGCAGATAATCTTCAAATGACAGACGATATTTTCTTGGATCATCGCTAGGAACACTCTCGATTATGACACCTTGCAAACGAAAAAAACTAGATTAAAATCGGCGCATCCGTTTAGGAGCTACGATGCCACAGACAGACACAGACAGACACGTCAAACTTATAACACCCCTCTTTTTGTCGGGGGTTAAAAAGCAAGAGGAAGAAGTATATGATATTGTAAGAATGTAACCTCTTGTCCCATGCAGCGGTGTTTCTCCAGCCAGGTCCTCTTGAAGTGGTGGCACAGCTTGTCGCAGGGGAAGGCGCACTCGGACCACACCTGGCCCGGCGGGCATCGGCTCGGAGTCGTCGCCTCTACGGGCGCTTGGGTTATTGGCACTGCGGATGGAAAACATCAACAAATTAGAGACATAGACTCAACGTTTATTAATTACGGATGCAGCACAAACAAATAAAATAAAAGACGGTAGGATAAATAAACAATAAATGATAAATTTAAAGTGAGTACCGCACCCGTAACCTGTATATATAGGCCCCAACTCAGCATGTGCAGCGCTGGGGCGGAATTTAAATATATTTCACTGTTGACAAGCTACATTATTCCCGGGTAACTTAAGCTATTCTTTTTTTTTAAATTGAGATCCTTACTAAAATTTTGGTAATGTAACCCAAGGTCTAAAAAAATACCTAAAATATTCGTAATATTGAATAGGCTCCAAACTACTTAACCGATTTTGATGAAACTTAGCACAAAGATAGAATAGACCGTGGGAAAGAACATAGGCTACCTTTTACAGGAGGAAAATTCCTCATTCCCACGGGAAAACCTGTTAACGCGGGCGGAAAGCTAGTATATTATATGGCGATAATTTGTTCTAATAAAATGACAAGAACATACCCGCTTTCGTAGTCGGTTTTGTTGAGGTTGAAGGAGTAGATTCAGTCGGTTCTGAAATGAAAAAAATATTAAGTTTATCTGAATGCTTGTTATTATTTTAATTTCTATTCTAGCAAAGATTTTTTAAGTGATTCGGTCCACCGGCGATTCTTTGCTCCCTAAAAGCAAATAAAAGTACCTACCAAAGAAATAAAAAAACCTGCTCTGGGGGCGCCACGTGTATATTGTTATGTTTATGGCAACAATTTCCGTTATAAAATTAGTTCCATTGAAATTCCGCAATATGGCGAGGTTTTTAATTTTTCTGGTCGGGCTTTACAATACATAATTATACTGTGTTTTTTTTGTTAATTTTTATTCCAAATCCGTTATGGCATATAAGATAGGTCAAGAAAGAAAAAAGAACTCACTAGTAGTGCCACATTCAGGCCTGATTTGAATGACAGAGGCTGGCCAATCGCAGACCATCGCGTTAGGGTTGTACATGAGTCCTTCAGCGCAGGACTTGAGCACGGTGTGCTTCTTGGCAGGTTCGAGCTGGTCGGGGGTGCACTCGTAGAATTGGGAACAGTCCGTCGGGTGCGGGTAGCTCGGGTGATCCGCGTTCAAGCATTGGAAAGGCTCCGGCTCTGGTTTTTTGGCTGTTAAAAAAGTATAAAACGATTTTCATGTTAGTTCTTTATCAGATGGTTCTAAGGAAAATACAAGTGTCATTAATGTCAAAACGCGTACAGGTGTTTGAACGGACTCAATACTTTGTTTTGAGAATAACATAGCCGCAGCTTTATGTAATCCCGCCCATTTTCACAAATACGTAAAAAAACTCTTTTTGAAAATCCACAAATCGTTGACGTAAACTAACTAGCGCTGGGTCAGTTCTATTTATTTATATCTTCGTACCTGTTCCAGGACAAGAGAGGGACGGCGCTATATGAATGCAAAAATATTTTAAAAAAAAAGGATATAATATGGATCATTATAATGATAATAAGAATTTTATGTAATTTTATTTTATATAATATAAATTGAACTATGGACAAAACGTATATAAAGCCTGACCAAAGAAATAAGAAACCTGCTCTGGGGGCGCCACGTGTATATTTTTACGAATATGGCAACAATTTCCCATATAAAATTAGTTCCATAAAAATTCCGCAATATGGCGAGGTTTCTTATTTCTTTGGTCAGGCTTTACTATGTATATTGTCTGAAATAAAACATTATTATTATTATTTGCCTTTCCCTTAAAGAAGAATCTTAAAAACAACGAGCAAAAACTTCACAAAAATGAACTATTTTTGCCTTTTTGAGAACACGCGTTAATAACAAGCACAGAAACTTACTCGTGCGTCTCTTTTTAACCGGCAGCAGTTCCTTGCTAGTCTCCTCGCACTCGCAGTAGACGCGTATTTCGAAGTCGGGACACACATTCCCCCTCTCCCTGCAGACCAGTCCCCGCTCCAAGCTGCACTCGGCGTCGAGACCAGTGTCCTTGGCGGGAGTGTGGTTAACTGTGGTGCGACACTCGATCTCCGTCATTTGCGCTGGCTGACACATTGCTGAACCGATTTGCTACAAAAATTATAAAAAAATCAATCGTCAGCTCGGATCAACGTCACACCAGGCAGTCGAAAGGGTTATGCTTGGAGTTTCACTAGGTGGTAGAATTAGGAATGATGATTGATGGCAAACGGACATAGCCCGAGAAATGGAGATCTGTGGAAGAAGCTATTGTTCAGCAGTGGTCATCTTCTCTACATTATTTCATCTCTACGTATCCAGCCATTTTACTTTATAGTCACTTTATCTCGTGGTGCATCGGATACTCCGTTTGCCTTTTCGATAAATTAATTATCGACTACCGTCAATTTTACACTACATATCTTTAGAACAGTTATTTTTACGAACCAACGCTTGTGTCTAAAATTCGATGTATCAAGCTTCACCAGACCTGTATGGCATAACATTTATGTTCATACCCTCGAACCCTTATAACTGACTTACCAGCTCGTTAGGTTTGGGCAGCGGTTCCTTATCAACGGACTCGCCATTGGGTCCGGTCTCGGGGCGCCCCCTGTTGAGCCAGGCAGTCCAGCCAGTGACGCACTTTAGGGTCTCGTCGTTGTGAGGCGCCTCCGAAGGCACCGTGGGACCCACGGTCGATACTAACGGCTGCGAATTAAGAAGCTAATTTAATAAGGAAAACAGGTAGGGGATTTCGGAGGCAAAGATTCACTTTGAATCGCTGAGCCAGCGGAATAAGTAGTATTAAAAAAAATAAGTCTATACTTCACACACAAAAGATACGTAAATATACAAGACGTATTGCTTTTTTATCTACTAGCGACCCGCCCCGGCTTCGCACAGGAAAATGGTTATTGTGGGTTATCCCTAAGTATATTATGCATGTATTATACATATAAACCTTCCTCTTGAATCACTCTATCTATTAAAAGAATCCGCATCAAAATCCGTTGCGTAGTTTTAAAGATTTAAGCATACATAGGGATATAGGGGCAGAGAAAGCGCGATGTTTTCTACTATGTAGTGATGATTCTTTCTCGAACTTTCTACTTCTAGATTCCTAAAACTCCAACATCGGAGGAAATCCTTTCATGATAATTCAAAACTATAAACTTCCACTGGCCACTTTGCGAGCGTCGGTGGTCAAGTGGCTAGGCCTGTTGACTTCCATTCCGAAGTTCGCGGGTTCAAACCTCGGCACGTACCAATGTGTTTTCGGTTTTCGAATTCATATGTACAGTAGCCAGCACATGCGGCTGCACATGTTGACCTTGAGAGCGCCCGTATTCCGTAGCGGTAGGGGTGAATTTCGTAGTGCGAATGTCCAGCCGCATGTGCTGGCTTCTGTACAATTATTCGACGCTCTTACGGTGAAGGAAAACATCGTGAGGAAACCTGCACGCACCTGCGAATAAATTCAAAGGTTGTGTGTGAAGTTGACCAACCCGCACTGGGCCAGCGTGGTCGACTAAGGTCTATTCACCCTGGTATCAGGGTAGGCTCGAGCCCCTCGGTGAGGACATGTATGAGCTGTTAACGATAAACTTCCAGAAGTCACTTACCAAGGCCGAAGGGCAGGAACTACAAACTAGTCACTTACCAAGGCCGAAGGGCAGGAACTACAAACTAGTCACTTACCAAGGCCGAAGGGCAGGAACTACAAACTAGTCACTTACCAAGGCCGAAGGGCAGGAACTACAAACTAGTCACTTACCAAGGCCGAAGGGCAGGAACTACAAACTAGTCACTTACCAAGGCCGAAGGGCAGGGTTGTCCAGTGCACACATTGTGCTTCTTAGAGCACCTGCACGTGTGGCAAGCGTCTTCTTCCGTGATCTCTCCCTCCAGGATCTGCCTGCCGTCTTTGAGCGTCATGCACACGCGGCGACACTGCGCGCGCGGTATGCACTCTACGAACGACCCGTTTGTGTACACCGAGCCTTCTGGGCACGACTTCTTGGGTTTACAGCCTGGGGAACCATTTCGGATGGTATTTATTGTTAAAGTCAGTGGAGTACCGAACTGCTTTTAATAGACAATCAAGATAAAAAACAAATCTGCTAGTCATCAAAACATTTATATTCAAATTCCAAAATTTGGTATGCAAAGTAGTAAAATTACTTCGTTTCTGCGATCCAGCGACGCCTCACGTATGTTGTGGTAACTATCTTACTGCATCAAGTCAAAGATTTTAGCTTTTTATCAATCTCCAGAGCGGAATTACGTTTTTAAACCTTTACAAGGCAGTGGCTACTATATTGCCACCTTAATTTTAACCTTATACCCTCAACATAAAATCGAAAACGAATGCATTTTGTAAAGTTGTTTTGCCTTATAAAGGGTTAACTGTTCTTTGAATAACATATATTATTGAATACGTTTACCCTCGATGCAGCTGTCCTGCTCGCACACGGCCTTGATTTCGGTGTAGTCGATAGTGTTGTCGCAGGTCTCCAGCGGACAGGAAGACAGGCAGTCGTCGTAGTTGGAACACTCTTCGTCGCATTGCATTGCTGCAGGAAATATGTATATTTATTATTTTATTTATTTACTAGCGGACCCGGCGAACTTCATGCTGCCACAGAAACAATAAATGTTTTGTTAATTTATTAGCCGAATTAAAATTTTATACATATAACTTAAAGAGATGGAAGATGTGTCACAAATTTCATCTCCACAACATATTCGTCTCCTGTACTATGATCATGATCCCCTGGACTATGATCCAGGACCTTAATTAAGACTTAAAATTATGCTGTTGCTGCCAAATATGACAATTCAGTTCAGGTTCCGAGTTGAATGGCGATAAGATTTTATAGTTAAACTATTAATACGCCATGTGACGTTGCTATGAAGAAGACTTTTTTTTTATTGTCTTACGCTTGTGTCGAAAAATTACGACCAATCAAGCTTAACTGGACTTGCGGGGGAGCGGAAGGCTCTACCCCAGCATAAAGAACACAATGCTATTTTACGTTTGGAGTTGCGTCGCGACAAGAGAACTATGAACGTTAATAGGCAACAAGATCGTCTATCCAGTACCACAGAAGAAAATAATAGTACTAACCCGTACAGAAAGGACACTCACCCCCCGTGCCAAAATGAGTTCCCCGCCCGATATAGCGCCCCACGCCCCGCACCCCGCAGGCGACGCGGGACTCTACCAGGGGTGTTCGGGGGTGTTTTACATAGCGCCTAGCGCCATTGACTTGTACTTGAAATTCAGTTGTTATTCAAAAAGAAGTAGGTTGTCAGAATGCGTTTTCTGTATAGAGTGACTGCCCAGTGCCAGTACTCACGGCAAAGCTCCTGCGTCCTCCACTTGAAGGACACGCCTCTACTGGCACACAGCTGCGCGTACGTCGCGAGCGCGGTGCAAGTGCACTGGCAGTCATCGCCCGAGTCGCACGCGCAGGCGTCTCTCTCGCACCGCTCCACGAACGCAGAAGGCGGCACCTCTGTGTGGCACAGGGTGAACGGGTAGCGCTTCAGGGCGCCGCAAGTTGATGTGGCGTATTCTTTACGCTCGGGGCGTTGTCTGCAGTGGTCCTATTCGATATACAATAACAAATTAAAAATTTAAGAAACCCCCGCTACAAAACCGTTACTTGATCCTTTCAACAACTATAAAAATGAGCTGATAATCTTCAAGCTGAAGATATTTTCTTGGTTCATAGCTAAGAACACTCTCGATTGTGACACCTTGCAAACAAAAAAAACTAGCTCAAAATCGGAGCTTCCGTTCAGGAGTTACGATACTACAGACAGACAGACAGACACGTCAAACTTATAACACCCCTCTTTTTCGTCGGGGGTTAAAAAGACTGGTTAATATATATATATATATATAATAGCAGGCGAACCAGAGTCACTGACATAGCCGGTAAAATCGCAAAACTTAAGTGGCAATGGGCTGAGCACATTGCACGTAGAACCGACAGCGGGCAAAAAGGTTTTTGAATGGCGCCCGAAGACGTAAAGCAGGCCTCCCACAAGGTTGACCGACGATCTGGTGAGGGTCGCGGTTTGCCGCTGGATGCGGGCAGCGCAGGACCGATCATTGTGGAGATCCTTGGGAGAGGCAGCAGTCCAGCAGTGGACGTCTATAGGCTGAGATGATAATGACGATGATGGTTTTTTCAACCCTTCGTATTTAAAGGAGACAGTTGTTTTATCGATCCCTGTATTTATAATCGCTCGAACCAATCAGATTCGGCTCCAATAGAGAGATAAACGAACACCAAGAATATTAAACATTTACCTACTTATAAATTTTATTGTTAACAGCACAGAGTAGGTAACTAATATTACTACTACTAAAATTAAATGGAAAACGTGGATGTTTGTAATTAACACAGGAAAAATTACGCTTTCTATTTTTCGTTTTAAATTTTTATTCTGGCGTAACTCATACAATTTTGTAAATTTCACTTCTCCTCTACAAAAGTAATTTTCTACTAACCGTGACTGGTTGTGCCTTGGGGCAGGTAGACTTGAGTTTCCACGAGTCGACAAAGATAAGCGCTGAAGATTCCGGTATACCGCCGCCTGGGGTCTGATAGTCGTCGCGCAAGTCACCGTTGTAGTTGCCGCATAGACCTTTCAGCTGGGGGTAGGAAATTTATTTATTTATCACACTTAAACACTACCCTTACAATATGATTTATCTATCCTTGCACGTAATTGTAACAAATTGTCCTCAAAGCCGTTACTGTGTATTTACTCATAGAACAAGCAAATAAATCGATCTTTTCGTGTAATAAGTGCAGTGTGCATATGATTGTAAATACATTTCGCACGCAAATCTAACGATTGTATGAAAATTTGATGCGGGCAGAGCGCAGGATCGTTGTGAAGATTTTTGAGGGAGGCCTATGCCCAGCAGTGGATGTCTTTCGGCTGAGATGATGATGATGATATTCATTTTAACAAGGAACAGAATAGAAATAATTTCAGGATATGTTTATGTTTATTATTTTGTATATAAATAATAATAATAATGTTCTCACCCGTCCTCGCCACATCGCGCCCACTTTCACATAGACCCGCATCCCACGGTCCCACTGCAGGCTCATGCCCAGCCGTGGGACGTCCAGGAATACGTATGCTCCAACATCGCGTCGCTTGATCCTACAGTAAAGAAAGTTATATTTGTAGAATAGAATGTACTTACAGCATATAGAAGACTATACAGTCAGCTGCAGAAATCGCTACCTAGCTGCGCCACAATATATGTTTGTCTTTTCACTGTTTTTAACGACGACGTACATGATTTTGTGACACACGTACGTTATTACGTCTGATGAATACTCTGTAATTCATTCATTGTGAAGTTATGTGGTGCGCAGTTGCAGAGTATTACATATATTTTTGCCGGGGTGGATACCTAATTCTGAATCCGGCTGTACACAGAGGCGGGCTTACTGCAAAGTAAAAGCTAAAGGCAACTTTTTTAAATATCATAAACTTTAAAACGTTTTTTTCCTAACCTTTGATCTACTGTCAGAGATACCAAAGAAAGGATATAGGGGAATATGAAAATTAAGGGGGTAGCGAAGATTCACACTTCTAAAGATTCTCAGCAAACAAATTAACGCTCACATTGGGACTTAACCTGAAACTTCCATAATAGTCCGGTTCGCTCCAGTACTGAATGAAAAAATTCTATCTGTCATTCCTGTAAATGGCAACGACTCATACCGTTGGATTCGTCTTGGTGTCCTGAACGTGGAACTGTCGGTCGTCAAGTTCTAAAGTGGTGGAGGGAGGAGGTGAGGGGTAATCAAAGTTGGCGAATTTGTACTTTTGTTTTTACGCTGTAATTTGAAAACTAGTGGACCGATTTCTTTGTTACTGGTATTATTTGAAAGTGTATAATATTACCTAAAAGACGTTCTTATACATCGAATACGCCAATTCAGCGGTTACCGCGCAATAATACGAAACATTGAAAAAAGAAATTGTGTATAAATAATATCACAGATTACGCTAAATCTATAACGTTTTTGTGGAAACAATGTTTACTACTTTAATTCTAAAACAAAACACCTAATCAAAAAGGTAACAATAATTACTATATGATTTATGGTACCTGAGCTAGAGCTAATTTACGAAACGTAGTCGTAGGATCACTATACTACGAGTACGCAAATATAAGTAAATGAATGAGAAGAGATGGGTAAGTAATCACCATATTACTTTATTTATATATTTCAAGCTTACATTTTTCAAATAATACCTTGAAAAAAGACTTTACGTCAAAATAAAGAGGATATTTTTTTTTTGTTTTTCACTATTAGTAGTTTTGTATTTGCCTGTAGCATCTGACCCAAGGTACGTGACAAGATAAAACTTTTGTCAGGGGTAGATATTAGTAATACCTACCCATGATAAAAAAATAAAAGAAATCTACGTCGAAATAACCCGGGAAACATTTTTTTAGGTTTTCACTATAGTATTTTTGACTTTCCCTGTAGCATCTGACCCAAGGTACCTGACGAGATTAAACTTATGTCAGGTGATAGATATTAGTAATCCCTTTCCATGATAAAAAATTAAATGAAATTTACGTCGAAATGACACGGAAAACAATGTTTTAGTTTTCACTATAGTTGTTTTAACTTTGCCTGTAGCACCTGACTCAAGGTACCTGACGGGATAAAACCTACATCAGAAGATAGATATCTGTAACACCTACCTATGATAAAGAAATAAAATAAATTTACGTCGAAATAACGCGGAAAACAATCTTTTAGCTTTTCACTAAGTAGTTTTGCTTTTGCCTGTAGCACCTGACCCGAGGTACCTGACAGAATAAAAACTATGTCAGGGGATAGATATTGGTAATATCTACCCATGATAAAAAAATAAAAGAAATTTACGTCGAAATAACGCGGAAAACATTTTTTTAGTTTTCACTATAGTAGTTTTTAATTTGCCTGTAGCCCCTGGCCTAAGGTTCCTGACAGGATAAAAACTATGCCAGGGGATATATATTGGTAATATCTACCCATGATATAAAAATAAAAGAAATTTAGGTCGAAAAAAAATAAAAAAAAATAAAAAAAATATTAAGTTTATTTCAGACAATTCAGTACATACAATTACATGTTAGTACAGTTTAATTTGTAACAATTAACGCGGAAAACAATTTTTTATTGCGTACTCGTAGTATATTGACCTGCGACTACGTTTAGTTAATTAACTCTAGCTCAGGCACCATAAATCCTATAGTAATTATTGTTACCTTTTTGATTAGATAATTTGTTATAGAATTATAATAGGCAACATTGTTTTCACGAAAACTTTATAGATTTAGCGTAATCTGTCATATTATTTAAACACAATTATTTTTTATTATGTTTCGTATTATTACGCGGTAACCGCTGCTTTGACGTATTCGATGTATATGAATGTGTTGTAGATAATGTTATACCCGTTCGAATAATACTAATAAGAAAGAAATCGGTCCACTAATTTTCAAATTACAGCGCAAAAGTCCAACGATCTTTGATTACCCCCCCCTCATCCCTCCACCACTTTAGCACTTGACGACCGACAGTTTCACGTTCAGGACATCAAGACGAATCCAACGGTAGGAGTCGTTGCCATTTACAGGAGTGACAGATTAAACTCAAGTTCTAGAGCACTTTTGGTCTAAAATGAACCGGACTATAAAGAGAAACTGCCAACAGAACGACGGATTTTCATACGAAAATAGGGTGAAGAATGCCTGTGAGACTGGCATTTATTAAAAAAAATAGTTAAAAAACACTAGAAAAGCACGCTTTTATAAATGCACGTAAAAACAAAAAAAATACGATTTTCCATCATGAAGTTCCAGTTTATATCTTCCGGTTCCATCATCAGATCAGTTCGACAGTACCATATTATTGTGTTGTTCAGAACAACATACAACTGCTAATTTTCATTACGCTACGACCCTTGGAAAATGGTTAAATTGGTTACCTTAGATTCTATTATATAGTTACTTACATATAGGTCGACCTAATAAAAGTGTGTTAATAGGAGCGTTGGTGGCCAAGTGGCTATGGCCGTTGACTTCCATTCGGAAGTTCGTAGGTTCGAACCTCGGCACGTACCAAAGTGTTTTCGATTTTCGAATTCATATGTACGTTTATTCGACGCTCTTACGGTGAAGGAAAACATCGTGAGGAAACCTGCACAAATTTGCGAAGTAATTCAAGGCTTGTGTGTGAAGTTGACCAAACCGCACTGGGCCAGCGTGGTCGACTAAGGCCTATTCACCCTGAATTCAGGGTAGGCTCGAGCCCTTCGGTGGGGACATATATGAGCTGTTAATGATAATGAATAAGGGCACTTTTCAAATACATAGTTGTTTTAAAAAATACATTAGATGTTAAAGCCTGACCAAAGAAATAAGAAACCTGCTCTGGGGGCGCCACGTGTATATTTATACGACTATGGCAACAATTGCCCTTATAAAATTAGTTCCCTTGAAATTCCGCAATATGGCGAGGGAAATTACGCATATTTCTTTGGTCGGGCTTTAACTAGAGCATCGTTCCTCACCCCTTAAGTTTGGAGAGGTCAGGTAGCGGCGCGTCCTTGTTGAGGGTGACTATTTCTTCATCATTCCCGCTGCCAACCTTCAGCGTCACCGCCTTGGAGCAAGTGGCACCCGTAGAACCGCACGGCACGTTCTGGAAACAGATAATAATAAAAGAAAAAGTTGCGAAGTACATAGATGTTTTTGTTGAAATTAAGACTCAATGGCAAGTACATACAGTCAAAACTATCCCCATTATCCTCTCCGCAACTGGCGTCATCCCGAAAACACTACACAGAAGCCTCGATGTCCTTGAACTACATCCATACACACACATACACACTCCTACAAAAAGCCGTCATTCTAAATACCTGCCGTATCGTCAGAAAACTTCATACTTTAACTTCATAACTATCCAACGAGCACCTGGCTTTGGCCCGTGCAAAAAAAAATCCTCTTCGGAGAGAAAGAAAAGAAAATAAAAAAGATAATAATAATAATAAAGATATTGCAAATAAAGATCATCATAAACAGCTTAAATATGTCCCCACCGAAGGGCTCGAGCCTACCCTGAAACCAGGGGAAATAAAGATACAAATAAACATTATTCTATTCTATAGATACGAACATTAGACATCTTACATAAATCACCCACATTGTTCTTTTAAAAACTTGTTTTTACTGGTGATACATACCACATTCACAATGTACGGATAATTGTGTTGAATGATTAGTACAAATTATTTTATAATCGTATTTTATTTAAACCGTAAGGTAACGTATTTCTAATTTCCACATTGAAGTCATCCTTTCCATTCAGAGCCAGCAAGTAAGTTCAGACGACCTTGAAATTCTATTCCAATTCCAATGGGAGTCTGTTGCCATCTGTAACATACTCCCATTTGCAGTCTTTCTTGTACCTATGTTTACTTCACCTGTGTTTCAGCGCCTGTCCCCTCACCTGTATTTCCACATTAAAGCCATCCTTCCCGTCCAGGACCCCTTTAGCCAGCAGGTAGGTGCAGACGCCCTCGAAGTCATACTCGTTTCCGTCGAAGGTGGAGATGTGTGAGTCGCCCCACGCGGTGCAAACGCCCGCGCACTTGTTCGTGGTACAGGTCCATTGGCCGTTCTTGCAGTCGCTAGGAAACATTATGATAATATGAGTGAAACAATTTTCAATGTTGTTTTGCTGTTTTCCTTTAAGATGAATGTTTCTTGATATATGTATGTACGTATTTTGTGTTACTAACTCATCTCAACTCGTTTTTAAAATTGGAAATAATAAAACTGCAAGTTTAAAATAGTTTAAATATTTGTTAGTTTTAAAATACTCGTACTAGAGCATAATTTGAGACGTTTTTGTTTTTAAATCTCGGATATTGCTTAATTTATTGCAGTACGTAACTACATAAGTCGAGCGAATAAATATGAAACACTTTAAAATTAGGCCAATAATTTAAATAATTTTACACACATTATCATTTTTATATGATCATATATTTTTTGCATAGTTTCATATTATATAGATTAGATTAAAATGTATATAAATGTCTATCTTATAGCGTTAGATAAATACGCGCCATGAACCAGTTTCTTAAACTAGATCATTATGAATGAACGGCCTCAAAAGTTGTCTGAGTAAGCGAAAGTGAATGGTGATTGTGTTATGTACGCATTTTAGATTATGTATGTACTTGGACGTTCAGTTGTGCAAATAGTGACCGATAGTTTGAGGACGTTATTCAACGGGGGCGTAGCTCAGATGGTAGAGCGCTCGCTTAGCATGCGAGAGGTACCGGGATCGATACCCGGCGCCTCCAACCGTTGTTTTTACATCAACAAATACTTTTATTTTTAATTCTTAAAAAACTTTGTTAAAAAATTAACAAGAAGAGGTACTATTTATGTATTTTGTTAGATAGTTTCTTAGTGTTTTTGATTGTGAGATTGTGGAAGTTGGCTCCGAGCCAAGTGCTTTTGAGTTCGGAACAGATGTTAGTTGAAAAGTCGGTCAATCGTAACTAGGTAACGTTTTATATTGGTATTTTAATTTGAACAAAAAATATACATATACACTGTGGGCGTTTATCTTTTTGTTAAGTAGGTACATACTTTTACATGAATGTTTACTCGGTAAAAAAAATTTTTTACCTTTTATTTTTTGTATTTTTGGTTAATTTCTAGTTTTATAAAAGTTAAAAGATAAAAAAGAAATGAAAGTTAAAATGAAATAAAATAATAATAATTAAAAGCACGTTGAATGCATGTCAAAAAGAAGATTTTTTTCTTAAACTACTATGTGCCAAATCTTGAGCTGCAAATGTGAATCAATTACCTAACTTCTCATCTATTGCTTTTTGAATCGTCTGTCAATGTTACGATAAGTGAATATTATTTCTTTCTTCCTATCAATAATCACCATTTATTGCACTCCTCTTTCATGGTAGCGCCGTCTGCATAGCTGGTTCCTCCGTGGTGGCAGGGGCACTCGGTCGCCAGCACACATTTGTTGGAGGAAGTGTCTAGCACGTAGCCCTTCTTGCACTGGCAGCCCGGCCGGCACTCCGCCGTGATCGCAGCCGGGGGTATGTGCATGTTCTGGGCAAATATCAATGTTGTAGAAGCTATTTTTACCGACTTCAAAAAACAGGGTTTTCAATTCCATGTGTATGTATTGCAGGGGGGGTAGGTGCATGTTCTGGGCAAATATCAATGTTGTAGAAGCTATTTTTACCGACTTCAAAAAAAGGAGGTTTTTAATTCCTTAAGTATGCCTGACCAAAGAAATGAAAAACTTGCTCTGGGGGCGCCACGTGTATATTTTTAGGACTATGGCAACAATTTTCCTTATAAAATTAGTTCCATTGAAATTCCGCAATTTGGCGAGGTTTTTTATTTCTCTGGTCGGGCTTTATGTTTGTGCGCGCATATCTCCGAAACTATAAGTCAGATTTTGATCATTTTTTTTTGTATAAATCTGTTTTGGTCTCGATTTCAGAAGTCGATTTGTTTTTCATATAATTTTTCAAGTATAGTTTTCGATGATTGTAGAGAGATGAGACGATGGTAAATAACCTGACCTTGCAAGTGAGTGGTTCCTGCATCTGGCAGGGTGTGAATTCCATGTGGTTGGCAGCGCTGCAGTTGGATCTCAGGTCGTCGGCGGGCGGGTAGTTCTGAATGTCGTTGTCGCTCGCCGGCACGCACTCCCAACGTGCGCCCACGCATGTGCTAAAGTAATTCGAATGGTTTTATAAAAATTTTTGAAGGCTAATACATACCAAGAAAAGATTTTTATGGATGATCAATTATTATCAGAAAGGTCAAGTCAAATCAGCAATTAAATCAGTCCAATACGAAAGAACCACCTATTTGTGAGAGCGTCGAATTTGTATATTAGTTTTCGGCTATTTAATAATTTATGATTGCAAATCCAAGTAAAACATTTATAAAAACGGTCAATTGAAAGTGTGACGACATTGTTTTCTATTCATCATAATTTTACACACAAATTGTTGTTAAAATTATGACAAGAAGCGAATTAGCTAATTGTTACTGTCCTCATGCTAGGGGGGTGTGGGATGTACTCACCAGAGCTCCCTCTCGCGTCTGCCGGGGCGGCACTCCTTGTAGCCGGGCTCGAACCTCACGCCCTTGTGGAAGCACGGACACATGCCCACCGGCACGCACTGGCTACTGTCCTCATGCTAGGGGGATGTGGGATGTACTCACCAGAGCTCCCTCTCGCGTCTGCCGGGGCGGGTCTCCTTGTAGCCGGGCTCGAACCTCACGCCCTTGTGGAAGCACGGACACATGCCCACCGGCACGCACTGGCTACTGTCCTCATGCTAGGGGGGTGTGGGATGTACTCACCAGAGCTCCCTCTCGCGTCTGCCGGGGCGGGTCTCCTTGTAGCCGGGCTCGAACCTCACGCCCTTGTGGAAGCACGGACACATGCCCACCGGCACGCACTGGCTACTGTCCTCATGCTAGGGGGGTGTGGGATGTACTCACCAGAGCTCCCTCTCGCGTCTGCCGGGGCGGCACTCCTTGTAGCCGGGCTCGAACCTCACGCCCTTGTGGAAGCACGGACACATGCCCACCGGCACGCACTGGCTACTGTCCTCATGCTAGGGGGGTGTGGGATGTACTCACCAGAGCTCCCTCTCGCGTCTGCCGGGGCGGCACTCCTTGTAGCCGGGCTCGAACCTCACGCCCTTGTGGAAGCACGGACACATGCCCACCGGCACGCACTGGCTACTGTCCTCATGCTAGGGGGATGTGGGATGTACTCACCAGAGCTCCCTCTCGCGTCTGCCGGGGCGGGTCTCCTTGTAGCCGGGCTCGAACCTCACGCCCTTGTGGAAGCACGGACACATGCCCACCGGCACGCACTGGCTACTGTCCTCATGCTAGGGGGGTGTGGGATGTACTCACCAGAGCTCCCTCTCGCGTCTGCCGGGGCGGGTCTCCTTGTAGCCGGGCTCGAACCTCACGCCCTTGTGGAAGCACGGACACATGCCCACCGGCACGCACTGGCTACTGTCCTCATGCTAGGGGGGTGTGGGATGTACTCACCAGAGCTCCCTCTCGCGTCTGCCGGGGCGGCACTCCTTGTAGCCGGGCTCGAACCTCACGCCCTTGTGGAAGCACGGACACATGCCCACCGGCACGCACTGGCTACTGTCCTCATGCTAGGGGGGTGTGGGATGTACTCACCAGAGCTCCCTCTCGCGTCTGCCGGGGCGGCACTCCTTGTAGCCGGGCTCGAACCTCACGCCCTTGTGGAAGCACGGACACATGCCCACCGGCACGCACTGGCTACTGTCCTCATGCTAGGGGGATGTGGGATGTACTCACCAGAGCTCCCTCTCGCGTCTGCCGGGGCGGGTCTCCTTGTAGCCGGGCTCGAACCTCACGCCCTTGTGGAAGCACGGACACATGCCCACCGGCACGCACTGGCTACTGTCCTCATGCTAGGGGGGTGTGGGATGTACTCACCAGAGCTCCCTCTCGCGTCTGCCGGGGCGGCACTCCTTGTAGCCGGGCTCGAACCTCACGCCCTTGTGGAAGCACGGACACATGCCCACCGGCACGCACTGGCTACTGTCATCCAGCACCTAGGAATCAATAGTTACAGTCAATTTTACTTATAAATGAGATGCATATGAAAAGAAGTTTAATAGGGTGTGTGAAATAATCTATTTTTTGTTAGAAATTACAAAACTCCTCGCCAAAATCCCTCGCGAAGGGGATTTTAAAATTTTTGTCAAGAAAACCCTGCCGATAGTTAACATTCTATATTCTGTTGACAACAATTTCCATTATAAAATAAGTTCCATTGAAATTCCGTAATATGGCGAGGTTGTTTATTTATCTGGTCGGGCTTTATAATTTTCGCAGTTGATGATTAGGATAAGCCTCTGTCCTGCATGCTATAACAAACTGTATGGGATGTTGACCTGAAATGATGATGATGATGATTATTATTAGGATAACGCTCTGTCCTGCATGCTATAACAAACTGTATGGTATGTTGACCTGAAATGATGATGATGATTATTATTATTAGAATAAGCCCCTGTCCTGCATGCTATAAAAAACTGTATGGTATGTTGACCTGTCCGGGCGGGCAGGCGCAGCCCTCGACGCAGACGGGCCGGCACGCGGCGGAGCCCTGCAGCGCCACGTCGGTGCACGTGCGCAGGCAGCTGTCCGCACACACCGTGTACTCCTGACCCGCCGCGCACACAGGCTCTGGCAAACACACAAACATGACATTTTATTGGGATAATATATTTTATTAATTGACCTATGCTTGTGTCGAAAACACAGAACATTTAAAAGAGGTTAGAAAGGCGCTGTGGGCGGGGCAGGCGCGCCTAGGATATGAGCAAACGCTCATATCACTACGCAAAGACGCGATCGTGCTGTTTAACTCACACATAGCTATAAAAATGTACATCGGTATGCGTGCATGCGTATGAATCGTTCTATTTGAAATCGCGTGATTGAGCGGCGCTATGATTGGCTAGATTTGAAATTGCAAATATGTGCGTAAACTTCATCTTTATTTAAGTACAGATGTAGTGGAGGTGAAAGGTGGGGTGGAATCGACGACACCGGAATTCATACGAACGGCGCATTATCGCCATTCTAACCTCTTTTAAATGTTCTGTGGTCGAAAAGGTATGATAACTTACCGCAACAGCCTCCGTAATTGAGTGGTCAAAAGCTCGCCTGACGTTACGGAGGTTCCGGGTTCGAATCCCGCTAAGGACTCGTCGAACAAATATCACTTTGTGAGACTTTCCTCGTTTGGTTAGGATATTGCAGGCTGAATCACCTGATTGTCCGAACAGAAAGATGATTCCGTGCTTCGGAAGGCAAAGCCGTTGGTCCCGGTTACTATCTGCGGATGTAGTCGTTATAGGAACCATGTCGGAAGCCAAAGGCGGTTCTATAATTCACCAGGGTTTGTGAGATAGGTTAACCTCGAAACCCACACGACAAGCACGCAACTCACCGCTTTTTTTTTAATTGACCTGTGCTTGAGTCGAAAAAGTACGATGGATCAAGCTTCACCGGACTTGCGGGGGAGCAGAAGACTACCCCAAAGTATAATGTAGTCATGTACCAACGCGACTAGGGGCGGCTCGAGGGAGCCTCGGACCACGGCCTAGCGCGTTGATACGAAAAACATCGTGAAGATGACGACGCCTGAGGGGGGGCTCCGTCTCTGATTATTAGTTTAGATTTTGATTTTATTTACATAATTGTATCGTAATCGTCGTTAAACTGAGTCTAAACCACCTGGAACCATGACTGAATATTGTCACCAGAATCGTTACTTGAACAATATCATACAAGAAACCGTGTGTTTACAAAATGTACCTTGTGGAGACGCCAGTGACGTCACGAGCTTGTCTATCTTCGGGTACAGTTAAGAGGAACAACTTTGAATAAATAAATATGTGGGACATCTCACACACGGCCATCTGACCCCAAAATAGGCAGAGCCTGTACTATGGGTGTCAGACAGTTGATATACATACTATAAACGTGGTTCAAAAATGAGAAACGCGCCGAAAATATTTTATAACCAATCTTATTTAAAGCTTATTTATTCTTTATGAAAAGCCACGCTTTTATGTGCAAAACAATCGACAGTCTGAGTTCCCGCCATCCTTCATAGAGGTCGGCATAGCAGTTCAGCATAACAACCTTGCCAGCGCCATCTGTCTCACGTAGGTAGGAATCTCTTTGGTAGCACTGCGCTGGCTGTGGCCTTATGTCACATGAGTAGCCTATGTAGTCCCAATTCCTTCTTCGAATTAATGTTAGAAGGCGCTAGTATGCATGTTCAATTATCCATTTCTAACAATACATATATAAATATACAACATCCAGACACAGGGCAAACACAAGTGCTCATCACACGAATGCCCTGAGAGGGATTCGAACCCGCGACCCTGTGCTTCAAAGGCAGACGCAATATCAACTAGGTTACGGGGTATGTATTTTCGTAAAATGCATGGTCCAAAAAAAAACAAGGTCTTGCAATTAGACCACGTGACTGACACGAGCCTACGTAATTTCTACGTTATTTCGCCTATTCATCCTTGGTAAAATGTTATGATAACTCACCGCACTCTTGAACGTTGTACCGCCACTGTATCTTGACCCCATTTTTGGCGCAGGCCATGGCGTAGTCCCCCAGTACCGGGCACAGACAGCGCGCTACGTCCCCGCCGGCGCACGCGCACATATCGTACACGCAGTCCGAGTAGTACGGCTCCACGTCCACGAAACAGTGGCATTCTAAGGAGAACACACATTTACATGAGCCCTACATTACTAATTGTACTTTCTTTTATGGCTACACCATTCGACTTTTTGAGAATTCTCTAGCAGCCAAATTCATAAGCTTATCGCAAATACTACAGAAGAGACAATTTTATAAAAAAAAAACCATGAACTTTATAACGCAGATTAACAACAATAACATTAATTTTACATCATAACTCCCCCCCCCATCTCCTCGTCTCCTGTCTTATTTTCTTTGTTTTTTTTTAATATATTGATTTTACACCTATACTATTACATGTGGAAGCTTATTATTAGCCTCAGCTGTTTTTATATAAAATAGTCTATTTGTGAAACTTTAGTGCTGTTAGCTTCCCGAAGATATTAAAATAAAATAAACATTATAGACATGTAAAAACATAATGTAGACTATCTTTCTTCGTGATCATCTATCACTCTACAATTCTACGCGAGAAAGCGTAACAGACGTATGTACTTACTTTATAATATAAAACGCGCTCTACACGGCTCAGTCATTCTGACACCCAAACCTCTAAACCCTAAGATAAACAAAAAGTATACCATTTTTTTTCTCAATTATCACTGACCTTCAAACAGCTGACTCTTCAACTTGCTGCAGTACCTCTCGGCCGCCTCCTTATTCTCCACGTTGGCCTTGCACGGGTGCTCCGGCTCCTGAAGGTCGATGTCCTCGCAGAACTCCCTGGTCTTCCACTTGTTGGCGAACGCGTACGCTGACTGCTCAACGTCACCCTCGGGCGTCAGGAAGTCGTCTTTTTGGTTCAGGTTAAAGGTTCCGCACAAACCCTAGTTACAGAAGAAAATAATAGTACTAACTTGTAATGAAAGGACACTCACCCCCCCGCCCGATATAGCGCCCCACGCCCCGCACCCCGCAGGTACCGCGGGACTCTGTCGGTGGTGTTCGGGGGTGTTTTACATAGCGCCTAGCGCCATTGACTTGTAGTTGATATTCAGTTGTTATTCAAAAAAGAAGTAAGTTGTCAAAATGCGTTTTCTGTATGGAGTGACCGCCCATTGCCGTAGTTGAAATGGAATAAGAATGTTCATTGCCTAAAACATTAACAGCTCATATATGTCTCCATTTCATTTCCACCGAGCTGACTCTGAAATCAGGGTGAATAGGCCTTAGTGTGCGGGTCAATTTCACACACAACCTTTGAATTATTTCGCAGGTGTGTGCAGGTGTCCTTACGATGTTTTCCTTTACCATAAGAGCGTCAATGAATTCGAGAATCGAAAACTCATTGAACCCGCGAACTTTCGAATGAAAGTCAACGGCCTTAGCCACTTGGCAACTGACGCTTATCATCATTGTCTAATTCCCAATAGAGATAGCTTCCTTTGATAGAGCCGCCTTTTGACGCTTGCGTATGTTTTGTATTGTTAAAAGCTTCAATTTTTCTTGTGTGTTAATTACTCAGTGTTGCAGTTCGTTATGTTTTTACGCAAAAACAACAAATTGCATTACCTTAGTCTTTTCATGGAACTCTGGCGGTACGTCAACGTATACCCTGGTGTTGCCATCCCACCACACGTCGATTTTGTTAGGTAGTTGCACTAAAAATATTAATATAGGTCATTTTAGATTTTCTCCTATCCTATTTTTAATAATACGTGTGAAAATATAATATTCGTTATGCTAGGTAGAAACAGAATATATTGTCCATTGACCAGGATATACCTTACCTTATCAGGTAGGTATTAGATGAGTATCAAATGGTTGTCATGTGGGTATTAACTGGGTATCAAGTATTATAACAGATGGATAATCAGAGATTGGAAAGTAAAGGGAGATTTTATCAAAACTATTTTTATTTTTATTTTTTTATCTTAACTTTATTCTTAACTTCGGACAAAGGAAAATTAAAGGAAAATATCGGTGCATAGAACAATAGGTTAGAAAACGGCCCCCTCTTCACGACCACTGATTATAAGTGTAACACGTGGTATCAGGTAGATATTTAACCTATGAGGAAGAGGGATGCAGCTCGCAGACATATCTTTCTTATCAGGTGGATATCAGGATAATACTCATATTAGGTGGTATCAGGTACCATTTATTTTTGACAATATGTTGAGACAGAAAATAATCCTTATAATGAAGCCTATCGATCGGTATGATAAAACTACAGGGTTTTTTTTTCTCGTGTAGCGGGTTTGGTTTTTTTTTCATGGTTGCACCGGGAATGGTTCAACCATGTAATTATTAAAAAATGTATGAATGCAGTTTTAATAGTTTTTAGAATTAAAATAAAGTCTTCTTTCAGTAAATGTTCTATCTATTTTATCTTTTTATTATATATTACTATTACTCTATCTATTTTTCTATCTACATACTATATACTACTATTCTCTATATACTACTATTCTATCTATTTTATATATTTCTATCTACAATATTTAAGGTACTTTCCATCCATGTGGCATAGCCGTGGGACGCCCTGTATAACTCACCCATGGTCTAAGGAAACAAGGTCTAACCATTAGACCACGTGACTGACACGAGCCTACGTCATTTTGCCTATTCATCCTTGTCGAATGCGTGTAATAGACAAAGATGAACAGCGCAAAATGATATAGGCTTGTGTCAGTCACGTGGTCTAACGGTTAGACCTTGTTTCCTTGGACCATGATGTCACCTATGAGGAAGAGGGAGGACGCAGCTCGTATCCTCACGTCTCCAGCCATGACCGGGAGGGCCGAGACCTCTTGCCCGTTGACCAGGATGTATCCTCCTTGCTTGAGGTGGATATCCACGTTGTTATACTTCACGTTGACGGCTTTGGTACAGGAAGGCTTGCCGGCGCCTTTGTACGGGGTTAGGTTCATAGCCTGAGGAAAAATACGAAGATAGCGTTACTGTCGTGATAAGTTGATAGTCGTTTGCCCCAAAAGGTATTCGCCCAATCGAACGAAATGACTACTAAAAAATATTATATACTTACTTACTATTATTACTTAAATAAACATTAGATTAAAAATAAAAAAACCCTAGCGACAGGACCGTTAATTAGATCCTTTCTACAACTAGAAAAGAGCTGATAATCTTCAAATCGCTGAAGATATTTTCTTGGATCATAGCTAAGAACACTCTCGATTGTGACATCTTGCAAAAAAAAACTGGACAAAATCGGCGCATCCGTTTAGAGTTACGATGCTACACACAGACAGACATACACACACGCAGACAGACAGACACGTCAAACTTAGACACGATAACCCTCTTTTTCGTCAGGGGTTAAAAAAAAATTATAAATACATTTAGTAGATAGATAGATAGATAGATAAAAACTTTATTGGCACACAAAACACAGGCAGCACAAACATCTATATTGCTAATTTTGTAAAGACAGCATCAAAGTTATACACAAGCAAAATCTATGGGTAGACAGACATACCATTTAAAATCATTTAAACCTAAATGAAAAAAATGAAAAAAATCCTGTAATTTAACAACAACAACTGGTTTTTTTTTTGGTTTTTTTTACTGTAAATTTTTACCACACATTACACATTCACAAGTTATATATAAGTTACTAGCGACCCGCCCCGGCTCCGCACGGGAAAATGGTTATTGTGGGTTATCCTTCAGTATATTATGCATGTATTATACATATAAACCTTCCTCTTGAATCACTCTATCTATTAAAAAAAACCGCATCAAAATCCGTTGCGTAGTTTTAAAGATTTAAGCGTACAAAGGGACATAGGGACATAGGGACATAGGGACATAGGGACAGAGAAAGCGACTTTATTTTATACTATGTAGTGATAATATTACCTCAGTGATAGCTCCAGAACAAGCGACGTTCTCCGCTTCAATAGTAACGTTGTCAGTCCGTAACATGTCGTAGGTACAGCGTCCCATGAAGTCGTACTTGGTGCCATCGAAGGTGGTGTAGTGGGGGTCTCCCATGGCGCTACAGCGGGCCCCACACGGCGCCTGCGTGCAAGTCCACTCGCCGGCTTCACACACACTAGGGGGGGGGCAGATAAATAAATAAAATAGTTTATTTCACAATTTAACGGTTACAATTAACACGTAGCTGAAGTCTCCTTTTAAGCATTTTGAAGCCTGTGTTAGGAGACTCCGCTCCTCCAATTAATAAAAGTTTACAAACTAACAAAATAAAAAAGAATAAGATTAGTGGGTACTTATGCTAATTAACATATAATGTTCGTATGTGTGTTTAGGCATGTGTCTGTTATATTTGCGTTTGTGGTCATGTGTACCGATATACAAAGAGATAGTCAAAGGTTACACGCTCAGTCTGGAAAATAAGGTTTGCAATTAGACCACGTGACTGACACGAGCCTACGTCATTTCTACGTCGTTTTGCCTATTCATCGTTGTCGAATGCGTGTAATAGACAAGGATGAACAGCGCAAAATGACGTAGGCTCGTGTCAGTCACGTGGTCTAATTGCAAGACCTTGTTTTCTTGGACTATGGTCTGGCGTCAGTCTGGTCCAATCAGGCTGCTCAGAATGACGAGAGAATTATCGTCTAACCGATTGACTGACGGACTGATGGTTATATTATTACCGTGTTTTTCATCCATTATTCTGGCATCAGTCTTAGCCGGACCAAACTGATGGACTGAACTGACGCCAGACTGAGCGTGTAACCAACGACAGTATTAAAGATTTTACAATCACAATCAATCAGCAATCAAATAACCATTGTTCGCGCACCATCTAGCGTGCGAAGTACGCAACCGGCCCGACAGAGGACATTCGTACAACTTACTTCCATCGCATGTTGTTGGAAATTTTTCATGTATTTACTTAAATTATCAAAAAATATAGATTTCATAATAAGTTTCGTCGTTTTAAATCTTGACTCCAAACAACCATTATAGTTAAGATATAGTATGTAGTTCTAACTAGAGAGTGAGGGTTGCCAAGGAGCTGACGGACGAGTTTGCGGTTGTTACTGGACACAAGGAGATGCCGGCGCAAGACCGAGATAAGTAGCGAATTCTAGTGTCGAGGCCAAGACCCACTCGGGGTCGCTGAGCCACTAGAGTGGCTTGTAAGTACGAGTATGTAGTTCTAACACAGTCGAAAAAGGGATTATAATAACGCCGCCACCGTCTTGCGAAACGTAATTTTTTACTGTCTCTTTCTCAAATATCGAGAACCGCCCTCGTCCATATTTAAGTCCTTGTCGGAATGTACTGTCCATGTCACATTTACGAACAAATATATTATGTTGTATGAGCCTTGCCTCCAGATCGAAACACCCTGCCATCAATAAACCTCAATAACTGCGTTGAGAAAAATAACCCAAAAAAACCTTACCAAGTATTACACTCCTTAGGAACAATTTTTCCAGGTTTGAACACCTTGTTTCTCAGTCTGCAAGGGCACTCGCTCTTGGGTATACATTTGCCCGCCTCCATCAGAGTCCCTTCGGGGCAGAAACACCCCTCCACACAAGTGCTGTTGTCTATGGTGGCGATGGCGGGGAAGGCGCAGCTTGGCTGGGAGTCTGGCCCGCATGCTTTGTAGATCTTGCCTTCTGGGCACTTCATTGCTGGGGAGAAATGACCAAATGAGTTTTTGGACTTAGATGAATGTTCAATACATGATTATCTTGATGACAAAGATAATAAAAGACGACTTCACGTTGTTAACCACAATACCACATAGATATGGTCTAAAACAATAGACAAACAATTACAAACAAACAAACAGCTAATTTTAAAACTTATTTAAATTATATTTTGATCCTATTACATAATATTCTGTGTAATAAATCAATTTTGAGTATACGTTCTGATTTTTATTTATTTATAGACCCAAAATTACATTTAAAAGTACTTACGGCAAGTGTCAGCGTCTCTCCAGACCTTCATGTCTTCAACACCGTTCCTCAAACATTCCTTAGCGTACACTGATACTGTTGCGCACGCACAATCTTCTGGATCTAAGCAAATAAAAACAAATTAACAAAACTATCAGTTCTACAATAAAGATTGATTGAGGCGACAAAGTTACATGTTTTCAGAAGAGGTTTCATGATTCTCCTTTTTAATTCGAAACGAAAAAAGAAAATGTTTCGGAGCAGGGACTCTAAACCCGTTCAAATAACTTAGTGTAAAACGGCCGCCTCACATTATAAAAGGTCCGGGGTCTAACCACGTCAAGTAAATATTACTGAGACTTTCTCTAGTTTGGTGAGCGCAATGCCGGCTAAATCACATTATTTTCCGATAGTAAAGATGATTGTATGCTTCGGAAGACATGCCTTTGGTCCCGGCTACTATCAATTGTTAATGTGCCAGATCAGAAAGCTTAAGCAGCTCAATCATTCTGAGATTGAGATTTTGTGAAGTAGGATAACTCGAAATCTACACGATAAGCAGGCATTTGAAGAACTAGAACTTGAATCTACTGAAGGTTGAGTCGCTTGCCTTATCTCAATCCGTCCAAATAAGATGACCATTACTCATTAAGGCTAGCGCTCCTTGTCCTTGCCAGGGATCGAAACCGGTTTTGAAAACCCTGTTAATATCGTTCGAAAAACAGATATAATTCCGTTCCCCAATTAACCGGCAAGATGGAACTTAATGAAAGAAATCAAAAATATTCTGGTTACCCGGTTTTTGATAAAGAACGGAATGAAACCGGTTTCAATCGGTTTTATAATTATTAAAGTAATTGTTTTTGCGGCAGGCGAAGGCCAGGGCTGCCGGTTGCTTTGCATATCATGTTCCCCTAGGACTAAACCTACCCTTAGTGATCTTAGTTAGAGCTATAGTCGGATAGGGTTTGAACTAGCGTGATTTAACAAGTGTATGAAAAACTGGTTCCGATCCCTGGTCCTTGCCAGCCCCGGCGCACTCCTCGCTCTCGCTCCAGAATGTACCTACGCCGGGCAGTTAGTAGGAAAAACGCGCGCGCTTGTGGCGACGCTATTATTTATTCTGTGGTAATACGGACTCTCACGGCGCAGTCTTAAGGTGCATTTTGTTTTAATACGAGCGCTACAAACGGTAGGCTATTATAGCCAGGGTCACGTTCGACGCGTTTTTGTAATTTGAACGTTAGTGGCGTGGTAGCTAAAATTAAATTCGCACGTTTGCTATCAGAGAGTGCGCCTTCTGTACCTACTCGTAGTACTATTATTTATTGTGCCCTTGCTGAAGACGGAGCATGAACAGCTGGGTTCAACTCCTCAATATATAACCATCACTCACTGAGGCTGTTTGCGCAGGCGCAGTAGTCCCACTGGCAGGTCTGCATGAGCTGGCTCACGTCCATGACGCGGGAGCACCGCCGGAACTTTTCCTTGCTGAAGATGGAAGCGCAGAACAGCTGGGTTCAACTCCTCAATATATAACCATCACTCACTGAGGCTGTTTGCGCAGGCGCAGTAGTCCCACTGGCAGGTCTGCATGAGCTGGCTCACGTCCATGACGCGGGAGCACCGCCGGAACTTGTCCTTGCTGAAGACGGAGCATGAACAGCTGGGTTCAACTCCTCAATATATAACCATCACTCACTGAGGCTGTTTGCGCAGGCGCAGTAGTCCCACTGGCAGGTCTGCATGAGCTGGCTCACGTCCATGACGCGGGAGCACCGCCGGAACTTGTCCTTGCTGAAGACGGAGCATGAACAGCTGGGTTCAACTCCTCAATATATAACCATCACTCACTGAGGCTGTTTGCGCAGGCGCAGTAGTCCCACTGGCAGGTCTGCATGAGCTGGCTCACGTCCATGACGCGGGAGCACCGCCGGAACTTGTCCTTGCTGAAGATGGAAGCGCAGAACAGCTGGGCGCGCCTCAACTCCTCACTCTTGGAAGAACACGCGCTGGTTTCCATTGGGTTGTTCGTGCAAACATCTGGGTGGAGATAAAATTTGGTTGAGCCAGATAATAATAATAATAATTTTATTTAAAAACCAATTGTACAAATTATAATCTAGACAAAGAATAAAAATTGGAGCAAAATAATGTACGTGCCCAAGCTAGGGTAGATCCCTGTGTTATGGGCAAATAGAAGGACTTAATCTAACATAACAAAATAATAATTTGTGAAAACATCTAAATAGTAAAAATTCAATATAAAATAATTTAATACAATTATGTAATACTATATCAGTAAGTAAGTATACAATATAGTAACTTCTCTGTGTCTTCATCGGATAAATATAAGCAGATGTTCTGAAGGAAAGCATCAAACCGCCTCTGTGGAACATCCGTTTGAATGCTACAGTGACATACACAAATACACTTCAAACTAATAACCTATTTTCGGGATTAAATGGAGATTTTAGTAGATGAAGTCTAAAATCCAGAGGGGCTACTCTTGACGGCGATTCCGATCCGTCGACATTTGAGATCGGGCGTTTCGTACTCTCAAATGCCACACTACACTAGCGCCACCTTGGTTTCATATTGGGCGGATATTGAGTGAACTTAATGAAATCGGACATTTGTCAACTCTTGGCGGGCATATTTTCAAGAGTAGCGGTTTAAAATTGACTTAGGTATTGCATTGGGTTGAAATCGAGATCGATATTGATTTCAAGAGTAGATCCCCAGTACATAAAATGTTCATTATCAGTTTACATAAATCCTTTGACATAATATAATTAAATTTAAACTCCAGGTAAATGGAAATTTAGAGTCGTAGAGAGGGTGGTTAATATTAGCTATAGACCCTTGATAAAACTGCATCTTTTTTTATCCAACATTGGCAATTGCATAGAGGAATTTTCTCACCTCCAATCTTATTGGTCTGCCAGCTCGCTTCGAACACCGACTGCGTGGGTGCTACGGCCCCGTCTTTGGTCAAGAAGTCGTCGTCCTGTTGGCTGTTCAGGGTCCCGCATAAACCTTCCGTGTTGTTCCACACTTGCACTGTGCCTTCAATCACCACCAAGTTCTACAAGGAAAACGTTATTGATAATCTGTATCGTAAATTAAAACATGACAGCTAGAAATTATTTGATAATGAGAAAAAGATTAGAGTTTAAGATCTTTGATCAAGACTGCTTTTGTTTTAATGGTATTTTTGAGTAGGCCCTAACAGCCCTTCTAACAACAGGTATGTATATTCATAATTTCATTAGAAGATATTGAGCTGAACTTCTTATCAGCATAAAAAACTCTACAGTATAATTATAGTTCCGGCGAAATTCGCAAATCGGTGCAAGATTTACAATAAAAAACCTGATAAGTAATTTACAAAGTGATTAAGACAGAATTTTGCAGAATTTCAAAATGGGTCCATTATGGAGTCAAATAAAAAAGTAAAATCTATATGCCAGAAAATTTTAAAAATCATTTTGCGCCCCCATTACAGGTTTTACTTTACGTTGGTTTTTATACTCACGTTGGTGTCCCACTTGATGGTGACTCCAGCGCCATCTAGGCTGGCGACCACGAACTCGCTGAGCATGGCCACGCGGATGCCCGGCAGCTCGGCGGGAATCGGGATCAGCCGCTTAGTGTTGCGGAATATCACCGCACCATCCTCTGTAATATACCATGTGTCATCCATTGTCTATCAACATTATTGTGATTTGGTTTCACCCTGATTTCAGGGTAGAGCCCCTTAGTGGGAACGTATCACCTAAAGCTACGTTATTATAAATCGACTCTAACGTTTTCAAACTATAAAAAAATACAAAAATCGTACTTAATCGACGTTAAGATTTGCCTTGTGACAACAAATTTATTATATTGTCCTTGTGAATGACTTTCACATGGATAAAGAATTTAATATCAAACTTGACAAAAAAACAAAAACAAAATCAAAGAGATTTGAAGAGCCGCTTCGAGCGAAGCGGCTCTTCAAATCTCTTTGGTACCAGTACATGACCACCTTTTTTCAACCAATAGGAAGCGACTTCCGGATGTCAATTGACGAAAGTTACACTGTCATGATAAAAATAAAACAAAAAATAGCATACAATAAAAAAAAAAAATTAAAAAAAAAAAAAAATTTAAATTTTATTTTTTTGCGTGGTGGTCAGCTTTTGGGGCCTGGTCAGCTATTGGTACATTACCCCCCCCCCCCCTACTAGAAATAAAAACTTGTGGTAGCTTACCGCCAACACTGAGCACGTATGGTTTGTCCTCGAGGTAGACTGTGAGCTCAGTGGGGCAGTAGGCGTGCCTCTTGCACTGCGGCTGCTGTACAGCCACCGTGAACTTGTGGACGCGGCGCTCGCGCAGCAAAACGTGCTGGCAGGGCGACTCGAAACTAATATAACATTGTATAGGAATACAGTTTATAATGAAACTAGTTCTTTAAAATGCTTAAAAATCTATTGCGATTATAAAAAATAACAAAATGAACCCGACAAAGATACGCAGGTTAGCTAGGTGAGCGAATGTCAGCGAGTGCGGCGTTGGAGGGGCAGGGACCGCGCAAAGTCATCTTCCGCGCCCCCGTGCTCCTGCTTCGTCCCGCTATGGCCTTAGTGGCGTGAACAACATTATACTTTTTAAAACTTTCACGGTTGTTTTCATAACTATTAAGATTTAAAACGGGATATTTACCGTGGTGTCAGTGAATATGAATATGAATATTTTGATGTCGTCCCGTGATCATGCAGTTGCATGCATCGAAATATCAGGCACTCACACAAAATAAATACCACGGTAAATATCCCATTTAAATCTTAATAGTTATAAAATAAAATTATTGTACAGTAGCCAGCACATACGGCTGGAAATGTGGACCTTGAGAGCGCCCGTAGCAGTCCACTGCTGGCCATAGGCCTCCCCAAGTGTGCGCCACAATACAGGATCCTCCGCTGCTCTCATCCAGCGACCGCCATCCACCTTTTTCAGGTCGTACCCCAAATTCACGAATAAAATATTTGTATTTTGTATTTCTATTTGTCGGTCTATCCGTCGGTCGGTATTTCGTAGCGATAGAGGTGAACTTCGTAGTGCGAATGTCCAACCGCATGTGCTAGCTTCTGTACATAGTCAGCACATGCGACTGGACATTATTATCTTCATTGCTACTTTTCGTAGCAATAGGGGAAAATTTCGTAAAACCAGTGTCCAGCTGCAAGTACTGGCTTCTGTACTAAGAATTGAAATCATTGCTCTGGAAAAGGTTCAAAAGAAAATGGCATTTACGTGCGATTTAAATAGGTTTTCACGATATGTTTACTTCAAGAACGATAAAACCAAAGATGTTTCGTATCTAAATTAATTCGTCTCGAATAACGAAATAGTTTAGATTTGATATTTTAATGTGACATTAATTTGTTATTTATTTAGTTAAATCACTTAATTTACTACTTCGTAAAGCAAATGGTGAAAGTTTAGCACTACTAAATCCTACCTGTAAATTTTTCCATCAAACGTCTTGTAATGCGTACCAGCCCAGGTCAAACAAACGCCACCTTTTGGTGAAACGTCGTGCACTACAATCTTCAAAGGCTTCGTTGTAAAACCAGTTTGTCCAAATCCACTTTGTTGTTCAAATCCTCCATTTTGTTGCTCAAATCCACCACTTTGTTGTTCGAATCCGCCACTTTGTTGGTCGAATCCGCCACTTTGTTGCTCAAATCCACTACTTTGTTGCTCAAATCCACCACTTTGCTGTTTAAATCCGCCACTTTGTTGCTCAAATCCACCACTTTGTTGTTCGAATCCGCTACTTTGTTGTTGTTGCACAATAGCTGGACCTTCACTTGAATGCGAGTGCGAGTGAGATTCGAAGGAAGTCTAGAATAACGACGAAAACAATAAATTTGAGTTTTAAAAAAAAGATTAAAAAATATATAAAAAGCGAAAGAAGACTGCAAGTTACCTCACTGTGATGGTGGGATTGTACCACATAACGTTCACCTGAAAAAAAAAAAAAGTATAATAATGCATATGTATAAATATAGCATTGTCTCTTTACCATTATTACGAATCGTGGTACTTTTTGTAAATATTGTGATCTGATCACTGTTATTATACCTACTAATAATTTATATAATTCAATATTTAAATACACGAAGTATGTGTGTGAGATTTATGTCACTTACTGAAAACGTATTGATAAACGACTGTGGTTCTAACTGAAGGACATTTCTGCTGCTAAATAGAATACAAGTTAAGCTGGTGGCATTTCCGAAGCAGCTGTAGCCATCGTTGAACGTAATTTAGACTCAGGTCACTTACTACTGAAGACGCATTGAGGAATTGGCTGTGGCTGGAAGACGCCGGTTTTATAAGTGCACTTGTAGGAGTCAAAAGGCGGAGATCTAAAGGATATTTTCTACGAGACGGGACATAAGAGAAGCTGGTGGCATTTCCGAAGCAGCTGTAGCTATCGTTGAACGTAATTTAGACTCAGGTCACTTACTACTAAAGACGCATTGAGGAATTGGCTGTGGCTGGAAGACGCCGGTTTCATAAGTGCACTTGTAGGAGTCAAAAGGCGGAGATCTAAAGGATATTTTCTACGAGACGGGACATAAGAGAAGCTGGTGGCATTTCCGAAGCAGCTGTAGCTATCGTTGAACGTAATTTAGACTCAGGTCACTTACTACTAAAGACGCATTGAGGAATTGGCTGTGGCTGGAAGACGCCGGTTTCATAAGTGCACTTGTAGGAGTCGAAAGGCGGAGATCTAAAGGATATTTCCTCTAGACAGGACAAAATAGAAGCTGGTGGCATTTCCGAAGCAGCTGTAGCCATCGTTGAACGTAATTTAGACTCAGGTCACTTACTACTGAAGACGCATTGAGGAATAGGCTGTGGCTGGAAGACGCCGGTTTCATAAGTGCACTTGTAGGAGTCAGCAGGTGGGGTGCTGAATGGTATTCCTGCGGGACAGGACAGCGAGCAGGAGAAGCTGGTGGCATCTCCGAAGCAGCTGTAGCCGCCGTTGAACGCTAACTTGCGGATGTCGCACACGCTTGCCGCTGGAGGGTAGAAACGTTTGTTGTTACTTCTCTTCTATACGTAGAGTAAATTCCGTTACCGCATTTTTATTTTGAGACGCAATATGTGAACTTAGGCTGATAAATATCATACAAATATATACTATACGGTAATTTAAGATAGCGAAATTTTAAAATTAAGGGTAGCTATAATCATACAAGTCGATTTATTGACCTATGTTTTTATTCGCAGTAAGATTTTACAAATCACTTTTCGACGTCGAGGCGAGTTCACGATTTGGCTGTCATCTGTGGAGAAGAACTCGCCGGAAGAAACTCCACAGGCGTTGCATCTTTTCAAAATATTTTACAAATATCTATTCTCTTAATATCTTAGGAATAACCTACATACTTTATAAAAGCAATGACAAACGAAATATACATTATTCAAGTGGCATATTCGTCAACAAAGCTTCTTACGAGAAAAAGATCACCGAATGAAAAACCATGATATTTCAAAATGACTTACCGTACTGGCACTGAGGCCCGCGGTAGTCGGCTGAACACTGACAGGTATCCACAGCCAAGCAGACACCTCCGTTCAAACACGGCGGGTTACATTGCGGCTCGCAGTCCGGTATGGCGGCCAAAAGGGGCGTGTTCGGCTGCCACGTGCCGTCTAAGCCACAGGTCAAGCTTGTAGCAGTGGTACCAAGCCCTGCGAACTTGTAGCCTTCGATACAGGTGATTGTGCAGAACCTAGAGAAACGATGTCTGGATCAAGGCCTGGTTAAATGATGTGATGATGACATAGAACCAACCCGAACCGTGGTCTGAGGAAGGAACGCAGTCATGTGATTTTCGGCTTTAAATTAGAAAAGGTGTCCTATGGCCAAGTGCAGGGTAAGCTGAACACACGCACTGCGATACTGTCCGTTACTTGCTTCATGATTAAAAGCTCATATCTATAGAAATCAGGGTGAGAATAGGCCTTAGTCGACCACGCTGGTCCAGTGCGGGTTGGTCAACTTCACACATAACCCTTGAATTACTTCGCAAGTGTATGCAGGTTTCCTCACGATGTTTTCCTTCACCATAAGAGCGTCGAATAAACGTACATTGAATTCGAAAATTGAAAACACATTGGTACGTGCCGGGTTCGAACCCGCGAACTTCCGAATGGAAGTCAACGGCCCTAGCCACTTGGCCACCACCGACGCTCTTACCCATATGTTACAAAACAGTTATTAAGATTGATATTAATACCACCCTCCCGCATCCATTGCTTATAGTTTCCAACACTGCAGGGTTGCCTGGATTGCTCTAAGCAATAAGGCCGCCTTTTGCCTAACCTTTTATCCATGTACTGTAAATGTTTTGTGTGCAATAAAGTAGGTAAATAAAAATCTCGACGTCCTCGACGTCGAAAAGTGATTTGTAAATCTTACTTCGAATAAAACATATTTCATTTTTTTTTTCATTTCATCTTATTATAAATACTGCAACTGATTTAATCATAATAATGCGACCAGCGCTCCAGAGGGCGTAGCTTGGGTTGGCCCCCCAAAAGGTGGACCGACACGATCTGGTGAAGGTCACTGGAAGCCGCTAGATGCGAGCAGCGTAGGACCGATCGATGTAGAATGTAATCCCTTTTCCATTGCTTAGATTAGCTTAATGTACAGGACATTGTTTGAGACGAGAGCCGGTCTTGGTTTAAGCAAAGCTTATTTACTTCACAAATGACGTCATTAAGTGTTCTATGGGAGTCTATAATAATAATAATATACTTAATTGACACCAAGAAAAACATTACAGAGAAAAAATATAACAAATTAAATTAAAGAAGTCAACAGGCGGCCTTATTGCTACGGTAGCAATCTCTTCCAGGCAACCTTTGGGTCTGGATAAAAAAGGGGAAAACTGTGCGGGTCTATGATGAATAGAGAAATATATTTAAATTTGAGATCTTTGGGAGAGGTCTTTGTCTAGCAGTAGACGGCGACAGGCTGAAATGATGATGATTATGATGACTTACTCGGAAGAGCATTTCCTCTTGGAGTTAGCGGGTAGCGGCGGGTAGGAGAGGCAGGGTTTGGACTCCAACTCGCAGAACTGCCCCTTGAAGTTGGCAGGGCATCGGCAGGTGTTGGTGTCCACACAGATCCCATTGTTCTTGCAGTCCGGCTCGCACTTGGCTACGATACAAATACTTCGAGAAAAAACTTTGAAACAAAAGCTTGTGAAACAAAATTGCACAACGTTTCCATGAACCATTACAGTCCGATGAATAACTAAATTTATCATTTTACAATAGAAAATAGCCACTTCAACTAGTTATAGTAGCTCTATAAATTACGTGTATGCTGGAATCAATAGAAACAGTATAAATAAAATAAAGCCAATGTATCTAATCAACTCCAATAATACGTTTACTGCTGAAGATTTAACGTAAAACTATCGAGAGTGCAAGATCTCATTAATTAAAAAGTAGACTTTATTTTATTGACTTAAGCTTGTGTCGCAATGTACGACGAATCAAGCTTCACCGGACTTAAGCTTCACCGGACTTGTAAAAACTAGACATTATAAATAGCGAAGACCTTGGCACTATGACCTGGCATGCATTTATCGTGCAGCATGCACTATCAACGACATTGATGGTATTTAGGTCGTAGGTCCCCGCGTCCCTAATGAGTAAACAGCGGCTATCGCCCGTCAGATTTGCGAGCGTTTCCGTTGCGCCCACGCATTCTCTAAATTTATTTATCGCGCGGCCGCTTTGTTAGGTAGGTAACTATTATTTTATAACAACTATTACAATTTGAGTTTAGCATTAATCGAAATAAATTTAACTTGACTTTATAAAGGAAAGGCTCCAATTATAATAATTATTATTGACGGGCGATATGAGTATATTTTGGTATAACGATGTTGCAAAAAGTATTTTATCCTATGTTAAATGAATTTGAAATTTTTGACAAGAGGTAAATGTAAAGATAGTGAATGTTTGTGCTTGGTCAAATGAACCTTTTTGAAAAAAGAAGAACGTAAGTGTAGTAAAATTATTCTTAAATCCGACCAGAAGAATAAAAATCCTCGCCATATTGCAGAATTTAAATTGAACATAGAGTTCAAAGAACTCCGAAGTCAAGTTGGCCGAAGCAACGACAATCGCCTCCGGTGGGGATTCTTGGATGGGTTGGAACTGAACCTGCGATGTGAGTGCGGAGTGACCCCTCAGACTATGGCCCACCTAACATCGTGTCCCGCTTGCCCTGCCACTTGTTCGGCACTGGAGCTGATGAATGCTGCTAACAATGCTATCAGGGTGATCAGGGCGGCAGAATATTGGGCCGACAAAATGGGTTAGACGCAGAATGTGCAATTCGCAAAATGAGCACTCGACGCAAAATAGGAATTTCGCAGTTGGTGCATTTCTCACAAGGGGCAATTCTCATAATGTGCATTTCGCAAAATGAGCACTTCGCAAAATGTGCACTTCGCAAAATGTGCATTTAGCAAAATGCGCACTTTTCTAGGGTGACTCCCAAAATAAAAGCGATATGAATTGTATTTAAAATAAAATAAACACTTTCACAAAATAACCATTTATTTAAAAAATATTAATCAAGACTAAGTTTTGATAGTCAAAAATAAATATTTCTGTCTATTCAGACATAAAAAGGATGTTCTTTAATGACAGATTTTGACTTTTAATATACATTATTCCCGAAAACTGGTACATAGCGCCGATGCTTTCGGATCGAGACGCAAGAAAAGTGAAAATTTGCTTACACCGACGACCATTTGCTCAAACCCTAGAAAAGTGCACATTTTGCGAAATGCACATTTTGTGAAGTGCACATTTTGCGAAGTGCTCATTTTGCGAAATGCACATTATGAGAAATGCCCCTTGTGAGAAATGCACGAATTGCGAAATTTTGCGTCGAGTGCTCCTTTTGCGAATTGCACATTCTGCGTCTAACCCGACAAAATATAGTAAATCTGACTTGCCATCGACACGAAAAGAAGAAGAAGAAGTTCAAAGAATACAAAGAATTAACTTTTGGATATTACATCACTTAGTTAAGTCAAATTTACATTATCTTTTCTGGCGTGTTCAAAAACTTGGCTGTCTTCTGTGGAGAAGAACTCGCCGAAGAAATTCCACAGGCGTTTACAAATTTTATGATGTCTATAGGTTAATCCTGACCTGACCACTATCAAAAAAGTAGCTTTCCCAAGATGTGAAGGCGTATATCGTATTAATAAGTGAGTGAACACACACGCCCTTCACGCTAAGTGAAGTAAGTATAAGACCATAGTCGCCCAACTCGTATCGACTGATTATCTCTACATTGCTTGTTTTCATAGTCTATTAATGTTTTATGTTTAGTGTCACTAAATAATATCATATTGTAGTGTACTTTAGGTCAATGGCGTTACTGAGGTCGGTCGATAACCTAAAAGACGAAAAAGAAGAAAAAGTGAAGAGATTGTTGTATTAGAAACGAATATAAGGAACTTACCCGTATAAGGCTGATTTGCATTATGATTGAATTCTTGGAAGGTCGGTCTGAAATTAAATTAATACATTAGAATGTGAAGTGCTTAGACGTATACATCCAATAGAATAGTAACACAACAGTAGGTTGTATATGCATATTTTTCTCTTTTTCTTTCAGTTTCATGGAAGTAGTCGAAGACCAACGTCAAACCTTAAAGTTAATTTAATTGAGCTGCACTATCAGGTAATAATACTAATTATTATAAACTACCCGCGGCAATCAACGCCTGCGTTTATTGTTGACTTTTCGTGCACAATTTCTGCTCAATAGTCTTGCCCCTGCACATCAGGGCTTTCTTCGTGAAAGGGGTGAAGACCCCTCAACCCCCTGCCATCTAATTTCTACTCAATAGTTTACACCTGTACATTTTTTTTTATTGAATTGACCTATGCTTGTGTCGAAAAGGTACGACCAATCAAGCTTCACCGGACTTGCGGGGGAGCGGAAGACTCTACCCCAAAAAAAGTCATATACCAACGCATCTAGGGGCGGCTCAAGGGAGCCTCGGACCACGGCCTAGCGCGTTGATATTGAAAAACATCGTGAAGACGCCTGAGGGGCTCCGTCTTTGATTTTCAATTTTGATTTTTGTTCTGGCCGCGCCCCCGCCGGCGGGTGCGGGCGTTGCTACCTGAAGGGTTACACCTGTACAACTGAGCTATCTCTGTCGACTTCGTACACCTTAAAATTATATTTGCTATAAATTTAAATAATTTGATTACGTAATTAACTAACTAAAACAACAGTAAAAAAGTATACAAATAAGAAACGTAAAAACAATACAAAAAGAGTTTTTTCTTCCCACCCGGGATTGAACCATGATCTACGCAGATGCGATGATATAGGTAACTAACAGTACTCCAGACCTCTACAGTTTTTTTTTTAGAAGAGGCAGTGTGTTTGTTTGTCCTTCTTTCACGTTGTGACAGACATCGGCATGTTTTTTTTTAATGGAGATAGTTTAGTGGCTTGATAGTAAGAGGCTACTTTTTGACGCGGGAAAATACCTCATTCCGAAGCTAGTAAATTATAAAGAGAAGAAGTAAACTTACGCGTGTCCAGACTGCGAATGCCAAGACGACTGTTCGCCATACGCTGTCTTCGTACCACCATACCCATTTTTTGTCCCGCTATAACTGGTCTTGGTCCCACTGTAGCTGGTCTTCGTCCCACTGTAGCTGGTCTTCGTCCCACCGTATCCGGTCTTCGTCCCAGAGTAAGTCTTGGTCCCGTAGCCTGTGCGCCCGCCCCTAGGGTAGTGTTGTGTTTTCGCGTAAGGAGGGGCGTAAGCGGGCGCTTGGACGTCTGATTGGCTGTAAATAAGTGTATATTTTCATAAGGCATTCCTATAGCACTGTAAATAATACTTGTGTTAGTAAACTAAACTAAAATTAAATTAAGCTAATTTGTGTTAAAAATTTAACAATCAAAAGAAACGTTAGAAGATTTTGTTAAATTTATTTTTCCACAGCAAGAATGTCTTTCGTGGTTCTTATCCCTGAATTGTTGCTTTGCTAGTGTTGCTATAATCCCCTGCCTGGCAGGCTGGTAGAGGATCTATTTGGATTTCGAATATAAGAAGCTATAAGCACCTAATCATTAAAGAAAGTTATACTTATTTATTTGCCAAATTACCAACGCAAACACTTGGTTTGCATGTTTGTATAGTTTGTAGAAACAATTGCAAGAACTTTAAGTAGGTACTTAATCCTTTTCTTAAATTAGGAATTTTCGATATAATTAAAATTATCATATAAATTCAAAATACGAGGTGAGAATCCGAACTATTGCGAATCCGACCAAGTAAGAACAAAATGTAGTAATAATAGGTAGTGTTTTTTTTAATATTTTGTGGGAATAGGTAGGTACAATTTAAGACGAAAATAAAAACTCACGTTTCTTGTGGCGGGGGTGGTCCTCCATAGCCGTAGCCCGCGTCACAAATGTAAATACCACATAACAAAATTAAAGCACGCGCTGTATTCATAACCACAACTACAACTTCGTTTTCTATTAATTTAAAATTGTCAGATGGACCACTCACTTACTCAACTCCAGCCACACTGAAGCTGAACTGAATCATGTACAATTAAATCACTTATCTCTGTTTAAATACATAATCGGAAATAAGTGAATAATACCATCCTCCCGATAAGAACAGATTTATCTACATTTGCAGGCTTTGCAGAAAAACAATTTAAATAATTACCATTATTGAGGAAGATTCAGGGATCACCCAAAAGTTGGCTGTATGGAAACTTTACCTCGATCTTATTTTTGGAGAAAAAAACATGACCAAGGAAAGGGCGCGTCTTTTTTTTACCTAAATACCTAGTGACGTATTTGATTTGACTTGAAATAAAATATTTTGTTTATTTAGAGATGCCTCCGTCTAATAAAAAGCGTCAGAGAAATAAAATAAATTTAAAACAGGTACCTAATTAAGGGGGCACGACAGGCTAGAAAAAAAATTAAGCACAAAAATCTTTTGTGCTCATCTCCTAGTCACGAGAAACGAACAAAGTATGTTTAGTTTTATAAATCGATTAATAAATTTGCATTGCAGAAAAAGCTATTGAAAGTGAGGCTAATAAAGATCAGCATGGTGATCGAAGATTACTTGTATAAGAATAAGCCAGTGACAACTACCGAAGCGAGGGCGTACGTCGAAGAGGTGTCGAACTACAAACAGCAATGCTTGGACGATGCTAGATCTCTTCAGGTAATATTTTTTAACTATAAAAGTTTACTTAAACTGTGTTTTTCCGCAGAATATTACTATTTACCTATAATTAATAGGATAGAATAGAATATACTTTATTGAACACCAGTAATAAATTAAAAACAATACAGTTACAACAACATACGTGTACAAATAGGCGGCCTTATTGCTAAAGTAGCAATTTCTACCAGGCAACCCATAATGAAATTTAATAATACTAGACTGTGTCCTAAAACTGCGATGGATACAAAATTCTACACTCTAAGACAGCTTATCCTCCACCAAATGTTCGGTCTATACCTTTTATACACAAGTAATTCAGTTAATAAATAAACTTAAGTAAACGGTAATCTTTTAGGTTATAGAAAAGATAACGCGGTGCATGAATTCAATGATAGCAGAGCAACAAGAAAACCATGCCAGCTGCATAGACTTCCAACAGGTATCTGAAAACTACTGTCCATCCCCCGTATACTCTATAGCCGAAGAAGATAGAACTGTACTGGACCAAGCACCTATCATGGATCACCTAAACCAAAATAGAGAAGTAGAGAAAGACAATGAAATTGAAACAATAGACTTATGTGATGATGAAAACGAGAATGTTATGAACATTGATGTTGATGTAGAAATACATAGAGCTATGTCTAATTTATCTATTAGAGAGAATACATTAGACACAAATAACCACAAGTCGAATACAATAGATTGTTCCCAGAGCATTCTTAAAAATTTCAATGAAAATAGACTCGCTGAAATAAACAATGTAGCAATAAAAACACCTGAACAAACAATGGGAAAATGTATCGAACACGAATTTGATAATGATTGCTCTCAAAGTGATCTTGCAATTTTAACCCAAAACAAAAAAACTATAATGAAAGATGGACTCCGCGAAGCAAGTATAGAGCCAAATAAAGTACCAAAAATTCCAAAGGAGAATGCTAAATATAAAAATAAAGACTTAAAAAGTAAAATTTCTATCAAGAACGTAAAATATTGCGATGAAATTAAAACAATTTGTTTGTTTGAAGATAATGAAAACAAACACTATCAGAAAAGGAACAATAAAAACAAAAAACAAAAAGATAACACCAACAGTACACTGAAAGAAAAAACAAAACGGAAAAAGAAAAATGCCAATTCAAACAGGGAAGTAACTGAAATACCAGTTAATTATTTTTCGAAGACTATTGATAAATGTGCAAGCACTGATACCAATATAAGCAAGAACGAAGCAGCCTGTAAGAAAGCACCGTCGCCTGATATTTGTTTATTAAGTAAGGAAAATAAACCAATATACAGTAAATCTATGGCGAAGATTTACAATACAAACATCGAAAATGATCTTTCGTGGGTTGAAAATATACGATATGTGAGAGAGATTTCTACAGAAGAATGCGATTATAGAAGTTTGGCAGATAATTTTTGGGAAAATTATGCCTTTCCAAACGATTGGAATGAAAAAGAATTTGATTGATACTACATAAACAGAACATAAAGAATGAAAACTCTAGACATGAGATTAGAACTTTAATAATAATAAGTTAATTATTGACATGAGCACAAATGACACAATTATTATAATAAAGCACAATAATCCACATTTAACTTTAGTGTCGTAATTTCATCACATAGGTATTAAACTTATCAAATTACACTACAATGTGATTATATCGCTTTTAGGTCCACGAGCTAGGCCCTTATATAATTTTAAGTAAAGGTAATAAACATTGAACACTTAAATACAAGAAAACATTATAAATAAATACAGTTTCGATTTATATTACAAATTATAATTCACCAAATAACAGTTAATAAATCATTCACAGCCTATTAAAATACAACGAACACAATCAAGTAGGAATGTGTGATTTGCGAGCTAATGTCGCACATGATATAAAATTATGTCACCACAGCTTAATGACGTCATGCAGGGTACAAGGTGTTATAGACAGCTAGCAAATACTAGAAAGGGCATTCTGAATCAACTATTTGGAGCAATTTTTCCTAATAAACTTTCCTTATAAACAAACAAAAATTCAATAGTCACATACAAATTCGTTATTTCAATTGGACAGTTTTCATGGAGAAGTATGGTTTACTTTTTCTTTTGTTCTTACTAAAGAGAAGAAAAATTGACTGAGTATCTTTTCAGTATTTGCTTAGTTATCATTGTAAGTGAAGAGTGACGATTTGAATGCCAGTATTCGAACCTGCGTTTCCTCGGAAAAACATAAAAGCATTTTCCAATTATGCTACCGAGGAGGTACACAATACGAGATCGAAGAAATTCATCATTGCTCATTTTTATAATAAATGAGTGTCAATGCTATATAATATGGAGAGCAATAATACCAAAGTTACTTTTATCGCAACTTAGAACGGAATGAAAATAAAAGTAAAGTCCGCGCTAAAGAGAAAATCGCTGGTGTCAAAATACTATAACACGCGGTCACACATACGTTCAATAATAACAACTTTACCAGCAAGTTAACACATCTTAAAATATATTATGACAACATTATAATATTTAATATTATACTATATCACTGAATTATTATGCAAAAGCTACACTAAATAACATTGAATATACCTACTTTAAAGAGCGCCATTTGGCTCTATAATCTGTCAAGTAGGTATATAATATGGTAAAGAAGAAAATCACTAGGCACCCTTGCATAAAATAAATTTTAATACATTTAAAATGTTTAAATTAATAAATTAAGTACAAAAAATGCAGCCGTCTTTCAATTTATTGGTACAATAAAGAGCACGCTAAGCTTAACACTTTAGAATTTGCACCCATCTAATGTTAATTAAATAAGGAATATAGTCGCGGTGCGCTTGTGCAGCTAACATTCCGCCTGTCCGTACATTATAGTTACTCAAAGGGCATAAATACGTGGTTTCATAAGTTCATGGGGTGTTACATATTATGGTTATTTATATTACGAGTAATTTTTTAATCTTTATCATATACCACGTTAGCTGGGTAATTGTAGCTAAGTTTACCACCACGGGTACTCATTTTAATACATTTATTATTTTTATACTTTTAACGATATACCTACCCAGCATTCCTCAATCTACCTTTAAATCCGTTCAATCTTTCAGGCATTAAATCTGAACAAATATATATTTATCTATTCTTTTTAATTTACAAAGTTATTTTTATTATTGACTATTACCGCTATAATAAACAATGTAATTAAGAACTATAGGTAGTGATCATCATAGTATCCATACTAATTACATTATATTTGGCTCTAATAATGTTTATTGTTAGTTCATAAGGGGTATTATTTCGTATTAACAGAACTCGTATTGATAGATGCATTATATTTTAAAACCTTCAAATTAAAGCTAATGAATAAATAAATAAACTACGCTTCAGCCTAAGCTAATCAGACTAACTAACATAATTTTAATATTTCTTTGCAATAATATTATTATTATTTACTCCAATAATCTAAATGTAATGTCAAATAAATAGTAGATTCAAAAGATCAAATTCGTATATAAACAAGAAATATTAACTATCTAAAGACCCTCCCCTCCTCATATACCTCGTTCCCTTATTGTAAATTTAAATCTACTGTAATTTCTGTTTGTCACATCATTAATAACAACCTGTAAAAAATACTGATTTGTTTAACTTGCGGGAGATCGTAAATGTAGGTTTTTTTTATTTTTTTATTTAACAGATTAATGACTCGCCGGATGTTTGCACTGGATACTGTAATCTCATTTTTGTAATCGGCAACTATTACCGGTGTCAAAAGGTCATGTACTCTCCTCTAACCTTCAATATCTTGGCAAATATGTCCATTCTCTTTCTCTCTTTATTTCTTTCTTTTTGTAATGTTCGTCGTTTCGAATCTATACCCAATAGCGTTTTTTTCTGTTCATTATTTATTATGCTTTATATTAACTTTTAATTAAATTAAAACTAGCCAGTAAACAAGTGTAAAAATTTATTTTGTTTATGATGATCCACTTTGGTGCTACTATCTTTTTTAGAGCGTCGTCGCATCTTTAAGTGTTTATGCCTGATTTAATAAAATGACAATTAAATCAACATTGTAGTTTCCTTTCTCTCTCTCTCACTCTTATGACTCTACAATGTCTCTGACTAGATCGATTTTCCATAGTTGTAATCTTTTAGAAGATATGTTGGGTTACTTATATATTTACAATTAAATACATTTCTTTTAAATTTACATTAAAAGTCTGGTAAAATCACGTTATAATGTGAAGAATAATTTCAATTTTTTTTTGTGTTTTTTCTTCATCAAAAGGCGAGAGCATTTATACATAATTTAATGCTTAGTTTATTCTAGCTGCTTATTTACAGTGCAGGCTTAGAGTTGACGGAAAATTAAAATAAAACGTAATATATGCGACGACTTTAGGGTTTCCTCGGCGAGTTCTTTTTCACAAAAATACGCACCTTGATTTAGGGAGCTTGCCAAAAAACATCTTTGATTTAACACGACCAGAAGTTGAAATAAATATTTTGACCACCTTGTAATTTCGGTTCAAACGTGAAAAGTAACAATATCCTGTCAAATTTCTAGTGCTGACTTCAAATTGAATACCTATCTAGCGCCTAAGCCCACAAATCGTAATCCTTTATAGCTGCTTGGTCGAGTACATTTGCTATTAAAAGCTGAACTTCCCTCTGACTTTGAAGAAGCCCATGCTGGTTTTGTTGTGCAGTAGCGAGGTGACCCCGAGGTAGCTCTGTATGACTATCGGCGAGTGGTGGATGCAGCAGGCGGATGACGGCATGGCTTCAATCGCTCGCTGCAGCTTCTGCGCGAATATTTCCATGTCGTACGTTTCGCGTTCCTCGGACGCGCCTTCCCCTGGATAACGAAACAATTTTAGAATACACTAACACACATTTTCACGGGATTTTCTCTACGATTTAGTTTTCAATTGAGCTTACCGATTGTGTGTGTGTGTGTTAGTGAGTGCGTTAGTGCATTTAACAACCGCGAAAATCTAGGAATGTTCAATATTAGAATAGATTATACTTTACTGCACACCAGTAATAACAAGAAATATAGTCCACAACAATAAACGTGTTGCAATTTCTACTCAATTGACATGGAAAATAAGTTGCAGCAATAACAGGATTTGGTGTCTTCTAAAAATAGAGGTTTCTGATAAGCTATTATCGATTTGGTTTCGAGGTTAACCTACCTCACAAACCCTGGTGTCGGAATTGTTGAGCCGCCTTAGGCTTCCGACATGGCTCCTATAACGACTGCATTCGTAGATAGTAGCCGAGACTAACGGCTTTACGTGCCTTCCAAAGCACGGAATCATCTTCCTTTTCGGACAATCAGGTGATTCATTCAGGCTGCAATGTCCTAGCCAAACTGGGGAAAGTCTCACAAAGTGATATTTGTTCAACAGATCCCCACCGGGATTCGAACCCAGAACCTCCGTAACGTCAGACGAGCTTTTGACCAGTCAACCACGGAGGTTATTAATAAATTTGGTTGTTAATAATAAGTTAAAAATAGAGGTGAAAACTTTCATTATATAGGCAGCCAAGTCGGAGATCGCGATATCGCAGTAGTAAGTGTTTTAAGGGAGCCTCTAATGAATAAATACATTTTGAATTTTGTTATTGGTAGGTGAATTCTGCTCATCATCCCCTGGGTAACTTTAATCGCCTCGTAAGAATCTACACAAAGAGATTATGTTTATTCAATAAAGGAACCACCCGTGAAGAAACCATACTGCTACCATAAAGCATAGAACATAAACATTTTCATCTAAAATGTCTGGTACCTTTATGCCAATAAATGGGATGTGAAGCGAAGGTTATGAAGGGCACATCTTGGCTGAAGGGGTTCCATACAGTCTTCAACGGCAAAGGCTCCCCCTTATTCCACATCAAACGAACCCCTCGCAAGTTGCGCTCTCTGGAATTACGTAAAAATACATACAATATTCAACTAGAAATTAAACGTAAACGCTGCTACTGTACTGTATTGTTTACTAAAATGGCAATGTTGTGGTAATAGCGCTACTGTCTAACTACTATACGAAATCTAATTTATATCAGTCAGCAAAACAAACTTCTTACTAATTTATTAAATACATTTTTGTAATTGATATCAGCAGCCATACGACATAACTCGCGAGAAGCTCGAGAAGCTGTCAAACGCGACATAAGAGCCACACTAGTTCTGTCATAATGTCGCGTTTGGCACCTTTTCCGGCAACTTGCGCGTTACAATACAATACAATATTCTTTATTGACACCAAAATAAACAGTACACAAGAAACCATTATCAAGATGCGTCCTTATTTCTAAGGTAGCAATCTCTGCAAGGCAACCTTTAAGTGGGAAATAGCGCACAGAAAAGATTGAGCAGGTTGAGGCTATTGAATAATGTAAATAGACTACATACTAATGGAAATACATAAAATATAGAAAAATAAACATATACGGCACATAATACTTTACTTAATAATTACATACATATTAAATAAATTATTAATACATACTTACATACATATTTATACATATTTATATTTATACAGGAAAGGAACATGGACTATTCAGGAGTCAGGATAGGACTTAGGTGTAGGAGCACTTCTGACCGATTCTACGTAGTAAGCCTGCAGAGGGTTTTTCTCAAAGCTAGGTTCTAATTACAAGAACCAATTTGATGTCGTCAATATTATAAAATATATATAAAGGTGTACTATTGTGACTAAAATTTATATTCATAAAAAGTTGGTTACACAGAAAGAAACTCAAGTTATGGTTTTACAAATCGATACGAAACTATTTTGAAAACCTAAATATCCAATTAGTTGCACTTTAAAGTTATAAATCTTTGATTAAGGGTATCTCTAAGTTTATAACTTGTATTTAACTCAAGTAATGCTGACTGATAAATTAGAATACCTTACTAACTACAAAACATATAAAAAAAATAACCTGAAAATAAGCTTCATTCAAAACCAAACCACACACATTTTAAAAGATGGAATTTTCTGATATTTATACCGACAACTTCCGTTGTCATGCAACATGTTTAAAATTTTAATAAGTATTTAAAATTAATGATAAAACGTCAAATCCGTGGCTTCAGTGATATGATAAGCGTGAGTTAGTGACATGAAAACCATTGGCACTACGTGGCGTGGGTGAGCAAATTAATACAATGATTACGATCTAAAAACTAAAGTGTAACAAGCTAACTAATTTAAGCTTAATTTAAAAGTAACAATTTTTAAGACCTATCAAAAAATCAATTTAATTATTATGTTTCCGATAATCGTTTGAGATATGCTTGCTTGTCGTGAGGGTTTCGAGGTTAACCTACCTTTTTTTTTTAATTGACCTATGCTTGTGTCGAAAAGGTACGACCAATCAAGCTTCACCGGACTTGGTTAACCTACCTCATCACCTCATCAACCCTAGTATCAGAATTATTGAGCCTCTTGTTGCTTCTGACATGACTCGACGACTACATCCGTAGATATTAGCCGGTACCAACGGCCTAGCGTGCCTTCCGAAGCATGGAATCATATTTCTTTACGGACAATCAGGTGATTCAGCCTGCAATATCTAGAGTCTAGGCTGAATCACTTAGAGCTACCCCATCACCTGGATGTAGTTTCGTCAAAAAGTAATATAGGTATTTTCTTGGTCAAAATCCCACCCACAAAAAGCGTCTGCTTTTCCAAACGCTTCCTGTAAATCGTCTGGAAATTTGTCTAGATAGGTCCCAAACGCTTCCTATTTGGCTCGGCAAACGTCGATATCTTAACTAGTGACATCAAACAAGTTCGCATATGAATATTAAAGTCTTTTGGGGTAGAGTCTTCCGCTCCCCCGCAAGTCCGGTGAAGCTTGATCCGTCGTACCATTTCGAGGACAATACAAAAAAAAAAAAATACAGAAAAAAAATTAAAGTCTGACACGAAAGTACGATAGGTACGAAAAACGATTCTCGGACGACGGTCTAATCCTAACCAAACTGGGAAAGTCTCACAAAGTTATATTTGTTCGACGAGTGCTCCACCGGGGTCCGAACCCGGAACTCCGTAACATGAGGCGAGTATTTGACTGAATGAAAGACGTAAGCATTTTATAGCCCAAGCTAAAACGGAGACGCTTCTCTCACGATCGATTAATAAAAACTTCAAAAAAAATAATAATTGGATAACAAAATGCATTCGTTTCCGACTTTATTTTGAGGGTATAAGGTTAAAATTAAGGCGGCAATATAGTGGCCACTGCCTTTTAAAGGTTTAAGATAGGTACTTTAGGTCACGTAACGTATAGGAAAAGAATTACCTACATATTTTATTTACGAGAATTCTAATTTAATAAGTTTTCTCGTAAAATATGTTTAATTTTGTTAATCAAGCATTTTATTTCTTAGTATGAGAGAAATCACGGACTATAAAAAAAAAGCGGCCAAGTGCGAGTCGGACTCGCTCATGAAGGGTTCCGTAACAGCAAGTAACATAATATAAAAGTTCTTGTAGTTCGTTGTAACTTTGACCGATGTTTTAATAATAGTGAAAGGTAAATTGCTGTTTACGATTTATGACGTATTAAAAAAAACTACTTACTAGATCTGGTTCAAACCAATTTTCGGTGGAAGTTTGCATAGTAATGTACATCATATATTTTTTTTAGTTTTATCATCCTCTTATTTTAGAAGTTAGAGGGGGGGGGACACACATTTTACCACTTTGGAAGTGTCTCTCGAGCTATTAAGTTTAGAAAAAAATGATATTAGAAACCTTAATACTATTTTTGAAGACCTATCTATAGATACCCCACACGTATGGGTTTGATGAAAAAACAATTTTTGAGTTTCAGTTCTATGTATGGAGAGCCCCCAAAATTTATTGTTTTTTTTTTCTATTTTTGTGTGAAAATCTTAATGCGGTTCACAGAATACATCTTCTTACCAAGTTTCAACAGTATAGTCTTTATAGTTTCGGAGAAAAGTGGCTGTGACATACGGACGGACGGACAGACAGACATGACGAATCTATAAGGGTTCCGTTTTTTGCCATTTGGCTACGGAACCCTAAAAACTCGTTAATCAATCATAGACTGATTAGAGTGAGAAAAGAATATCAGATTAAAAGTAATGTCTAAAAGAAAATAGACATTTATGTATGAGGTCCTACCAGAGAGATGGGAGCCGCTTTCCGAAGCCGAGCCGAAAGCGGCTCCCATCTCTCTGGGTCCTACGTTTTAGGCGTAATTGACGTAAATCATACCATAACAAAAACAAAACCGCAAAACAACTTTCAAAACACAAAATAAAAAAAGGTAGCGTGTCTACGGCAACACAAGTGGTACCTAGGTTGAAAATACTTGGGATCGAACAGTTTGGAATGGTCGTCCTCAGAAGTGCTGGGTCGGCGGCAGAGGCGGTCTATCACCACATCTTTCACGACTGTCGTCACGCCTGATGCGATACCGTTTAGCCGGCTAAGGGAGAAAGGGTGAGATAGGTTTAAAAAGTTTCATCTGTCTATGCCAAGTAGAAGAAGAAGAACAAACAAAGTGGTCTTAATCTGTACGATAATAGGAGCATGTTAAAAGCTGTTATTTTCTTTTGCGCGCCATCTACACGCAGCATAATTAAACATCCATTTGTATCCAGGGGCCCGTTTCACGAAGCTACAAGTTACAATTCCTTGTAAAATTAAATAGCAACACTGACCAAAAGCGGCAACATTAGTAGTTACAAGTGTTTCTCAACGTAACTTTTTAACAATTGTAATTTTTTGGCTACAAGTACAAATTTACAATTCATAGACATTTTTTTTGTTTCTATTGTAAAATTTCGATAAATCGAACAAGTGTTTCACAAAATAACTCAAACTTTTTAACTTTTTATCTGTCAAACTTTCTACAAGTCTACCTAACTCTGGAGCTAGGTAGACTTGTAAAGTTTAATAACATTTAAATTCAAAAGTAGCTGAAGCATATTCTGCTTAGTAATATATTGTGAATTTAAGTTTTATTAAAGTTATTTATGTTTTGTAGGTACAGTCAGCAACATACACTAGGGGAATTGATTCAAATTTATATGGATTTGATTATGTACTATTACAGATCAAGTTAATTGTTTTTACCCACTGATAGGAAACTATCTAATTACCCAGGATAGTATATTTAAGTAGTAAGGAAATTCAGTTACAATACTATGATCAAAGGTTTCAATAGTAAAACAGAGCAGTTTGGTAGCTATTTACAATTAAAAGTCAAGTTCAACCTTTTATCGGTATGTACACAATAAGATCATGGAAACAATATATATAAATAGAGAAAAAAGTATGTACCTGGTTACCATGGAGGACTTTTTCATATTTTGCCAAAAGACGTCTCGGGTATAAGATAAATATTTCCCGGCTGGTACAAGCCCTATTGCTAGGGCAATATTATGAACTTCAGTCGAAGACTTCAGTACATGTGGCATTTTTATCCTGTTTTGTTAATGTTGGAGAAAAAGCCCCGCAAAGCACATCTCTTTTTAAAAAAATCTTTTAGTAGAAGAATTTTATGCTCCTTCCTTTCAATCTTGTTCCTTGCAAAGTTCCAAAGTTTTCAAAGTGATTTGTTTTTAATATAAAGACTCATATGGTTGCTTTTAATTTAATTGCTAATAATATGAATTGTTACCAAACAAACCATAGTATGTACCAAAGGCTCGCTAGTTTGGCATTTACATGAGTCAATGGTTTAACGAATATTTTGTGCTATGTTATTTAATTTTTGGGTACTACACTTGTAAAATCGAGAATTCGTTCCTTGTAATCTGACTCTATAGTCATTTGACTATAGTGATTCTCCAAAACGATGTTTGTGAAACACTTGTACTTGTAAATTATTAAATTTTTGAACTTGTACTTGTAGAATTGTAACTTGTTACTTGTTGCTTTGTGAAACGGGCTCCAGGAAGACGAGAATTTAAACTCGTGAGCTCTAGTTATTTGTCTCAGGACATTCCATGCTGGCTGGACGAAGCAGAAAATAAGCCTTTATACTTTGTAATTTTCCCCCCTTTCACCCCAGTTAAAGACAGCGGGGCCGGTGAGCGAGGGGAGATCAAGCGAGGAACGCGTATTGGTGCTGGAAGGTGGATGACCTATTACATATACCTACATATTATTTCTGTAGTAGAGCAGATTACAAATTATATATCCTTTTAGATCCAATGGACATTAGAACTCTTCTTTATTTTATAGAGTAGAATATAAGTGCCTTATTTCACTGGCGACAAAGACAAAGTCGTGCAAAAACGAAAAGGGACGCAGTTATGCGTTAGAATGAGATACAAATACACCGCGCTCACTCTTGCGCATAACTGCGTCCCTTTCGTTTTTGCACGACTTTGTCTTTGTCGCCAATGAAATAACACGCTAATCAAGTCATATTAACTTTTTATTAAAGAGCAAGGTAATGTTTCTCAACTTGATAATGCCTTTAAATAAGGACAAGATAAACTTGCTTGTGACATATTTGATGACAACTTTGACTTACGGTACTAAAGAAGAAGGTGGGTAGACCAGCTCCCCGATGACAATGGTGTCCAAGTCATCCAGATAGGTTTTCTTGAAGTCCAGTTGCTTCATGGCAATAAAATCGTACTTGATAGTCATGACGAGTCGTGACGTAAGCAACACAATCCTTTCTTTTTCATTGTCCCACAGTGTAATTCTAGGAATTGAAAGAAAGAAGTATAATTAGTCTGACTCACTTTTTTCCAAATGGTGATCTTAGATATGTATAATATTAGCAGTTCTATATTAAAGTAAAAGTACAGATTTGTACTATTAAAAACTGTGCTATATGCTTCAGGCTTTCTTCTGTACTACTACTCTCACTTAAAGGTTGCCTTAAAGCAATAAGGCCAATTGCTATATTTTCCGCCATAAATCCAACTGTTAATATATTTTGTGCAATAAAGAATGTTCGTATTTTGAATTCAGGTTTACTCTTCTGACTGGTAAGGTTTCTTGAGCTAAAGTATATTTATGTATATTGCATAGGAGAGTAAAATAAGTAAGTAAATACACTTAATATTGCACACAAAAGCAACACAAATGTTCATAAATATGCACAGGTTATCAGTGGTCTCTTCCAAACAAACTTAGTTGGAGTAACTTGTTTAATTTAATAATAATACTACAATTTGGTGGCTTTCCAAATTTAGCTTCATTTGACAAGCGGCAGTATCCAATTACTAGCTTTTACTAACTCTGTAAGCAGCCAGGAGCCCAGGTATTCTCCATCTTCAGGAAACAGCAGCACTGTGATACACTCCTGGATGGCAGACTCGACCACACCCCGGCGGAATGTGAAGAAGTTTTGGATGTTCTCCAGGTTGAACGGAACATCATACCTAGGGTACACTGTCTGTGCTAGGTCAGTGGGAGCTGATGCATTGGCCTGCTCTTCTGTTCTGGCATCTAAATTGTTTAAAAACAAATAGTATGCGTGATTTAGATTTTTAATAGTTCCTTTTATCTACAAGTCCAAACAATACTTACAATATACTTTAAAAATCATAAAAGATATATAATTCTGTACCCTCGGTGAACAGTGATACAAGTTTCAAAAAGCAGTTTCGAGATATCGCGACTTAAAGTTTTGAAAATTAAAAAAAAATATAACTTCATTTGTATTAACTGTAGCTTTTTGATTTTCACAAATTCACTTAGGTATTAATGTGAAGTTTTGAAAACACTAATTTAAAATTATGCTGCAATACAAAATTTTGTGTGAAATTGCGAAAAATACGAATATATATCATTTTCCACGCCTATCGAACAAAGTGTTAAGTGATTTATGTAAACTTATATCAATTTACACAGCTTCTAGCATTTTTGTGTGAAGTGATATAGTATTAATATTTTTAACATTTTAGATATTATAAACATGATTCAGTATTTTTGTTGGAAGAAACTATACTATTTAAAGTACCCTCTTTACGATTCTTTACTTTATTTTGTAATTATTAAGTATTTTGCAAACTTATATCAATATACACAAAGTTTTGACCGTGCAGTTAAGGTGAAAAATGATTTAAATTACCATTTTATTTCATTGAATTGTGTATATTGATATAAATTATGTTATTATGATCGAATTGCAGTTGGGTAAGCAAATTAAATAAAGGAAAAAACAATGCTCTTTTAATTTTAGTAAAATTGTAACAGTTTTTTGACTATATTATTCTTTGAAATATTTTTTGTAAGTAGCGTCAATTTGTCAACATAAGTAAGAAGTAAATAAGTCAAAGTCAAAGTCAAAGTCAAATAGTGTTTATTCAAAGTAAGATTTCACAAATCATTTTTTGACGTCAGGGCGGGTTCACAATTTGGCTGTCTTCTGTGGAGAAGAACCCGCCGGAAGAAACTCCACAGGCGTTGCATCTTTTCAAAATATTTTTACATAGGTAATTATTATTTTATACAATTTGATTAATATAACAAAGAGTGCAGCCGAAATATGAAATTAAAGGAAGGCAACCAGTCAAAGTAGAAAAACTAAACTATACAAACAATAAAACAATCGGCAATCGACTAGAGCAGACCAGTCCCCCCAAGCAGCACCACGTTCACGGGTTTGACGTATGGGACAGCCATCGCCGGGCTCAACCATATTAGAGGGAACCCAACGACCCGGCCCACACGCCACCGCAAGTCAGGACACTTTAGTGAGCATGAATACTCAGTCAGCCAGATGTTATCACGACAATCTAATTAATGGCTTCCCAATTGCATAGTCGACCGCACTACAATGTTGCACAATTACGTAGGTTTTTACAAACAAATTTTAGTAATAATATTACCTTAGATTAAGCACAGCGTTTCTCGTGTCGAGCTGAAGTCTCTACACACCAAGCTTTCTTATCATTCAAATATTCATCCAGTCCATAGTACGCATTCTTACATAGATGCCGTTTCACGTGGCATTTAAACCTTTTTTCTGGAAGATTTACAATATCATCAGGTATTTTATTATAGTAGCGTACACAGAGCCCCACGAAAGAAGTACTGACTTTAGCCAATCTATAGTTATCACGAGCTAGTTTATTTCCATTTCTAGTATTACGTTTGTGAATATCAGAATTCTTTTTAAATTCGTGGATATTTTTTTTTAAGTAACATTAGTGTTACTTATTACAATAGTTATATTGCAATAGTATTGCAAGAGTTATATTGCCAATATAAAGAACCCTAAATACTGAAGTTACCACACATTCTTTTGAATCCCTAGTAGAATAGGCAGGAGTAGAGGATTACAATGATAAGTTCGTAGAAGCTGTCTTTACGACGACGACTGGATTAAAGTTCTTTAAGATCTTTAAGACCTCAGGTTTATCGAAGAAAGACGGAGGATATTTCTGCAGTCTACAGATGCTTCCTGCTACCGGCAGCTCAATAGCAAGATCTCGTCAAGTCGTATGGAAAGATCGTACCTATTAAAGAGGCCATCGAGATTAATAAATGTACTAAAGTGTCCGTAAGAGATCAGGCTATTAGGCAAATTCAGTCAAGTTAAACACTGCAGACGGCAGAACTGTGACACCTCAGTTTGAGCTACTAAAAGAAATCAAGGAATTCTATGGAAACTTGTACACGAACACATGTCAGTAGTCAAACTGCAACTGACCCTAGAGAGCACCCTAGAGCTAGGTTAACCCGACAATATATTGAAAACATTCCTGACATCAGCCTGTACGAGATTGAGAGCCATCAAGGTCATCAAGGTGATTGATGACAGAATAACTTCTGAGCAGGTGGTACACGGCTCTTAAAAACCCTTCAGAAACGATCTAATTTTAAGTCCGTCATCTTTGAAGATACAGAACCGCAAGTATGGCACAGAAGTACAATGGTCCCTTTAAAAAGCGCGATAAAAAATTATAGTCCCATCTTACTTCTCAGCCCATGTTTACAAATTGTTTTCGAGAGTCGATAAAAACCTTCTCGTGTGTAGATTTGACAACTTCCAGCCTCCTGAGGAGGTCGGTTTCTAAAAAAGCTACATTACCATTAGACCACTTTCACATGTTATACAGAAGACTGAAGAATAGTATATAATCAGCCACTATACTTAGCGTTCGTGGACTATGATAAAGTTTTCTATTCAAACGAAACCTGGGCAGTACTGCAGTCTCTTCAGAGGGTTCAAATTGACTATCGGTCTTTAAAGATACTGAAATATTTGATGAAATGCCACCATGTCAGTGCGTCTCCAGGATCAGAAATACAGATTAATGCAGCTACAGCGGGGTGAGACACAGAAAGACGTTATTTTTTAAAAAAAATTACACAGCTGCATTGGAGAATGTCTTTAAGTCTTTGGACTTCGATGGGCGTGGCATCAACATTAAGGGCAAAAAATATGACGGATATTGTAGTCATGGTTGGGACCTTAGAAGACCTCACAATACTCCACTTGGGATTAGGGGTGAAATAGTTCTCATATCGGAAACTGATCATCTGTCTGCGCCACTCACACAAGTCCTCTGTATTGATAGATGCTCAACAGATTCGCCAACTAGTCAGAAGATGAAGGTGGAGAAGGAAAATGTAATAAATGTAGGGGATTCTGCTCTCGAATTTATACCCCATTATGTCAGCCCAGTTAGGTAGACCCAACTTTGCTCATAATGTAGTCACTCAAAAAGCAAAATGCTCTTCTTCCAGTTTCCCTACAGATTTTAATCAGGAATGATGATATCCGCAGACAAACCAATGTCACCGACATAGCCCATAGAATCATTAAACTCAAATAAGTGACAGTGGACGTTGGGGCAGAAAGGTCCATAATACATAAAGGAAGGCATAGAGAGGGCAGGCGCCCTACAAGGTAGACCGACGATCTGGTGAGGGTCGGGGTTTTTTGGATGATTGGATGCGAGCAATGTAAGACCGATTGATGTGAAGATCTTTGTTTTTCTTGTGGCCGAGAAATAGTTAAAACATTTTTCACAAACTTGAATCGTTTTGCGTACAGACGTTTTTGGTATTATTAATGTTATATTTCAAGTTAGATCACTTAACACCAAAAATATTTTGTAATAGTTCTCGTGGTAATAGATTTGTTTTGAGTTGAAACATTATACACTAGTTACAAATATTAATTTTGTCAGTTAAAAAGAATAGTGATGTTGTTATATCACTTTTCACAAAAATTATCATCGGAAAACATAGTTTTTTGTAATTCAAGTAGAGTGATATTATTTTACACATAGAGTCATGTTAAAAATGCGAGATGTATCAAAATTATCTTCGCTTCTAGAAGGGCTAGAGCTACACCGATTAGACAGAAAAATAGCAAAAAAATTGCTCTTTAAGGATTTACAATCACTTGATAACCGATCTATCTCAAGTTGTATCACTCTTCACAGAGGGTACAGAATTGCTTTTACATGGATGTACAGTTGTTGGTTTATTTTACAACAATAGCCATCATATCAAGATTGCAATTAGAATAACCATGATTCATTTGAAATTTTACCGTAGTTGGCTTCTGTATGTAAAAGAAAACAGAGACAGAGAGTCAACTTCGGGACTTAATATGCTTTGTTTGACAGTTGAAAAAGTACTCACTTAGTAATAATTTCACCAAAAGTTTACTAAAGGTGAAAGTGCACTAGAGCGACACTGACAAGCGTATTTCTCTTGACGCGCAGTTCCGATGCCGCGACACGCCTTTCCGCTGTAGTGTCGTTCTAGTGCGTTTTCATCTTTAGTTTTATAGTATACCTACTAGCGACCCGCCCTGGCTTTGCACAGGAAAATGGTTATTGTGGGTTATCCCTAAGTATATTATGCATGTATTATACATACATAAACCTTCCTCTTGAATCACTCTATCTATTAAAAGAAACCCCATCAAAATCCGTCGCTAAGATTTAAAGATATATGCATACAGCATAGGTGCAAACAACGGAACTTTCCTTCCGTCTGTAACATATTAAAATTTAGAGTAGGGTAGTTTTATTATTATTATTAAGGAAACTAGGGTTAGTTTCAACAAGAAAAAATATTTATTTTAATTTCCTTTCTCTCAGTTCTGCAAGGTCTTACAAGGGATATAGGGACAGAAAAAGCGACTTTGTTTTATACTATGTAGTGATAGTGGACATGTTGACCTTGAGAGCGCCGTTATTCCGTAGCAGTAGAAGCGAGTTTCGTAGTGCGAGTGTCCAGCCGCACGTGCTGCTTACTGTACCTACCTATTGTAGGTAGGGTCAGAGAGTCAACTTCAGTAGGTACTTAATGCAAAAAGCCAGGAAAAAACCCAAAACTAATAAAATAGATCTGAAACTTATTTAGAATGGAAAAACGATATCTTACCCGTAAATGATGTAGAAGATGAAGAAAGGGAGTCAGCCCCCGATAAAACCGATGGATTAACACTGGTTTTCGGTTGATTTCTGCTTGAATTCTCAGTTGCATTACTTTCTTGATTTCCCGAAGGCTCCGGCGTTGCATTCTCAGTAGAAAGCTGCAAAGTACCTCCTCGGAACTCCAGATCATCTTCCTGCAACTCACTCATGGCTGAATTTTATATACGTTTTAAACAGAGTGTTTACTAATATTTTCCGCAATTTTTCACGAAAATCATCGACCGATCCAACTAAAACGTCAGTTTTTTTTTTCTTTAGTTTTTTTTCCCTTATGGGAAAGGCAAAGGGATCTAAGCCCATACAGCCTAGTCTTTAGTAGTTTCTTGCATTATCCAAGTTTAATGTCTTCATCTTCAGTCATTATTTCTTCAGTTTCATTTCGTCGTCTTTAGTCATTTCTTGCATCCATGTTAAACGTCTTCAGTTGTTTAATTTCTTGTTACGGGATCATTGAAATGCAAGGGTGGTTCTTACATTCCAATGATACTGAAGTTTAACGCGGGGTATCAAACCAGAAACAGCTAACCACTCATTATTTCTCACTTTCATTGAATAGTTCTTCTTTAACGGCACATTATCGCACTAATTCCACCATATTAACACCACAATTACCATGAAAAACTAATTTTAAAAAGGACGAAACAATGAACCCGCCATTTCCTCTCGATTCCCGCTTATAAACCCCGTCAGTTGTATAATAATCCTCTTTGAATCCAACCATGATCCAACGAACAATCCAAAGGCACCTATTTCACTGGCGACAAAGACAAAGTCGTGCAAAAACGAAAGGGACGCAGTTATGCGCAAGAGTGAGCGCGGTATATTTGTATCTCATTCTAACGCATAACTGCTTCCCTTTTCGTTTTTGCACGACTTTGTCTTTGCGACCTATTTCACTGGCGACAAGACAAAGTCGTGAAACTAAACTGTGAACTATGTGCCTTAGTTAATATTCTGTCTGTTAGGTAATTATAATTATTAAATCCTACTAATTAATAATATAAGCGCGAAAGTTTGTGAGTATTTGGAATGGACATATGTTTGTTACTCTTTCACGCAAAAACTACTGAATTGAATGTATTTTAATTAACCATGAAGGAAGAAAAAATTTTTTTCTGTTGGCCAGGCCCAATTCAGGTCCAATCGCTTCCGCTTCCTCTTATAAAAGTTTGAGTTGGATATTTTTGGGTTCGGTATTGGGGTATTGGACAATTTAGTAGGAAAATCTTTGTAACTAGGTTGGTTCTTATAATTTGTGACTTTCAAGAAAATATAAATTTAGGAGTTACTTAGTAACGCCAGTAACAGTAACGTAGGAACTGATTATTTTACATTAAAAAATTAAACCGCGGTGTCATATTTCACTAGAAGTTTATTTTTCAAAAATTTATCTTTTACGTACCTATATATATATACATTGTTGTAAAATATAATATGATCATGTAGCACTTTCCATGGAGAATTTTTAAAAGAAGATTTTTTAATATTGTAATGTAATAACAAAATTTTACGTAAAATTAAGATAATTACGCTAAATGCTTACGAGTATCTGTACACTGTACAGTATTGTAACAATCCTTTTATATATGAGTAGGTATCTTACGGTAACGTGCCAACCATGGACAGCTCTAAAAGTTAGTAACTTAAAAGTTAAAAATATAGTCACTCGCTTTTCGACGGCGGCGAACGTGTGAATAAAAAGTGGTAAACTACCCACGTCTATGGCAAATGTATATTAATATTAAACTACATACTTAATTATTTATATTATTTTCAAAACCTAATCGACAATTACAAAATCATAAAGCAAGCTCTTAATCCATTTGCTATAACATTCTTGTCAGGCGTATCAGAATTTTCCAGTTGCTATAATGCGATTGCCAGGCACTACCAAAGAGATCTGGTATAATTAATATTATGAAGATGGGCACTAACAATCAGAGAAGTTTTTTAATTGCTATAATACGTTAGCCAGGCGCTACAGCGGAATTTTTTTCTTTTGTTGTAACGTGATTGTCAGGAGCCTTAGTGAAGATAACCAGTTGCTGTGATGTGATTGGCAGGCACTACAGTGGAGTTTCTAATTGCTATGATGTGATTGGCAGGCGTTTCAGTAGCAGCGGCATCTGTTTTTGGGGCAGTGTGGAGGGTACACGATGCATTGATCCATGCAGTACACATCTGCCCCGTCGCGTCCTTCGATCTCGCCAACCGCTTCACAGGTTTGTCTGGAAAACGGACATCTTATTATTTTTTACTAATGCAATAGGATTCTCCCTCACGATGTTTTTCAATATCAACGCGCTAGGCCGTGGTCCGAGGCTCACTTGAGCCGCCCCTAGACGCGTTGGTATATGACTTTTTTTGGGGTAGAGTCTTCCGCTCCCCCGCAAGTCCGGTGAAGCTCGATTGGTCGTAACATTTCGACACAAGCACAGGTCAATAAAAAAAATAAAAAAAATAATAGCAATAGGGGTCCCGGCTACTATCTGCGGATGTAGTCGATATAGGAGCCATGTCGGAAGCTTAAGGGCCTGGCCACAGCTTCGCGCGTCGGCGGCGGCGGCGGCGGCGGCGCAGGCGGCGGCGACCAGCGGAATGTTGCCAGTAACCCATAGTCAAAATTAACATGAGAGAACTAAAAAAATTTTTCATTTCTAAAACCCGCTAGAAAAATGTACCTACCACCGCAATCAAGAAATTGTTTCAAAGGCGTGAAATTACCCAACTTTTACAAAAAACGTTCAATTTTCATGCAAAAAGTAACGTTTATCTTATTTTACTTAGAAAACGACTTAACACTGTCATATAGCACAAATAAGATTAAAAATAAGTAAAAGTAACGTTTTAAGTCATGTGACGCAAAGTGCTCCAAAATATCGTAAAATGTTACAATACTAACGTTCTGGCAAGTTTTGCGCCGCAAGTCGCCGCCTCCGCCGCCGCCGCCGCCGACGCGCGAAGCTGTGGCCAGGAGTGCGTTCTGTGGCTTCGAGCGTAGTTGTTTGGGTAAAATTTAACCCGTTTGAGTTGCAACCGAGCCACTGAACGATCGAGTTGTTTTTATAACCTCAAATATTTGACGAGAGAAAATTCTTCTCCTGTCTCAATTGTTTTCTACTTTTATATACATTACAGACGTATTAGACGTCTGTGATATACAAATTTAACAAAATTATTCTAAAGTAACTACGAAACAAAATGGCGGGCTTTTTGAGTCTTTTGACTTTGACATAAATTGCAAACTTTAAACGTCAAATAGCTGTCAGAGTAAAAATTAACCATCTCATTAGACGGTTGTTTGGTTGTTTCGCTCTGAGCCACGGAACGGGTGAAACTACGCTCTGACAGCTGTCAGGGTAAAATTTCACCGAGCCACGGAACGGTTAGAGCGCGCACCAGAGCGCGCTCGAGTGCACTCGTACGAAGCCACTGAACGCGCCCCAGGGGGTAAGGCCTTTCAATAATTCCGACACCAGGGTTTGTGAGGTAGGTTAACCTCAAAACTCACACGATAAGCAAGCAAGTGGACTGAATAAGTGGATACCTACACTTAATAAATTGATAAATATTAAAGCTCGTAAATCCAAAATGCCTAGAGGATCCCTATTCATAATTTTTATTTATCGAGATTCTTAAATTAAACGCGACCTTTAAAAGTCTCATACAGACTTATCTGTATAATATCATATAGAGACCGCGAAAGCTTTGAATCATACCAAACTATCTGGTGAGGTACTTACGGGCAATGGCACACTGCTTCAGGACAGTTGGGGGGGTAACGCAGGCAGTTGGTTTGGCACCAGCTGAGCATGCCCGGGATCACCTTGAAACCTTCCGACGGCATGCACACTTGGTCCCTGGAAACACACAAATATTCGTATTAAAACCAGACCCTCTAACATGCCCGGTCCACGCGTGACAGACATAATTTTGTCGTGCGTATTCTCTTATCCTATTGGAGGATATTTCAATATGGCGGGTTTCTCGCGCGACAAACTTTTGTCATAGCACTGCATGTTACGGGGGCTGGACGGTGAAAGTCTTTTCTTGTTTAATTGACTTGAGTATTACAAAACCCCTTAGGCTAAATTGGCGCCATCCTTTAATCTTTTTTTACTGACGCTTATAAAAATCCTGACCAGAAAAATAAAAAACGTCGGTATATTGTTAAAATGCAATGGAACTAATTTTATAATAGCGCCAGGAACACAAAAGAAATATGTGGTGTCCCTCGAGTTTCTCAGGCTTTAAATTGTTTCATACACATGGTGGTATGGTATCCTCCCTCATAACCTCTACCCTCGCTCGCATAAATGTAACAGTCGTTCATAAAGACTAATATTTTGTGAAGTCGGTTAAAGTAAAGACAAGTTTCAATCAGGAAGCCAGAAATAACTAGGTACATAAAAGATTTATTTTCAAAATTTACAGGCCAAATGGAAAAGGGAAGATAGGAGCAACATAATAGTTTGAAACTTTGTTATTTTGTTAGTCACAAACACAAAACAACACTAAATTTGTACAATTATTAATAATAATTATTATTATACACTGAAAACATTTACAAAATAATAGATTTTATAGGCAGTAGGAACTACATCGAGTGTGTTCCATATCAATTTTGCTAACGAATTTTATGTACATATCCAAAGGTTTCTGTTAATCTTTAGTCGTTAAATTGAAAACTTAAGAGAATAATAAGTTGGAATTTACTCAGTTGTGTTCATTTACGGAAATACGTGGATTCACAAAGACAAAAACATAGAAAAGTCTTCGATGGAAACACAGTGCCATCACAAGGCACACTAGGTTTTTTTAACATGTTTTATTTCGTTTTCCAACCTATAGGAGCAAAACTGTGCAATGTAACCGATGTAAACACAATTTTAATTAGTTGGTTGTTTAAATACATAACCAAAGTTAAATTATTTACAAAACAGGGAGGGGCAACATGCTAGGGAAACCAGCATTCCAAAATATAATAATACCTAATTATATGTGGAACTGCCAGCTCAGTTTCAGTACTTTCAGTTAAATCATTGCTGAAAGAAAAGTGAACATAAATACAGTGCATACAAAAAACTAAATATTAACACACAGCATTTCATTCAATGGCAACATTTTACCTAATATACCGTATTGGAGATAACTCGTAGTCCTTGTATAGCATTCTGTAATATGAAGCATTCAAGAATAGGAGACAAGGTATAAACTTTAGTATAAAAAAATCATAACATAAACATAGGTGCGTAAATTACAGTGCTGTGCAATAAGAAAAGACTGTGCTATAATAAAAATAAAAAGAGGAAAGATTTGAATTTTAGTTTGTGTGTGTGTGTGTATGTTTGTAATGAATAAACTCAAAAACTACTGCGCCGGTTTCAAAAATTCTTTTACCATTAGAAAGCTACATTCACCCTGAGTAACATAGGCTACCTTTAACCGCGGGAAAATGCCTCATTCCCACGGGAAAAACTGTTAACGCGGGCGGAGCCGCGACGGAAAACTAGTAAAATATATCTGTACGGTCCAGTAGAGCGCAGAGAAGAAACACACGAAATTAAGTTAGTACGAGTAGAAATAATAAAATAAAGTTGTACATAGTAAATGGCGACTTCTATCTATGACGTATGAACGTAAATGACGACTTCTCTCTATGACGTATGAACGTACTCTCATAAAAATGTGGAAAAGACTTTGCCAAATGTAGGTCGCATCGCAGCGTAAGCAAAATGCTGTATAAAATATAAGGTATTAATTTATGTTCGGTCTTTGAACCGAACAATATCCTATCAGAAAATAAAATTGTGCTGTTTCATAATTTCTTTGCCTACCTACTCAATAAAAATCTAGTAAATCTTCGGAAAGGCAGTCTAAAAGGCAGTTTAAATTAGGTAAACACATAAAATAATGCTCCCGATCTTATCTGTATTATGTAAAAAAAAAACAAAGTCTTAACTCCTTTTGAAGTAACAAATACCACATTTACATACCTGACAACCAAAGGGAATAAGTTCTGCGGCATACGAAAGTCCTGGTAGTACAGCAGGAAAGGGTTGTCGCGCCGGAGGTCGCCCGCGAAGGCCGGCGGTAGACCACCAGTGCTGGTGACCACGCTGACGTCCGCACAGTTCCTGAAGGTCTCCGACCGGCCGCAGCCCACCGCCTCGGTGCCGTTCTCACAGGTGCCCCACATATTGCCTGAAATTATGTGGAAAATTCCATAATAGTGGCATAGAGTAGTATTGGATTGCGGGTCCAGTAGGTATTGCTCATGGTCTAAGAAAACAAGGTCTAACCGTTAGACCACGTGAGTGACACAAGCCTACGTTAATTTGCGCTGTTCATCCTTGTCTATTACACGCATTCGACAAGGATGAATAGGCAAAATGACGTAGAAATGACGTAGGCTCGTGTCAGTCACGTGGTCTAATAGTTAGACCTTGTTTTCTTAGACCATGGTATTGCTGAAGAAAGGTAACAGTTTGTTAAGGCAGGTATTTCACTGGCGACAGAAGACAAAATACGAAAGGGACGCAGTTATGCGCAAGAGTGAGCACGGTGTATTTGTATCTCATTCTAACGCTTAACTGCGTCCCTTTCGTCTTTTGTCTTCTGTCGCCAGTGAAATAGGTGCCAAATATCTAACACCCAGCTAAACAGAGCTTTAAAAAAAGTGGTTTGCACTAACCGTTTTCACTTAACCGTTTTATATTTGGCTCTATCTAGTTAGGTGAATGAATGAACGAATCAAACTCTATAGTAGAGTATTTAGTGCAAAAAACAGTTGAAATTGGACCAGTTAATGAAACTTGGCATGGTTGTAGAATAGGTAGTCCTGAGTAGAAATCCACCGGGACCCATGACTGGTACCCCCTCTGAAGCCGGGGGGAGGGGGGTGAAGGTGGGTTTTGCCGCACTTCTTGTTGACGCTTATAACTCTAAAACCGTATGTACTATGACAAGTTTGGTATCATTTTCGGATAACTCGTTAACGTAGAATTCATTTTTGGAATTATAAAATAGGGTTGCCATATAAAAAAACTAAATTATAGGACAAAACTCGCAAAACACGAATGAATTTTTTCCACATAAACGTCGTTTACTTTTCCCATGGGAATGGTATCGATATTAAAAAAATATGGTCGGGTAGCAGCATTCACGGGCTTTACAAATATATAACTTTTATGACACTTACTTGATAAAAAATGGGTTAAAAAAAATAAAATTGCATGCGTGGCAGACAAAGGTATACACATGGATCTAGCTGCAAGACCAAATTAGTCCCAAAACAGTGGTATTAAGGGGTGATAATGTATGGCAGAAATGTTGTGGGTATTACAAAACCTTCCAAACAAATAAGAGATGTAGAACATCAGGTCAGAATGGAAAGTTAGAGCGGCCGGAACAAACGGTAGGAGATTAAGAGGTGGCGCCATAGTAAAACTTATTGGAAACCTTGGTCAGACTTTAAAACGAAAAAAAAAACCAAGATGGCTGACTTCTAAAACCTGGCAAACGCTGGCAATCCAAAAAATGTAGCTTAACAGGTGCAGACAACATTTCTGTTAACCAGTAAATATAGAATCAAGATTTTTTGGATTTTTAACTACTGTTTAATTTTTGCGTGGATAAAACTGTTGCACTGCTGAAACTCAGACAACCATTTGATGACCTCAAAAGCTATTCTCGGTCGGTACCAGTCGGTACTGTGCCATTCATGCTTAAAAAATACTGGAAATAATGCTTGGCTGACAAAGGATGCTGACATCCTCGCAGTCCAAAAGTCTTCTCTCAATGAGCTACAATCTGGACAGAAAAGTCCTGCTCAGCTGTAACCAAATCTTGAACCTCACACAATACATAACTCTGATTGAAAGAGACCTGCGACGTGTATCTGGTATTAACTTACCAAGCGCAGGCCTTTGAAGCTGTGGTTAGGAATTTAACTTATGTACTGTAAATACTTAGTTGCTAACATAATGTCTTGAAACTGGAACATTTGACGATCCTTTGTTGCACCTTCGGAATCCAGCAATCTTTTAAGATACCTTGGATAAATCGTTCTTTTATAGGCAACGTTGTTTAAGCAACAACCTACTGTGCCGATCTAGGTCCACCAAATGGTAAAACTTTTCACCAGTTCATCGATTAGTCGAATTGGATCACATTTTTACGGCAGACAATTATACTAGCAGCTTTGGTTTGGATTCCGTTAGCACACGCGCAACTGTGGGGCTAAATTTGGCTCTAAATAAAAGTCTTTGGCTTTAATCAGAAGGTTCGTAGAGACGTGACCAACTCTCTGGGCATGGCTAATGAAGATACCGATAACAAACATCCCCTACACCACCACGTGCTGGTTCCTCAACACATTTAATGTCTATAGATGAAGTAAGTAAGTAAGACGATTAAATAGAATAGACGAGATACCCCACAGCGTCAGTGTCATACATTCCGTGGTTTAAGTACGCTTGGACATGATCTGCCTTGGCCAAATTGACATATTTGAACATACTCTGGACTCAAGTCAGCCGAAACAGACACGTTCCGGTGAAGCTACAGCTCGGATGGGACTTGCCAGCGTGATTTGTCTTTTTCAACGATGACACTCCTATGACTTGTCGAGCCTACCCTACCACCTGCATGCGTAAGGATCTTTCTAGAGGCCACAGATAGCGCTTCATGTGTGGCAAAGTACTGGTCTCGCCAAGTTAATTCGATTAGAAGGGAAAAATGCACAAAAAACGATTGCGTGAAATCGCCAACGACCCTACTTCCCAACTGTTCACCAAGTTCCCCAACCTTCAACCCTTATTATGGTCTTCTACCTCGAACTCTTGCTTACGCTTAGTTAGCCTTACGGTGGCTGATCCATCTGCCTGATGGATGATGCTGACTAGCATAGTATTTGCAGCAAATGGTTAGAATGACACAGTAAAGATATCGGCAGGTAACTTTTAAGATCATCTCAAGGCTTTCTGAGTTTCAACAGTGCAACAGCTTTCGATTTTGCCCCAAAGGCGTGGAATCTAAGCAGAAAATAAACAGGGGTTATAAACCAGTAGCCAAGAAAACGAAATGGGTTTTTGGTTCTATTACTGATCGACAGAAATATTATCTGCCCCCGCTTTGCTATATTTGCTGGGTTGCCAGCGTTTGCCAGGTTTTGAAGTCAGCCATCTTAGTCTGATTTTTTCGTTTTAAAGTCTGACCAAGGTTTCCAATAAGTTTTACTACGGCGCCACCTCTTAATCTCCTACCATTTGTTCCGGCCGCTCTAACTTTCCATTCTGACCTGATGTTCTACATCTCTTATTTGTTTGGAAGGTTTTGTAATACCCACAACATTTCTGCCATACATTATCACCCCTTAATACCACTGTTTTGGGACTAATTTGGTCTTGCAGCTAGTTCCATGTGTATACCTTTGTCTGCCACGCTTGCAATTTTATTTTTTTTAACCCATTTTTTATCAAGTAAATGTCATAAAAGTTATATATTTGTAAAGCCTGTGAATGCTGCTACCCGACCATATATTTTTTATATCGATACCATTCCCATGGGAAAAGTAAACGACGTGTATGTGGAAAAATTTCATTCGTGTTTTGCGAATTTTGTCCTATAATTTAGTTTTTTTTATATGGAAACCCTATTATATAATGCAAAAAATGAATTCTACATCAACGAGTTATCCGAAAATGATACCAAACTTGTCATAGTACATACGGTTTTAGAGATATAAGCGTCAACAAGAAGTGCGGCAAAACCCACCTTCACCCCCCTCCCCCCGGCTTCAGAAGGGGTACCAGTCATGGGTCCCGGTGGATTTCTACTCAAATCCACCTATTCTAACACCATGCCAAGTTTCATCCACTGGTCCAATTTTTCATGGTTCCCATACATTCATTTGCACTAAGTACCCTACTACTACGGTTTATTGTTTTTCAAATACGCAAAGTAATGTACACTACAAAATAATTTTTGGCCTAGTTTTCCCACTACACAGGGAAGATGTATTTAAAGTAATATTAGTTGATATTTTGATTTAAGTTTGTTATAAAGAAAGTTCACACACAACGATGATTTAATTTAAATTTATATAGATTGTTTTATTTCGCTCGAGCCCCTCGGTGGGGACATAATATGAGCTGTTAACGACGTAACGACGTTTTATTTTAAACTTTTTTCAGAAGGTACGTAAAGAAATTGTAGAATAAGCCCTAGGCGGCTCAGTTATTCTGACACCAGGGTTCGAGTTGAGGGCTAGTAGGTTAACCTAAAACCCCACACGGTAAATATTACCAGTATAATAAGTCCACTGCAGCACACATTGGGTGCAAGTGATGTAAGGCGGCAGCCTGACGCGGTATTACCAGTATAATAAGTCCACTGCAGCACACATTGGGTGCAAGTGATGTAAGGCGGCAGCCTGACGCGGTATCTGAAGATATCCTTCTTGGCCGTGTCCAGGGGAATGAGGAACCGGTCTTCTCTCGTTCCCGATATGTACAATGGATACCTGCACAGTGAAATCATTTCTCAAGTTTAAATTGTTTGATGATAACAGCCCCCGTAACATGCAGTGCTATGACAAAAGTTTGTCGCGCGAGAAACCCGCCATATTGAAAAATCCTCCAATAGGATAAGAGAATAAGCACGACAAAATTATGTCTGTCACGCGTGGACCGCGCATGTTACAGGGGCTGTACTGTAGTCCTAATCCTCGACAACCAACACAATTCATATTTATTTGGTCTCACTTCCTTCGCTTTAGCAGTATTTCCCGTGGGAATATGATATTTTACCGCTCTCTAAAGTACCCTATGTCCTTTCTCTTAATGCTTCATCAACCTGCAAAATCGCAATTCATTCAGCCGGTTCGACAAGAGAGCGTAACAAAGATACTTTCGGATTTACATAATATTAGTATGGACTAAAGGGAGTTCCCTATATGAAGGGACACGTACTCAACTAAAATCCATGATTAGAATATCCTTGTACTATAACTACTATTTGGTATTCTGTGACCAAGGTTCGTCGGCAATAATCGGCGTAATATGATCCTAGACAACTTTTTAAGCCTCAACGAAAAAGAGGGGTGTTATAAGTTTGACGTGTGCGTCTGTCTGACTGTCTATGGCATCGTAGATCAAACGGATGCGCCGATTTTGATCTATTATTTTTTTGTTTGCAAGGTGTTACAATCAAGAATGTTCTTATAAGATCCAAGGAAATATTTTTAGCCATTTTAAGATTATCAGCTCTTTTCTAGTTGTTGAAAGTAAAGGATCAAGTAACGGTTTTTGGCAGGGTTCCTAAAATGTTTAAATTAAGTTTATAACCACGGTAAAACACACATCATTTATGTATTTATTTATTTATTATTTTTACGCATTACAACTTATCCTATAAAATAATCAATTAATCACTGTCCCACAAAACATATCACGGTAATCGAAATAGGAGTATCATGTAATGGTAGGATGTCACCTGTCAAAGCATTCTTGGGTGGCTTCCTGTCTCGGGTTGTTGTTCGGACAGAGCTTCATCACGAATGTCCCGAGGTGGTTCGCAGTGAGCTCCACCTCTATTTCAATTTCCTGTAAAATCAAATCAGATTATCAAAATGTTTCTATGCGAAATTTGGGTGCCTATACCTTTTAATACTTTCAAGCATGTCCAAAGATAGCTAACTTTGTAAAGGTGGTCGTAGTTGGGTCAGAACTATAATAGATTAGGTATAATTGCAGTATTTATTGACCAACAAAACAACGCCCTGACATCAGACAAAAACATTCTACTTCTGCCCCCACTTAACTGAACACGCATGTGACACCTGTCCCACGATGTGATGCCTGGTAATAATGCCTTGGTAGTCCTCCTGGCTGATGAATCCGGATAATCTTTCAACAGGTGGTGGAACCCTACTGGATTGACCACGTCTCTCACCCACCAGTCCCACTCTGTAGTGCCTAATGATGATACTATTGCTTATCCTCATGCCTGATGAGGCTGGGGGTACAGTAATGGCGCATCTCTGCTCCCACTGGACTAACTGCGTATGGCTGTCAAGTCAACTGCCCACGAGGAAGGTTGCTTAATGATAATAATATCCTTGTTATTCTTCCTGTTGCGTAAGACCAGGGCTACGACAGGTGCTGAATCTTTGCCCCCACAGGAATGAACGTGCTTTTCTCTCACCCGTCCCACGCTGCAGTGCCTGGTGATGATGCCCTTGCCATACATGCCACCCACCTCATGGGGCCGCTGCTCCAACAGGTGCTGAATCTTTGCCCCCACAGGAATGAACGTGCTTTTCTCTCACCTGTCCCACGCTGTAGTGCCTGGTGATGATGCCCTTGCCATACATGCCACCCGCCTTGTGTTGCCGCGGGGTGCTGAATCTTTGCCCCCACAGGAATGAACGTGCTTTTCTCTCACCTGTCCCACGCTGTAGTGTCTGGTGATGATGCCCTTGCCATACATGCCACCCGCCTCATGGGGCCGCGGCTCCAACAGGTGCTGAATCTTTGCCCCCACAGGAATGAACGTGCTTTTCTCTCACCTGTCCCACGCTGTAATTCCTGGTGATGATGCCCTTGCCATACATGCCACCCGCCTCGTGGGGCCGCGGCTCCAACAGATGCTGAATCCTTGCCCCCACAGGAATGAACGTGCTTTTCTCTCACCTGTCCCACGCTGTAGTGCCTGGTGATGATGCCCTTGCCATACATGCCACCCGCCTCGTGGGACCGCGGCTCCAACAGGTGCTGAATCTTTGCCCCCACAGGAATGAACGTGCTTTTCTCTCACCTGTCCCACGCTGTAGTGTCTGGTGATGATGCCCTTGCCATACATGCCACCCGCCTCGTGGGGCCGCGGCTCCAACAGGTGCTGAATCTTTGCCCCCACAGGAATGAACGTGCTTTTCTCTCACCTGTCCCACGCTGTAGTGTCTGGTGATGATGCCCTTGCCATACATGCCACCCGCCTCGTGGGGCCGCGGCTCCAACAGGTGCTGAATCTTTGCCCCCACAGGAATGAACGTGCTTTTCTCTCACCTGTCCCACGCTGTAGTGTCTGGTGATGATGCCCTTGCCAAACATACCACCCGCCTCGTGGGGCCGCGGCTCCAACAGGTGCTGAATCTATGCCCCCACAGGAATGAACGTGCTTTTCTCTCACCTGTCCCACGCTGTAGTGCCTGGTGATGATGCCCTTGCCATACATGCCACCCGCCTCGTGGGGCCGCGGCTCCGTTAGGTGGTCGGCGTCCCCGCACACTCCGCAGCGGCCCAGGTTCTGCTCCCACTGGACTGAACAGACACTCGATCAGATAACACATTATTGCTTGCGACACTACGATTAAAATTTAGGTACTCTGGGAAAGGGCCTCTGCATAAATAAATAGATTTAGAAAAGAAGTAGATGAATAGATTCAAAATACAAAGTAATAAAAAAAACTGTTGTTTCACATTTTTTCAGAAGTGTAATTATATTTTTCTCTATCTATTAAATTTGCATAAGTGAAATTAGATGTCAGGATCTAGAAAAGAAAAGACGTTTTTAGATAAAATTTGCATTCTAATGCTTTCACGTCTGACTAGTTGAATATTTTAATTAGAAACATCATCGGTAATAGGTACCTACCTACTCATGGATCACGATCTTAAAACATTGACATCAACATCTATTGATTCATTGTACTCGTAAATAATATGAAATTTAGTATTTACAACGCGGTTCTTACGAACTTTTTTAATATCCTTTTCATTTCTATATACAATAAAGTCTTAATTTACTTACATCAAATGTAACTATCTTTAAGTAGTAGTTTATGATACTTATGCTTAATTCATTCATTAAGTTCATTCAACTCACAGTACAATGTCTTCACGGATCATTAGATGGATAATGACTGTATTATTATAACACTTCAATAAGACCACAAAAAGTGTTTGTGATCATCCTCAGTGCAAGGATAATGCCCCTAGTTCAACAGCATTGCAAAAAACAAGAACAATAGTAAAACATTTTTTTTGTAAACCACTTATATAACACCACGAATCACGATCCGACAGACCCGAGCGTAAAAGTAAGTAAATTAACATTTTATTGGTAACACAAAAAAAGCCATTTAAATCACCTTAGTACTAGTAAATTGAATGTACTTCCAGGAAGAATGTGTGCAAAGGCGGTCTTATCGCCCCTCCAGACCCGCTGCTCAACTATCATAAAGTTAGCAGTGAGTAGTACCAACCAACTCATCGCATATAACATAAGACACATAAATTAGGAGAGACGGATGAATAGTCTGGATGAGGTCTGGATAGTGATTTAATAAGTTAGCTTCCTTTTTTTTCTGCTTTTGGCACTAGTTTTCTTTGTGCCTGTGTCGAGTTTTGCTATGTTATTAAAAGGTAGGTAAACTAAATGCATTTTCCATTTTTTGTTATTAATTTAATTCTTCAATGTTTTATATCTATTTGAACCGCTTGCTATACGTCAACCGATAAGCCCTGGTACACCCAGTTATTTAGAGAAGAACTATGGGAAGAAAAAAAGGCCCTTGGTACATCCAGGTTCGGGCTGCCATCCGTCCGGGTTTCCCCGGATTTGTCCTAGTTTGGAGGGCGTCCGGGGAGCGTCCGGGGTTGAAATCATAGTCCGGGTAAAAACCGGACCACAATAAAAGTATCGGTTTACGATCAAAGCCCGTCCCCATAATTTAAAAGAAAATTACAAGTAGCGGCACGAAACTCCAGGTTTGACCGTTATTGCGCAGAAGTCTAAAATAAGGGTCGCGGGGGAGTTACAGGGTCGCGGAGAGTATGGGGAAACATGCGCGGGAATCAAGGTCAGCGTTAAACCTACCTACCTACCTACCTGTAATAGGTATTATCACACGTGCACAGATTTATCTAATCTACTGCGCAGTATTTCAGGCAAAAAAGACTTAGTTTTTAGTTTAAGACTATGTTTTCTTTCAACAAGTACGGTGTAAAACATAGTTTTTCATTAAGGTGTAAGTGAAAAAAAAAGTTTGAAATGTCCGGGGTGAAAGCTTGAAAATCCGGGGAACTTACGCTTTCGGTCCTGGGGGGCAAGTTTTTAAAATGGCAGCCCTAATCCAGGTGAACTAATGGGGTGAACCACGGGTACGGAGTGAAGAAGACATACTGACCGGCGTACCCGCCACAGAAGAGCTCGTTGTCATTGTAGTTGACGGGGTTGGGGAATCCGAACCGCCACATAGAGTTGCGGGCTGGAGGGTCCATCAGCCGGCCGTGACCCTCCGCGTAGTGGCGCGCGCTGCCTAACATCTGGAGCACACACATTCACATAATAATAAAATCCCACCAAAAACATACCTGTTAAAAAGGGGGCCAGATTCCTATCGGCTAATTGTTCGCCTAAAAAAGGGTTGAAATCCAATCTAATGCCAAGTTTAGATGCAGTTGAAAATCGGTCATAATCGTCTTCATCAACAGCCTGATCCACTGGTAAACATAGACCATAGGTACCCCCCCACCCGATTTATCACCCAAACTAGTGAGTTGTGTCAGTTCCTAGGTTAATTTAAGTCGGGAGCGGCGGCGGCGGCGCATTTCAAATTACGATTTCAAATGCAAAGAAGGCAAAGAAACCAGCTGATAGGTACAGATAACAGCAGATGTGGTAGATATTGAAAATATACTCATCTTAACCAAAAAATAATTACTTTTAATTTGCCGCCCTCTAAAATCTGCCGCCCTAGGCTTCAGTCTACTCAGTCTATTGGTAAATCTTCCACTGCACTGGACATAGGCCTCTCCCTTGGTCCAAATTTCAGGCAGTTAAATGAGGATCGCTGTTGTTGATGGTTGCACAGATGAACGCTACCGAGACAGTCCGTTTATTTCAAATCGTTTTTCATGTTCTAGAGAAGCGTAGCAAAAATTTTACGAACCAAAGTAAGGTACGAACCAAGGTAAGGGACTACTATTTGGTATTCTGTGGTAAGGTCAAAAGCATATCAGACTAAAAACACTCTCGCGCGATTATTTCCTATATTCGACATAATATCTAAGAATAATGCAAAGTCCCGAGTGTTTAGTTTGACCTGCTCTTGACTGTACAAGTTACTCTAGTAAACAAAAAGCTAACAAGCTTGCGTTTATATTCACATTTTCCTTTTTATTTCAATTTCTTCGAAGTGCTGTTTGGTATTCCATGACTATTCATCCTCAGTGAGAACTCCTCACACGTCGTATAAAAATTGCGTGAGAAAAACGTCCTTACTTGTAGTAGGAATATCCAGAATGTTAAGAACGACGTGCCTCCCGTTTTATGTCTTCTTATTTCCATCTGCAACAAACAAAACATTTTATAAATAATGACGATGAATATAATCTCTACCAACAATAAATTTATTGCCAGTATTGCAATACGTTTATAGACAATTTTTATAAAAAATATATTTATTATTTTATTTTTATTTATTAGTTATAGTTATTTAATTTTTTACTGTCGTAGTTTATTTTATTATGATATCAATAAAGAAGTATATTATCTTATAATAAATTGGTCCACTCCCTATTATAGAGATGGTCGTTGTAGTAGTAGGTATACCTACTAGCTTAGAGCAACGCGGGCCTTCCGTACGGTTCACGTTGCTCTAAACCTACTAGGGCCTAGCTAGACATGCATTTAACCCACGCATCTCCAGTAAAATAAATAAATACCTTACAAATGACAAATCCTACTATATAATAATTATAAAAGCGAAGGCTACACTTTATCACGGGAAAATTCCTCATTCACACTGGAAAAACTGTTCGCGCGGGCGGAGTCGCGGATTGAAAAGCTAGCATTAAACATGTGAACACGACGAAACTGTCATAATTACGTCACATTTACCATTATTTAAAAACTACCGAAGGAACAATAAATTCAGTAAACACGATAGCGCCTGCGGTCGACACCATAGCACTGGAATAATACAATTCGCTCAACTCAACCAATAAACTGAGATTTTATCGGCGACGGACATTAGCGTCGTCTTAAACGACCGCGCGCGAATTTATTGTTTATTTTAAAGTTTATTTTTTAATTTATCTACATTTTGACCCATGCAAGCGGCCAGTCTTCCAATCCTTTAATTTGTAAAGTGAAATATAGAGATATCAGCTTATTCTTGGCTGTAAATATAGGTTTATGGGTTCTTAAATCCTTTTTATGAAGTTCCGCGTGTGAGAAATATGTTTATCAAAGTGTAGTAAGTTCTTTGACATTTTGCCTAAGCCTCTACCTGAACATTTTTGGGTAACTACCTATACAAAGTTTATTCGAATATTTCATAAGTGGTTTTAAAAGACGAAATTTCAGGTTAGTGGTTGTACCTATTTAGGTTCTAAAGATTGTAATCTATCGAAGTGAAACTGTTAAATCACAATCTGTCACGCGTTAAATTGTCAACTGTCCAAAGGCTGTTCCTGATTGGTCGGTATTACAGCAAGCCGTTCTATGTCCATACAGTTGGGAATAAAACACAGGCGTCAGTTGAATAAAATTAATGCACTTCAAGAATTGTGACATCAAGTATTTATCTATTATTAAGTAGATAATCAGTAATTTTTACTTATTATTATGGTATATTTTTGGAGACTAACACTAACTCATTTATCATTCAAACTACTATTCTTCGATTAATCATGGATTCATTTTACTTCCACAATAATTTCATAGAACTTATTATAAAGTAGTGAGTTATTTTTAACACGAAATCAATTGAAATTCACTTAAACACAGATTGTTTACATTAGATAATAAACGAAAAAACAAACAAATATGGCGGCGCAGAGCATATGACGATCAACCAATCAGCGCACGAGATGCGTTCCATCCTATGCCATTTCACAATTTGACGGTTTAATTTCGATAGATTACAATCTATCGAAAAATAATCCGTTAAATCGTAATCAGTATGTTTGGTTCACAATTTTTCGATAGTTTACAATCTCGCGAGATAGATTGTAATCTAACGGTATTGATAATCTTACGGTGACATATATATCCTAAACACGTTTAATAATAGAAAGATAGTGGGCCCAGTGGGGCCCGATTATTCTACGCTCTAACTTAAATTTAAAACCATAATGTCCTTTTCACGTTCTTCGACAGGTGATTGTCAACTTAAGTTTAGAGACGTCAAACATCGATTTTACGCGTAGTTTGCACTAGTTATTAAACATACATATTATAGCAGGCATGCGAAAACATCCCGCTTAAATTAAGCTAAATTTGACAGAGCTGTGCTTGTAGATTCCCATGAAAATGAAAGAGACCAACAATTGGGAATTAATCCCAATATCTTTTCAAGAGCACGATTGCTGACGACGGATTATTGTAGCATTGGGCGCCACGGTCAAGGAACGGTGTGGCCTTGGCGTGTACGTACGTAGGCATGTCACACGGCAGTCAGTAGTGGCGTCAGCTGGTGTAGAATAAACCTTTTCCACAGGGTACATCCAAGCTACAGTATTACATTTTCAATTATTATCTACAATACAACACATGTGGCAATAATTTTATAGGCAATCACATCTGCCTTTATAATATTTAGCTACTATCGCTCTCATATTGCTGCCAAACAAATACCTACTTCGTGAAATAAAAAACTCGATTTGAAAGGTAGGTAGGTACTCAAACCAGCACACCTGCTGTTTCAGCTTGTAAGATGTATGGATCCAATTATCTTTATTTGAGATGGATACGTTTGGTTATCAGAGCTCTTCGAGTTTTTAAACTTTGACCTCAGTAATTTATATACCTATTGAATTACTGATGCGACCACCGCGCACCGTGTAGTAGTGTATTTGCAGAAATTCTCGCTGTTTTTCATTATTGAAATCTTAGTGTTAGTTAATCAATAGTGAAAGCTTTGCTTTGCTGCTATAAGTACGATAATAAAAAAAATTACTACATACCTATCAAATAGTTCTACCCTGTTCTACGTTGCACGCCGCGCTAGCTACCAAGCTACGCTATGCCCTTGCCTTGCTACGGCGCGGCGGCGTAGTAATTATGTTAGTTCTACGTTCTACTAGACTTCGTAGCAACGGCTACGTCGGTATGCTACGAAATCTATTCGGGAATAATAATGGAATTCTGGAGTGATTTAGGTGTGTTTAGGGCGTCTAAATATTGTTAATACCGACTTCAAATCTTTCAATTTGATCCTAATTTTTTTTTAAATAGGTTCACGTTTTTTCTCAGAAAATTATTTGCTTTAGGTTACGTGAAGTCTGTCCTATAACTCACACTCGCTCTAAACGCGCAGATTTTCCTTGCTATTAGGTATGTGGTTTTTAAATATTTAAGTGCAGTGGTTGCCAGGCAGGTGGTATGCACGCACTATATTCTAAAGCACCTATCCGTAAAAAAAAACAAATATAAAGTAGGTAGGTAAGTATCGTCTAGCCCAGCCTTTCCCAAAGTGGGCGATAACGCCCCCTTGTGGGCGCTGCAGGTCTAAAGGGGGGCGATAAGAGACCCAGAAAAAAAAGAGTTGTGAATTACCTACTGCACTCAGGTTTTAAGGTAGCTCTTGTGGGTTATAGTAAAAGTCTCGTTTAGATTTAATGTTTAATCTCCACTAATATAGCTCACAATAATTAATTAATTTAAATTGAACTTATAGTGGTTTTTAAGTAGGTGATGCAGATAGATAGATGGGATAGGTAGATGGGGGCGCTAAAAAATAATTTATTCTCAAAGTGGGCAGTAGACAAAAAAAGTTTGGGAACCTCTGGTCTAGCCTATCTATCTATCTTTTTTAATCTGCTCTTTTTTGCCCTATCAACAACACTCATTTTTATCAGCTACTGTATTGCCTTAAACTTGTTCTCTTACTTATCAATCTCTTCCGAGTTGATAATGTTTGTGTTTCGATATTCATTTTTCTTGTGCTTTAAGTGACTGCATTAATTACGACGCTTCGGGCGGCGCTGCGCACACGCACGCATCATAAGGTAATCATTTGCATATTTGACATATTCATTTTGAGTGAATCAACGTTCTACGAAAATAGGTACATTAATGTTTTCGGCTTGGCAGAAAAGGGTTTGACTCAGTGACAAGGAAAGGAACATATCAATAACTCATAATACCTACAGAAAGACAGAACGAAAACAAAAAAATCCATGCGATCAACATTTATTTCGTTAATCTTTCGGCAGTAACCAAGTTCCTTGGGATTCGTTGTGGGTGAATTTCCCGGGGCCAAAAATTGCATGGCATCGATGAAATCGGTATTAAAAAATATAGTTATAATGTTTAGACATTTTTTTCTGGTTAGGTGAAATAGTAATCTATGTGTAGCACTAAATATTTTATTAATAAGATTAATAGATATTCCAAAAAAAATAATTAAACCTCGAATTCTTTCATTGCCATGTTTGTCCACACTTCACCTTGTTGTGTATTATGCCTCATTGATAAAAAACTACCGGTTATTTATATTAAAACTTAGTTTTATTTGATAAGTGAATAGTTAAAGTATTGCTACGGAATATATTTATTAAAATATTTAAACAACACAACGAATGGTTAATCAAAATACATTTGCCCAGAACTACCTTTCATTGCCGTGTCCTCATCATATTCAAAGATATTGTTTTATCTAACACCTTGCGTCCTGCCATTGGTATGCTAAACGTTGCGTATGAGTGCCGTCTAAGTGCTCGACGTAGAAAGACGGCCATACGTGCCTGCGTTTTCGCGCCATAAATTTAAGTATCTAATTTTTTTGTTACTGGACATTTTTTCTTTCATCGCCGTGGATAGGTATAACTTCTATTTAAATAAGTTTATCTTCTTGATTAAATATTCAATAGAACGTCATTTCTTTTATGTCTATTTGTGAAGTATTTATTACTTTGAATAATTAATAGATTTTTTGTTATTTACATTTTTTGCCCTGATTTTCATCTCCATGCTTTCATTGCTATGGTTTCCGTGGCCTGAATTTGCTATGGAAATGAAAAAATACACGGAAATGAAAAAAAATTAATTGCCATGCCTTGCCGTCAGATGTGTCATTGCCGTGGCTAAATATTTCATTTCCGTGTCTTACGTTTTCATCGCCATGTTGCGATTAGGCAAAGAAAACATCTGTTGGAGCACAGTTCTTTCATTGCCGTGGACAGTTGTTTCATTGCCGTGTAGGCATTTTTCATCACCGTGGCACGAAATTTTCGATCTTATGTATCTCGTTAGTTTTTAAGTAATCTGCTAGATATTTAGCAAGAATACATAGATTTTCAAAAGCTTTAATAAACGCAGACTATTTTTAACATAAACCCTAAGGTAACAAAAACCACGGGAATGAAGATTTTATGAGACCTGTTGAAATTCACTCTTGTGTGAATGGACATAAGATGGAAGGGTCTATAATTCGACACTCCTGTCTTTAGTTATCATTACCACGATTATTTAATTTATTTTATTCTGCAAAGGACCAGCAAATTATATTACGTAAAAAAACTCTGAATCTTCTACAAAATAAAATCAAGGGAACCCTAATTAATATAAATCATTAAAATAAACCTTATTAATACAGCACTATATGGCGACGAAATGCGGAAATATTTTTTTATTAAAATACGCCCTAGGGCGCATCATTTAAACTTTTTTAAAGTGTTTTGCTCTTTTTAAGTCGCATGTTCAACGTCACTTAACATAAATAGCTTCTGAAAGCGCTTGCTTTTAAGTCAGACTTTATGTGGATCTTTTGCGATAACTCTGTAAATTTAGATAACGGAATATGCTTAAGTAATTGGCTTTTTATTTAACATCCATTTTACAAAATATTTTACGATTTTTTTTGTAGAATTTTCACTCAACATGCATTTTTAACCTTTAGTAGGTAGGTATAGCTAGTAGGTAGCTAACCTTTCTTTTGCAATCGAAACATTCCGCTGATCAATATTTATGGGAAGGAAAATACCGTGAAATTAACTTAAACTGTGGGTACTTGTCCCTTTAATTATGTACTATCCATCATACACTTGACTTGTATGACCTGGGTCATTATTTGAAGTGACATACAAAAATAAATATACACAGGTAGTAAAAAGTGTATTTTTATATATTTTTTATTTGGGACGTGTGCGTACACACACACACATACTAAGCACAGATCAAATAGATTCAGAGATCGATAAAGCTTTTTATAGTTTTTTTTATGAGGGCTTGCCTAAGTGCTTAGTAAAATAAAAAGAAATAGACAAATTGGCTAAAATATGTCGGCATAATTAAGACTTAAACAATATTATGTCTATGTTTTATAAATATTTTATTAAGCAAATAATTTTACCAACTAGTGAGTATTTAAATCACTTTCGTTCGTTGCCATACATTTATTTCGTGGTCCGTCCGAGAAACGAACAAATATTGCCTTATTAAAACATTGTTGTCTAAAGTGGCCCAATCTATAATAGTCATACATATTACGAAAAAAATACTGCACTTTTGGAAGAAAGCAAGCCGCTTTGCAGAGTGATAGTAGAGACCAAAATATGCGATTTGACTCGAGGAAACGCTCGATTCATCCCTTTGGAACAGAGATGGCGCCACTTGTTCAAAAAATTGTTTAAAAAATTCTAAAACCTGAACGGATCGTTCGATTTTGATAATTAAGATGTCAATCGAAAGGCAATGAATTATACTATTATAAAAAAAATAACTAAGCAGCTAAATATGATAATAAATACCAATAACATCTTCATTTTTTAAAAAGTATGACCGTATTTTCTCGTTTTTATGTAATTTTATAAAAAAAATATATGAAAGTGGTACATTTTTATTTATTTATTATATTACGCAATTCATTGAGCGGTTATTACAAAAAATCTTATATCAATATCTTTTATAGTTAAAGAGATATTTAATATTTAATATGCGCTGCTGTGTCGGGGTCATTGGCCTCGCGGGCAAACGCGAACCCTGCATCGTTAGATTTTAATGATTAAGGTGTCAATCGAAAGGAAATACAAATAGTCATTATTTTATTATAAAAAAACAATTATTTTCAAAAAATTATGATAAATTCCAAAAAAGCCATCAATAATTAAAATAAATAAATTGTATTTACTTATGTAATCTTATGAAAAAAAATGTATGAGCGTGGTATATTTTTATTCGTTTATTATTTTACACGATTAATTGTGAGATTAATAATAAAGAACAATATTAATATATTTTAAAGTTCCAAAGTTATTGGTCGGTGCGGTGTTGCCGCCACACGTGCAATTCTCATTATTTTATTTATACTTCCGCCCCATCGCAGGTTTTCCTGAAAGTAAAATCGCTTTGAAATTATGATAATTAGCATTTATGAATCTGTATTTTACTTACGTTTTATTTTCGCATTGGCCTTTGCAGATTTTGCACTGTAACATGCAAGGTAGGCCAACGCGTCGGCAGCCACAACGCATTGTGTCACAGCCTGACTTGCATCCATAATGGTAAGGAAGCTTAAATTGTGACCAAATTGAAGTAACTTTCGACCACTGTGGAGTCCATTTGCCATCAACGTCCGTCCATCCCCAAAGAGATGGGCTTGGGATTAATTGATATAATACATTTCCCTATATATTATGTCCCGCTTGAAACGTTGCACAAATAGCATGTTGTTGAAGAGCAGCTGAAGTAGGCAGAAGGCTTTTCAACAGCCTGTTTTTTGTCGAAAACAAATATAACCGGACCTCATTCACAGAAATATGGTCCTTTTGAGCATCGTACAGCTTGCAAATGAATCTGAACGTAAGATTAACCATTATGAGAACAAGTATCTCGTACATGTGTATTATAAATATTTGGTATCATACAGCTAATAATTGGTAAAAACCGTTCCAAATGAGCCATTACTTCTTCAGAGAGGATTTCTTTCTATTGGAGTTGAGATATATGTATAATATGTAAAAGCAGTGGTAGCTTCACGGTGTGACATTCATGTTTTAAAACGGGTTCTTTTGCCTTTTGTCGCAGCCGGGAGCTCATGATCATGAAAGTCTCGAAGCGCAGTTGACATCATTCATGACCTAAAGCGCTTCAAGGCGTTCACCAACTGCGACACGACGTCTAATTTCAATACAAAAGGCAAAATAACTTGTTTTAAAACATGGATGTCACACCATGAAGTTACCACTGCTTTTACATTTATCTCAATTCCCATAGAAATGGTCTCTAAAAAGTAATCGCTGATTTGAAACAGTTTGTAAAGCCCGACCAAAGAAATACGAAACCTCGCCATATTGCGGAATTTCAATGAAACTAATTTTATAAGGGAAATTATTGCCATATTCGTAAAAATATACACGTGGCGCCCCCAGAGCAGGTTTCTTATTTCTTTGGTCAGGCTTTACCCATTATTAGTTGTATGACACCAAATATTTATAATACATGTGTACGAGAGTATCGTACATGTGTACGAGATACTTGTTCTCATAATGATAAACCTTACTTAAGATTCACTTGCAAGCTGTACGATGCTCAAAAAGACCATATTTCTGTGAATGAGGTCCGGTTATATTTGTTTTCGACAAAAAACAAGCCGTTGAAAAGCCTTCTGCCTACTTCAGCTGCTCTTCAACAACATTCTATTTGTGCAGCGTTTCAAGCGGGACATAATATATAGGGAAATGTATTATATCAATTAATCCCAAGAAGCCCATCTCTTTGGGGATGGACGGACGTTGGCGGCAAATGGACTCCACAGTGGTCGAAAGTTACTTCAATTTGGTCACAATTTAAGCTTCCTTACCATTATGGATGCAAGTCAGGCTGTGACACAATGCGTTGTGGCTGCCGACGCGTTGGCCTACCTTGCATGTTACAGTGCAAAATCTGCAAAGGCCAATGCGAAAATAAAACGTAAGTAAATGCAGATTCATAAATGCTAATTATCATAATTTAAAATTTTACTTTCAGGAAAACCTGCGATGGGGCGGAAGTATAAATAAAATAATGAGAATTGCACGTGTGGCGGCAACACCGCACCGACCAATAACTTTGGAACTTTAAAATATATTAATATTGTTCTTTATTATTAATCTCACAATTAATCGTGTAAAATAATAAACGAATAAAAATATACCACGCTCATACATTTTTTTTCATAAGATTACATAAGTAAATACAATTCTATTTTTTTTATTATTGATGGCTTTTTTGGAATTTATCATAATTTTTTGAATATAGTTGTTTTTTTATAATAAAATAATGTATTTCCTTTCGATTGACACCTTAATCATTAAAATCTAACGATGCAGGGTTCGCGTTTGCCCGCGAGGCCAATGACCCCGACACAGCAGCGCATATTAAATATTAAATATCTCTCTAACTATCAAAGATATTGATATAAGATTTTTTGTAATAACCGCTCAATGAATTGCGTAATATAATAAATAAATAAAAATGTACCACTTTCATATATTTTTTTTATAAAATTACATAAAAACGAGAAAATACGGTCATACTTTTTCAAAAATGAAGATGTTATTCGTATTTGTAGATTTGGCTGTATATTTCACATTATCTTGCCCTTCTCAAGTATTACTAAAAAACTAATACAGCGCCATCTTTACCGCCTCCTTGCATTTCCGGCACTGACCACGACGACTGAACGTCGATTTACAATTTTATTTAATTTCCTCTATAATGTATTTATAAAAAGTGATTGACTGCGCATACAAACTACTTTAGTCTATTCTGAGTAATAAACGAAGAGTTTGATCTGGACCTGGTATTCTTAATCGCCTGCCGAACCTTTTCCCTTACCACGTGCCGACCACATGTGCATCTGCTCTGCTGTCTATGTACTAAAAGGTTATGACACCCAGGAATTAATATCGAGGACATTAGAAGACAAAAAGTGAGTACCACATACTTAACCTAAAAATTGTAAGTACTCGTGTACGAACACAAAAGAAAGAAATGTCCACGACGAGCCGCGATAATGGCAGTGGTAATGGCGGCGGCACTAATGGGCACGAGGCCGGACCCAATGGCCATCACATGATCAACTTAAACTTCGAGAAACTCCAAGGGATCTGCAATTATATGCACTGGCGATTTATGATTAAAAATATTCTTATATTAGAAGGACTATGGAACGCCGTACTTGGCACCGACACTGATACGCACCGTAAGGAAAGGGCACTAGCCCGCATCAGTCTAAGTATAAGCCCCCTTCTCATTCGCCACATAGCAGATGTAACCTGTCCCAAAGCTGCATGGGAGAAGCTGGAGAAAACATTTGAAGACAAAGGTTTGGCGCGAAGAGTCATGCTTCTACGACATCTGCACAGAATAGAATTCAAGACTACAATGTCAGATTATATTAATGAAGTAATGGAAACAGTTGAAAAATTAGCCAATATAGGGCGTAAAATTGACGATGAAGAGATAGCTGAGATTTTATTATCTGGACTACCAACCGAATATGATACTTTAGTATCAAACATGGAGACACTGTGCTTAGGAACCACACTTACTAGTGAGACAGTCCGCTGCAGATTGCTGCAAGAGGAGCACCGAAAAAATGGGAAGATGACTACCAAGTATAATGAGGAGACTGCATATTTTACACAGAAGAAGTCATTTATATGCAATTACTGTAAACGCCGTGGACACACAGTCAACAAATGCTTTAAAAAGAAGAAGGATGACAAGAAGAACTGGAAAGAGAAAGAGAAAAGCTTGGCTGTGACAGAGGCAGCATTCTCCGCTTCAGTGGGTCATCGTTTTATTCTGGACTCCGGCTGTACTTCTCACATGGTACATCAAAAGGAATTACTGAGCGACTACAGCAGTATTGAAAAAGATATTCTTATTGCTGACAATAAGACTATGCAGTGTTTAGGAAAAGGTAATCTATCATTAGTATTAAGTAATAATGTAAAAATAAAGCTTCTTGATGTATTATATGTCCCTACTCTGGCTTCAAATCTCTTATCTGTTTCTAAGATTACTGAAAAGAATTATAAGGTTATTTTTGAAAAATCTGAATGTCTAATAACTGATAATAACGGTATCTGTTTTGCAAAGGGTGAGAAAGTGGCTGGTATGTATTTGTTAGTGGGGTCGAATAGGTTGTTGTGTAATGAGATGTGTTCACAGATTCGGATGGAGCACTCGGCATCCCTGCAGAATCAAGTGCAGAGAGCTGGGAGTGCTACGGAAGCTGCCGTGCACACTAAGCTGTGGCACAGCAGACTGGGTCATTTGGGATATGAAGGTATGTGTTCTTTAAGAGATTCTAAAGTTATTTCTTTTACTAATGAGAGTCTAGGAGTGTGTACTGTATGCCTTGAGGGGAAGCAGACGGCTAAGCCATTTCCTAAAGGGCAGGCTAAACGTGCAACACAATTACTTGAACTCATACATTCAGATGTATGTGGGCCCATGTCTGTATGCAGCTGGGGAGGGGCACGTTATCTCATTACTTTCACTGATGACTATTCTAGAAAATCATTTGCCTACTTAATGAAATACAAAAGTGAAGCCATGTCACATTTTATTTCTTTCAAAGCTCTTGTAGAGAAACAGACTGGCTTATCTATAAAGTGCCTTAGAACTGATGGTGGTATGGAATACTGCAATCATAAATTTAATAACTATTTAAAAGATGAAGGTATAGTTCATCAAATCACTGTACCCTATAGTCCACAACAGAATGGAGTATCGGAACGTTTGAACCGTACTCTAATGGAAAAGGTGAGATGCATGCTCCAGCAGTCTGGTCTTTGTCAGCAGTTTTGGGGTGAGGCTGTTATGGCAGCTGTTTACTTAAAAAATAGGTCACCTACATCTGCTTTGACGGGCCGAATTCCTGAAGAAGTATGGTCTGGGTCTCCAATAGACCTCAGTCATCTTCGTGTATTTGGGTGCATTGCTTATGCTCGCATTCCTACTCAGAAAAGGACTAAACTAGATACTAAATCCAAAAAATGTATCTTTGTGGGTTACAGTGAATGCACTAAAGGATATAGATTAGCCGACCCTTTGAATCCTAAATCAGTTTTTATGTGTAGAGATGTTGTATTTATAGAGGAAGAATTTTACAATTTTATTAATAACAATAACAGTGCAAAATGTAATAATAATTATTTTAATTTATTGAGCAATGTTTCCTTTAATATTCCAAATAAATCAATTAATTTTGATAATAATGAATTTAATAATTTTGACATTTTAAGTGATAATAATTATTATGATAGCAATCAAAAGGAGACAGAGTTAAACTTACCTGAGACTGAAACCATAAATAATCTTGATCTTTCTGCAATTTCAGCTCCTGATAGTGAGCCTGAGGACTACTGCACTGGAGATGAGAGGGAGGTGCGCAGCGTTAGCTCCGAACCTCTGTCACCTCGGTCAAGTGACGACACCACGGTGTCGTTTGAGCAGTCGTCAGAGGAAGGGGAAGCGTCTGAGGCTAGTACGGTAATGCCTGTGACCGTCTCTTCGCGACCCGTACGTACTACTCGGGGGAAACCACCAATAAGGTATGCAGATTATGATCTGGATTTAGATTCGGCAATGTTCAGTCACAGCTGCTCTGACCCGTTGACATATTTCGAGGCCATGTCGTCGGATGATAGTCAGGAATGGAAACACGCTATGAAAAGAGAGCATGATTCACTAATGCTCAACAATGTATGGAAGCTGGTAGAGCGACCACAAAACTCTAATGTCATAAAATGCAGGTGGGTTTTCAAACGTAAATATAATTCAACAGGTGAGTTAACATATAAAGCTAGATTGGTAGCAAGGGGTTTCTCTCAAAAACAAGGAATCGATTATACCGATACTTTCTCGCCAGTTGTAAGACACTCTACTATGAGAATATTGTTTGCAATTGCCACTGAATATGACCTAGACATAGAACATTTAGATGTAGAGACTGCATTTTTAAATAGTAAGTTAAATGAAACCATTTATATGGAACAACCAGAGGGTTTTCAATGTGATAACAATAAGGTTTGTCTATTGAATAAAAGCATATATGGATTGAAACAATCAAGTAGACTGTGGAATCAAAAAGTACATAATTTACTTATAAATTGTAATTATTCGCAAAATAAATCTGAACCCTGTGTTTACTATAAAAGGTTTCAAAATAAAATAACAATAATTGGACTCTATGTTGACGATTTTTACGTGTTTAGTAACTGTAGAGAAACTAAAAAACAGTTATTTAAATTATTAGAAGGTGAACTTATTGTAAAAAATCTTGGTCCTCTCAAAAACTGTCTAGGAATAAATATTACTAGAGATAGAGCTAAAGGCATACTAACTCTAGATCAGTCAGAGTATATTAAAAAATTATTAATATCATTTGGTATGGAGAACTGTAAGCCTGTCTCAACTCCTATGATGTGTAATAGTAAGTTAGAGAAGGCAGAACCTTCTGACTGTCTAGACGAAAGTGTATACAAGTACAGACAGTTGCTTGGCAGTTTAATGTATTTATCTGTGTGTACTAGGCCCGACATAACTTTTGCTTGTAGCCAGCTAAGCCAATTTAACAATGGCTTTAATAAGTCTCATTGGACAGCAGCAAAACGTGTCCTAAGGTACTTAGCGGGAACTTTAAATTATGCTCTATGTATGACTAGATGCCATGATTTAAATTTAATCGCTTATACAGATGCCGACTGGGGCAATGACTGCGTAGACAGAAAGTCATATACAGGCTATGTAGTGAAGCTAGGCACAAACACTATAAGCTGGGAGTCACGTAAACAGAAGTGTGTTGCTCTGTCGAGCACTGAGGCCGAATATCTGGCAATAGGTGACGCTAGTAAGGAATTGTGTTTTATAAGAAATTTTCTTTCAGAAATATTAAATAATAGATTCACTATGACCTTATTTAATGACAACCAAAGTGCTCAAAAACTTTTAACTGTTAAAGAATTTTGTCATAAGCGCACGAAGCATATAGACATTAGATACCATTTTGTTAAAGACTTAATAAGTAAATATTTAATATCAGTTAAGTATAAACCAACAGAAGACATGATAGCAGATGTCTTAACAAAAGCCCTAAGCTCTACCAAGCACCACAATTTTATTAGAAATATGAATGTTATTGACAGGTTGACATTAAGTAAATGAGACACAGTGATGTATGAATAATGTTATTTGTATTATGTGTACTGATAATGATATTTTATTATGTTTAATAATGTATGTGACATAATTATTATTATTTTTAAATGTAATGTTAATTTATCTGACAGAGTCATGCACACTTGACTAATTTGCTTATTCTGTTGTTTTTTGACAAATATTTTTTGTTTTCATGACAATTATTGTTTTTAAATGAGCAATATGTTATGTGAAATATAAGGGGAAGTGTAGATTTGGCTGTATATTTCACATTATCTTGCCCTTCTCAAGTATTACTAAAAAACTAATACAGCGCCATCTTTACCGCCTCCTTGCATTTCCGGCACTGACCACGACGACTGAACGTCGATTTACAATTTTATTTAATTTCCTCTATAATGTATTTATAAAAAGTGATTGACTGCGCATACAAACTACTTTAGTCTATTCTGAGTAATAAACGAAGAGTTTGATCTGGACCTGGTATTCTTAATCGCCTGCCGAACCTTTTCCCTTACCACGTGCCGACCACATGTGCATCTGCTCTGCTGTCTATGTACTAAAAGTATTTATTATCATATGTAGCTGCTTAGTTATTTTTTTTATAATAGTATAATTCATTGCCTTTCGATTGACACCTTAATTATCAAAATCGAACGATCCGTTCAGGTTTTAGAATTTTTTAAACAATTTTTTGAACAAGTGGCGCCATCTCTGTTCCAAAGGGATGAATCGAGCGTTTCCTCGAGTCAAATCGCATATTTTGGTCTCTACTATCACTGTGCAAAGCGGCTTGCTTTCTTCCAAAAGTGCAGTATTTTCACCAAAAGTGACCGTAACAACTATGACTATAACTTCGATTGATTGATGGTCTGTAATGTTAAATGTTATTTCCATGTCATATTGGTTTGAAATCGGCGGACAATAAGACAAGTTGCCTTTTATATCAACTTATTGATTAATTCGACGCATAACGAAATCATTTTGTCATAAAAGATGAAGCCATCAATAATCCTCCTTTTGAGTTTAAAATAAACACCACATTATTATTTTATTGTGGTTTTACATTACCAATTCAATTTGATATTTTCTTCCAATAAATATTTGAGGTAAACTTCATCCTTCCCCACCCTCCCCGACCATTGAGTGCCGTAAGTTTCCCAAATTATCTCATACTAGCTTTCGCCCCGCGCGCGGCGGCTCCTCCCGCGTTAGCCATTTTTCCCGCGGGAATGAGGTATTTTCCCGCGGTAAAAAGTAGCCTATGTTACTCTCCATCCTTTCAACTAACTCTATGCCGAAAATCATGTCGATTGGTTTGCTTAGTTAGGGCGTGAAGAGAGAACATACAAACTCACTTTCGCAATTATAATATTAGTATGGATTATCTGACCGCTTCCGTCTTCATCATGGATTAATTTATTCCCACTCACCTATCTACATTAGATTTTTAAAATATTTCTTTTAGGCGAAATTGGACTGCCATGATTCGTATCGTCCTACGGCCAGCAACAGAGCGTAGATATTATGTCTGCATTCTGCGTTGCCTTGCGCAGCCGCAGCCATAAAACACAAGCTTTTAAACACCGGCTGAGTTACGCTAATGGAAATATGTTCGAAGGTAGAGGATATAACGTATTCGATGATACTCTTGCCCCGGGCCGCTCCTATTTGGTCGATCCAGTTCCAACCAGTAACCTTATGCGTCCGCGTATCTATATCATTCACCGGGGGATAAATTATCGATTTTAAGTGACGAAATTATCGATTTTGAGCGCTACACTGTAGCTCACTTTGGAATAGGACGTACGAAACTATTCCAAAGTGAGCTACAGTGTAGCGCTGATGTCACATCAAAAACGTCACTTAAAACTGAGCAGGCAACTGAGTAAACGTAAGCCATCAAAGCGCTGGCTCAATCGCGGTTACGAAGTTTTTCAGCAAGCCGTCTCGTATAAGTATAATTTTCAACCAACAACTGTTATGCCTAAAGTCAACTGTTTCGTATTCTGGACACGACACCTGGTTAGGCGGGTGATTTCCCATTTCTAACAAACTCTTGTTCCACTTAAAGTAATGTGAAGTGAGTTTCTAGTAGTTTATTAATTAGCTTTTCCATTTTAAGAGTAGTGGACAAAATTCCATTCATACTTGGAACGGGGCGGGGATAACAAAACAACACAATTTCATTAAAAAGACAATTGGCAGTAATCCGCTTTAAAAATGTCGGAAGCACCTTTACACACGATTATTGTAAGCCTGTAGCAATTCACTTTTATTATGTCATTCATGTCATGACCGTCAGACTGATTGAGATTGGGAGCAGGCGGAATGTCAAGGTCACTGCTTACATGGATGACATTATGAGACTAACCGAGACAAATGGGCTTGTCGGAAGCTGAGCTCGTTATGTCGGCGAAATTAAAAACTAAAAAGCAATAGTACACGTGAATATCTGAATTCAGAATTAACAGCATCTAACACAGTAGGTTTGCTGCCAGGGCTTATTGCTAAAATAGTAATTTCTACCAGGCAACCTTTGGGTTAGTAGACGAAAAAAAAAAGTATTTCAGTTCGCTCGTACTCGTACGTCGTACGTCGTACCCTCTAGAAGACTTATTCTAAGTCGTAATCGTGGATGGATATCATTGCAAATTCCAACAAAATCCCTTGGCTCAGCCAACTCAATCAAGCTCGGAAGCGAGTGGAACAATTATAAGAATTTACTGGCGATTTGCGCGTACGCACCGGCCCTGACATTCAACGACGCATGCGTCTGGGGGCTCGTCCGGTAAATAAACTTTATAGTCCCCGTCTGATCACCTGAAGTGAGGGTCTCACTACACTTATCCTTAATACATCGAACCCTCCTCGATAAAACCTCTTACATTCTCACGTTTACAAATTAGGTAATTTTGCCGAAGATTCGGACTTGATTTAATAAAGCCAAATCGAGTGTGTGTTTGAGATACAGTAAGATTCAGTAACAGCAATTTTAGTGTACAGTCGTAACATTATCCCTGGGGCGAAAATTGGCATTGTTTTTTTAAGTTGTACCTGTTTAAAAAACCATTTGGAGGAATAAGCTTAGACAAATACCCATTACAGTTGTAATTGGTCACAACGCAGGTAAAAGATGATCTCTATAGGAAGAGCTGCCGGGTTATCATGAGGTTGCACGCGGGAACATATTATAGTGTTGTCGCGTCTATATCACCTCTCAACCTATTGATAGATAGATAAAAAAATATTTAGCAAAATTGACACACAATACTTTGAAATAATATAGTAATAAAAAAATTACATTGTTTAACATAATAGTCATAAAAGAGAACTTGTGTGTGCCAAACAATGCTAAAAAGGCTCAGTAATGTTCTGCTAGTGTTCAGCAAAACGCAGATATTCTGCTGTGGTTAGGTGATAGTACCCATTTAAAGGCTTAATCAATCAGTAAGTGTACAATAAATAAATAAATTATTGGAGGAAACAAGGCTTTCTCCCATTTGACATTAAATATGAGATAATCTCTTGTTACAGTACTTTATGCTACTGATTGACTAGCAATGGACCAAAAAGCCACAATCTTACTTTTTAGTTTAAGTGTTGCGTTGAGGCACTACCATTTGGTATTCTGTGGTTGAGGCAGGTAAGAAAAATGCGTGTCGTGGAGTGCTGAATGTGGTTTGACCTTATAAGCTTTAACACTGATAGACCTCCTGTAAATCGTCTACTTATGTACAACAAGTGCAATTGCATGTAAGAAAGCAATAACGCTGATTTTATGCATTGTATGAGGGTATTAACTGGAAGTTACGCTTATTGCCGTATAAATATTAAGAGAACGTCACAGATCAGCCTTTTGTTTTTGGTTTTACAAAATAAGAGAAGTGTCGTAAAATGTTAATTTCCGGATAAAAAGATCCGTGTTTTATATTTCGAATGTTTTCATTTTATTTTTTGCAAAAGACATGGCAATTTGATGATTTATTACAAAACACTCGTTTTTAGCTTCCGTAGCTGAGCTGAGTTTGTTTTTGAGCCTTTCGTTTCTGAATTTCTGTAGTTCTGGCTCAAGTTCACAATTATTATTATTACTTTGAGTTTCTGAACGTCCGAAAAAACAGAGGTAAGCCGTGGGTAAGCCCTTTTAACTACAAAAGACTAGAGTTTGTAAGGTTGTTTATTGATGGTAATGATTTTATAGAAAGCAATATTTAAATAAGGTACGTCATCATCAACCGTTAGATAGTTAAATTAAGTACGTGATGAAATGATGCAACTCTTTCTGCATTCAAATTAGTTATTGTTCAAGTTCAATAATGTTACTGTATGGTGACAGCTACAAAGAAAAGGGATATTTTTTTTTTAATGAGTCGTTGCAATTGCATTATTGAGTTTCGCTAAATGTACAGAAATTTAGGCTATTGAAGAGTATACAGACACAACTATGCTTTTATAAACATACTTCTATTGCAAAGATTTTTTTTCCAGATATAAACTCGCCTCGCCTAGTTGAATGCAGATTTACGGGACAGTTTTTTTTTCGCAGTTTTCAAACCCTAAAGTTACTTGGAAGAGATTGCTACCATAGCAATAAGGCGGCCTGGTAGCTTCTCTATTATTAATTTAATGTATTTATTATATTAATTCTGTTATATTTCCCTGAATGTTAATTTTATTTGTAATGTATTTAAATTTACTGTTGATGCGCTCTATTTTGCGGGATGTAGTAGGGAGAGTAGCGTTGAATGTTGGTACAATTTATAAGTCGTTAACCCTTACCTTTCAAGTTTCATACCTTTAGGCCACTGTGCACAAATTCCATCAATAACTGGAGCACTCACTGCTTTATATATAAACTGTAACCAGTTCGCCCAGTGTCCACTTTAATTGGATATTATCATATAAGTATGAATTCCGCTCGCGGTCCTGCCGTCTTTCTTCCTTATAAGCAGTTCCTAGTTTTTTTAAGAGTACTTACTATTTTAAATATTGCAATCATGGTCAATGTTAAGGTCCTCGCTGCAATGTGAAGGATCGGAGACAGGTTGCGGACATCATTTTATTATTCACTAGCTTCCCGCACCGCGGCTACGCCTGCGTTAACAGTCTTTCCCGTGGGAATGCGGTATTTTCCCGTGGTAATGTGTTGTTCTAAGGTATAAGCTATATTATTGTAAAGTTCAGTTGTTTTTGCGTGAAAGAGTAACAAACATTTATACATCCATACATCCATCTTCACAAACTTTCGCGTTTATAATATTAGTAGGATGTTTCTCTGACGGGTATATTAGTCGCATGCACACGACACAAATCGATGGTCTTTGTCACCCAACGAAGAGCCCATGTGTTCTCCGCCTAACAATCGTACAATAACAGAAAGATATTAGGTACAATATAGTCTCATAAGGCTTCAAAATAGACGTCCACTTCCCGATTTTAAAAATAAAAGAAAATATGTTAAATTAGGTAATTCGAAGCAATGAATATAATAAGTTCAAAAATAAGTGAATTAAACTGATGATAGATAAGTAGAGTGTATCTCAAACAATCGAAGAAAAAAGTAAAAAGAAAATCATAGCAACTAGCAGACATCGCATAGCAATGAGATGTTTTATAGCTATCAAGACAATGATCCCATCAGGACCACATAAATATTGATGGAGCGGCCATAAACAATGTGCCATATTAGATCCCACGCTGTTTGTAAAAAACCGATCGCACGCAAGATAGTTTAGATAGATCAATATCTTGAAACTAATCGATTTGTTACGCTTGTTGGAATAGGATCTATTTTTAAAAGGCACATGGTCTATTAACGAACAAATACTTTGATTTTTATGAGGAATCTCTTCGTTATCTGGGATATTGGTTATTACACTAATAGACCCTGCTTATATATGGGTTACGTACGATGGTAAAGTACTTTAAGTACAACTCAAACCCTGGTGTCCGAATTATTGAGCCGACAAAGGATTTTTATTAATATCCTTTCCTCATCGTAGACTGTAAAGTCTTCCGGAATATCAAAGTGACGATAATCCGACACAAGAAGGTATTTCGAGACGACGACGCGTGATTCTGAAGCCCTTCGTTGTCAGAAACCATTCGACAGCTCTTCGACACTCAAATGTCACATCATACCAAATGCCAGGTAGACAAATTGCAGGAATTCAATCAGCTGATAGCATTAAAATTCAAGTACAGTTAATATCTAGGACCAAGCCCTTGCCGTTTGTTAAGCTTATAAGCTGATATTATTATTTATTTATTTTTTTGTATTTTGCCGTCAGCTCGCGTCTACGACAGGTGCAACCCCGCCGAAACGTCGGGCAAAAATAAGGTATCGTATCGTAAAACATCCATTTAAAATTATCGCGTTAAGACCCGTAAATATACAAAATAATGTGTACTAAGCGCGAAAGCCTCAAACAAACACAAGCTGATATTAGTTCCTATCAAACTTCTGAATACTGCAAATTTGGTTAGCTTCACACATCCTTTGTGTTTCCAATTGTACCTCGACCTTATAATGTATTTTCCAAACCAGACACGCCGGGCGGCAAATCCTGAATAAGCGCAACACTATTCAAAAATGTTTTTTTTTTCTTTGAAAGACGCTTTATAAATTTTATATCATGTAAGTATTTAAAATATTTAAATGGAAAATCTTACATTCCTTAATAGTTTTTATACACGCTTTCCTTTAATTTATTATACGACATACAACGAGGCGTTCGACAAACACCAATGAACAACAAACTGGATTTAGTTACAAAGCCCATTCGAAAGAGACATCTAAAAGACTAAGAATTTAGGTTTCGGACCCAGGCATTGGAGATAAACATTTCAACTTGGACACGGTGCCATTAAGTCTGTGGACATTCGGACCTTTCTTATGCAAATATAAGTAAAAATACGACACTAACAGTTACCTTATCGCGATGTAAACTCGACACTGGTTAAATAGTCCTCAGTAAGATAATCCGAATTTTTAAAAATAAACCTTTCCTGCAATTACTTCGTATGGTAAATTATTTTTATTAAAATTGCTTTTAGGACGCACATTTGAACGGTTTGTGTGAGGTGTGTAATGAGAGATCAAGTAAAGTGATATTGGACATTGAATAAACTTTTTCAGATTTTTATTGGACGTGCCAAAAATCTTAATAAGAAGAAATAAAAACTAAATAATGATGTAAAAGCCAAAGAAGCATACGAAGCAGAAAAGTGTCAGTTCCCTTTAGACTCAAGGCGTATCATGTGCCAGGACCTTTTTTCGCGGAATTTTTTTTTTTCGTATTTTCTTTTAGTTTAGTGCTCTGCGTTATAAGTAAACCTCTGTTGTGAAAAATTTCCTTAGCGTAGTTAGCTTCATTTTGGAGAGGTAGGTAATTTTACAATTTAACGGTAGACTGATTCGTTTTAATACATTTGTGTACATTAGCGATATGAACCAATAGGTAGTGATTTTTAATTACTAGCTTTCCGCTTCGCGGCTCCACCAGCGTCAACAGTTTTTCCCGTGGGAATGAGGATTTCTTCCGCGGTAAAAGGCAGCCTATCTATGTTACATTACTCACCAAAGTATATTCTATCTTTATACTAAGGTTCATGAAAATCGGTTCAGTTGTTTCGGAACCTATTCATTGCAATATGAATACCTAATTTGTACGAATTATTAGTAGAATAACAATAAAATAACATGAGAAATATTTACAGTAGCATGTTAGAAGCTTTTTTGCAGTAGAATTAGTAGAAATAATACTATGTATCTAATCTTAAGAATATCTTTTTTCTCATAAACAGTGACATTTAAATTAAACGACAAATCAAGCGAATTGAGTCGTTGACCGACCATGGCAAACTATTTGACCATTAAGCGTTAAACGACATTAGTTTGGCATGATTTGCATACGCGATATTCTGAACAAATATTGTGCCTTGTCTCGCCAACTAAAATAAATATAAGGGGTCGACAACCGGCGGAATGATTTGTTTGGTTTGGTTTAACACGTTGTTTCCTAAATTGTATTATTATAGGTAATTTGGCAAAGTGATGATGATAGAACTAATTTACACATTTGAGAGGTCGATTTAGTCAGAATAGAGCTTATTTCTATACATTTGACCTTATAGCATTTAAAAAAAAAAAATTAACTCTATGCATTTGACGTTTAAACCATTTGTTTTGGTATCTTGTGGGTGGGTGGGTCTATTAAACAAATATTTTTCTGTACAACATACTTTAAAAAGTTTCATGCGTTTGAACTTTTGCTTTAATACTTTTACTAATTTGTGAAAATATTACCTAGACCTTTTTCATACAACGAATTGTATCAGAAAGCGAAGTTTGAAGTAGAGCTGTAGGCCTACTATGTAAATAGCGACAGGCTCGAGAAGCTGTCAAACGCGACATATTGACAGGACTACTATGGCTCTAATGTCACTATGTCGCGTTTGACAGCTTCTCGAGCCTGTCGCTACTTACATAGTAGAGGGTCAGAGAATATTATATTCAACGAGATAAAATTTAGTGAACAGGCTCAAGTCTGTCATAAAAAGCTTTTGTTATTCAAGCTAGTTTAATAAAAATGGGTACATGTAATGCTGATAAAAACTTTTTAGTATAGATTTTTGGATTTTATTCAGAGGAAATCATCATTATCATTTCAATCAAGATGTCCACGGCTGGGCAAAAGCCTGCCTGAGAAAATAAACTCGCGGTATCTCCAATCTAGTGACGTCATGACAATACAGCCGGACCCCGACTCCGCTCGGCTTCGTAGAAATCTCTTTCCGCTGATTCACACGTCGCCTGCCAACTGTCAACTACCTTGCGTCTGAGGGCGTTTGATTTACATGCGCTTACGCATACGCCTTGTTATTATGGCTAAGCATTCTGGTTGTAAGGAAACTTAAGGAAAGTATTTTTATTCCTGTAGAGTAAGCCAGTCAATATTTTGTAGATCAAACTTACGTATCATCATATAGCTACTACATAGGCTGCCTGCCTATTCAGTTAGTTTCATTTTAATCTACAGCTAAACTGTCAGAATGGTGAAGGCAGAAGGGTATGGGGATCGCAGTTGTTGTTGCTTCTGCCATTGTGAGTCAAAGCACTACAGGAAGAATACTTATCTCATGAGTTTCCTCAGGGTGTGGCTCGAGTCGCGACCCTGTGTTTCCAAGGCAGCCTTATTACCAAGTAAGAGTTTCATTTGACAGTCTCCGTAACAACTCTACAGAAACACAATTATTAAGCTGTAACCCTAATGATTGTAGAAAATGTTCATCATTAACATTTAAGTTTTTAACGATGATGATGATAAATAACAAAAGTACCTACTCTTTGAAATGTCAATGTGACCGTTGAAAAGAGAATAATTTTTTATAGTTAAGGATCCGTAAATACCACCGAATAACGCTAAAAATGTTAGAAAGAAAACTTTATCAGATCAAATGGAATAAGTTAAAATATAAGAAAATCTGTTGATGATGTCATAATTTATTCTTTCAGAAATCAGAAAGATAGGATCTTTCAAAGATAGTATGTAAGTAATTTTACCGCATTTTCTACAGTTTATGAAATAAATCTAAAGTTCATCACTAAATTACGGAAATAGCACAAAAATGGACCTTATCACATCTCAGAATATATAGAGCTATAATTTTTTCAGCTTGTACAGAATCCTGCATGTAACAAATCATGATCTTTGCCTTTTGTACCTTTTTTACCTTCCATTAAAAGCGCGCGAACAATGACAGATAGGGTGCTTTCAACAGCTCGTTCGTTGTTGATTAAAGATAGTGCTTCCAAAATAGGAAGGTTCGATTATTTTTAATATTGTTTTCAATAAGATGCGCCACTTCGGAGCTGGTTTTATTGCTCCCCGAAAGCATCCTTGTACACACTGCGGAATTTGGTTTGTTTAATTAAATCAAAAGAGCAAGGAGTAAACTGAACTACTTTTCGGAAGGCACATAAGCATATTTTTTATACTAAAGTACAATCATTATTTGTTTGTTTTCAATTATAATCGTTGTTTTTTTTTAAATAAAATGATTCTTTAGGAATAAACACTGACTAAACCTGATGTAGTTAGGTTCCTCATCTCCGTTACCTCAGATATTCACTATAAAGCTTAATTCAAATAATTTTAAGATAATTAGGTGATACTTCAGCCGTTACGGCGGCGGCGGCGGTAATCATATAGGTACGTCTTGAATAATAAAAAACGATGAGCCGGCGCCATTTTGAAAATTATGCAAATTGTTTAAAAGCAGCCCGAGCACACGCAAATACCTCCATAAATTGTGTATTGTTGTGCATTTGGGACCTCCGCGGTGAACGATTTTTTTATTGCTTCCCAACATCGATAAATAAGGATAAAATCATCAAAAGAGGGATCCATTTGCAACTTATCATTTATCGAAAATTTGTTGAGGGTATTTTTAAATTTAAATTTACTGTGACAGTTTACTTGTTGTTCTGATTTTAATCGGTGTATTTGTCATGTTGAGTTAATTTTGATTCGCTGCGTTTGATAAACATGCAAGTTGTATGGTTCGATGCCTCACTGCATGAGAGGCATTTTTTTGGTAAGGGATTGATTTGTTAAAATTTATCATTCCTTCTTGCCGATTTTTATTTGGAAATGGTAATTTTATGGTATTTTGCAAAAGGTATACGGTTTTAGGGTTTTAGCCTCTTAAGTTGATACTTTTTCGTGTGGTTCTATCCCAATTAATAAATTCTTAATTATTAGGCTCAAAATAAAATAAGCTTAAAATAGGCTTAAAATAATAACGCTCACAATCACAATCCGTAAAGCTAAAATTAAACCAGTATTTTATAAGGCTTTTTGACGTTTTCACATGATTTTTTCACATGTACTTGTATCTGATGCTAATCCGAACTTTCAAATGGTATTCACTGATCGCGGAACCGAACTTGGTACGGAACGAATTGAATGTCACGGCCACCCGCCTGTTCTAACTGGACCCGTTTGACATTTCTATGCTCTGTAGGTTTATTTTGGAAGCACATAGGGACACACGCTATCAGCTGATAGAATCTCTATTTAAGAAATTTCCGGTCATGAGTATGGTTTTCTTTATTATAACCTAATTAATTACATTGGTTGTTTTGGTTTCAAAGTCACGCTCCAAATCTAATCCTTTTCATTGAATAGACGGTATTTGAAAAAATACCCTTTGTCAAATTAAAAATATCTACTTATGGTCTACACTTTCTCACTTTCGTCCTAAATTAGCGCAATCGAAGCATTATTTATATCTAAACTTGAAAGTAACTATGACCAAGCCAAGATTTCTTATTTCACACACCCTTCCCCCTTATCGGAGCTACAGCGCTACAGGGTGATTATTGGGAAGGTTTGGCCATACTTTTTTCTTCAGGAAATTAAATTGTTTCGCGGAGTAAGGAAAAACCGATTTTTAAATTAGCATTTCTATTATACTCGAATTCTTTTCTTTATTTGATTCCAATAAGTCATTTGTATAGTGCCGTTTACATTATTTGAACAAGATAGCTTATCTCACTCAATTTGTTTTCCGCGAGCACACTTGGCTTACATAAAGAGCGTGTCGTAATCTCATTGTTATACGGAACGGTGGGCGGTGGGTGCGCATACGCATTGCGATTACATGCGCGATGATAGGAGCTCGTTTTGGAGGTCATAATTTGGACCACAGAGTCGTAATTTCAATAAACTACTAGTTTCCAAATGCAAAAGTAAACGTCTTACTCTTACTAACTTCCTAAAAATAGGCATATCATCATGAAGAAAGACTTTTTTCTATTCCTATAGCATAGATAGTAAAATAAGCGTACTTTCATTCTGCTTTTGTAAGGAAAGTTGGTACGTGGTTGGTACTTTTAGTTTAGTTTGTACGCCGAGATTATTTTTGCTATAGACCGAAAAGAGATTTTTTTAGAGGAAATTCGTCTCTTTTTCTTATACAGGAAAGATTTTGAATGAAGCATGATGAAGGAATTCGATATACATAAATAAGACTTTTCACTGTATGTTTTATTCGAAGTCTATAATACAATAAATACATCTAGGATTATATCAAACTTAAATTTACCACGGTAAATAGGTAAACTAGGTAATAACGCGGGCGTTGTTGTTGCCGCTGCGAGCTTTAGGACAGTATTTTTCTTTCGTTTTTGTGACATTTTGAAACTAATGTTTGCGTTGTATTCATTACTAGCTGTCCGCCCGCGGCTATACGCCCGGGTAGTTTTTTTTTTTTCATTTTTTTTTACCTTTTAAACCTTCCCTGGACTTCCACGAATATTTCAAGACCAAAATTAGCCAAATCGGTTCAGCCGTTCTCGAGTTTTAGCGAGACTAACGAACAGCAATTCATTTTTATATATAAGATGATCTTGTCCTCATAAATTATCACGTTATCGCCCAATAACTTATTTTTGCTTTTATTAAAGTAGGTAGGTACATTTTTGCATTTTCTGAAATGGAAATGTATTTTTATTATTTAACCTTGGATTTTGCTAGAATGTTTACATTAAATTGTACGTCTTCCACATCTAATAGCATAATAAAATACCTAATTTTAAATTATCACTTACTCTTATCACCTACTTTGCAATCTAATCGCCGTCTGCTCCCTTTCTTATTTTGTTACACGTAAACGTCTGAACGGTTATGGATGAATTTTCGGTACATTGATTTAGGTAAATGAAAAAAGATGCAAAAACTATTTATGAAAGAATGAATGAAAATACTTTATTGCACAAAAATCTGTACAAAGGCGAACTTAATGCTACAGAGCATTTTCTACCAGCTAACCTTTGGTGGTTGAGAGCAGGCTATGGGTAGTGCCGCTATAACAGCTGTTAAATTTATTTTTAAATTCAGCGTTTAAATAGTTACTTAAAAATAAATATACAATAATTATATTTTTTTATATACATATTTATTTATTATTTTCGTTTTTTTTCCGGGCGGAGGTTCGTAAAAATATTCTGATAGTTCTGGCCTTGTTCATAATTTTCTGAATTTCTAATGGTCTTCAAAGGTGACAATGACAACAATTCGAAGAAAAAAATAAAATATTAATTTAAATCCAATTAAATGCCATTTTATCACTAACTAGTATTCCACCTCACGGCTCCGCCCGCGTTACCCGTCTTTCCCGTGGGAATGAGGAATTTCCCTGCGGTAAAAGGTAGTCTTTATGTTAATTTTTATTAAAATCAGTTCAGTTGTTTTGGAGCCTATTCAATGCAAACAAATAAATAATCAAATCTTTCCTCTTTAAAATATTAGTATAGATTAATTAGCACGGTAACGTTTTCTCATCGGTCGAGTACCTACATTTCTTACAGAAAGCCGATCGATCGAGTATAATGCCTCAAAAAGGTGAGTAATTGCGGGAATTCCATTAAGCGAAAACCACTCTTATTAAAATCAAAAGAAACAGGAGTCGCAGGCGCAGTAAACCGCGATACGAATAGCCCGTATTAAGATCTCTGTCGCGCCGATGACATTATGTGATAACACTATATAAATAATGCCTTACACGCGCCTTGGTCGCCATTTTGACTTAAATTAAACAAGGCAAATTAATCGTTTCCCTACCTTATTGACACTAGTCATTTATTTTCGGAATAAACGCCTATTGGCCGATTATGTGCTTCTGATATTAATTTTTATCCATCGATACCTTTTGACAGATAAGAAACTTGTCTACTGAGATTTTTCTTGTAGTATGGTTGGTCTTGGGATGTGGTTTTTTATTTTATTAATGCAAAATCTAACATACGATTGACAATTCGTGAATCAGATAGCAAGGGCTCGTGACGTGCGCTTGACATGATGATTCAGCACCTCCTAAAAAATGTACTCTGTCATCAACCGCGATGTCGCAAAAAATATCTTATTGTGTGTTACTTCTTTTTATTTTAGAGGAACGTATTGTAATGTATTTGGATGTACAATTAGTATTTTATAAACTATTGTCTGATAAAGGTATTGAACTTTGCTTGGTGTGAAAAAACTTTCATACATACAATACCTACCTGTATGACTCTATTACTATACTCGTAGTTAGTACTATTATTATATTCTGTGCTATAACTATACGTACGTAACTACGTAGTTACTTGTTTAATAATATCTATGGCTCTTTTCGTGGTCATATTTTTTCCATTCTTCTTATCGTGTGTATTATATTCATATTCGTCCCATTTATTTTAGTATAACGTAATCACTTATTGGTACATTGTTTAAGTAACTATATATAGAGTAAGATTTTTTTTTCTGGGTTGTATAAAGACGTCATCAAGGATCTTAATTAAGTACATTTAAGATCCTTGGACGTAGGATTGCCACGTCGTCGCCAAATCAAATAGCCGGACAGACCAGCCAGTTTGACCGGACATTTGGATAAAAAAGCCGGACACCCTACATTATTCGTATTTATTGGTATTATTTTCATGAAAATTCGTTTAGTTCAAAGAATAAGTTTACAGATGTAAATCACTAATATACCAACAGTCTTAATATTAATTGCAGTAGAAATTTAGATTTTTCAAGACTTATTTGAACTTTGTACATTGTTGGTACAAAATTCTTGAACTAAATAAAGTAACTGTACCGTGTGTAAATATTCAAAACTTTATTACCCACAATTTTTATAATTATTACTTCAAAAACTTCTGTCAAGCAAGCCTTCAGGCACGCGATTCGCGATAAACGACCAATGGGCGGACGTATCTTGTCCGTAAGCCCCGTAATGACGGTGTCACAGAAATCGCTGGCCATTTCATTATTTTTGACCCGCAATAAAATTCATTTCATTCAGGGGATACCGGGGTTATTTATTCCGTACACGGAATATATAATTCCGTAGGTATAATATGTTGCTTTGACAATAAAAATATTCTACCTATAAGAATTTTAGTCACTTTGCTATAAATATGTTTGACCTCCGAGAGGCTTAATCATATATTAGGATGGATGGTTTATGTTAGCTCAGTGTGATTTGGTCGACTTTACACACAACCTGAGACTTTCTCTCATTGTAAAAGCGATAAATAATTAATTCTGTTGTCAAAAAATTGGCATTGGTATTAACTGTCAAAAAGTAGGGTGGCTGAAATAAATTTCATGTAAAGCGAAATTTACACCCCGGTACTCCTTCTTTCCTAAATGAAAAATATTGAAATCTATTTGCAAAAAAAATATATTAAAACTGTAGAGGATGTAAATCTGTACATAGAAAAAAAAAGGTAAAAACCGAGTCAGCAGGATGTGAGAAGTGATACAGAACATATCCAGATTTTTTCGAATTTTTGTTTGTCTGTTTGTACGGGAAAATCTCGAAACTGTTGGACCGATTTGAATAAATATTTGCATGGTGGTACCTTATATCTCCCGGTCAACACCTTAGATACTTTTAATCCCGGAAAATTAAAAAGGTCCCGTGGGATAGTTAAAAATTACTACGGAAATGTCGAAAATCATCGCGAGCGTAGCCGCGGGCAGACAACTAGTATAATAATAATAAGGTATATTAGGTTCTTATGGTACGTTGATTGAAGCCCGGTGTCCCCTACATCAAAGTAGACGCATTAAATTAAATTAAAAACAGCAATTTAAAACAATTTAAATTAGCAAGATGTCGTTTTAAAAGCCAATTACCGAATTAAGTTGTCCATTTTAAAATTGAGGGTACTAAAGGTTGGTCGTAGAATTCACGTTATTGTATTTCGATTACTCTGGCATTTCGAAGTTTAATGGGAGTATTAAGAAGAGGAACATTTTACATATTTTTATGAAACGATGTATGTTTCTATCCGACAATATTAAATGTTATTAAAATATGATGTACGGAGAAAAGAGAAAAAGATTTTTGCAGAGGGTCACCAAATTTTAAGAGTTACACTTAATTCTGACACATTTTCCCATAAGTAGCCTATTTTTTGCCGTGAAGCCAGCGTGTCATCCCAAAATTTTAAAATCATATTTTTGTATCAATAAATAATTTTCCAAATCATACCTAATTTCATGTAAATCTGTTCAGTAGTTTGGGTGTAATAGCGCAAAATGTATCTAATGTACAAGAAAACAAATACTTTCATATTTGTACTTTCGTACTTACCAGATTACCCGCAAGGTAAATTAAGTAACAACTCATACTAAAGTGGGCGAATACGACAGATTCAGTTTATCTGTGTGGGTACAAAAGATTAATATACTAAGCTCATAAAAAACTATTACTCACCAGAAATTGATACTGACATTTCGCGATAAAGGTTGGCAACTGGTTTTCGACAGGTTGGGCTTTAGAATTTAAAACTAGATTAGATAAAGCTTGTTATGATATTAATCAACAAGATTTTTTTTACAGGCAATTAAATATGTTATAATAATTATAATGGATAGAACAGAAAAATAAGCTTTGTAGATTTATTTAATATGGTGGTAAAAAATTAAAAAGGTCAATATTATGATTATGATAAATACATCACAACATAAATACTTATTCAGTTCACCAGCCTTATAAAGCCTAATAAAATACTTCTGTCGTAAAAAAGCAGATAAAAAGTGTATAAGTCGATCGTTTCTTCCGCGTAGCTAAAATTACATGCCTAGGCGCAGCCCAGTACTTCCCTTGTCAACATTAATTGCATACCGCTTAACACGAGAAAACAAAGCGGATAGCGGATCGAAGGCCGACCCTTTTGGAAAACATCACTTTGATGGACGTTCATTCCAATGTAGAAAGGTAAATTTATGGGGTCTCACACAAGGCCCCAAACGGATAGTAAAAAAAAACACTGCGCTAATAAGTGTAAGGACACATTTTCTAGTCACCTCCGAGGTTAAGCAAGAAAGCAGTGCCTCCCTGAATAGGGCTGCATTTCACTCCAGGTGCTGCAGAATCCTCCCTGTCTCCCAATGCAGAGAGAAAGCGATCACGATGTTCTAGGACCACCCCTAGAGACGCCCGTACTGTATCTTACCGAAAGTAAAATACAATACAAATAATGTGCTTTATTGACAGCCTATACAGAAGTACAATATACATTAGAGAAGTGTCAAAAGGCGGCCTTATTGATAAGTAGCAATTTCTACCAAGGTGACCTTTCTACAAAGTACGCTATTTGTCAGTTAACCTAATGCTCGACCTACCATCCTTTCACATTTCATCCAAATCCGTTTAGCCGTTTTAGCGTGGAAGCGGAGCAATCGCAAGCACTATCTTTTCGCAATGTTTGCGAGTCATCATCATGTCGTATGGTTACTACTGCGATTGATCCTAGCGAGTGAACAAGCAGTATCAAAGTACACATTTTGTTACAAGCTTCTGGTAAAAATAATTTTATTCGGATCATTTAGTTATCACCTGGCGGCGCCGGCGCAACAAGGCGACATACTCTCGCGCAATTATTATAAATTACGAGCGCGCTATTATCATTCCTCCTCATGCCACGACTTCAAAGGGAGCTCTAAGCTACTAGTATTCTTGAAATGCAAGGATTTTAACCCAAGAATGTGGTAAATACGAGTAATGTTGTCTAACACTAAGTAGACTAAGTAAGTGCCAAACCAAACATCTCGTTCAGTTATGCAAACAAGCGTTAAGGATTTGCGCGGACATTGCTTTCCGTACTAATGAATATAATGAAGCTTAATGATTAGGAATCATTTATACGAAATCAACTAATCTATGAATAAGGAAAAAATGAAAAACATTACCTTTAAAAAATAATCTAACTGGGTTAATAAACTACAAAAACAGGAAAATTAAGACGACGACGTTGATGTCTTTTGTATGGGCAAAAGATCAGTGCAGTTTTTTTTGTCGTTTTTACAAACAAAAATGCAAACTGGCACTTTAGATTCATAAAACACATTTTTCCTGAGCGGGATTCGTATGTGTGACCTTAAGCTGCAATGGTAGGTGTACCCAACCAGCCAACTAGGCTGCCGGGCCGTTATAATCTTAGGTGTCATACAAACATGTTTTCAAAGAAATGCTGAATAAACAATATTTTTAAATAAAGTGACTATAGTCCACGATAATATTCTGTTTTCCGTTATGTCGATAGTTATGTCCTGAGTTACGATTAGACTAAAGTAGTAGAAATAGAAATATCAGGTTTCCTAGCGATCACTTCGCCATAGATCACAATATCAAGCAATGAAAAGTCCAATGACTCTATGTAAATTTTGGTGTTAAAGTTGCTATAAATTAAACATTCATTTATATTTATATGTTAAAACAATATTATATTTATTTATTTAGGTAGATCAGTCTTCTAGCGTAGGCTTTACTGTCCAGATGACGCGGAGTACTGTTTTAAATCAATTAATTTTTAATTATATCTAGAGTAGATCATTTTATTAAACATACATTGGCCTGAGCTATGCAGATAAAATTAACATAGAACATGTCGGCATGCATGTTTTGATCAGTGTTTGTCAACATTTAATACAGAATGTTTAAATGTATAACCCAAATGTTTCGTTCGTTGCTGAGAAGGGGATTAGTTAGTTAACTTTGCACCTTACCGTTATACTAAAAAATCGGTAAGTCATATTTAAAACTGTCATCTAAACATTCGTTCCCGTTAGGTTATTTTGAGTAGTTCATTAAGATTTTTTAGTTCATTATGATCAGTACAAATTCAAATTTTAAATTATTTTATTCATTATAGGCTCCCTTAAAACACTTAATGACGTCATTTCAGAAGTTAAAATGCTTTGTCTCAAACAATGTACAAGTCTAAGCAATGAAAAAGAGATCAAACAATCTAAAAGAGACTATGCGATATCAGTTTAAACATAACTGGCAATGTGTGCGGTGCTGTGGAGAAGAACTCGCCGAAGAAACTCCAAAGAATCGCATCTTTTGTATTTTCCTATTTATTATTACAATATTATTATAATACTAATCTTCTTTACAATATTATAAATATTACAAAGAGTGCAAACGAAATATACAATTAGAGGAAAGCAACCAGTCAAAATACTTAAAAAAAAATAAACTATATAACCAATCAATCTAAGTATCACAACTGGCAATCGACTAGAGCCTAGAGCAGACCAGTCCCCCCAAGCAGCACCACGTTCACGGGTTTGACGTATGGGTCAGCCATCGCCGGGCTCAACCATATTAGAGGGAACCCAACGACCCGTCCCACCGCACCGCGTTCAAAATAATGATGGGCAGTTATTTTAGTTTTTGGCGGTTGCTAGGTTTGTATTAAGTCAGATATAACACCTTGCGAACTTGGCGAAGTGTATTTGTAAACTTTTTGGTACAATGTATCCCTTCGGCCGCGTACGAAACCATTGATTCGAAACCAGTTACGGTAGAATATACCAGTTGCTTGTAGTGTTTGTAAAATAACGCAAAACATCTGGGGTGGTATCTCAGCCAATGAAACTGCACTATTTTAGTGCTGGATTTTTTCCGAAGTCACAATTTTTATTTACTTTTCATTGATTGAGATTCATGCCAGCAGCAGTAGACAGTTTTCAATCTAAAAAAAATTGTTACTATTAGCTATTTTTCTTTTTTAACATTTGTAATCAATATCGTCAGTAGTTACAAAAACATGTGAACAGTTTGAGAGCCACAGGTGTATCATATGGATCAACAAAGGCGATCATCTTTTTTTGATCAAAATGTCACCCGCTGGTTTATACTACCGGTTTTACTAATTCACTCGGACTTCTTTTGTTTATCCCCAGGTTTATTAACAAGTAGGTACATATTTCCAGAGCTACAATTTAATTATATACTTTTATTTAGTACGTTACGATAAAGCCTTCAGATAATTAATCGTTTGCTTTTGAAATTGCATTTAGATTGTTTGTATTATTTTAGAATAATAATTGGCTTTGTATGATTTAAATAAAACTAGCTGTCCGCCCACAGCTACGCCCGCGTTGTTTTTTTACTTTTCCATGCAGTTTCCCGTAGAAATACGATAATTTCCCGTGGTAAAAAGTATCTAAGATGTTGAATTATAAGGTACCACCAAGCAAAATTTCATTTAAATCGGTCCAACAGTTCTGAAGATCAACCTGTACAATGTACTGACTGAGCCATTATATTAGTTAGGTACTATAGTTTTTTAATTATTCCACGGGAACTCTTTAATTTCCCGGGATAAAAAGTATCTAAGATGTAGACCGGGGATATAAGGTACTAGTACTACTTACCATACAAGAAATCATTCAAATCGGTCCAACAGTTTCGGACATTACCCCGTACAAACAGACAAAATTGAAACAAAAAAATTGAAAAAAAATTGGATTTGGTATTTTATTTTACTCGATTTTTTTGCAATTTTTTTTGTGTAGATTTTCGACCTTTACAGTTTTATTATTTAGATTTATAAATTTCGCTTCTGATAAGCCGAAAATTTTTCTTTTTATATTGTTTATTATTAAGGCGCCTAGAGATTTTCTAATTCTTCGTTTATCTAGAACATCATCTATAAAATAAAACTGTAGAGGTCGAAAATCTGTACATAGAAAAATAATACTAAAAACAGAGTCAGGGGGATGTGAGAAATGAAATAGAACATATTCTGATATTTTTCAATTCTCTGTTTGTCTGTTTGTACGGACGGGGTAATCTCCGAAACTGTTTGACCGATTTGAGTGAAATTTTGTATGGAGGTACGAGTAGGTACCTTATATCTCCGGTCAACATCTTGGATACTTTTAATCGTGGAAAATTGTAGAGTTCCCGTGGAATAGTTAAAAAATACTACGGAAAAGTCGGAAAACAACGCGGGCGTATCCTCGGGCAGACAGCTAGTTTAAAAAAAAAAAAAAACAAAAAAAAAAAAAAAATATTATGTGACAGGAAAAAAACTAAACTTACTTACCTCGAAGAAAAATCCAAAGATCCTGCAGTAACCTCAAAAAATCTTCAATCCTGGTACTGGCACAAAAACCAAAACCACTAAGCGGGAAAGAATAAAAAAATAAAAATAAAAGAAAATCTATTCTAAATTCAAACAACGCGCGAAACAGCAGAAATGTGTCAGTAGCGCGACGCGGCGGCCGGCCTAGGACGGACTCCGTGTTTTGAATCGCTAATCGCGCATCGAAAATCGATTTTTCGAAAATATATTTTGGGGAGCGGTAGCGCGTCACAAAGGCGGGATTTCGAATGGCGCACGCGCAGGCAAGACTGCCAGAGGCGGCAGGACATCGACTTATAAATTAACTCGGTAACTGTAATCGAGCCAAGAAGTTTCGGCGGCGCCTCAGTTAGATCAAAATGACGCAGCTAATTGATTTGATCCCAATTCTAAATATGCCTTAATCACCTACCATTTAAATTGTGTAAATATTAGAGTACGTTTTACACGCTTTCTTATCAGCCTCAAATTCATAAAGGTAATTTTGCTATTGGAAAACCACCGAATATGCAATAATTATATCATTCAGAAGTTTGTGCGTCATTCGCGCTGCATGCTACAATAATATGGGTGGAAAAATTCGCTAGCATCCCATACATCCCCACCGTGGGGTTTGGATTTAACACCTAAAGTTTTTACTTCTGTTTTAAGGAGTGTGTTTTTGATTATTGTTACGCTCCGGTATATTTCCCATTTGCTGCAAAATACAAACCATCAAACTGCACAAAATTTTCGACGCAAAACATGCCGAAAAATCCATATCCACTCTTCATACAAACTGATCACTTTACCCAAAGAACGAAAGAATGAAGAAGTTTTGATTTTGAGATTGATGTTGTTCAATTTAATTATTTGAATCACCGTCTCTATTTTGTATGAGTACGCGTCACGTCAAATTGAATAAAAATATTACCAAACATAATATAATTAGATACTATGTCGGATTAACTATTCTGCGCACATATAATATTATAAATTAAACACAATAAAAACTCGATTAATCCACAATATTGATAACAGAAAAGCAATACTCCTGCTTTATAATAATATCTAATCAGAATTTTAAAAATTCTAATAATAGCTCCTATCTCAACCAGTTTGACCGCTGACGATAAATAAGACGAAGTTCGATAAGATGAAAACAAAACGTATGTTGTTGTTTTGTTCCTCATTTTACACGCTAATAAGAGCATAAGAGCGCATTATATTGAGTGAATGGCAGTCCTTGCAAGGTCGCCATATGTGGACGACTTCTTGAAGCAGATGCTCAATGTTTTATGCACAAGAATCTATAATGAGATTATCGTCGGCTAAAGACCACAGAAATGACAACAAGTAAGTATAAACAACAAAGATTTAAACAATATGACTGTTTATTACGCTTTCAGGCAAAAACAACTGAAAGAATTTAGTTGAAAATTGGCAGTGTGATGTTACCTTTATCTGGCTTTATTTGCTTACTTACTTTTATCGTGGATTTTTTATCATCTCATTCCCAAGGGATACAAAACCGTGAGAGAATAGTAATCTTATTATATGTTTTAAAAATAAACAATTAGGAAAAATCAACATAATAATAATTCGCTAGCAAAAAAACACGACATCAGAAGTAGGATCTAAACAAATAAGTAACTAAAAACGCATTAAAGAACAGGATTAACAGAATTGTCTTAAAACCATAAAAAATACCAAAATATTGTACATTGTTCGCATAGCATACATATACATAAAGCCGGACCAGAAAAATAAAAAACCTAGCCATATTCCGGAATTTCAATAGAACTAATTTTACAATAGAAATTGTTGCCATAATCATAAAAATATACACGTGGCGCCCCCAGAGCAGGTTTTTTATTTCTCTGCTTAGACTTTACATGCAAGCACAGTGGAGAACTTAATTACAATAATAACGTATACAGTTAGGTTCAAAATATTAATTACAATAATGCTACCGAATCTTTCCCGAAAATAACAAAAACTACGGGCTTTAATTCACCACAGTTGAGAACGCTACTTTTTTTAAGAATTTCTCGCAACACTCGCATACCTCATACGTATCTTAAAACTGCCGACAGAATTAAACAGGTAAGTAATTAATGATAAATGGCCGCAGCTGAGTGCTAAATACAGAAGCTCGCGTCGCCTGACAGCCGCCAGGGAAATATCCGAAACACGGCAAGAACGAGAAATGTTTTAGATTGGTTCAAGAACAAGACCCATTGATGATGCCCCGTAGCCTAGTTGGTAGTACGTCTGCCTATGCAGCACAGGGTCGCGGGTTCGAATCTTGCCCAGGGCAAACATTCGTGTGATGAGCACTTGTGTTTGCCTTGTGTCTGGATGTTGTATATTTTTGTATGTATATCAGCTCCCTGCCTGACACCCTTAGTACAGGCTCTGCCTAGTTTGGGGTAAGATGACCGTGTGTGAGATGTCTCCAGTCTCACATATTTATAAAATAAACATATATATTTAAAAATCAGCAGGCTTACTACATAACGCGCAAGAAGCTGTCAAACGCGACACGCTATGTCGCGTTTGACAGCCTCTCGAGCTCCTCACAAGTTATGTAGTAACCATGCAGAATCGGGAATTTACTCGTTTTAGTGGGATATCATATCACAATACAGAACATAATGTAATACGATAAACATAAACAGCTTAGTCATACTAATATTGAAAAAATTAAAGATTAGTATTTTTGTGTGTGTGTGTGTATGTTTGTTAAGAATAAACTCAAAAACTACTGTGCCGATTGTTTCTAATGTTTCAAAAGAATGTTTGAACATTCTTTCACCATTAGAAAGCTACATTCACCCTGCATACCTATGCATGCAGTCGTACTATCTACGGAGATAGTGGCAAGGACCAACAGCTTTACATGCCTTCCGAAGCGCGGATTTTTCATTATAGATTTCTTTTGCTACAATCAAGTGATTCAGCCTGCAAGTTTGTGTTTGTTTGACGACTAGTGTCTTTTCACAAGTGTCTCAAGCAAGACATTGGATTCGAATCCCAAGATCTCTAGCTTTACTTTACTTGAAAAGTAATGTAATTTTAAACGCCTTGCATTCAAAAGAATAGTGTTATAAACCCATAAATAAGCAAGGAGAAGCAATACATTATTGATAAAATCGTCAGGCTATACGTAAATTTACGAGACTTTGAGGACTGAATTCACTTCGAAGTGAAAAGAAATGTGGTAGCAAAAAAAAATTCGAGATATTTTGATTGGATTAATGGAGACGGCCACTGCTTTTGAAGTTTGACCTGAAATCCAGTTTTTTTTGGATTAAACGTACTGATAAAATAAAAGGTCGGTACGACAAGCAGCATCAAATAACGGAGCTAATTAAAGAAATATTTCGCTTTTAGTAACAGGTAATTTAAAAAATAATTGATTTCTGAAGGAATTGTAGAGAACTTTACCGGAACGTGCGCAGAAAGAGGTGAGTTACTTCTATCTATAGGAATAGTACAGTAGCCAGTACATGCGACTGGACATTATGTACCTTGAGAGCGCCCGTATTCCGTAGCGGTAGGGGTGAATTTCGTAGTGCGAATGTCCAACCGCAGGTAACCGGCTTCTGTACCTAATACCTTTGTGGTTTATCTTGAATCTTCTAATTGTAGGTAGAAGGTATCTACCTGCAAATCCAACAATAGCCACCCTAATGACTTCCTCATTTGTTACTGCTGATAATAAGCTTGAAATAGAACTAAAAATATCAGGAACTTGCAGCAAATCAAACAAATAACGCACTTATAATACATATATTTTATAGAAGATCTTGTTCTCAATATAATCTAAAGTAAAAACATTCTTATGTACACCACAACACATTTACACATAATAATCTTAAATCACAAATGTAAAGACTAAGAAAGGCGTCACACCATTACCCCACACATCTTCATTTTACAAACATTTGATCATACTATTTACAAATATTTACAAATAGTAAAATACTGTCAGTATTGCAGTGAACCGCTAAACAAAGATTCAATTTGCCGACGGTAAGTCAAGGAAAATGTACAAGTAATTTTAAAGCCACAGATTATTATAATACAGAATGGTCACTCCTTGCTCTACTAATGTCAAATACCACCCGATATTGCACTCAATAATAGGTATGTTTGAAAAGTTTGAACCATAAACATAGCAAAAAGAAATTTCTATCTCTCTGACCATAAATCTCTAGAATGGAATAGGTAAATTAAAATAGATGATTGATATAAATAAATAAACAGTCAATTTGTTAATTAAGCAAATATCAACAAACCAACCTATTATAGTATGTTGTTTGAAAAAAATAAAAATGTTTATTACTTCAAGAATATCTTTTACGGATTTTGAATTAATTGGATTATCTTTTTATAAATATATTGTTTTAATTTAAACTGACTCGTGGCAGCATGTTATTCGAAGTATTTCAAACTAAACTTTTGTCAGCCCTGCTAACACACACATTTCAAAAACAAACGTTTCGTAAATATCCTTTACTATAGGGAGTGTCCAAACTATATGTATATAATTTTGAGCAATACAATATTTCCAAAAAAATTCTGCAAATATACAAAATAATTTCATTTTATAAATTCATCATCAATCAATTTATTTGTCATTTCAAATAAACAATTTTTCTCTTAATGTTTGTCTTTATAATTAATATGCATTTCATATCACAAGTAAGTATATACCACCCAATCAGAAAGACAGAAGTTACTGTACTTTTGTTGATTGTACAAGCAGTTATCATTAATCGCGTAGCTGAAAAGCTGATATGCATGGTCTAAGAAGACAAGGTTTAACAAGAAGACTACGTGACTTGACACAAGCCTACGTCATCTGCTGTTTATCCTTGTCGAATGCTTATTATTCGACAAGGATGAACAGCAGATGACGTAGTCTTGTGTCAAGTTTGACAGTCCGATTGTTAAACCTTGTTTTTTAGACCATGCATAGCAGGGTTTAACAGTTTAAATTCCTGACATTCTAATAATTAAAAATTTAAATGGCTGTTAACAATCTAATTTTAGGTGCATTGGGTCTAATCATTAGAATCGAATGATAAAAAACCATAAGAGTTGCAGAAGGTCTAACTTGCGATTAGTCCGATTTGCGAATAGTAGTATAATTGTACGTTTCTTAAGCGAGGTAGATCGCATTATTTATTTCTAGATAACGTTGGTCTACGTACTTATATAAAGAAAATTCACCACCTTAAACGAATAGCAATTTAAAACTAATCTCAAATAAAAGCAACTTCATTAAATTTAACCAAATGCACCTAAACAAAATTAAAAACATTTTATATTCAGAAAAAAATCTTTTTCAATCATCTTTCTGTGCTAGAAGAGTTTTCAGCATCTCTGTCCCTTTACATCGTTTCTTTTTTATGGCTAAGAAATATCACATCAATACAGGAAATTCCAACAAAGGTGTTAAAATTATAAAAGGGGAAAATCGAAATGAATAATAATCAAGAGATTTCATTGAAATTAACAAAATCTGCTTAAACAATCACCTTTTTAAACATAATCTCCACTTAAAATGCAATACTTTCGTCACTTCAAACAATAACAAATTGCTAGCGTTTGTACTAACGTGCACTCATTCTCGTCATGAAGGTAGCAAGGTCGATGACCGACCCGACAGACCCCGGCGGCTCAATGTCACTTACACTTGTATGTACAGTAGGGAACAGGTATTGGCGGATTACGACGCGCGTCTTTTCAATGTTATTTTCCCGCGCGCTAGCTGCGATATGTATATCCGTATCCGCTCTAAATTGGTCTTCTTTACCCATATCTGTAAACAAAAGTAAATGATGAATATAACACAATAAAAATATTGTATATTACTATTCCTAAATAAAAAGCCTGCTCTGGGGGCGCCACGTGTATATTTTTATGACTATGGCAACAATTTCCCATATAAAATTAGTTCCATTGAAATTCCGCATTATGGCGAGGTTTTTTATTTCTCTGATCGGGCTTTAATTATTATAAACTAGCTGTCTGCCCGCGGCTACGCCCGCGTTTATTTTTGTCTTTTCGTGCACAACTGGACTTTCTTAGTGAGCGGGGACAAAGCGTGATCATGGTGCATGCAACTGCATCGAAATATCGGGCACTCACACAAAACAAATACCACGGTAAATATCCCGTTTGAAATCTTAACAGTGTGTGCATTGACCGCTTTTTTTTTTAATTGACCTATGTTTGTGTCGAAAAGGTACGACCAATCAAGCTTCCCGAACATAATAGGCGAAACAAAAGCTCACAGGCTTCGCTGGCTTGGCCATCTAGAAAGAATGACAGAAGATGGAGGTGTCAAAAGAGCGTATGGGGGTTCTGCGACGGGCCGACGCCCGGTCGGGCGCCCGAGGCACAGGTGGCGCGACGTGGTGGATGCTGATCTCCGGGAGCTCCAAGCTCTCGATTGGCAAACTACTGCACAAGACCGGGACAAATGGCGTGTTCTCGTTTCGGAGGCCAAGGTTCATTTTGGATCTCTAAGCCAGCGGAGTAAGTAAGTAGTAATCAAGCTTCACCGGACTACTCACCGCGTCGTCGGTGATGGCGTGTATGTGCGCGGGGAACTTGTTGTGGTCGCGGCCCTCCACGAACACGCTCTGGCCGCGGTGGAACCAGCGCCGCGAGTACAGCAGCTTGAACAAGAGTGTGAGTACTCACCGCGTCGTCGGTGATGGCGTGTATGTGCGCGGGGAACTTGTTGTGGTCGCGGCCCTCCACGAACACGCTCTGGCCGCGGTGGAACCAGCGCCGCGAGTACAGCAGCTTGAACAAGAGTGTGAGTACTGACCGCGTCGTCGGTGATGGCGTGTATGTGCGCGGGGAACTTGTTGTGGTCGCGGCCCTCCACGAACACGCTCTGGCCGCGGTGGAACCAGCGCCGCGAGTACAGCAGCTTGAACAAGAGTGTGAGTACTCACCGCGTCGTCGGTGATGGCGTGTATGTGCGCGGGGAACTTGTTGTGGTCGCGGCCCTCCACGAACACGCTCTGGCCGCGGTGGAACCAGCGCCGCGAGTACAGCAGCTTGAACAAGAGTGTGAGTACTCACCGCGTCGTCGGTGATGGCGTGTATGTGCGCGGGGAACTTGTTGTGGTCGCGGCCCTCCACGAACACGCTCTGGCCGCGGTGGAACCAGCGCCGCGAGTACAGCAGCTTGAACAAGAGTGTGAGTACTCACCGCGTCGTCGGTGATGGCGTGTATGTGCGCGGGGAACTTGTTGTGGTCGCGGCCCTCCACGAACACGCTCTGGCCGCGGTGGAACCAGCGCCGCGAGTACAGCAGCTTGAACAAGAGTGTGAGTACTCACCGCGTCGTCGGTGATGGCGTGTATGTGCGCGGGGAACTTGTTGTGGTCGCGGCCCTCCACGAACACGCTCTGGCCGCGGTGGAACCAGCGCCGCGAGTACAGCAGCTTGAACAAGAGTGTGAGTACTCACCGCGTCGTCGGTGATGGCGTGTATGTGCGCGGGGAACTTGTTGTGGTCGCGGCCCTCCACGAACACGCTCTGGCCGCGGTGGAACCAGCGCCGCGAGTACAACAGTTTGCCGTCTTCCACGCGAGCCTCCACGTAGCACGCCCCGCCCGTCTCCGGGCCCGACCCCGCCCCAGCCCGCACCGGACTCTCACCTAAGGGAAAACATTACCACTTAATTTAATTTTTACTTTCAAACGTTTTACTTACATCACACAGTTAGGTAAGTTAGCAAGTTAGGTAAAAAAGTTAAATTTACTACACTAAACTGGTGAGATTTGGTGACAATTTTGTTTACTAGTAAACTTCAGACCTTTTTAGGGTTTCGTAGCCAAATGGCAAAAAACGGAACCCTTATAGATTAGTCATGTCTGTCTGTCCGTCCGTATGTCACAGCCCCGAAACTATGTATAATAGCTACACTGTTGAAACTTGGTAAGTAGGTGTATTCTCTGAACCGCATTAAGATAAAAAAAACTATAAATTTTGGGGGTCCCCATACTTAGAACTGAAACTTAAAAAAAAAATCATCAAACCTATACGTGTGGGGTATCTATGGATAGGTCTTCAAAAATGATATTGAGGTTTTTAATATAATTTTTTTCTAAACTGAATAGTTTACGCCAGATAAACTTCCAAAGTGATAAAACGTGTATCCCTCCCCTGTAACTTCTAAAATAAGAAAATGATAAAACTAAAAAAAAATTTGATGTGCATTATCATGAAAACTTCCAAGAGGATTTAAGCATACATGTTTGTTAACGCAATTAACATGTTTTATTTGATATCAGTTTCATTTCGTGCATACTAACGACATCTACCGATCACAATGTGAATTAGTCATAAGTTGACGTTTGATTTCATTGACAGATAGATTTTTGTTCTGTATTCACTTCTTCTAAAACTAGCTTGTCATGCTAAGGTCGCTTTGGGAGCGACAATTATTATCTTACTAATCTCGCTACATAATCAATACTCAGTCAGTTTGTTCAGTTTCATCAGTAGAAATATATCATCAGTTCAGTGTTTGTAAAACTAGAATTCTGTAAGATACAGTGTAAATAAGTGAGAATAAAATAACCAAAGGAAAAGCGTGGTTTGCTTTATCGCCCATCAGACCCATCTTCAGCTTCAGCATACATCCTTAACACGCTCTGTAACTTCGAACCCGCTACAGGGCAGACTGAAGGAAAATTTTAACCTCAGACAATTCGCCATCAATGTTTGTTTATACTATGTAGTGATAGTGGCAAGTACTCACAGGTGGTAGAGTTGATATGTTTCCTGGGCAGGTGCGACGCGGGGGGATGGCGGGGCGGGGGCGGCGAGCGGCGGGCGATGGCGCGCAGGTCCGCGTCCACGTCGCGCTCGTCCAGCTGGAACGTGAGCGTGGTGGCCAGCGGCTTGCGGCGCTTCTCGGGCGCCGGGGCCGGCTCGTTGGCGCGCCGCCGCAGGATGCGCTTCATCACCGGCTTCACCTGCGGACAGGGGCAGGCCTCCGTCACTCCATGTACTTGCGCGCTATAACTACCTACCGCCCGGCCGAGCGGTCTCGGGCCGACCCAGGACCAATTCCCCATTCCCTAAACGTGTTAATAGAGTGGCGCAATACGCGAGAGATAGAGAGATGCAGCAACTTCGACTTTTCGCCTAGCGCCGTGCGATCTGAATTGCACTTATTATAACGGAGCTAGGGTTGCAAATTATATGAATTATGTCGCCTAGTGCAGCTTCTGTAGGGACTACTATTTGGTATTCTGTGACACGGTCACCAACACTTTTAATACAATACAATAATACAAAAATGTTTATTTCAAAAACCAGTTTTAACAAACATTGATTGGAGTTTCCAAAGCATGGAGCATAGTTTGTTTGGAGCATCAAAGTGCCTGTGTCAGGAGAACTCCGCTCTGCCCTCATGTAACATAACAACGTTTTATTTTACCTAAACTATTAGTAAAAGTTAATGAAATTTGTATGTGTGTGTGTGTGCACGTGCGTGTACAGTGTGTAGTATGAATGTCAAATAATGTACTTAAGTGAGTGTTTGTTATTATATGATTTATAATTTGTATATAATATTATGCTACCCTAATTTTATCTAAAAATTACTATCTATTAATACAATCATTAACAGCTCATATATGTGACAGCGTCGGTGGCCAAGTGACCCGTTAACTTCCATTCTGAAGTTCGCGGGTTTAAACCTCGACACATACCGATGTGTTTTCGATTTTCGAATATGTACGTTTCTTAGACGCTCTTACGGTGAAGGAAAACATTGTGAGGAAACCTGCACACACCAGCGAAGAAATTAGAAGGTTGCACACACACTAATACAATAAGAAAAGATTTTGATAATTCTTTTTTTATTGATTTACATTTCCTCCAATGGACACGGTTCAAATTTTATAAAAATTGGTCCATTCATTTCGGAGATAATGATCATGACGTGTAGTCTGCGCTCTTCCAAAACAATTTAACTGTTTTTCAATTGTTAAAATTAATTACTAACTAGTGCACTATAGTACTTTCGCGTTAGCTTGGCAATAGCAAACATTGACAAGACCGGTACCAAAAAGTAATATTTTTAAACGATAATTATCGCTTTCCGTACTAACTGTTCTACTATTCATGTACTATTCATATATACTATGTACTATTCATATCGTATACATTTACTAAGGAAAACGATATAATACGAGTACAGTGGTAGTAAATGTCAACGCTCGCTATTGCCAAGCTAACGCGAAAGTACTATAGATTCTTACCTCCATAGAATCCCCATTAAGTTCCATGCTATGCCTCTCGTTCTCAATCATCTTCCTCTTGTCCTCAAAGTCATTAAGCAGGTTCTCCCTCAACTCTATCTTCTTTTCCTCAAACTCTTTTGCTGCTGCCTTCTTCTCTGCTATGTATTCCCTCTCCACTACATCTATCATGTGCTCTCTGAAGAAATAAAGAAATATTTATATTAGATATTTTAGTGAGTTTGCTCATTGATGTGATTTTGTTATGAGGATAGTAATCTGACCAAAGAAATAAAAAACCTGCTCTGGTGGCGCCACATGTATATTTTTATGTTTATGGCAACAATTTCCATTATAAAATTAGTTCCATTAAAATTCCGCAATATGGCGAGGTTTTTTATTTATTTGGTTAGGCTTTACATATTTATCCAAGGAAACTTTTAAGTCCCATGTAGAAAAAAATTCTACACAGTGCTGCAAATTTCTAAACAGCTACAAAATGTGAGATGCTTCCTATTCAGTTTGAAAAATTAGTTTTTTGTTTTTAATTTGTTATTGTTTGTTAGAAGATGAGTATTTTTCAAAAAGAAGCAGGCCTTTTTATAGTAGTTGATTTTCTTTATTTTCAATGTGCTTCATGAAACTTATCCCTCATTCCCACGGGAAGTACTGTTAGCGCGGGCGGAGCCGTGGGGCGGAAGTCTAGTAACAATCATAAAAATACTATGCGTGTTAAATAATAATAGGACTGTCAAGACGCCATCTTGACAGTCCCTCCTTTTCTAATTTGCCAAATAAGAAAAGGGGGGACTGTCAAGATGGCGTCTTGTCAGTCCTATTCTTATTTGGCACGCATAGTACTAACTTGTATATCCTATTGACTCTGAGCCTCTCATGCATTTGGTGTTCCAGCCGTTTGATCCTCCGCACGTACTCCGGGTGAATACCGTCTTCTAACTGCTGGAGTTGCTTCTTCAAACTGGCCAGTTTGTCTTGATACATCCTACACAGAAAAAAAAGTTATGCAGTTACAAACCAGATCTTATAATGAAGAATTAATCCTCTTCTAGAGGGGTTGTATTTAGTAGGAATTTCTGAAATAATTTCTAAAACTTGAAGAAAACATATTTTCCTTGGTGAATGATTGCCTCAAGTAAGGCCCATGGCCTATTGAGCTAGATTTATTTTGTATTTACTATTAAAATGTTTTCTCTTTAATGAAATTTATTTAATTTTAAATTTTTATGTATGTAGTAATCTTGATGATAAACCTTACAAATCCTGTGGTACTTGTATTAACGTCACTAAAAACTTTAGAATATTTCCAATGCAGTTAGTTATTATTATTATAAACTTGTTTATGTTAACTAAGGTGAATGAACTCCTTATCAAAGCTAAATAGGAAGTATGGTCAGGTATAGATTTCAAACTAGTGGCCTACATTTTTATTAGTTTCTAGTTTAAATAGTTAATGGAGTGTGAAATTAAATAATAGATTGCTTTTAAGTGTATAACTTATTGTACTACTTCTTTTCCATTAATGGTGTTTCTATATAAAGTGGGATATTATCAAAATCTGTTTATAAATTAAAACCTAAGTCCTCTAAGGAAAGATTTGATGAATAATGGGTCACGTTACCTCTAATGCTATGTTACAGATATCCAGGTAGAACAAAGGCCATATGTAACCAAGTCCCTATGACCTTAACTAAGACAAAAGTTGAAAGTAACATGTTGATATGAATAAAGAAAGATGTGAATATGGAATACTTACTGTTCCTTAATCTCCACAGGCTCGTCATTGTTGGGAATGTCAGTCTCACTAGCTTCTTCGGTGTCTGCAATGAATAAAACATGAAATATAACCAAAACTTCCACAAACATCTGGGTCAAGTTCTGCAAAAATTATAGTTCTTTCAAATCCAGTTATAAAACCAATTTTTTAAGATCGCATTGAGGAGAAAGTAGGTCGTAATCAGCATCATTACGTCATTTGGCAGCATGTAGCAGAAAACGCGGGAAGGAATATAGCAGCTCCTTATCAATGCACCTGACCTTGAATACCTTACATAACCTATTATTTACAATCAGACGCACGCAAATTATTAACACGACAAAGTAATCAAGCCAAATAACCGTGTAATGACGCCAAATGTGCACAATGATGACGAGCGTAAACAAAACATACCTTCGTCGCTGTTGTCCACCGGCGCCGCTGGCAACGCGTCTCCTTGCTCCCTGAACTCGTCTAGGTCGTCGTACCCATCGTCTTCGAAGTCATATTCATCCCCCGGCCCAGAATATGGAGATCCTTGGTAAGACATAGTCGAGGCGACGCGTAGCAGTTGCATACAGATAAACTCCGATCACCGCCTCAGAATCGAAATCTGGACACGAGAGTTTCAAAAACCAACACGAACGATAAATAGTAATCACAAGTTATGTCACACATAAAAAGGAATTTCTTTTAATTTCAATTTTGACGAAACAACGAAATTGGAGCAAATTCTCAGCAAATTGAAGCTGTTTTACGTCAAACCTCAAACCACAGTCAAACTTGTCCAAAAAGAAGTTCAAAAGCATCATGATAATCTGACCGAAATTAAAAAACGTTTCAATAGTAGTGCCTCTCAACTACTAGCTTCTAAAAACTGGCAAGATAGACAGAGAGATCAAATAAATTTCTCATTCGCATTCCTTTATCGGAATATGGCTGTATAATAAATTCATAGACAAGAGTTTTTTTTTTTTTTTTTTAGTTTCTTTCTCCCTTATGGGAAAGGCAAAGGGATCTAAGCCCATACAGCCTAGTCTATAGTAGTTTCTTGCATTATCCAAGTTTAATGTCTTCATCCTCAGTCATTATTTCTTCAGTTTCATTTCGTCGTCTTTAGTCATTTCTTGCATCCATGTTAAACGTCTTCAGTAGTTTCATTCCCTGTTACGATTGTTCCGTGGTTACGGGATCATTGAAATGCAAGGGTGGTTCTTACATTCCAATGATACTGAAGTTTAACGCGGGGTATCAAATCAGAAACAACTAACCACTCATTTTTTTCTCACTTTCATTGAATAGTTCTTCTTTAACGGCACATTATCGCACTAATTCCACCATATTAACACCACAATTACCATGAAAAACTAATTTTAAAAAGGACGAAACAATGAACCCGCCATTTCCTCTCGATTCCCGCGTAAAACCCTCATTCATAGACAAGAGATCACCTTCAGAATAGTGATGTGCTAAAATGTAAAACGAAAGATTTACGATTCGCACAGGAATATATTATTTTATTTATTAAAAAATATTAAGAAACATATGTACGCTTTATGTTGCGTCAGACAGAATAATTAAATGCGATGTGTATAGTATATTTTAGACAAGCAAGTGTCTGTAAAATGAATGGATAGGCGTTTTATATTTTTAGAGGAGGTATTCTATTCGGAAAACCGTAAAATAGGTGTACTACGTGTACGGTTTGTATAAAAAAAAAAAAAAAATTGTCTATTGTTTTGATTTGACGTCATGAAGGCGGACATCATCTTGATTGAATGAAAAATTCTTATTTTATTATTTATTTTGCTAAATTAAACACGTTACGCGAGGCTATCGAGTGTTTCTAATTGTGCCACGGCTAAATTTGTCAACGATATTATTTGTCGCTATCAATAATCTTGTGTTTTCGAGTGTAGTAAAGGTGACGCGTTTCGCTTTGTGTCGGTGATGTAATTTAGGTGATTGGGTGGCTTCCTAGTCCAGCCACTACAATGGAAGAGTCCTCATTTACAATCCCAGCCGACGACAATGGTGATACTGAGCTCGATCCTAGAATACAGGTCAGTGAGTGACAATATCATGTACTGAATAACTGTAAAAACGTATGCCCTTGCAACTGCAAACATGAGTGTCAACTTTGTAGATTATTTTTCCAACGAGCACAATGGATACGATATTTTATATCAAAACATGAAATACGGACTGATAGCAAGCAAAGAGCTCTCGGAATACTTTAGAGAGAGGTCGAATATAGAAGAATCCAATTGGAAATTACTGAATAAATTAGCAAAACAAGCTAATGGGAACTGCGCTCAGGGCACTTTCGCGCCCTTCTGGGGCGTCCTTAAATGCTCCGCCGAGAAGCTGTCTAACTTGCACCAGCACATGTTTCAGAAAGTCAGTGAACTGGTCAAAGATGTGGCCCGTTACTCTGATGATCTTCACAAGAAGCATAAAGCGGTGAAAGACTCTGAATCTAGCACCTTAGAGGTTGTTTTACTGATACAAAACACTAAACAGGCCTTACAAAAGGCCACAGATGTTTATACCACTAAAGCAGCAGAATTAGAGAAGCTCCGTAAAGAGAATGCATCAGCTAAAGATATTGAAAAAGCAGAAGTGAAACTGAAGAAATTACATGAAGACCACAGGCAATTACTAGAGAAATACAACTTGGTGAAACAGGACTTTGAAAAGAAAATGACACAAACATGTAAACACTTTCAGGATGTTGAGGAAGCCCATTTGAAACAGATGAAGCAGTTTGTTAACACTTACACAGACATCATACAGAATAACCATGACCTGATGGGGCAGGTCCATAGAGATTTCAAACATCAGTGTCTCGAATTAACTGTAGAAAAACTATTAGAGCAATTTTTAATAGAGAAGTATACTGTGATTGAAAAAGCTAACTTGGTTGAACTCCCATCATTGCCTAAACCAGGGTCAGCTAATAATTCAATATCTGAAGCGGATCAGATATCAACTGTGTCCAATGGGTCTCATAAACCGGCCCCACCAGCTAAAGCAGCTAAGAAAGAACCATCATTTGCCAGTAAGACTCTGAGGTCTACAAGAACAACTTCATTGTTAAATCTTTTTACTCCAAATTTCCAAAGCAAAGATGAGCCTACAGCAAGTATTGAAGGTCCAGCCCCATGTTCTGCACCTTCCAGCCCCAGTGGAACACCAGCAACACCTGTGGCTCCTGATAAAGATGATAACATGGGTCGAACTACTCTGAGGGAATCCAAATGGTTCCTACGCAGTAAACGGACAAAGTCCAAACCTAAGAAGTCTAAGAAGAAAAAAGATGAAATCTCAGAGAACTCCAGAGATGGAGAAAAGTCTGATTTGGAAGAAAAAGAAGAAGAGGTTCCTACTAAGGATGATATGAATTCTCCAGAAGTGGATGATGAAGGATACTGTATCAGGCCTAAAGATGAAAGGCAAAATGCATACTCCACTTCCGATTCTGACTCAGAAGAAGAAAGAGACAGAAAGATACATGTTGAGATAAAACCAATCAGTAATGGTAGTGCTCCGATGTCGGCAAGCGTAGATGAACTCAGAGCGACAGTAGAAAACATTTCCTTATACAAAATCGGTACAAATCGTCGCGGATCTAACGCGAACGCGAGCAAAGCCAGTAGTGATCTATTAGATCTGAACTTCTTCCAAAGTCCTACAGCCAGCAACCCCACTTCGCCACACGGCAACGTCTCGAATCCATACGCTCCTTTACAGGCGAACCAATCGCATTTACTTGAAAGTCCCACCCCGGTATCCACCGCGGACGTCGGTGACCTGTTTTCGGAAGTAGGAGACATGGGTCAAACGACTGTCCGAACGTCCACGCCGACGATAACTTCGTCAATTTCCCTGCCTCGTCCCCCATCGCGGCGGTCCGAGGGTGACTTCCGAACGGCGGGATCATCTGGCTCCCGAGGACCGTCTCCTTTAACCATTGGCATGGCAGACACAATACCTTTAGCCGTCGCTTTCCATGAAATCATCCACTCTTACTTCCGAGGCACAGAGGAAGGCAAGTGCCAAGTGAAAATGTCTGGTGATATGATGCTATCCTTCCCCACTGGCATCGTCGGCGTGCTCGCGAATAACCCCAACCCCGCGAAACTTTGCTTCAGACTGAAAAATATCCACAGGTTAGACAACGTCATACCAAACAAGCAGCTTATCAGCATAAACGCGATGATGTCGACTCGCGACACGACTGTAGTAGACTTCAACATGCCTGCTTTGACTGCTCTATTAAGAAGACAAGCAGATAAAAACCCAACAGCCCAATATTTTAACGTGGACATATTAAAGTACCAAGTGCGGCCGAGGCCAGGTGCTGCGTCGTGTCCGTTCCAACTGGTCGCGTATTGGAAATGCGAGAGAGACCACACAGATTTGAAGGTGGATTATAAGTACAATCTGCACGCGATGAGCCCGCCATCGCCGCTTCTCAACGTGTCGGTATGCGTGCCAGTGACTGGGGAAGTTAAGAACGTAATAGCGATGCCCAAGAACACGTGGAACGCGGAGAATGAGCAGGCTTTGTGGAGGTTCACAGAGCTGTCTCAGCATTCGGAAGATCGGGGCGTGGGGTCGTTGAGGGCGCGGTTTGAGTTGGAGGATGGCCCTTCGTCCAAATCGACCATCTCGGCCCAGTTTAACTGCGAGGGCGCCACGTTATCGGGCATTGAGTTCGAGCTCATTGGGAGCGGGTATCGGCTGTCCCTTGTAAAGCGCCGTTTCGTTTCCGGCAAATATATTTGTGATAGTGAAGTGCACTGATCGGTCCAATCCCTTATGATTCATGTTTCTAAAGTAATTCGTATTCGCGATGTTTAAACTTGTATGTTAGGTGCGATTGAGGTGTAAAATATATATCTTTGGTACCTTATAGGACTGTTTCCTGTCCACAAAATTGAGTTATTTGTATATCAAAGAATAAGTTTGTCAATTATCAATTAATACTTACATTAGTTAAACTTTTAACATTTATTATATTGCATCTTTTTCATTACTAACTTATTTCCAGAATAGAGATTATGTGCCATTTTTGCGATTTTTGTGTTTTAACATTCTTTTTAGATAACTGTAAAAGTATTTTTATTTAGGACAATAACTATAGACCTGCCTTATGCAGCATGTCATCACAAAAGTTCTTTAATTCCTTTAAATACATTGTATTTACTGTTAATATAAATATTCATTACAATATTGACAACTATTATCATTTGCAAGTGATGAAGACTCAAGCTTTAAAATAATATGATTAAACTTTAAAACTCAATAATTAACTTGTGTTGCCAGTGATGACTTATGGATCCGAGACGTGGTCGCTTACAATGGGCCTCATAAGAAGGCTTAAAGTCACCCAAAGAGCGATGGAGAGGGCTATGCTTGGAGTTTCCTTGCGTGATCGAATCAGAAATGATGAGATCCGTAGGCGAACCAGAGTCACCGACATAGCCCGAAAAATCGCTAAGCTTAAGTGGCAGTGGGCTGGGCACATTGCGCGTAGAACCGACGGCCGTTGGGGCAAAAAGGTTCTCGAATGGCGACCGCGCGCCGGAAGACGTAGCGTGGGCAGGCCCCCCACAAGGTGGACCGACGATCTGGTGAGGGTCGCGGGAAGCCGCTGGATGCGGGCAGCGCAGGACCGATCGTCGTGGAGATCTTTGGGGGAGGCCTTTGTCCAGCAGTGGACGTCTTTCGGCTGAAATGATGATGATGATGAATTAACTTGTTTTTTCATATTGAACTTGACTTTTAACGTCATATCATAAGATATTCTTTATTTAACATCTAGTTCATTTACCTTTGTATAAAACAAAAGATTTCTGTTAACATGACTCTACGAATAGAAAAACATCTTTGTATTAAATGGGATTTAAAAAATCATTTACCTGTTAATAACTTTTGTTCAAGCAATAAATTAATAATATTTAAAGTCTAATCTACAATAATAATAATTGATAACTGTCCATTAAAGTTGCTATTGGCAATTAAGAAATTATATTATTTTTTTTATTGTCTACTTAGCTATTATTTTAACTTATATGTGTTTGTAACCAATGAAATTGGATTCAGTAACATAGATTTCATTGAATCTCTTATATTGAATGCTCAACATAATAATATGTTGGCTATTTTACTTGTATTGTTATAGCATTTAGCTTATCAACCACCGGGAAATTATTTTTATTATATTTTCAGGGTGTTTCTTATTTCATTAATTTTACTCATTGATAATCTCATTTTTAAGTTTATATGAAATATAATTTAAATATAATTAATATTAAAGAGACTTCTTTAACTTTTTGGCCTAACAATCTAATAAGTGGCCATTTTAAAAATCTACAAGTAAGTTTATAAATGTTTTCATCCAATAACAGCTGTTTATCCATTTTCGAAGCACAAAGGTAGATTTTCGTCAGTGTTGCCATTTAAATTATCCTGAACTTGTAGCTTTTTCAAATGGCTTTTTATATAAAATATTTAATTAAATTAGTTGATATCTACTTTACCAAAAGTGAAGTGTTCATATAGCAATATAATTTTAGATCAAATCATATTCTAGTACAATTTAACCATTCCATTTGTTTATTCTATAAATAGTAAGGACCTTGTTAACTGATTAAAATTTTTGCTTCTTTATTACAGTTGTAGTTTATAAACATTTACTTTATTTTAAATCATGGTAAAAAGAGGGGTAATATTTTTAAAACGATTTATGTTGCTCAAAACAATTTTTAGGAGTTGCAACCTACATTACACTCATACTTGATAAATTGTCTCCTGTAATATTTTCTACCAATTTAGACAAATTTACTTCCTAACATACCAAACGCAAACGCAAGGAAACTGTAAACTGGCGTCGAATTGAAGAATGAAAATGAATATTTTTTTCCTCAGTTATTAATTCATGTCTGAATGTGATATGAATAATTTTTAATTGAAAGATTATTTTGGTTGTAACTTTTGATAAAATTTCCCTATTTCTACCATGAAAGATTTAACAGTAACTTAGAGATTCTCATCATCAATCTTATCACAAAGATAAAACGAACGCAATAATGTGCAATGAACATCATAAACCTCTTTTTACTTTCAGTATTAGAAAACTGTCTTTTTATTTACAAAGAAAATTTGAATGTATGTATGTATAATGCAAAAGTATTTTTGTAATGTAAAATTTACTGCATGTATAATTCTAATTAATTATGTATACTGTAACAACTTACTATTAATTAATTGAAATAAATTGTAATTTTAGCATTTTATGGTACATTTCTTTTGGCAAAAATTTAATACTGTACGGGAATGAAATTAAGTAAGTAATTTTGTTATTTTTTATATAGTTGCTTTCTGTAGGGACAGGAAACGATCCTCTCTAGGTCCATTATGTAATTTTTACCTCAATTTGTCTATTATTTAAAATATTTACCTCTAAGAAGAATGGTTCTCTTTGTTAAGTCACAGAATGTAAGTTCAGATTTTCTTTTTGATAAGTTAAATGCTATGATTTGCAAAATGTTAAAATATGTTTATTTTTCTAATACATTTGATAACAATATTTCTTAAGATTTATTATTAAAATTTAACATTATGTTTATTTAATACAATATTTCTGATAAATGGCTCTTCATATCTAAGGATATTTTAGTGTAAAATATATATTCGTGAACTTAACCCGAATTTTTATCACAAAACAAACATTCGCCATTCTTCTTCGAGTCGCTCTTTAAAATAGATAATGTCCGATATATTATCTTCTCGATACCCAAGCTGATAACTCGCTTTTTAGTTTAATAATTCAGTATGTTAAATCGCAATGTTTCCGGTCCCTACGTGCTCTTTGCTAATGCCATACGTGTTTGAATACCCAGTGAAGGTGCCGTGCGACTGTCTGAAGTTCTTCTCCAATTTCCAGGTGGAGTTGGAGAAGCTAAACGCGGCTACGGATGAGATCAACAAGCTGGAATTAGAGCTCGATGTGAGTTAACCTTTATTTACCACTAGCTTCTAAACCCACGGTTTTTCTCACATAAGTATTAAGTTAATATCTCCTTCGCGGAGAAAAATTAGCTATGAAATTATAGTCAAATAAATACATGAAAGTATCGAAAACTAAAAATGCTAGCTTGAAACAAATTGTATCTAATATCAGAACCAGAACATATTTATTTGTAGGACATCACAACAATAAAATTATGTTACATATAGTACAAAAACTAAACATCCCTCTTCTGTGCTGCGACACCCACACAACAAGGGCCTCACTCAGCTAATACCTTTGAATACTCACATATTATGTCAAGTATTTAATTAAGCGAATATTCTTATTTTCCGACTCTTTCGTATAATAATAATACTCCCTTGACCGATTTCGGCGACGGCGACTGCTTCAACTCTGACTCTACATACGTATATCTTGCGACTGCTTCTACTTTCGTATATCTTTCTGATGGCAAGTATTTCTGCCGTCATACATAACATAATAGGGCGCATCTCACAAATTTTCTCAAAATTAAATGCGATTTGGACTAATTACAGAGCTAAAAGTCCTTCTAATTTTGACCAAACAAAGGCAAACATATAAATATGTCCAAGTCTAATTACATGTTTCGGAGAAAAATCTCTACACTGTTGTTCAGTACAATAAATAAATTGACCTATTTGCTACCGATTGCCGATTTCTTTCGCTAAGTCCTAAATACGTGGATTAGAGGACCGACGTTCCTTGCTAATATATTCTTTCCTTATTGTTGAAGCGGTTTATCTTCAATTCATTTTATATGGGTTTGGTGTAGATGAAATTAAATAAAGATAGGTGCATCAACTATATTATAAAAAAAATTTGATGCGACACAAAATAGTACAAACAATTTGGGCTCTGTATATTACTTCATTGACAGCTTAGTTCAACTTTTATAATTACTTGTATGTATGAGGATAGGAGACGTAAAATATCACAATAATACAAGTAATTTTTTATATACTTGTAATATACTTACTGTAAAAAGAATCCCCTTACTAGATTAGCTAAAACGTTTCTTAATGATCTCATAAATATTTACGGATTTCTTAGCTTATTGATTGATTTAAAAATCAGCTATTAATCTGATTTTTAAAATTATGTACACTAGGTTTTATGATCCTGATGACAGCAATACAAAAGCGTGCAAAAAAACGAAAACAATTATATCTTTCACGTCTATAGTGTTTGTAAACCAGTGTTTTGGCTAAATCCCCGCTGCCTGAAGTAGGTACATTAACGGAATTACTTCTCTGCGGATTTTATGTTCTTGTTATGTAAATGCCATAAGCGTTTGTAGGCATAAGAATTATGATTTTAGAATTATCTTGTAAAAAGTATGTTACATTATGTAAGTTAATGGCTACTTGCCATTGTAACGGCGGCCTCCGTAGAAGAAAGGCCCACGTTTGATTTCTAGTATGGACATATACAGATTTTGACGTTTTGAAAGCACCTTATTATCCAAAAAGTTTGATTTATCGAGTCTGTACTTCTAAATTTCTAAATAAACGTTTTTATTATTATTATTAGTCGATACATTAATGATTAAACAAAACGCTTCTTGTCAAAGGTAAACCAAATCCAACCCAATTTAATATACCTATACGAAGAATAATATAGAAAGAGCTTTTAGTTTAAAATACATAAACAACGGTACATAACAGGTTTATTACGGAGTGACATTTATTTTACAAAATAGCGCCAGCGTTCAAGGTTTTAGTGATTAAAGGTGCCTTAGCCTATGGCAACATCCATCACGGCTGCCCCTCAGACACAAGGCCCTGTCTCCTTCGAAACACATTAATCATTCACAGCGTCGATAACGAATAACCGATGGCTCAGCACTTTTCGGACAAGCTGATCTATAACTTTAATGTTTATTGTTAACGCGCATAAAAGCTGATTAGATTGCGATTAAAATTGACTGCTAGATAGTCTACCTTCAATGTGTAAGAATATCACGTCGTTAAGGGGGAAAAATATATCTCGGAACAGAACAAGCCACGCGGGGTGAAAACCTTGTCTTGTCGTTTCGCAGAAATATATTTTAGCAACCAAACATAACAAATGTTAGATTTGTAATCCCAATCAACCCTAATCCTTACTAATATTATAAATGCGAAAGTAACTCTGTCTGTCTGTCTGTTTGTTACGATTTCACACCTAAATCACTGAACCGGTTTTGATGAAATTAGCTACAGAGATAGAATATATTTTTGGGAAGGACATAGGCTACTTTTTACTGCGGAAACACATCTATTCCCACTGGAAAAGTCGAAAAGAAACGCGGGCGTAGCTGCGACCGGGCAGCTAGTAAAAAAATATTATAGCATACTGAGCAGAAAAGTGGAATTCGTATTTTTCAATTATTGTTTTACAATTTTACTAGGAGTATAGTAAACATAAAAACAGGCTGGAAATTGCCGATGTGGGTCGACTGCAAATTGACCTCATCAGTAAGCGGCCTCGCGTTAATATCGCTGCATGCGCCGGCGCACCTTGCTCCGTATTATATGATACCATATCCTATTTAATAAATACATGAAAAAATATCCTGCTACTTGCATCGTTAATTTTACGAAACCAGCTCATATACATAAATGTACATCCCAACTGCAGTCTGTGGGCGTAATCTCGTTGGATAAGATTAAAAATACCTAAAACTACGCTGGCCCAATGCGTGTTGATCAACTTACACACTATCTTAAACTTTTTGCTTAGCTGTAAAAGCGTCAACGCACACATTAATTCGAAACTGGAAATGCATAGATAAATAGGGGGGGCTGCGAACCAGGTCTTTTCGGAGGGCAAGCAACTTCTCTAACCACTACACAACTCTAATGACGATGTGTTTTATCTAGCATCTAACTGTGCTTGCAAAACATGAAACGGATAATTCTAACTCCGTACTGTAAAAAACAATACTACTCTCAGCTGAAAACATGCTCGTTATATAAATCAGCTAATTTGTAACGGTGCCCCGCACCCCGCCCTGCACGCCCCGCGATGACTCATCAGCCGGCACGTGCAGAGCCACATGAAGCCACGCCCACTCCGCTCCCCGCGCCCCGCACCTAGCCGCGGTCAAGCGACCGACCGACAGCGCGTGGTGGGGGGACGGCGATGGTACATACGCCTTTAAATCCAGCGCGCGCGCATTCGGAGCGACAGTCTCGTGAACTACACCGGCCAGTACGAACGTCCCGCGACGTGGCGCGTAAACCCGTAGAACCGGCTACCCGTATAACCGTATACATCCGCGAAGCATCAGCAGCGCCCCGGCGATTTCCTGTCGCAACCCCGATCCTGTAGAGCAGCCGCTATACCTGCCCATTCCTGGGATACACCTGTAAGTCCGCTCTTATTTCATTGCCGCCCTTGTGTCAATCGTTAATTGCGCTCTGATTTATTATCTCGTGTTGATGCCACTGTTATTTACCTGTGCCTATGAAACTAACCTAGTTTTTAAATCAATGTTCATATATATCCGTGTTGTCCGTCCTAAGCTGATCGCGCTACCGTGGCCTAGCACCTCCCGGTGTTAGATTTCGGTAGGGCTTCCAGACCAGCTGTGTGTCCCGAATATATTCTGTGTTTGTAAAAGCGGCTATCGCACCAACGTAACCTGACGCCCTGGCATCGGAGTACGTTGGGACTGACAGTGCGGCGTGTCCCAAATAAGTGTCAATATATATCGGTGTTGTCCGTCCTAAGCTGATCGCGCTACCGCGGCCTAGCACTTCCTGGTGTTAGATTTCGGTAGGGCTTCCAGACCAGCTGTGTGTCCCGAATATATTTTATGTTTTGTACCAGCGGCTGTCGCACCAACGTAATCTGACGGCCCGGCATCGGAGTGCGTTGGGACTTGACAGTGCAGCGTTGTAGAGTCATAACCGTGTATCAGACCTAAGCACTAACCTAGCTGTAAGGTAGTACTAGAAACCCTGTCGCACTAACGTAGCCCTAAGCCCTGGGCACTGGGATACGTTAGGACTGACTCGGACGCATGCATCGCACCTGATCCCGCTTGTCGTCTCAAGCGGACCGGCGTCCTCGGCTGTAGGCCAGTTCGAAACTCGATAGCGTGATCTTGCTCGTCGTATCAAACTAGACCGGCGTCCTCGGGCTGTAGGCTAGTTTGAGACTAAACAGTGTGATCTCGCTTGACGTGTCGAAGTGGACCGGCGTCTTGGGCTGTAGGCCAAGTTGAGGCTTCGACAACGTAACGTTGTATATACCCGTGGCATTAACCTAAAGTAGCTTTCCCTGTATCATTTGTTTAAGCGCATAGTTTCCCGGCATACCATTCTCTTATCTCATCACGATTGCTATATCATATTTTACCTGTCCGTGCTCTTGCTTTGCGTCTTGAACATCGCCTGTCGCTACAGACCGTACCGATTTTGTCCGCTAAATACATCACGCCTTACACGCTTTCCCCGCGTTTACACCCGCCTACCGACCGCTATTGTGTACTGTTTTATTACTGCTATTTACCTAGATGTAAGCTATGAATAAATACCTGATTGTATAAACCATAAACCTGTAGTTTCTGTCTGAACCCGAACCCCTAGTCACGATTAGCCCTGAGTTCTAATGTCCATGGACTGTGCTAGCCGGCACTCCATTACATTTGGCGCCCAATTTCACTAAATACTTGTGCGAAACCATCAAGTATTTACATAAAAGAACTCAGTCTGACTAGGTTGTTCAAGACAGACAACTAAACCCGCGGAAATCTTATGTCCGGACCAGCAGAAATACACAAATTGAGGAAGGCTGAACTCTTACAGTTAGCCACCAGCAAGGGTTTGCCAACTAAGGATCCCAAAACCAACAAGGAGTATAACGTAAAAACCTTGAAGGAAGCAATCACCAAAAACCTATTACAAGAAGTACCTTCAAGTGTACCCGAGTCTTATCAAGAAACAGCCTCACTGATCCTGTCGGTAAACGAAGTTGAGTCCGAATCATCCGAATACGAGTCGGATTGCGCAGAGTCTGACGAAAGTCAGGAGGAACCAGACGAGATGAACAAAGAAACGAAGCCGAAGGTCGGTAAAGACCTATACAGCATCATAAAAAACTGGGATATCAGTTTTGACGCGTCTCACAATGACCCAGTCGAATTTCTGGAACAATTACAAGATTTAGTAACCACCTGCGATGTACAAAAGGAACAGCTCATACCATTATTGACCAGATTTATGAAAGGGAAGGCCAGCCTTTGGTTACGAAACAACCAGGAAAACTGGAGAACTTGGGAAAACTTTGTGGACGAGTTTAAGCTTTATTTTTATCCAAGCCATTATGAGGCAAACCTGTTGGAGAAGATAATAGCCCGAAAGCAGAAGTACAAAGAAAAATTCACAGATTATCTCACAGAAATACAAACCTTGATGAGAAGGCACGGAAAGCTGAGTGCGGACACCAAGTTAGATAGAATTTTCGAGAATACTCACGCTGACTACAAATTGTACATAAAAAGGCAGGACTATTCATCATTGCACGAACTTATTAATTTGTGCAACGAGTATGAAAGGATAAATGAAGAAAAGTACAAGTACCAGCCACCAAGTAATGTCCAGCCCAGAGAAAACCAGTATAACCAGCCAGAATTCAAACCAAATTCATACAGAAGAAATGAAGCCGGAAATCAAAGCAATCCAGCGAAATATATGTACAATTACGACAAAAACAGATGCTGCTGGAGTTGCGGAAAACCAGGGCACGCATACACGCAGTGCAGAAATAAAAATGTACTGTTTTGCAGTGAGTGTGGAAAGATAGGTACACTAAGCAAGAATTGCTGTAAAAGTGTACAGTCCAGAAGAAAACCAGAAAACGCATGTACCGCTAGCTACCAGAAATGTCAAGACAATAGGGAATTCATAGAAGTGTCAATCCTGGAAAATAAATTTGAAGCTCTCGTAGACACCGGTTCAACATCTTCGTTCATAACCGAGAAAGTATATGAACTATGCCAGAAATATGCCCTAAAGTCGAAATCAGTCGACGGGAAAATCGATTTGGCAGACAATACGACAGTTGACATAACTAAAAGCGTATCTCTGCAACTAAATTTCCTTGGCATGAGTTTGAACCATAATATGTACCTTCTTCCAAAATCAGCAGCAATCATTATTGGTATGGACGTCATCAAACGCATTGGAATGCGTAAATTCTTTGATAAGCTAAGCGACCAATCAAACGTTGATAGTCGTCATCAAGAAAGACAGTCAAAACCCGTAGGAAAAAGTAAGCCAGAGAAAGAAAACAAAAGCCAGTATAAGTCTGGTACACAGAAAAACCTACCCGGAAACCCGCTGCGCACCAATATGATTGCAAAACAAAATTGGTACAACACAAAAATTAGAGGAGTCACGGAAAGTCCAGATAAATATCCAGATTTTAGTTTTGAAAACGGAAGGCTCTTCAAAAGAATAAATAAATCTTCTTACAAGGCACGAGTACAAAATGAGACACAATGGAAATTATGTGTTTCACCGGAAAATAAACTCGAAGTAATTAAAATAAACCACGAAGCAAGCGCAGAGCATCTTGGAGCGTCAAAAACGTTAAAAATAATTGCCCAGCGATTTTATTGGCCGTGTATGTACAGAGATGTGTCAATTTATGTGCGGAAATGCGTTAAATGCAAAACATTTAAACAATCACAGCAAAGGCAAGCCAGTGAGACGCACACAAATAACACAAACAAGACAAGGCAAGTGATAACTGCAAGTCATAGTACATCGCTGCCTCGAACAAAAAAGTACGGAGTTAAACACTGTTTCACCGCGCCGTATACACCTGAAAACCCGACGGGGCGTGTAAACAGACCGTACGCTACCAGAAACCAGAAAAAAATAAACCAGTTTATTCCAGATTATATTTTTGCCAATATAATGAATCCAGAGTCTTTTAAATATACACCGCCTTTATCGATGATTAACGTAGAGCCCAGAAGAATGCCCGTCTCCCGTTATAAAATGCTTGACCAGAATTGATAAAATACACGACACCATAAAACTAAAAAAAAAAAAAAAATATTTTTAAGTAACCACCGGCTCACTTCGCGATCCCGCCCGTATTAATTTCTTACTTTATAAATTCCAACAAATATTTCATCCAAATCCGTTCAGCCAAACGTGGTTAACAGATGTGAATAGGACGCTGCAGTCGAGTCGGTCGCGGCAGGCTGATGATCGATGCAGCATAGCGGACAGGTTCAGTACTCTGACACAGTCAGTGTATAACCGATGAGCATACAATACAAGGGTTAGCATGTTGAGCGGACGACCAGACAGAGTTATCCATGTGGCTATACGTAGCGCACATCGTTCGCCACATAGCAACATTAGCAACGTTCCAACCGGACCGTGCACCTACGAGCGCGGACGCTCGCCCAGCCCACACCAACTCCCAGCCAGCGACCTGGACCTCGCCCGATGTCTTCGGAGCCACCAGCGCCGCCGCCAGGAGGGGAGCGGTCGAGGAAGGAGCAAAGCCGGCTGGACCACCAGCACAATACCACCAGGCCAGGATCAAAAGTTAAGTTAAGAATGATAGACCTTTGTTTCAATTTCTTAATTAGTACCAGATATTTATCATTATTTTTTCCAATTCAAAATTTAGATACTTTGTTTGTTGGTGCCATCCGAATTTCATTTCAAGCAGTACAGTAACGCGAAAGGTAAGCTGAACACAAAAAAAAATATATATTCCAGATTCATTAAATGAATTAACCAGTAAATACCCGAGGTGTTCAGCTTAACGTGCTCTTAACTGTACCGTATTACTTGACGTGCACTTAATAGTACCATCTTACTAGCTTTGTAGAAGCAATGGTAAAGATAAACAAACACAGCACGGTATCCCGATAAGGAAAAGCAATTAGTGTTATTGATGTTTTTTTTTATACAATTCCATGTATGTAAAACAAGGTCATGGTTTGTTACCAATGAAATTCCAGAAATTACCTATAAATCCTAAAAGTGAATATGTAACGAAATCCAGTTTTATCCAGATAATATAAACTCCCGAATATTGAGAAAAATAATTAATCCTTTGGGCCGGTTAAATTGTGATAGTAATATTAGACCAGTATTAGTGGTATAACGTGCCCTCCGAAACACGGAGCACGGTTTTGTTGACAAATATGTGTGATTGATACTTTCAGTCAAATAACTTGTGATATTTAGATATAAATCCGGTCACATTAATTTAACGTGCTCTCTGAAACACGGATCACATACTTGTTAACAAATACGCTTAATCAATGCCATAAGTAATTAAATAGGCGCATCAACCGAAGCACGAAGCATAAATACAATTACAAGTAATATTTTTTTTTTCATATAATAAACCAGATATTTTACCAGAAAATATTATTGTAACTAACTAATGTTTATTTCCTATTTACTCAATACAGAAATGAGTAATGAAACGCTTCCAGTGTTTCGGCGCGTTGCGTACCTAGTTGATATTGTGTTTGTTTCTCTTCGACACCAGCTGTGATACAATTCATAAACCAGAAAATAAGTAATAAGGGGAAAAACAAGCACAGTAAGTACCTGCTCGAGTATTAGTAGAATGACGTAACGGAATGATAATTATGATCTCGAAAGAAATTAAGACTGCAAGACTGATATACGGGTAGCCGTTTTGTAGTGTTAATTTATAAGTAAAATAGTCCTTATTAATTTTAAAAACTTAAAGTCCAATAAGGTTAAGTACCTTCTCGTTATATTTTAGAGCGCAAAACGCTTCTTAATAATTTATAAGTTAAATTCCAGTAAACATATACACTTGTTATATTTTACCAAAAGTAAAAACACTTTACGTGTTTAGAAAAATGGTTCCTATTAACCAAGACTGATGTCTAGTATTATTTTACACCTGTTATATTTAATTTAAGGTTAGATAGGTACACCCTTCTATCACAAGAAATAGGTATTTATTTTAATTTAAAATGTAACCATAACAACAACGGTTGTTAGTTACACTCGAACAAAGTAGCTTCATTCTCGATAAACGTAATGTAGGTAGTTGCGACTACATTTTTGCGCTAAGGAACCCGATTAAGTAAACAACATACCAGTCTCGGCGCGTGGTAAGAGAACAAGTTAATAGTAAAATAAATGCCTGTAACTTGATAGCGGGCGTAGTAGAAGGATAAGTAAACAATATCCGTAGTTAACGATTATATTCGTTATTGTTAAAGTTGATAATTTTATTCAGTAAAAATTTACCGTTGTTATATAAATAACAGAACTGTCCGGTAGCATAATATTGTTATTTTAACAAAAACAATACCAGCAAACATATACGTTGCATGATAGATATAAGTTATTTTATTTTTATATTAAATGTTGAAATAGCGTAAACGCCACTTCCATTAGTCCCAGTAGTTTTATAAGAAATTTTTTTTTGTAAAATAAAGCATATATAAAAAAAAAAAAAAAACATAAAAAAAAAAAACCAGTAAATTCCCATCATGATTACACCTGAACCAGTTGGCATGTTTGCCATGACCCGACCTGTATGATTTTTTTAACAAAAACACATAGCGTGTTGTTAGGTAGGGTTTAAGGTTTTATCTAGTTTTAGTCCAGCGATTTTTTCCTTCCAGGAAAAAATCTCCGCAACCGGGGGGAGAGTGTAACGGTGCCCCGCACCCCGCCCTGCACGCCCCGCGATGACTCATCAGCCGGCACGTGCAGAGCCACATGAAGCCACGCCCACTCCGCTCCCCGCGCCCCGCACCTAGCCGCGGTCAAGCGACCGACCGACAGCGCGTGGTGGGGGGACGGCGATGGTACATACGCCTTTAAATCCAGCGCGCGCGCATTCGGAGCGACAGTCTCGTGAACTACACCGGCCAGTACGAACGTCCCGCGACGTGGCGCGTAAACCCGTAGAACCGGCTACCCGTATAACCGTATACATCCGCGAAGCATCAGCAGCGCCCCGGCGATTTCCTGTCGCAACCCCGATCCTGTAGAGCAGCCGCTATACCTGCCCATTCCTGGGATACACCTGTAAGTCCGCTCTTATTTCATTGCCGCCCTTGTGTCAATCGTTAATTGCGCTCTGATTTATTATCTCGTGTTGATGCCACTGTTATTTACCTGTGCCTATGAAACTAACCTAGTTTTTAAATCAATGTTCATATATATCCGTGTTGTCCGTCCTAAGCTGATCGCGCTACCGTGGCCTAGCACCTCCCGGTGTTAGATTTCGGTAGGGCTTCCAGACCAGCTGTGTGTCCCGAATATATTCTGTGTTTGTAAAAGCGGCTGTCGCACCAACGTAACCTGACGCCCTGGCATCGGAGTACGTTGGGACTGACAGTGCGGCGTGTCCCAAATAAGTGTCAATATATATCGGTGTTGTCCGTCCTAAGCTGATCGCGCTACCGCGGCCTAGCACTTCCTGGTGTTAGATTTCGGTAGGGCTTCCAGACCAGCTGTGTGTCCCGAATATATTTTATGTTTTGTACCAGCGGCTGTCGCACCAACGTAATCTGACGGCCCGGCATCGGAGTGCGTTGGGACTTGACAGTGCAGCGTTGTAGAGTCATAACCGTGTATCAGACCTAAGCACTAACCTAGCTGTAAGGTAGTACTAGAAACCCTGTCGCACTAACGTAGCCCTAAGCCCTGGGCACTGGGATACGTTAGGACTGACTCGGACGCATGCATCGCACCTGATCCCGCTTGTCGTCTCAAGCGGACCGGCGTCCTCGGCTGTAGGCCAGTTCGAAACTCGATAGCGTGATCTTGCTCGTCGTATCAAACTAGACCGGCGTCCTCGGGCTGTAGGCTAGTTTGAGACTAAACAGTGTGATCTCGCTTGACGTGTCGAAGTGGACCGGCGTCTTGGGCTGTAGGCCAAGTTGAGGCTTCGACAACGTAACGTTGTATATACCCGTGGCATTAACCTAAAGTAGCTTTCCCTGTATCATTTGTTTAAGCGCATAGTTTCCCGGCATACCATTCTCTTATCTCATCACGATTGCTATATCATATTTTACCTGTCCGTGCTCTTGCTTTGCGTCTTGAACATCGCCTGTCGCTACAGACCGTACCGATTTTGTCCGCTAAATACATCACGCCTTACACGCTTTCCCCGCGTTTACACCCGCCTACCGACCGCTATTGTGTACTGTTTTATTACTGCTATTTACCTAGATGTAAGCTATGAATAAATACCTGATTGTATAAACCATAAACCTGTAGTTTCTGTCTGAACCCGAACCCCTAGTCACGATTAGCCCTGAGTTCTAATGTCCATGGACTGTGCTAGCCGGCACTCCATTACAAATTATATCTATAATAATAATAATAATAAATGGATATTCTATACTATTATATATCAAGAAGTCAACTAACGGATATAACCGGTGCCACACCTTTGTCCTGCAGCCCGATTGTGCTAAACTATCTCAGCTGGATTGGAATTGAACCACAAGCGTAGCGCGTCATTTGACAGAAATCGGTACCGCGCTAAGTGGTTTGACAGCTAGATGGAACGTAACTGAATTGCAATCGAACCGTAGCCGTTCTCAATTACAAAGTTCAACGAAAGGAACTTTTTGTTGATTGTTAGTCAATCGTTAAGCTGTGTTTTTGTCAAAAAGTGACCTAAAATGTTATTATCTTTTAATTTACTAGAAGTGAATTATGAATTTGATGTAGCAGAAGCTCGTACCTATGCAAAATATGTGAATTTTATGGTCAGACGCAAGATTTCCACCTTTAACATGACCGATCGGAAGTTCATAATAAAATACACTATCCAAGGAATTTGATGCTGAATTAGTAGCAAAAATGATTCCCCACATCAGCCCACATGCTTCCGCGACTCTTCGGCGGATGCTTTGGATGTGGAAACCAAGGTAGGTAAGCATTCCCTAACTAACCTATAACACTTTGTACCTACCTAAATAAACATCCGTTTATAGGGTTCCATACTTAGATTCTAATACCGTTTTCTTGCTATATAAACTATACCTACCTACTTATTTTGCTTTAAAATAGGTACAGACAGTAAATAGTATTTCTTTGAACCCTTGTTATATTCACTTATGTTGTCTTATCATTATTTTATTTTTGACCATAAAAATAACATTCTTTATATTTTCTCTGACCTTATTTTCAGATGTATTTCAACATACTAAGTACCTACCTGTAGATCCAGACACCAGTTTCCGACCCAGCACAGACTCCAGAAGAACATTAGTATTACAAAAAACTGCACTAGTAGATGTGCAGTTTAGCGCTGTATTAGAGTTTTAAAGCTTTCTATAAGTATGTATTTCAACACCATGTATATTAATTTAACATCTACCTTTTAGTATAGATACTTACTCTTTAATTATTGTCCACAGATGCCTATTTAGTAGACAAGAAGTTGCATTATGTATACCGCATGGCACATAAGGTAAATGATAGTATAAATAAATACTCATTTGATAGGGAATGCGCTGACAACCCGGCAAGAAACCTTAGTCCACTCCAAAGTGCAGCTCGGCTGTGCACAGAGGCAAGCTACCAGAAACTGTTTGTATGCAGAAAGAAAGATGGAAGAAAGTTTAAATTAATCTTAATTTATAAAATAGGTATATAGAGAAAAATGAATATTTTATCTTAATTTTTATTGTATAACTACTAACACTTTTTTTATTTATAATAAAGATGTGCATAATTATATTCAGATATATATTTTTTCATTTTATCTCATTTCTTCACCTTCCAATTTCTTGCCGTTGACTAATCTGGAAAGAAAAAGAATAATAATGTAATGATGAATAATTCAGGGAGGTGTTTGTCCAGCAGTAGAGGTCATAATATAATTGGAATAGCAAAGAGAAAAATCAGTAAATAACAAAATAAAATAAATTTTCCCTAACATTGTAAGTGACGACTAATTCAGCACACAAAAACATGCTACATTGCAAGTATAATCAGATAATTTCATTTGTTTATATAATGTGGGCTGAATTAGGCGATTAACAATACCTAATAATAATATGGGGACAAAATATTATAGTTGTGTAGCCAAGAGCATGCTTAGCTTTGAGTTTTGTATGGTAAATAAGGAACTGAATCACAATTCCCATGTTTGTTTTTCTTGCCCTTGGCCATACAAATGTAGATTTTTAATACATAACTTAATAAACATACCATTTGGCTATAGCAATAGGTACATGCTCTGTATATTAAATCCTCCAGGTATTAAATCAACTTTTGTTTGTCCCGTCTCTGTAATAGGTTGATTTGTGGGTGGTATTTCAGCTCTCCGCTGCATCCATATCCTTCTAGATCTCTCTATAAACAATAAAATATGTTTTGGTCAGTTCAAGACTGTTTATTCCAATCATACAAGTAAGATACATAACAAAGTAGAGTGAGATTAGTAGGTAAGTATATTAATGGAATTAAATTAGTATTTTCCCAAATCTAGTCTATGTTTGTACTCTCTGACGACTCCTTATGAGCCGATTAAAGTTCGTCAAATCCGTTTGTGAAAAAAAAATAGACTTCATTTGTGTATTATCACTTGAAAATCAAATACCTAGGTACTTACCATCATATATCGATCAAGCTCTTTCTAGATCCATAAAACACCTTTTGGCTTTTAAAATATATAATTTCTTATTTCAACATTATGCCTATACGTTATCGTTTCGTTGTTTTAATACACTAAAAACATTCTAAACACTTAAAATTCTTCAATTTTCTTGGATTGGAATTACGGGCGTTCACATATAGGTTATAAACATTTCTTGACGTTTTTGACAGTAAAAAACTCACCACAGATTATAAAACTAGTAATCGATGCTCGATTGACTGAAATACTATGGTACATCTCTAACGTTTGTCGTACGGTTTTGGTGCTGTTATGGTTCTACTTCGATTGGAGTTAAAACTTTAGCACAATACCGATTTGCGTAGAGACGAATTGCAATTGGATCACAGTTTAAACCGGATTGGAATTGGATGAGAACGTTTTGATTTAGCACAATCGCCCTGCAGCCTTCTTCGCCAACAAGACAACACGAATGGACAGCGTCCATTGTTTGCTCAAGACTTCCTTTTGTCGTGAATTCGACAAAAAAACACACTTCACTACATAGTCACTACATAGTATAAAACAAAGTCGCTTTCTCTGTCCCTATGTCCCTATATCCCTATGTCCCTATGTCCCTATGTATGCTTAAATCTTTAACACTACGCAACGGATTTTAATGCGGTTTTTTTTAATAGATAGAGTGATTGAAGAGGGCGGTTTATATGTATAATACATGCATAATATACTTAAAGACAACCCGCAATAACCATTTTCTCGTGCGGAGCAGGCGGCTCGCTAGTTAATATATATAACTCATACTTTATGTATGACTAGCTGTTTGCCCACGGCTACGCCCGCGGTGTTTTTTTTTCCCGTGGTAAAAAATTCTAAGATGCTGACCGGGAATATTAGGTACTACCATACAAATTTTCATATTTAAATCGATCCAATGGTTTGAGAGATTAGCGTGTACAAACAGACATACAGACAGACGGTAATTTTTTTCAAAACTTGTGTTTTTGTGTTCAGCTACACTCTCTTTATCATTTACAATCAGTTTTTTGAAGAACAAATCAATGTACAGACACTCCGATTCTTCAGTTTTGTTATACTCGTAGTAAGTATAGATAGAAGAAGATAGTGTTATGATTATGAAAGCGAAAGTAATTCTGTCTGTTATGAACGTATCAGTCATAGCATAACTTAAAATGCATTAAATGCAGAACGAATTGCGTAAAATATGGGATGATGATAGTATTATGGAAAAGAGCAAAGGTTACTTCTTATTATTTTGGAAAAACAATACAAATATTTTTTATTGTGACTAAAATAAACAAAATCTCCGTAAAAGAAAATTTGAACGTCCGTAGCACATTATATTTTGAGAGAGTTTCAAACCCCTAAACTGGTTACTACATCATCATTAACAACTCATATATATCCCCACCGTGGGGCTCGAGCCTACCCTCAAATCGCACAACGTCAAACGCGCCAACGAATCGTGCTGTCGCACTGTTCAACGCTGTGGTTGCTCAGCAACATGAAGCTGATATTTTTAGTGATAAAATTGTCAAATTCATTAATTTTGTCGTAACTTTTTTATGTACTAAAGATCAAATTAACCTCTACATGCTTTGGATCATCTGTAAGTGTAGTTGGAATTGTTAATAAATAAATAAATAAATAAATAAATAAAATCAGACTGAACTGGTTACTAATTACTAAACAGACCGCAATGCACGTCAATTTCCACATGGCCTCCGTATGCACGAAGTTTGTAACCCGATCCCTTTCATCTTGTTACGCAAGCCATGTCAAGCCATGTCGGCAGTCCACCACGCTGACAATAATCCATTGTCTTCACACATAATGCTGCATTTTTTCTATTATGGAGGTCGCAGGCCTAGTCTTTGTGATATACTAAACTCTGTTTTCATATGTTGAGAGCGGATATAGGGCATTTTCCCATAATTTAAATCCTAAAACCATTATTCTTCATATCTAACTTTCCGGCCTGCGCTGCGTATGATGCGATGTTTGGTTTCTCCGTGAGAATAAATTAGGTATTTTTCCTTCTTAAAAGTGGCTACATGGAAAAGGCTTTTTTCCTATTGTCATGTTTTTTGCAATGTAAAATAAGGACAATAAATTGAATCTTGAATCACTTTTATTCAGTAAACAAAGTATTATCATAAATAAAATAGCCTATTCGTTATTCATAATAAAGCCCTCGTCGCCACTAAAAAAAGGGAAATATTAAACCTTCACTCAAAAAAATACAAAATGCTCAGCAAAATAACTGTATTGCACACTAAACATTGGTTAGGTAAGGCTTAGAGTGCAAACCATTTATTTTGATGTGCATTTTTTTATAATATCGATTTAAATATATGCCCTAATAAAATAATTCAAAATAACGCACGCAATGTTACTATGCCTTGTATTTTAACTATCTGCAAAGGTACTACCATTCAACCTAAATCTGTCCACTACTGCTAAACTATTAAGGTCTCTACATCGCACAATATGTTCTGCTATTTACGTGAAAGAAGTCGTAACAATCAAAGCCACTTCCACATTTGTAATATTCCATGGTTATCACTACATAGTATAAAACAAAGTCGCTTTCTCTGTCCCTATGTCCCTATATCCCTATGTATGCTTAAATCTTTAAAACTACGCAACGGTGTTTGATTTTTAATAGATAGAGTGATTTAGGAGGAGGGTTTATATGTATAATACATGCATAATATACTTATGGATAACCCACAATAACCATTTTCCCGTGCGGAGCCGGGGCGGGTCGCTAGTGATGATATAAATTACTCAATTATCCATCTGCCTGCATCTTTCAACAGGAGTCCATGAAAACGTTCCACCTGCTCCTGAACGAGACCTCGCGACGGCTCCAAGCCCTGACCAAGCGATTGGGGACCTGTGTGGATAAGTCCAGGCCATACCACGAAGCGGTGGCCGCAGCCGCCGCGGCACGAGCTGACTGCCAGAAGGCTGCCGTTGCATTTCAAAGAGCTGGTGGTAAGTTTAACCATTAATAAGGCAAAACAACTTTATAACATTCATTTGTTTTCGACTCTATGTTCAGGGTATAAGGTTAAAATTAAGGTAAGTACTGGCAATATAGTGGACACTTTTGTAAAGATTTAAACATGCGACACGGTGTAGAGTTTTTTCTGGCCGGTCTTCTCTGCAGACGAACGCCAGTTTTGTACAGCCAACCATGGGTAGCTCAACTTCAGTACAATTTTCTGAAGTGAAGCGCGTTCACACATTTTGGCGGTTTATTTTTATTAGGGTGAAGCCAAACGAGCGTAATTTTTGAGTCGCTCATTTTCAGTCGCGCAATTTCTATTTGGTACAGAATACGTAATTCATTTTAAGTCGCCGTGTGAACGAAACACGAGTTTTGTATATAGAAATTGCGCGACCGAAAAAACGCCCGCCCCTCAGCCTTAACTATAGTAGATCTAGAAAGATCTAGAGAGAAGTAGAGATGCACCGACGAGCATGCATGAGGAGATTAATGAATGTGGATGAAGCGAAAGAAGTGTGTCTGGATCGTAGCAAGTGGAAGCAGTGGTCTCTGTCTACACCTCCGGAAAAAAGACGTGACTGTATGTATTTAAATAGAGATATCTATCATGGTTATACGACACGTTTATCTATTTATTTGGGTCAGTCAGCCACCTATGAGTTGTCCTTTATTTACTTACTAGCTTTCCGCCGCGGCTCCGCACGCGTTAATAGTTTTTCCCGTGGGAATGAGGAATTTTCCCGCGGTAAATTGTAGCGTATGTTCTTTCCTAAGGTCTATTCAAACTTTGTGCCAAGTTTCACCAAGATCGGTTCAGTACTTTCGGAGTATTTTCAATTATTAAGAATATTTTACGTATTTTTTTCACACCTTGGGTTACATTATTGAAGTTTTAGTAAGGATCCCTAATTTTTTGAAAATAAAATATAGCCTATGTTACTCAGGGTGAATGTAGCTTCCCAACAGTGAAAGAATTTTTGAAATCGGTTCAGTAGTTTCGGAGCCTATTCGATGCAAACAAACAAACAAACAAAAAAACAAACAATCAAACCTTTCCTCTTTATAATATTAGTATAGATATACAACTACATATTAAACACAAACACTGTGTATGTGTGTTTTACATGGATGTATAGACCGGTAGCCACTTACGATAATATCGACTGAAAGCCTGAAACTTCATCAAGGTTACTCTAAAACTATCAAGGTTGCAAGAAGCCTTGGGAATAGTGATATATACCTACTAAATGCTGCCCTTTGAGTATTTCAGAATCAATTTTGTCATGCGTATTCTCTTATCCTATTGGAGGATATTTCAATATGGTGGGTTTCTCGCAACTTTTTGACAGTTAGTGCGACTAACTTTTGTCTTAGCACTTCATTTTACGGGGGCAGAACGACTCTAGGTTGTTTCCTCTAAATTTTTCTTCGGTTTTCGTAAAAAATTAACAAATATTGCATTAACAATAACTTATTGTTATTTGTATATAAATTTATGATTATTTTATAACCTCATGATGCCACTCTGTGAATTATAAGTACCTACAGCATGTATTTCCACAAATACCTTAATAAAATTTTAATATCTGATAGTTGGACAAAATTATTATAGTAATAATATGCTCCTGCAACAAAACATTATTATATTCATACTATAAAAAAAGTAACCAGACGTATTTAAATAAAATTTTACTACCTTGTAGTCATCATCAGAAAAGCATTCGCAAGAAAAAACTAGATCCTATAAAAAAATACAAAGCGGGCCTACAGACAGTTAGTAAAATAAATACGGTGAGTTATCGGTCCATACCGCCCTTACCCGTTGCCCATAACGACCAAACGAGCGACTTCCGCGGACATGGCTAGCTTACCGGCACCGCAGAGGTCATGGTCCCTTAGGGGCACCATATGTTCCGAACTAAAAGCCAGGATATTTCCGATAATAGACATAGACATTGTGGAGGCAAAGGAAAGATCTTCCGCCGGGCATGGTGGTGAGCCCGGGGACCGCGGTCAACTGAATTTCATTGGAACTTGTAGTTGTTCAATGTGTTGCGAAAACTCTGATAGCGCTTTTCAGGACTTGGCTTCTAATTGGTCGCTCTTCTAATGACGTAGTATGTGGCGTGCCGCCACAACATTATTCATTTGACAACACACAATACAACACAACAAACAGTAAGAAATAGCGTACACACGAAACAAATTATTTAAATAAAAGAATCATTACATTTAGTACAAACTCGGGATAAATAGAAGCATATATAAGCTTAGTAGTACGGTACGGTGAACTGAACATTATTTTATGAATAACATAAACTGTGGACCCGAGTAAAAAAATGCAAAATCTTAATATTAAGTTGCTGCTACTTCATTACTGACTTCCATTAAAAGTTCGTAAAAGAATCTATGACGAATACATTTTTATTGTTCAAAGTTAGAAAGTTGACCAGTCAACTTAATCAGCTGCCATCCACTGCTAGACAAAGATTCCCGTTGCAGATCACACTTTTTATCCTTAAACATATTCTCCAAGATCCAGTAGTGTGGCCACCCTACTTAATACAAGCTTTTAGATGCTTTTAGTTACATTTCAACGATACACCGATGCCAGTTGATGGAACACTGATAACAATTTTTAGGTAATTTTCTTCTTTGTGTTTGTAGCTTCTAATCATGTGAAACCACTGTCAGGAAATTTTATTTTATTTATTTCATAGGCAAAATTGGTAAAGGTAGGTAAATACATAATCACATGGCTTACAGACCCAGATCTTTAATAGATTAATTCAATATTATGTCGATCCGCTTTGTAATTTTGATGCTGCTAACTAATGGTGTTATATGGAAATGTAATATCAAGCTGTCACTGAACCGATTGTGATGAAAATTGACAAAGTGATTAGATTACGCTCATGGACAGGTGCTATATTTCACCGCGGGGTTCTTTCAGGGGTAATAATCTGGTGAAGTTATGAAACGAAAGGAACAAAGCAATAAGTTTAAAAATATTTAACCAATAGTAAAGATCATGTTATCTTAATTTTTATCAGTCAGTTACAGATAGATATAGATTTATTTAATTTTGTAATAACGTATGATGGGCATCTTATCTTTCTGACATATAAAATACATGTGTTATCCAAGATTAGAACAACCTTGACCGAGCGGCGACAGTCAAGGAAAAGCTACAAAGTACCTAAAATGAGGCGTAATATAGACGAGTTTGCTTTACATCCAACTCTGCGAAGCAAAAAAGGATTTTTTATTATTATTAGAGGATATATTATGTTTTAAAAGGCATGCAGACTTTTATGGGTAAAAAAGACAGTTAATAGAAGCTTTTCTATTTCCTTTTCATTGTATACTATGCCCGTGTCGAGCAATCTCTCTCTTAATGAGGAGATCGGTATACGCATCGGCAAGGCGGCTACGACGTTTGGGAAGCTAAGTACAAGAGTGTGGGATAACAAACACCTCACTGTGAAGACCAAAATACTTGTGTACCAAGCGTGCGTCTTGAGCACACTCTTGTACGGTGCTGAGACCTGGACGTCGTACGCTAAGCAGGAAAGACGCCTAAACAGCTTTCATATGCGCTGCGTTAGACGCATTCTTAGAATCACATGGAAGGACAGAGTTTAGAACGAGAAAGTTCTTCAGACTGTTCAGCTTCCTAGCATCACCGCCATGCTTAAGCAGCGCAGGCTGAGGTGGCTGGGGCATGTACGTACATCGTATGGAGGAATCTCGGTTACCTAGAAGAACTATGATGGGCCAGGTGGCATTTGCGAAACGTAATATTGGCAGACCAATGCTGCGCTTCAAAGATTGCGCAAAACGCGACATGGTGGCCTTTGGTATCAACCCCCAAACCTGGGAAAGCCTGCCTAGCAATCGACCAGAGTGGCGAAAAGCCATTGCTGAAGGGCGTACTACCCATGACGCTGCATGGTTTCAGCACCTCGCTGTAAAACGAGATGCACGTCTCAAAAATCAGCGGGTTCCTGCACCAACTAACTCGCAACATAAGTGCCCAAAATGCGGTCGTCTCTGCCGCTCTCGTATTGGCTTGTTTAGCCACGAACGCCGGTGTCGTCGAAGCATAAATTGACGCTGCTTAAAACGTCTGACAAGACGAAAAAGGATGGAAAAAGGCCAATGATGCCTAGTAGTATACCTAGGGCCACTTCGATGCGGTAACTAAACTAGAAAACTTGATATCAATAAAGTGTGTTGATTTTTTTCCGCAGCTTCTCTCGCGTTTTATTTATTCTCTTTCGAATAAAGTAATTTTCTCAAGGTAAAATTTTGTTTCATGTCCCTCTACCTTCTGGAAAGTGGTTCAGTTTGCTTCTTTTAATACAGAATCTCTATAGTACGACCGATCTAAGCCTCAGGATTCGTGAATACTGCAAACCTTACTACATTATGTATGTAAAAGATCCGTTTGCGACATTTTGTCACGTCACGAGTGAACGCGCCTATAAAGTGTCGTGAATTCTTAATAAGGGTTACGTTTGACGTTTGAATTACCAGTTTGGGAGACGCATCCTACAAGGCCCTGGAACAAGTAAGCGTGCAAGATATTACCAGGTTTATTTGCAGCCAAGGGCGCACCCATTCCAAACAGTGCGAAAGCAAATTAGACAATCGAAGCCGGAAAAAATGTATTTGTATTGCAAAGTTGTTTTTGATGCCGCTCTACGTCTATAATGTAATAAAAAGGAGTACAACAAGCGCAGATAAATTTGTATTAGTTTTACTTGAGACAGGTCATCGGTATTTTATTCTTTGTCGGTGTTTAACGACGTTAACTCAGTATGTTATTGTATTGTACATTCTCGTCCTTACCCAAAGGATTATTAAGAACGGTACAAAGTACAAAGTGTTAAGCTAAGCGTGCTTTTAACTGTACCCAAGCCTTTTATTATTTTGTGACGAATATTTGCGGAGTAGGTTAACCAAGAAACCCACACCATAAGTAACATTACAGAAAAGTGTAAAAAAATAAATGTGTAACGTAGCAAAGTAGAGCTAGATCAGTGAAATTATTGTGTGTGGAATCCATTCTCAATTAGCATATTTGCTGTGTTGCTTATCGAATGAGTCAATCCTAAACTCCGCAGTCATAAGCAAACATCAATTGCTAAAGTGTTCATGGGTGTAAATAAAAAAAATAAAAAGAGAAAATATGTACCTATATCTGATGTTCCTGTACTTATTCAAACAAAACCTAAATCTAGCAATTTTTGACAACTTTGAATGAAACCATCAACGTAGGTATTTTTGTTTCAAATTTAAAAGTTGTTCATTATGGATTTTTTTACTTTGCGGCGTTGTCGTCAAAGCTATAATATTAGGTCCTTACATATGAAATTGCCGTTCAGTATCAAAAAAGTGAAACAAGCTTTTTTTTATGAAATTATTATTTAATCAATTTGTAAAAAGCTATCCAAATTTTGAAAAGTGGTAATCGGTTGGGGCAAGATCTGGAGAGTATGGTGGGTGACGCAGATCTTGCCCCAACCGATTACCACTTTTTTCAAAATTTGGATAACTTTTTACAAGGGAAAATTTTCAAATCTGATGAGGCAGTCAAAACCGCCTTCAAACAGTTCATAGACTCTCGCTCCCAGGATTTTTTTTCCAAAGGTATCAATGATCTGCCTATAAAATGGCGGAAGTGTATCGATAACAACGGCGCATACTTCGATTGTTTAAATAATAATTTCATTAAAAAAAACTTGTCTCACTTTTTTGATACTGAACGGCAATTTCATAATTATGTAAGGACCTAATATTTTTTTTGAAGGACTGTCCATAATTAGAGGTGGTTAGAGTGTTTAAAGTGGCGCGCAGCTAGAAGAAACCACCTTGATTTTACGTATACCTTACCGTAGTACGAGTATCACGGGCTTGACTACCGCCTATTTTCGGCCTATACATGTTGTAACAATTAAATTCAAATTGGTATAATTTAATATGTAGGTAGAGCCGCTGTAACAGGCGTTGTAACCTAGAATGGCGATAATGCGCCGTCCGTATGAAATCCGGTGTCGCCGATTCCACCCCACCTTTCACCTCCACTACATCTGTACTTCAATAAAGATGAAGTTTACGCACATATTTGCAATTTCAAATCTAGCCAATCATAGCGCCGCTCAATCACGCGATTTCAAATGGAAACGAATCATACGCATGCACGCACACTGATGTAGATTTTTATAGCTATGTGTGAGTTAGACAGCGCGATCGTTTCTTTGCGTGAAGTATGAGCGTTTTGCTCATAGTTTTGGCGCGCCGGCCCCGCCCACATCGCCTTTCTAACCTCTTTTAAATGTTCTGTGTTGTAACCCGACACACACACCAATTTAGTTCAATTTGAATATCATACGCGGCACGAGTGCTTGCCTTTTGGAGACTCAGTTCTACATTGCATTATCTATTGATTAAATAAATTGTGATCTATACTATCTATCTATACTAATATTATAAAGAGGATAGGTTTGTTTGTTTGCATCGTTCATTGTTTGAATAGGATCCGAAACTAATGAACCTAAAGAAACATTCCTTCACTGTTGGGAGGCCGCGGCGGAAAGCGAGTAAATAAAACATATTGGATACCAATGTTGTAACCAAAAATACTCAAGTTTATTAAATAATGGGTATTAAAATACCATTATTTTAATTCTATAATTTTCGTTGATTTATGAGCTGGACAAAGACAATGTTTTGTATGCCTGAGCGAAGAAAATGTTTTGTAACAATTTGTAGAGGATATTCCAGTGACCTTTGGTCCCCCTGTTACATAACGTCATCTGCAAGACAGCGCATATGCATACGTAAACATCAATTTGATTCAATTTGCATCCACTTGTATGTGCAGTTACGACGTACCTACTAGATATGTGCGCCGATCGGCGTGGCGCACGCCGCCGGCCGTTTTAGTCACGCCGACGCCGCCGATTTTTTTTCCGGCGTCATCGGCGTCTATACCTAGTTTAAATAAAGCACTCTATCTTATACAAATTACTTACTTAGTATTTTTTATTTACAAAATTAGTTATTTTTTTAGATCGCTATTTTACAAAGTGCAAGAAAATTGTGAAAAGTCTAAGATACAAACTTCCGGAACTTAAAAAAGATGCAGATGAAGAACAGAGACGCTTATTGACTGATATTGATGAAGCTGGAGATGTAGTTGATTTAGACGAGATCATCCCGGTCAATGAAGAATCTGAGGATCCTGGTGAAAATACAAATACCTTTTCTGTAATAAAAACGGCTACTCCAACTCGATGGCATAGCATACTCGTGATGTTGGAAAGTCTAATAACAAATGCAACCGAAATCCTGTTCACAGACTCCTCGTCAGACTGAACAAATCTGATTTAAAAATTGATGACTCCGAGTGGAAACTACTGGGCGATTTAATAAAATTTTTGAAAAATTTTCGGGATGCTATTAATATTATGAGTGCTTCAAACTCAGTCACAATCAATGTTGCACTGGTTTTTAGATGCGAAGTGGAACAAGCATTGAAACAAACGGGGGATAAAGAAGTTCTTGTAATGACCCGCATGAAGAGAAACATGCTGGCGAAATTAAATCACCGCTTTCCTATTGATAAATTGACAATCGCGGCAGCTCTTCTTGATTGCCGTTTCCAAGGAATGTCGGTAATTGACAAATACCTTGAGGAAAGAGGGGAAACGAGAGTTTCCTTTATGTCTGCATTTGTGACAGAACACGTCAGGGAATCTGATATTTTACAAGAAGCGAAGGAGAATGAGCTCTTCACCTAACTTTCTTTTGGCTTTGTCCTAGAAATATACAACTGGTACTGGTAGTAGTTAACGTAGCTGATGATCCTATAGTGGCCGAATGCTGGAAATATTTTGGTGGATGTGACCTCAAGGATGTCCTCGACGGAAACATACTTCGTTATTGGAAGGAAAAGAAGAATAGTTATCCTCGGCTGTTTAACTGCGTTAGGGCGATAATGTGCGTTCCCGCCACGAGCACACCAAGCGAGCGAGTTTTTTCAGTCGCAGGATTAACCATTACGGCTAAAAGGTCACGGTTAAGTCCTACTTCAGTCGACAGAATCATATTTATACATGACAACTATGACATGTGCAAGAAGCAAGTACAAAAGCTAATATAATTTGCATATTATTTGTACTTGTTATTTATATTTTGTTTGTATTTCCTTATTTTATGATTCCTTGTTCTTTTTCTGTTTTTAATTGTCGCCATAAAGGTTTCTTTTTGTTATTGATAATTAGATTTTATACAATTGTACCTAATTGTATTGTGTGATCTCAAATAAGCGTGCCATATTGATGTTGATTAAATGGAAATAAATAAGAAATTTAATGGAGATTGAGGCGTATTTTACTCATTTTCACCATCCACGCCGATTACGCCGATGACGCCGCCGCCGCCGGCAAATTAGATGCCAGACGCCGCCGCCGGTCAAATGAGCATCGGCGCACATGTCTAGTACCTACTATAATGCTCGTGGTTGTCAAACTGTAAGATGTAATATTTTGATAAACAAACATACATACGAACGGTACCTACATTATACATACACACCTATGTCTTTAAAACGTCTACCATAATTAAATTAAAATTACATTAAATAAAAAATAATAATAACCAGAATCATCAGAAAAAAATTTGAAAATTTTTTAACACTACTTGTTTATAATGAATCTTTTTAGCAAAATTTATTTTTCGCGCTTATTGTCACAGGATATTTTTGATGATAAAAAATAATAATTTACAATTAATACAGCTAAATACAATACAGCTATAAAGTAGGCTCGAAACGCTACTTTAGAAAAAATATTTCTAGAATAAAAGGACTATAACAGGACTAAGTCTCCGGTGAAGCTTGAATCATTTCTCAGTCTACTTTAAGAGCCATAAGCATAGTGATGGAAAATCAGGTTTCCGTTAACATCTAGCGAGACGAAACAAAGATTAAGTTTAATTCTTGATGGGAGGTGTTTGTTGCCATCATAGCGATAAATGATATGAATATACTCGGAAAGTGAGTGTCGCTTCCATTTTTCCCGTGGGAATGAGGAGTTTTCCCGCGGTAAAGCTTATGTTAATTTCCAAGGTCTATTCTATCATACCCCAAGCTCAGATTGGTATAGATAGATAGGTATCAAGTTTCCGCCCGCACTTACAGTCTTTCCCGTGGGAATAAGGTATTTTCCCGCAGTAAAAAGTAGCCTATGTCTGTCCCCAAGGTCTATTCTATATTCGTACCAAGTTTCATCAAAATCGTTTCAGTAGTTTCGGAGCCTATTCAGTTATAAGGAATATCTTAGGTACTTTTTTGAACCTTGGGTTACATTATTGAAGTTTTACTCGTAGTAAGGATCCGTAATTTTTTTGAAAATAAAATATAGCCTATGTTACTCAGGGTGAATGTAGGTAGCTTTCTAGTGATGATAGAATTTTTGAATTCGGATCAGTAGTTTCGGAGCCTATTCGATGCAAATGAACAAACAATCAAACCTTTCCTCTTTATAATATTAGTATAGATAGATAGATAGATAGAAGAAGAAGAAGATTATTGTTCCCCTGTGGCCATTCCGTTCTGCAATAAAAATGTAAGCCCCCTGCAGCAATCAATATACCGCACCGGTCGGCGGATGACGCCTATCAAGCGTGGACTAACTGTTTTGCATTTCACTATTATTATTGTTTCCATTTGACTGTTCATTTTACCATCCTTATACGACAAAACTACAAAAAATATTACTTTTGAACCTTAAGTTGAGGGTATTAAGTTTAAATTATGGTGGGGATAGAAGCTACTCACTCAATCCCTTATGAAGGTTAGCTAGCAGCTGTGATGTTGACTTGACCTTGATGTTTCTATTATCACGCCCCATTTCTTTCACGACCATTGATATGAGAAAATATTATGAAGGGAGGAAATAAGGTCAAGGTCTGTCATGTGATCTCTATCCGACCATATTGAAATTAAACGTATACGATTCCCGATATTCTTTAGAAAATATTAAAAAGTAAATGAAGGGAACCCTTTCACAGGTTAAAAAAAACCGGTCAAGTGCGAGTTGAACTCGCCTGGAGAGGGTCGTACAAACGAAGTTCTTCATCATCAGCCGAAACAACTGGACTGATCGAGTTGAAATTTGGTACACGTATGTAAATCCGTGCGTGACCCAAAGACGGACGGGTGCATTAAATAATTAATTTGAAACATGGAGACCACTTTTGGGTGATAAATTAGGCTTTGAAAAAAAAAGTTTTGCAAACTATACCGTGTGACATGCCATATTTTGCGTCTACCTTTTTTTTATCCGCTATTCAAAGCAATGTTGTCACAATATAAAAATACTAGGCAACCAGACAGGCGAGATAAGATATGCCCATTACAGTGTGTGATGGTGAACAAATATGTAACATGGCGGGTCGGCCGTCCAGTTGTTTATCACTACCTCGACCTTGTCACTGGATAGATACTATATACTGCGCAGGCGCAGCGGTAGATGCGATTGTTTGGTCGCAGTAAATATAATATAATATACCAACTAACTTGTCTCGGTATTCGTCACACATGGGCCTCTTAACTAAATTGAATATTGAGATTTTGTCTAAGCAATCTGATGTCTCCACCCGCCTGCCATGATGTGCTTTTTCTGCCACCTGATCAAATATTTGAGCCTACCCTAAACTTGGGCACAGTTATCTAGGTAACAGCCAGGTGAACCAAAATATTTGGTTGAATTTCACACACAACTTAGGATTCTTTTCAGAGGTGAGTGAACGATGTTTTTCTTGACCAACACCGTCAAATGAATATAATATTAATTGGAAACAAATAAAAACTAATTTACATTTGCCGGAGTCGAACCCACTTACGCTTACAACTACGTCTACGCCCCCGACATCTTTGTTGATAAAAGTTCCCACAGTTTCCAAACATGGACGATTTTCGAACATGGACGATTTTCGAAGGGTTTTGGCAATTCAACATTTTTATTTAAGCCTTCTTTTCGTGTCGATTCGGCGACTAGGACCATTATCACTATCCTTAGCATTGTACGTACATACAGGTCCTTGCGTATGGTGGGACACACTTGGCAGGTCGATTCGATGGCGAAAAACAAGTCTTCTTCTACACCATTTAAGGTTGATTTTCCCTTTGTATTGTTCCAGAGTTACACGCAGCTGCGAAGGAGACAGTGACGCTGGCTGAGCAGCGGTTTGTGAGCAAGCAGGACGAGTGGAATTTTGACAGCAACTGGCAGGAAGTTTTAAACCATGCCATCATCAAGGTACTCTCATTTCAATGATGCACAATTGCTTGCGTCGCTATTACCTATATACTTCAGTCACAGAATACCGAATAGTACTACCTACAAAAGGCTCACTTAGCGACATAATTCAAATAAATAGCAACTTTTCGGATCTTTATCGAAATGGTTTTGAAATGTAATTTGATGAACATGTTAATATTCAAAGGTATTTTAAAACATTTTCTCATTAATTTTAGGTTATGGATGCGGAGAAGCGTAAGGCAGAAAGCGGGAGGGAACATCAGCAGAAGGCTGCGGCGTACATCGCAGCTGAACGAAAGGTAAATAGTGCGCGTATTTCTGGAATGTACAGGTTCGATACCCATGACTAACGTCGTCGTTCGTCATCCAAAATATGGGGATACTTTTTTTGATACAAATCTCACCAGGATATTTTCAAAACTAATAATTATTTTCAGTTTAATATTTTGACGGGTAATAGGGAAAATAAGAGTAAATAAATAAAGTATATTTAAATTTAAATCGTTTTTTGTGTGATACAAGATAGCTTTTTTTAATTATATAGATTTTTATAACGTTGGGTATTTACCATAATCATTAATCCGTCATTAAATTTTCTTTTATCTTGGAACATAAATTAGCAGGGTTTATTTAGAAATGCAAAACAATGACAATACGATAAAAAATAAATACATAAAACATAAATTAATTTATTAGAAATAAATAAAGTTACTCGTCAATAAAAACGTTATATTTCAAATTTCTAGGTAGCTCAACTAGAAGACAACTTAAAACGGAACATAATAAAATCCCGCCTCTACTTCGAAGAGAAAAAACTATGCGACGAACAACTACAAACCCAAAATGAAAAGATTGAGAAACTGCAACGTCTCATCTCTGACGCGAAATGCCGCTACTCGAGATCATTGAAGGCTTTAGAGGAGATCTCTGAAGAAATACATAGGAGACGAGGAGATTATCCTCTAGGGAGAAACACTATCCCTGTAGGACCCAGAGAGCCAGGAGTTGGGGCTGAAAAGGATCCCATACATGACGAAGATAAACTGGAAAAAGAGGTAGAACATGATGAGGAATCTAGTCTACAAGAATTAAGGATGCGGGTCAGAGAATTAGCTCTAAAACCAATAGATAGGAAAGATGTCGAGACAGACGAGGCTTGGGCGTTAGAGCTTAACGAAACTATTAATAAATTGGATCAACTGTTGATGATGAAAGAAAATAATCAACAGAAGATAAGGTCTAAATTCACAGCTAGCACTCCTAGGAACGCCAGCGCGCCTTCTACTTCAACCAACACGGGTTCAAAATACACGCACCCACCGAGCGACACGTTGAAAAACGAAACTAATCTAATGAGAACTAAGTCTATTAGCCGTGAAGTAGTTTACGAACACACGAACCCGCCTTTGACTAAAACTGAAAAGTCCAAAAGCATGATGTCTTTAGACGTGCTAGCTTTAGCTAGGGACACTAATATTATGGATAGAGAGTCTTATCTAAAGGCGGTTATTGAAGATAAGTCGCCAACCGGAACGTATACGGAGAGTAACTCGGATAGGAATGACAGTCCCGATGAGATATTGATGGTGGAATGTGATTCCAGTGACTCGACACAGAATCCAGTGATAAGAATGACCAACTCCACAGTCACTGATAGTGATAATAGCTAAATTATTTCAAAATAGCAACTGTTACGCTTTGTGATGTTATTTCTTATGATGTTTATTATAAAGACTCTCTTATGAAAAATTGTCAAGTTTTGTCTTGCGTTGAAATGTTAAATTTATCATAAAAACTGTGTCATACTTGATGTCAACTCAACTTCAAAAGTAAGATTTTTTATACAAAATTAATAAAAAATCGAAAAGCTCACTTTTTGTATCTATATAGAGGTATCTATATCTAGGTAGATAGATTTATTTTTAGTTTAGTTAGAGTATTAACGTACATTAATGTATTATTAACTTATTTTTAATTAAGTTTGATTAATTCATTTTCTGTATTTTGAATATCTTAATACCTAATACTTCTTTCAAATATTAGTACAATATTGTAACACTGCCCATTTTTTAACAATAGGTTGTCATATATTTTATTTTACTGTGGGTTGTTTCGCAAAGTAATAATGTAACATTCAGAAATACTAGAATTTTCAGTTTGTTAGTGAATGTAGTTATAAGTATGGTATTGTTATTTTGTTATGTTAACTTTCTTGCAACTAAAATTTTAGTTCATTTATCGAACAGTTTTAGGTTCTAACTTTATTCAATTCTGAACAAATACAACACGGCACAAAATAATACAGAAAAATATGAGAGCGCTGTACTTAATTAACTGGCAACACTGCTCAATTTTCAGACAATCCTGAGACAGGCAAAGGGAAAATAGAGTTGCCAGTGTTCATTACATTACAATATTCATCGATATTTATATTGTATTATTTTGTGTCGCCCTACCCGGCTCTTGTTTTACGAAACTATTTAAGTAAAAAGCCCTGCCATGTTTCGAAATTTAATGAAATACATTTTACAATGGCAATTGTTGTCATTTTAAATACATCTGGCGCACCCAGAACAGGGTTTCTTTTTCATTATTTTGCTCAAGCTTTACTAGTGAAACATCATTAATTTTACTGTCGTAACATTGTAGTTTCGCAAACGGGCGCGAGGTGGCACTGTACTTACTATTTCTTATAGAGTGACTGAATGAATGATAACTTTAGAGCGCCATATCACTCCACCGACACTGCTCACAAATATTTTATAACTTATTTATATTTATTAAATATACATCATTCGAGGTTGTGTGTATAATTAAGCAGCGTATCGCTGCGAAGTCGATACGCAGCTTAAAGTAAAAGGCTTCAAGTAAGCCCTATTCCATTGACTTACAAGTTACATTTTGATTGGACAGGGTATTACGGATGGACCAAAGTGCTCACTGATTGGTCGATGACGAATTGATGCTTGGGATGGACTTATACTATAAGATAAAGGCAAATACAAGTGCTCACGACCCGAATATATGGCAGGACCAGATTCGAACTGTGGCCGTGCTTTGTATTACCAGGTAGCAGGGCTTGAAATGGGTATTTTGAAAACCCCTAAATATAGGTTTTTAACCAGTAGGCCTACTATGTAAGTAGCAACAGGCTCGAGAAGCTGTCAAAGGCGACATATTGACAGAACTACTATGGCTCTTAATGTCACTATGTCGCGTTTGACAGCTTCTCGAGCATGTCGCTACTTACATAGTAGGCCTACTGGTAATGCATTTTGCGCTCTTTGAAATCTGCTCGGAGCGAAATGTCGTTTTGAAGTTATCGCCGCTGGAAAAAATCAGATTAATTCCGCTCGCATTGCAAGCGGTAAAGTAAGCGAGACGGGCGCATCGCTCGCACATGTTATCTCATTCAACTCATCCCTTAATAGTGGGTGGGGCGAGCGAAATTTTCAGTTCTTTAACCGGTATTTTGAACGAAAGCTAAAATCATTTCGTTCATGGAGCAAAACCAGAAAAAATATGGGTACCGGTAGAGTGAAACCGAAACGATAATGCTCTTACGCAATGTATGCAGATGCGAAATACCTGGTTTAAAATTTTAACCAGCTAGGCTGCGGAATTCACGAATTAATGGTGCTATAAACAATGTGAGATTGGAAGTAAAAATCATTCGTTGTTTTACAATCAGTGAGATATGCTTAGTAGATTTAAAGAAGTGTATGGCAAAAAAGTTCTAGAAAACTAAGGACCATACTGGGTGCACTGACAGATTAGCAAATACTGAAAGGACTGCTATTTCCAATAAACTTTTTTCATTTGAATTTTCAGCGCAGTTCGTATGGAGAGGTAACCATGTGATTGTCTTTTGTTCTAGGTGATTCAAGCAGAGGTGTCTAAGCTTCTTACTGATTCATTCGTCTTAATTTTATAGTTGCTTGTTCTTTCACGAAGCCTTATCATTGTCACATGCAGTTTATATGGCGAAATCACTAAAGAAGCGCCACACAACAAGAAATTGAATTGAGAATCTTTTTTGTTTGGATAAGTTAATCAGGACCATCGACTAAGCAAATCTTTTCAGTTTTTGCTGAGCTGTCACTAAAACTAAACACGTAGGTGTGAGTAGGATAGCTTGACAAAGTGGCGCCCTCTCCTCAGGGCAGGGCTTTTTTGCGGAGTGTAACTTGTAATTCAATGGAACCTTTAAATAATAAGACTGCACATGGTTGGTTCTTACGAATAGTTGTAGATTAATTATAATGTAGTTATTTAGTAGCTATTGTACAAGTTAATTATGTACATAAGCCAGCACATGTGGGTGGACATATTGGCCTTGAGAGCGCCTTTATTCTGTATAGTAGGGACGAAACTCGTAACGCGATTGTTTAACCGCATGTGCTGGCTACTGTACCCTGAAAGCCACACCCCACGTACATTCAGAATACAATTTTATTGGTGACAGAATTTGTGTGAGCTGATGCCTTACTACTTTCTCTTTCCTTCGTATATCTGCTTCTTTTTCTGTTGAAATAACAGTTAATTCAGCAAGGGCTGATCTTGAAACATTACTTTTTGCTAGTGATAATTACTGAAGACATGTAGGTACCTATTTACCACCTTTTCGTAATTAATAAAAGTAAATAAGTAATTCAAGTTAATATTATTGCATTTACATTGAACAACGAGTGAAATTTTAAAATATTATTTAACTAATGATAAAAGTTTAAAACATTCTTTTAGCGTTGTGTTCAAATCGTAAAAATCTTTGTTGAAATTTTTAAAGTTTAATTACAAATATTTAAAGAGGAACTTGGTCACGTAAAGCAATATTTTAAACTCAGACATTCTTTAATCATAACAATATATTATGTGTTTCTAAATCGAAGTCAAAAATGTTTGTTCAATTATGTCGATTACCTACTTACCTCTAACACTTCAATTTATTCGTAAATGTCTTGACACTTCGCACTGTATCCACTATTTTAGCCAGCACATTTCGAAAATTCAAGGCTATTGTCAAAGGAGTAAATCTTGAGGCAGACGACTACATGGAAAAATATCATCGAAAGCTAAGTTGTTACTTATAATAACTTATAAGAATACTTATTTATGAGGCTCGAATTATGCGGCAGCGAATTGGCAATATATGGGGAAAGGCTAGCGGCCGCGCCGTTATCCAATAATTCCTTGCATGCATACAGTTGCTTGTACGAGTATATTCGCGGCCGAATATAATGCGAACAAGAGTGGGATTAACAAAATAGGCTTCAAGACTGATTTCTGCCTCAAGTTTACTAAGTTATTGACTATTGAGTGAAACACAAATAAATATGAATGTTTTAAAACGTTTTTTATTTTATTTCATTAATTATCCCAGTCTGTGGCGCCAGAGGCAGAAAATAAGGCTCTCTGAAGATACGACCACGTCCTCTTCATCAATAATTAGAAATATTAGAATAGAATATACTTTGTTACACACACAAAATATTGCGAAATAATTAAAATACAATTAAAGTGTACAAAAGGCGGCCCAATGGTAAGGTAGCAACTTCTAACAGGCAACCCTTATATCTATTAGTGTGGAACTGTGAGTGGTAGCGAAGAGTGCCTCATTCGTAGTGACACTACATGATTCAACGTGATATTATGTTGTTTTTCATTATGTGATTGAAGGAATGGTAAGCAAAAACTCGATCAGTTTTAAACAAGTAATATATATTTATATCCATTTATTTCCAGAAGTCAATGCTCCTATATAAACATTAGCTTACACCTAGAAAACAGCACACAGGTCAATAATAATAATTAATACGAAGAGGAAGGCACTTCTAAGGGTAATATAGTTTACATAATAATATTATTAAGGTCCTTAGAGATTTCACAATAGAATTTAGATTCTGGAGGTATAATAAATATTTAATTCGATAATACAATTTAACATTTCAATATTATTCATCCATTTTTCACCAGTGGGAGAGAAAAATTAAATAAACTCTAGCAATCGACTGTTTTTTTTTTAATGAAAATTAAAGGCGCACAGTTTTGTTTTGTAAAAAACCCGAACTACGATAAATTGATAGTAGTTTTTTTTTTGTGACTAAAGAGTCTAAAAAGTTGATCGATTCATAAGGCGGAACACTTTGAGCACAGTCGATTGTCAAGCCCGACCAGAAAAATAAAAAACCTCGCCATTTTGCGGAACTATGGAACTAATATTATAATGGAAATTGTTGCCATAAACAAAACAATACACCGGTGGCGCCCTCAGAGCAGGTTTTTTATTTTTCTGTCCAAGCTGAAAGGTAAATGATCTCTTATTATCCTCCGAAGAAGAATCATTTGCAAAGCATTTTACAGTCACCTAAAAAGGTATTTCATATACAAATTCAATTCAAATTAAAAAGTATTTTTATGCAACAGATTAACTGGGAACGAAAAAATAATTTCTAATTGTATTTACTTACTTATTAAAGACAATAAATTCAAAATACAATACTGAAGAACAAAATAATTAATACTAGCTATATGTAATATTCGAAATGCAAGAAAAAAAATAAACAGATTACAATATTTGTGCACATATTTGCGCTATTATTCGATAAAAATAATAAAAATAAAATAGGTACATAATACTTGTACTGCAACCTGAATCTTATCCGAAAAAACTTATCATTAAATAAAACAGTAAAAAAATATATTGTCAACGGAAATGCTTGATTAATTGTTAAGAATAATAACGTTAAAATGTGTAAAATATCAAAAAATAAAACGTCTATTTAATAAATAATACATATTTGATCAAAGCGAAAAATTCAAAATTAACAGATTTCTAAACTCAAACGGATAATTGTACTGTCCGTACTGTCCAAGGTAATAAATAAACTTTTTTGCGTCGATTAAAAGTGTTAGATATTCTCCGAACACATACAATTTGTGAAATTAATAGTTTACTATCAAGTGCATTGATTATAAATTTAAAGGCTAAATATAGAACGTAGAATATTATTGAGAATTTTTTAAAATCGATCTTACTGTAATTTTTAAACACAAAGAAATGTTTGTCGACTGTTTTTACTAACTGTTCGAAGCTTAACCCACAGATTTAGATTAATAATAAATGAGGCACTAGTTTTAACACTAAATCACTTTTTACCGCGGGAAATGTTTTATTTCCGTAGTTATTTACAAGTTATTTAGACAGCTATTTTCTCAAAACACAATTCATAATGAATTTATTAGATACATTAATACATAAAGAAATTATAACATTGTCATGTGAGTATAGATATTCATTATTATAACGATATAACATAATATACTTCGATTACAATGTAAGGTAACTTAAATATGAGTACGGCTATTGTATAGCGAACACAGTATACATTAAAATTTGTACATGAAATGCGCGAATAAATGCTTTATATTGTATATTTCAATAAAATGCTAAATATATCAGGGCTAATGATAGTATTAGACAACAAAATTGCGAGAATATTCTCAACTAGTAACGGTTTTGGTTCATTATTCTGGTGTTCTAATCGAATGATGAAGTAATTAAATTATTAATTCGTACATTTATGAAGAAAGTTGGGCTTTTTCCCTAAAAGGCAGATAGGATCTACTAAAGTCCACTTGTTACAAACTAGTTAATGTCTCGAGAATTCACATTAGTCTCTTTGCGTTTTACACCATGAAATTTAACTGGTTATTTATTTATCCGCAACATAGTGGTAATACCACAGAACATTTAAAAGAGAAAGAGAAAGGCGCTGTGGGCGGGGCCGGCGCGCCAAAACTATGAGCAAACGCTCATACTCCACGCAAAGACGCGATCGCGCTGTCTAACTCACACATAGCTATAAAAATGTACATCGGTATGCGTGCATGCGTATGATTCGTTTCCATTTGAAATCGCGTGATTGAGCGGCGCTATGCTATGATTGGCTAGATTTGAAATTGCAAATATGTGCGTAAACTTCATCTTTATTGAAGTACAGATGTAGTGGAGGTGAAAGGTGGGGTGGAATCGGCGACACCGGATTTCATACGGACGGCGCATTATCGCCATTCTAACCTCTTTTAAATGTTCTGTGGTAATACTCATGAAACTGAACAACTTTCCCTAAGGAACATAGGTCGAAATCTCAAAATTCAAATTCTACTTTTCATACAAAGTGGCCGGTCACGTGACTGAAGTTTATATAAAAAGTTGAAAATTATTATACAAAATTATACAGCGTGCATCGAAATATTGAATATTATGATGAGGTTGATGCTGTGCTTAAATCAGCCACTATTAATCTTTCTTAAATTTCTTAAACTAATTAGAACACCATATTTCCTATTAAAATAACAAATTCAGCTACAATATTTAACATCTAAAATCAGATTGCTAAAATTCGTCTACCTAAAATTGCATTCCTGTATTTTTTTTCAATGACACATTTTTTTACAACATTGGCGGCGAGGTTTATTGACCAGGCCAATAAAAGAGGAAATAGATAAACTGCGCGATTGTCGGATCGCCCACGCAGCAAGGGGGCAAAAAGTCTTATAGACAATCGTTTCCTAATCCGTGTCTCAAGATCCGTGGCACACGATTACCAAATTTATTTGCAGCCAAGAGTGCACCCAACCCAAACACTGCGAAAGCAAATTAGACTATCGAAGCGGCAAAAATATCTTTGTTTTGCAAAGTTGTTTTTGCTGCCGCGCACCCATTACTGCGTCTTGTAATTTGGTCTATTCTATAAACCAAATAAACATCTTTTCTTAACTTTAAACTGGCTATTTCTCTTGTAACAAATCACACTTAACTTTTAATACATAAATAAATATACATCTTCTGCCGCGCGGGCATTCCGACTAATTTGCGGTACCTATACAACGAGACAACTGCATTGATATTGTTTTGCGCCTGCGTGATGCAATCGGATCGACAATTTCAAAATAAAATGTTTAATTATAAAACCCAGCAATTCAACAAAATTTTATTCGCCGTCTAAATATAAGCTCTATATGATACGACGACAACAGCAGGCCAAAAACTGTTTTGTATCACAAAACATTTTCCTTCGTATTGTTTAGCAGGACGTTAATTTCGACGGCAAGAAGTTTGTCGAATTTCTGATATTAAAAAACACCTTACAACTGTAGGCCTACTATGTAAGTAGCGACAGGCTCGAGAAGCTGTCAAACGCGACATATTGACAGAACTGGTATGGCTCTAATGTCACTGGCTCTAATGTCACTATGTCGCGTTTGACAGCTTCTCGAGCCTGTCGCTACTTACAAAGTAGGCCTACTGTAATCCCTTTTTGTCAAGTAGAACAGCGCAAAACATGTTTTAGCTTAATCGCATGTCCAAAATATTGAACATAATAATAAACCCTATACACATTAGCACGGTGCTGGTGACAAGACAAGACTGAAATCGAAAATATAGTGCTTATTTGACTGACCAACTATATCATATAAACTTTTGTGTCAATATTTGGTCAAACAAGGAGTCAAGCTATGAAGTAGTTGATTAGTCAGAAAGATGTCATAATAATTTTCTAAATCTAGTCCTGAATCGTTAACTGCGCGTATATGTCCCTACAACTCGAGCCTACCCTGACATCAGGGTGAACAGGCCTTAGTCGACCACGCTGGTCCAGTGCGGGTTGGTCAACTTTACACACAACCCTTGAATTACTTAGCAAGTGTGTGCAGGTTTCCTCACGATGTTTTCCTTCACAGTAAGAGCGTCGAATAAACGTACATATGAATTCGAAAATCGAAAACACATTGGTACGTGCCGAGGCTTCAGACCTACGAACTTTCGAACGGCTCTGGTCTAGCCACTTGGAATTATTACTGTAAATTAAAAGTGTTATACGCGAAACGAAGACCTGTCAGTAGCACCATGAAATGTGATCTTGTAATTGTATTACAGTATAATAATGATAGTGCAAGTGCAGTAATCTCACAGCTTGGACTGAGGCACGATGTCTCGCCACCACGACGCCCGCTCGAACACTCCGGGGTGGCTGAAGAACGCTTTTTGGAGGTTTTGGTATAGCTGGAAAATCAATTAAAAGTTGTAAAAGAGGTATACACCTAGCAAAGATTACAATAGATGACAAGTACTTATATAATATTATATGTTACAGAGGCTTTTTTAAAAACATTGTTATTACAGCCTGGCGAAAAAGTCTAGGGGGCGCCACTTCCTTTACGGTGTTGCCATTTTATATCATGCTGTCACGCTCTAACTTATGGATATTTCTAAGAAGTAAGATTAGTTCCGATTCACGGCTTTTTTTCCAGACTAATAAAAATGTTTTTAATATGTGGACGTTCTAGTGGACGTGAGTTGTAGATCTCGCGAGTTAAAGTTTGGCAAATGAAAGTAGACAATGAAAAAACGCGGCAAATTTGAAAAATATCATCGTGGCAGCCCCGAAATATATATTTTTTCTACTTAACTTTGTTGCCAGCACAATGTTTTCCAATTTTATAGATTGTCTACTTTCATTTGCCAAACTCTAGTTAAATTATTTATTTTAAATTTGAGCCCACCACTCACAAATTTTATGTTCATCGGTATGGCAACCTCTTTTTTATGTTAAATAAAAACGGCGCTGAGTGCTTGTCAAACATATCTTGCGTACAACAAGATTTTTTTAACGTGTCTTTTTAATTTTTGTAAGATCATGAATGTGCTGATGTTTTTCAACCACTAGGATTACAAAAGTAATTAAAGCCTGACCAAAGAAATAAAAAACCTGCTCTGGGGTCGCCACGTTTATATTTTTACGAGTATGGCAACAATTTCCGTTATAAAATTCATCATCATCATCATCATTTCAGCCAGTAGACGTCCACTGCTGGACAAAGGCCTCCCACAAAGATTTCCACAACGAACGTGCCTGCGCTGCCCGCATCCAGCGGCTTCTCGCGACCCTCACTAGATCGTCCTTATAAAATTAGTTCCATTGAAATTCCGCAATATGGAGAGGGTTTTTATTTCCCTGGTCGGGCATTAGTTCTGTATACTCACATTGCCGTCACTCTTCCCGAGCACAGAGTTCAACACAAAGTCAGTTGGCGCAAGCGCGTCGGCCACGCTCACCGCCTCCCCCCGCGCCTCCCCGCACAGCGCCTCCACCGCGCCCCGCACCAGCCCCGCGCACCCCTCCCCCGCACAATACCCCCCCTGGTACAACTCCACCAAATGCCTATCTAACGACCACAGTCCATATAGATAAAACAATTTATACAACACTGGCTGCAAACTTTTCTCTTTATTCGCAATATTTTCTAAACAGAATATGAGTGCGAGGTATTCTGCGTAGGATTCGGTGAGTGTCCGCCATTTGTAAACTTGTGATTTGGTTTTCGCTTGGAACTTTGTTTGGCCTTTAGCTATTTCCGATTCGTATGTGCCGTGCGTGTGTTTCAACAGCCAGCATATTAGCCATTTGTACGTGTTGATTATGACTGGAAAGAAAAAAAGATTGAAGTAAATTAAAATGTTGCTTAAAATAACGTATTACCGTCAAAAATTATATTTAACTAACTTACGAAAAAAAATGGTATCTTTCTATAGTTTCAATAAAAAAAGTATATAATTTTTTTTATTTCTTTAAACTAATCCAATTTAAAATTATACATATCATATCACGATTTTGTTCAATATTTTCTACGCCTAAAATGCAGTAAATTTAACTCAAATTCAGATTTATATACTCATCAAAATTAGTAGAATTAATTTCAAACGAAAATAAAAAAACAAATTTATAAATCACCATCTAAGCCTGTAGACGTCCACTGCTGGACAAAAGCCTTCCCCAAGGATCTCCACAATGATCGGTCCTGCTTGGCCCGCATCCAGCGGCTTCCCCCGACCCTCACCAGATCATGAGTCCACCTTGATCAGGCCTGCTCGCACTACTATTATTATTATAAATACCAGTAGAGTCTAATATAACTTACATTCAGGCGTCATAAGTTCCTCCACATGTTTACAAGCGAACTTCCGCTCCAGTATCCTTTTGTAATCGTTCAGGAACACGACAGTTCCGAGCGGCGAATCCACGGGGTTGCCAGCCAGCGCCGTCTCGTACTGGCGGAGCAGCCAGTTGCCAGCCTGCTGTTGCAAAACGTTGTTGTCTCCCTCGTACGTTACTGTCGGCTCGTGGTTGTTTCTTATGTCTCCTAAGTTTGCCGCCTGTAGAGAAACAAGGCTGTTTAAAGTTAAGGCATTCGTCATCTCAATTCCGTAATGAGTAAAAAAGTAGTTTTTAGGGAAGCCGATTAATACAATGTGCGGTTAGAAGATTGGTTTTGTCAAATTCCAAAGCGTTGGATTTTTTATAGGACGATTCGACGACGATAATAGACGATAATACTTTACAGACTTTGATTATAAATAAATAAAATCTAATGAATTTTCTTATTTTTCAATGAAATTTAAGCTTATCCTCTACGCAGCTTCAAAATCCTTATTCCTCAGCCACTTTAAGTATTATTTCTTAAGTTATCTTCTATTCCAGCGGCCCCGTAGCTTAGTTGGTAGGACCTCTGCCTTTAAAACTGAGATGATCCGAACCTCGCCCTGGGCAAACAGTTGCGTGACGAACACTTGTATTACCCGTGTCCTATATAAACCAAAAAGAAAAAAAAAACTAATAAAAACTACTAACTACTAATTACTTATTTAATCCGTTTCATATTCAATTAGAAAGATATTTTTCATGTTAAACATCTATAGGCGAGGATCAGGTAAGGAGTAAAACTGATTTTAGGCGAGCTCGCCACGCCGGGCGCCGGGTCGCGATTCCTGTCTTAATTTGTTCTTTTTTGCATATGACTTGTATTGTACTAAATAATTTCAATGTTTCACATCTGCCAGGCGCCTTGTGACGGGTCGCCATATTTAATTTAACCCCCGACGAAAAAGAGGGGTGTTATAAGTTTGACGAGTGTGTCTGTCTGTCTGTCTCTCTGTATGTCTGTCTGTCTGTCGGTCTGTCTGTGGCATCGTAGCTCCTAAACGGATGGGCCGATTTTGATCTAGTTTTTTTTGTTTGCAAGGTGTCACAATCGAGAGTGTTCTTAGCTATGATCCAAGAAAATATCTTCAGCCATTTGAAGATTATCAGCTCTTTTCTAGTTGTTGAAAGGATCAAGTAACGGTTTCGTGTCGGGGGTTATTACATTTTTTAATTTAGTGTTATTTTAAATTGCTTATGCTATGTTCCGATCATTTCCTAATAAATTAGGAGTCTAATTAGTGGTTTTACGGGTGTGTGTGAGATGTCCCCCCATATTCCCCCCCACCTTGAGGTAGCCGTGTCCCCCGCAGGTCTCGCGGCACTCCTGCGCGGCTCGCAGCACGCTCCACGTGATCAGCGGCTTGCTGCTAGACACCATCGCGTGGATCTACATAGCTATAGTGTCCCCCCCACCCCACCTTGAGGTAGCCGTGTCCCCCGCAGGTCTCGCGGCACTCCTGCGCGGCTCGCAGCACGCTCCACGTGATCAGCGGCTTGCTGCTAGACACCATCGCGTGGATCTACATAGCTATAGTGTCCCCCCCACCCCACCTTGAGGTAGCCGTGTCCCCCGCAGGTCTCGCGGCACTCCTGCGCGGCTCGCAGCACGCTCCACGTGATCAGCGGCTTGCTGCTAGACACCATCGCGTGGATCTACATAGCTATAGTGTCCCCCCCACCCCACCTTGAGGTAGCCGTGTCCCCCGCAGGTCTCGCGGCACTCCTGCGCGGCTCGCAGCACGCTCCACGTGATCAGCGGCTTGCTGCTAGACACCATCGCGTGGATCTACATAGCTATAGTGTCCCCCCCACCCCACCTTGAGGTAGCCGTGTCCCCCGCAGGTCTCGCGGCACTCCTGCGCGGCTCGCAGCACGCTCCACGTGATCAGCGGCTTGCTGCTAGACACCATCGCGTGGATCTACATAGCTATAGTGTCCCCCCCACCCCACCTTGAGGTAGCCGTGTCCCCCGCAGGTCTCGCGGCACTCCTGCGCGGCTCGCAGCACGCTCCACGTGATCAGCGGCTTGCTGCTAGACACCATCGCGTGGATCTACATAGCTATAGTGTCCCCCCCACCCCACCTTGAGGTAGCCGTGTCCCCCGCAGGTCTCGCGGCACTCCTGCGCGGCTCGCAGCACGCTCCACGTGATCAGCGGCTTGCTGCTAGACACCATCGCGTGGATCTACATAGCTATAGTGTCCCCCCCACCCCACCTTGAGGTAGCCGTGTCCCCCGCAGGTCTCGCGGCACTCCTGCGCGGCTCGCAGCACGCTCCACGTGATCAGCGGCTTGCTGCTAGACACCATCGCGTGGATCTACATAGCTATAGTGTCCCCCCCACCCCACCTTGAGGTAGCCGTGTCCCCCGCAGGTCTCGCGGCACTCCTGCGCGGCTCGCAGCACGCTCCACGTGATCAGCGGCTTGCTGCTAGACACCATCGCGTGGATCTACATAGCTATAGTGTCCCCCCCACCCCACCTTGAGGTAGCCGTGTCCCCCGCAGGTCTCGCGGCACTCCTGCGCGGCTCGCAGCACGCTCCACGTGATCAGCGGCTTGCTGCTAGACACCATCGCGTGGATCTACATAGCTATAGTGTCCCCCCCACCCCACCTTGAGGTAGCCGTGTCCCCCGCAGGTCTCGCGGCACTCCTGCGCGGCTCGCAGCACGCTCCACGTGATCAGCGGCTTGCTGCTAGACACCATCGCGTGGATCTCCGACACCGCCGCGCTCTGTCACAATAACAACGACAATATGCTCAATTCTGCGTGGCCGCTAAAATATCTGAATTTAAGTTGTTATGTCTCTTTCACGTTCTTAAGGACAGATGATTGCCAACCTACATTTGGACACGTCAAACTTCGATTTTACGCGTAATTTAGCAGGAATTTAAAAACATCCCGACTAAATTAAGTCGAATTTGACAGCTACGCTGCTTATTTTAGATATCATTCATTCAAAATTAAATTCATTCATCTCCCTATCCTTTTCTATTCCCATATGAATGAAAGAGACCAACAACTTCAATTTAGAAATTTTAGCGGCCACGGCAGAATTGAGCCCACTATACAAAAATAATAATATCCCACCACTAACCTCACAAACTCTCCCTTGTCTAAACACGCATCAACTCACATATTTTACAAACTCACAGAACCTCCTGAACTCTTGTCCTGATACGCACTTGGCTTAGGCCCGTGCGTATTAGTTAACCGGTAAAAGCCGGGGAAAAAAAGATTCTGCCAATAATAATAATACAATAAAAGAACTTCATTCACCAGCTACCTTTTCGCCGCGGCTCCGCCCGCGTTAACAGTTTTTCCCGTGAGAATGAGGTATTTTCCCGCGGTAAAAGGTAGCCTATGTTACTCAGGGTGAATGTGGCTTTCTAATGATGAAAGAATTTTTGAAATCGGTTCAGTAGTTTTTTAGTTTATTCATTACAAACATACACACACACACAAACAAAAATATAAATCTTTCCTCTTTTTAATATTAGTCTGAAGAATGATTAGGTAAATATAACGATATTATAAGTATGTATACTGACCAAGTTATCCACTTTCATCCCAGCGTTAGACTTCTCCACAATATTGAGGTAGAGTCTTGTGAAGTTCTGTATGTATATCCGGAACACCACTGCCGCTGACATGTAGCCAAATAACCGCCATTGCTGTTGAAAAACACATTCATTATTTTTATTTCTACAAATTAATGGCAGAATTAACAATAAAATTGGTAGAATTACAACAACAGCCTGTAGGAGTTCACCAGACAAACTAACCAATAATCCATCCAACTTTTTGGACCATTCTAAAGCTGGAAGCTGTAAATTATTAATCCCACTTCTGATATCAATTTATATTTGTATTTTTTTAAATAAAGTAGATAAATAGACATGTTAGCTCCCAGACCTTCAAGTTATCAATATTGTATTTCTGTTTTTGTGTCAGAAAAATAACAAGATGGTCCGACGATCCGGTGAAAGCCGCTGGATACAGTGCAAGACAAATCGTTGTAAATCTTTGTGGGAAGCCTTTTTACAGCAGTGTACGTCTTTCGGCTCAATGATGATGTTTTGTAAACACAACTTACATGTAAAGGGTACTCTAACAGAGGTATTTCATCGTTCTTGTTCCCGAACTGTTTTCTGGTGGCCGCGTATCTAATAGCTATAGTAATGGCGCTGGCGATGGAGTGACAGCTCTCTTGCATAATACCGATACGACCTGCGAAGTACATAAAATAGAGTAAAAAAAGTGTTATTACAATTGTTTACGGGTCTTAGCGCGATAATTTTAAATAGGTAGGTATGTATTACGTACGATACCTTATTTTGCCCGACGTTTCGGCGGGGTTGCACCTGCCGTGGTCGCGAGCTGACGTCAGCTCAGTCAGGTTTATAAAAAAACCTCGCCATATTGCGGAATTTCAATGGAACTAATTTTAGACAGACAAAATGGCCCCCGGACATCCGCGGAGCAGGGGGTGGGGGTTTTTACTACAGTCCATGGTCCAAGAAAACAAGGTCTAACAAGAAGACCACGTGACTGACACAAGCCTACGTCATTTTGCGCTGTTCATCCTTGTTTATTACACTCATTCGACAAGGATATTATTATAATAAACATAAAAACTTTATATTTGCACACCTAGCAGGTTGAATATATGTTCTTCAATTATTTTATATAAGATCTGTATTGTACTTATTCTGGCAAATAAATTATTCTGATTTCTGATTTCTGGATGAACAGCGCAAAATGACGTAGGCTTGTGTCAGTCACGTGGTCTTCTTGTTAGACCTTGTTTTCTTGGACCACGCTACAGTCAGACTTTATATGCGAGCTTGTGTATAATGTACCTGCAGATAAGTTCTCAAGTGCCGCCCCCAGGATCCGGCTGGGCTCGGAGAAGGAGCTCTCGTAGACGCCATCTTCAGTGACGTCAGCATTCCTGTTCAGAAGATTCTCGCGCGGTATCCTGTACTGGTTGAACATTATGAACCTGGAATAAGCGAGGTAGTATCAACATTTTTAACTTTTATGGCAAATAGCATAGAAACGTTGGTTTTTATTCTTATATAGAGTCCACTTAAAATTATTTTACCATGATAGACGGCCCCGTAGCCTAGTTGGTAGTACGCCTGCCGCCTCCCTTCAAAACACGCGCGCGCGCGCTTCAGGGTCGCGGGAGGTTAGTGTCAAATATTTGTACTAGATTATTTAATTGACCATTTTTGTACGATGATTAGTTCGCTTTGCAATAACACCGACTTTCCTACGGATATAGATTTTTCCCAAGTTTTTTCGCGAATAAAAACAGCTTTTTTTAAGTCATGAACTGATTCTATCCATTCGGCAGCTCAGAACAAACAAACTATACATAGATATTTATTTTATTTATTCATCCATCAACATGCATTTGTAATGTACAGAAAACTTTCCAGACTTGTTGACGTTCCACGATTATTTCATTGGTGAGTCATCTATCAAATAGGGTGAGAACCAATACAATAAAGATAATATAATCAATAGGTGATTTCCAGAATTAACAATTGCCTCATAGTAATTTTAATGTGAAGTTATGTTGATATCGCGAATACTTTACTGATAAGCGGAGTTCGGACAAAACAGTCTGTATACACCTAAACTTCTTATCGGGACATAATATAGAGTTGATAATCTGCTCCAAGTTATCGAGATTTTTCTACAAATCCTGGGATACCAGAACATCTTACTTTTCGAACTAATCTGGTTACTAATTGTACAACATACAAAATATTTTTAATCTGATTTACAGTGTTTTTTAAAAGCTTTTATTTAACTTGCAATGTATGTATGTATGTATGTAAGTTTGTTCGGGTGGAATCTTTGAACTCAATTTTGAAGTAGATATCTTCAACCGATTGAGCTGAAATTTTGTATACACGTTTAGTTTGGATGACAATGCACGATATGATATGTGACGTCACTCTAAATCTAATATGGCGGGCTATCCAAGATGGCGGAGTAGTTATTTTTAATAGGGGTATGAAATGAAAGGGCTCGTTAAGAGTAACTTGAAAAATAATGTAACATGAGATAGCTAAAAAGTAAAAAATAAAATTGAATGCAAAAAATTTTTTTTAAAAGAAGCTTTTATTTCAACGCTCTAAAAAGAGAAAATAATTTTATCCTTAAAAATTTTAACTATCAACTTATAACCTCATTTTATATACTATTCATATGATCATAAAAGCTTGTCGCGAGGTTTAATTACCTACCAATATTTAGTAAATTGTAATTGAAAATAAAATAAACTTAGGTACCTACTATTTTATTTACAAGTCGTGCGACCAGCTTTTATGATCATATGAATTGTATATAAAATGAGGTTATAAGTTGATAGTTAATATTTTTAAGGATAAAATTATTTTCTCTTTTTAGAGCGTTGAAATAAAAGCTTCTTTTAAAAAAAATTTTTTGCATTCAATTTTTTTCTTAGATAATTATGTAAACAACCTTAAGCCGGGGCGCACATGTCAGTTTTTTTCCGGACGAGCAAGCTGCTTGGGTAGCGTCTTTCCATTCTGTACAAGGCCAGAACGCAGCCATAGAAAACTGCTTGCGTATACATTGTAATGCTGTTTTTAACTCCGTCGTCGTTACAATGCATACACAAATGACGCGTACTGATCATGTATAGTTTGTATCGTGGATGCTCGGGCGAGGCAGGCCGGGAGAAAACGGACCCCCGTAAGCGGCGGCGACTACTTGCCGCTTACGACGACAGGTGGGTCCGTTTTCTGTGCAGGAGACTGTACCACACTGTACGCGCTAAATCTGCATTCCGTCAGGAATAAACCTGACGTGTGCGCACAGGGTAAGTCTTAATAAGTATACTATGTTTCCTTTTAAAAGGGGGGAATATTATCTCTATACGTGTCTCATCTCGATGAAATATATCAAGTGGATAGTACAATTCTTCATTGATAAGACAAGGTGACTCACGTAGGTACTTCCTAGTGAGATAAACATTTAAAAGGCCGATACTGATAAAATATTTTTGCGAGATGCTTATCGAAAATGTTGCGTAATGTGATTAAGTTGTGGTTTTAGTTTGGCTGTATTTTTACCACAAATGTGCTATGAAGATGCCTTTTCTTAATTTACCGACCAATGGTTGTGCCGAAAAAGTACGGCCAATCAAACACCACCGGACTTGTATGAAGATGCAGTAGCATCTCGCGCGGAAATCAACCAATAGAATTATACTTTACAACACATCTAGTCAAATGCCTCCAGAAATATAATGTGTTTTGCCTCGGCTCATAAAGCCTGATTCAGCATTAGGTACACATCCCGGCAAAAAGTTATGTAATACTATGCCTGCGTCCCCACCTAACTTCGCAACGAATTTATTACAAAGCGTACGTCATATCAGACGTACATAATGTACGTCAAAAACTGTTAAAAAAACATTTATTGTGGCGCAGCAGCTGGGTAGTAAACTTTGCAGCTGACTGTACCAGTATGTTTTTGATTTTCGAATTCATATGTACACTTATTCGACGCTCTACGGTGAAGGAAAACATCATCGTGAGGAAACCTGCACACTGCACATACCTGCTACTTTGCAAAAGGTGCAGTGGTCGGCTAAGGCCTATTCGAGATTTCAGGGTAGGCTCGAGCCCTTTAGAGACTTTTATTTGACCTATGCTTGTGTCGAAAAGGTACGACCAATCAAGCTTCACCGGACTTGCGGGGGAGGGGGAGGCTCAACCCCAGAGTAGTCATGTACCAACGCTTCTAGGGGCGGCTCGAGGGAGCCTCGAGCTTAGGCCTAGCGCGTTGATACTGAAAAACATCGTGAAGAAGACGACACCTGAGGGGACATATATGAGACGTACATAACATACGCACATACAGTCACGCCTCTTTCCTGGAGGGGTAGGCAGAGACCACTTCCTTCCACTTGCTACGATGCAGACACACTTCTTTCGCTTCATCCACATTCATTAATCTCCTCATGCATGCTCGTCGGCTTAGATTACTCGTGACCCGAGTCAGAACGTCCCCGATTTGATTTTGGAACGTTCGCCTTGGTCTTCCCCTTCCAACACTTCCTTCCACTCTCGCCTTATAAATCTGTTTAGTCAATCTCTCTTCACTCAATCTCTCCACGTGACCAAACCAGCCCGTAATATCACAGTAGGTAATATGAGACGTTAAATATTATGTACTAGCGACCCGCCCCGGCTCCGCACGGGAAAAGGGTTATTGTGGATTATTCTTAAGTATATTATGCATGTGTTATACATATAAACCTTCCTCTTGAATCCCTCTATCTATTAAAAAAAACCGCATCAAAATCCGTTGCGTAGTTTCAAAGATTTAAGCGTACAAAGGGAGGGACATAGGGACAGAGAAAGCGACTTTATTTTATACTATGTAGTGATTTACCCGTTATCAATCCCGTTGACGCCTATCTTCTCGCCCATGTCTCCCACGGTGAGTCCCGGGTACGTCTCGAGGGTGTCGGGGTCCCGGATTGGAACCACGAAGCCGTGCAGGCCGTGGTTGTTCCCGTCTGGAGTTATCAGCTGAGCGAACACGAGGGAATGTGTGCAAGTTCTACCTGGAAACAGATATAGGTGGGTGTGAGAGAGAGGGGAAGAGAAAAATCTATACATCAAAAAATATAAGAAAATGCGAACATATATAGTAGGTACGAGTGAAAAAATCCATACATCAAAAAGTACAAAAGAAAATGTGAACATATAGTACTAGAGTTAACAGTTTTCCCTTGTGAGTGAGGAATTTTGCCGCTGTAAAAGGTAGCCTATATTCTTCCCCAAAGTCTATTCTATCTTTGTTCCAAGTTTCAATAAAATCGATTCTGGGGTTATAGAGCATATACCTAAAGAGAGGAGCGAAAAAACAATGAAATCTTTCTTTATAGCTAGCTTCTTAACCACGGTTTTTCGATTTTCCTTCGATAAAAAGTAGTCACAGTCAAAAGTGTCACTCTGAAGATGATGATGATGATGAAGATGACCCATTAAATTTAAAAAAATCAAAACTCCCGCGACAACACCGTTACTTAGATCCATTGCAAGAACTAGAAAAGAGCTGATAATCTTCAAATGGCTGAAGATATTTTCTTGAATCATAGCTATGTAAACAAAGGTACGAGTATTATCAAAGAGTATTCGTTTCTTTTCGGTAAGCGGTTTTTTAATCCGCGGTATTAGATTTAGAACAACGTAGCTAAGTATCATGCATAATTCCTGTTATCAAAACAGCGTGTGTGTAGAATTTTACACAAATCTTAATTGCATTACCATTGTGAGGTTGAATGAAAGATTGTAAAATACTACTCCTAAGTAAGTATATAAAGATACGGCGTCTACTTCCAAATATAAGTAGATATGGGTGAATTTCGTTACGTGTTTTAAATTATACTGTAATACATAATCTACTGGAAGACATTTCTTTAGAAATAAGTAGTATCTGTTGTGTCGTCGTTCTTTATGTTTGTATTTTTATAATTTTCTTGTGTGCAATAAATCTTAAATAAATAAAATAATCGTAATCATCCATAAAACAAATTGGATACACATGTTTTATGTATTACGTCTTGTATTTTTTATAAATTACCTACTTAAGTGCTTATGCATGAGAATTAAATTTTTACATAAGTATTGGTGAAAATCTTATGCAATTGCGATTAAAACGTTCGACTATCAAATAAGAAGGCCTTACTAAAATAGCTAATATTATGTAATATTTTTTCATTGCTGATAAGTAAGGTGGATGCGTCATATCGTTGTTTGAGATCTCCTAAACTAAATATTGATGATAACCTTCTCTCCCTTTTTGTCCTTAAAAGTTTTAAAAAGACGTATAGACGCAAATCAACGAGAATTTGCAACGAAGCATACCTTTGAAAAAGTTATTATATCCTACTAAATATTATAAACGTAAAATTTCGTGAGGATGGATAGATGTTTGTTCTCTTTCACGCAAAAACCACGGAATATACATTAATGAAACTTTACAATAATCTAGCGTATACATTATATCAGAATAGTGTTATTCTGATATAGGCTACCTTTTACCGCGAGATTTCCGTGAACCATTTTTCCCTGCAGAGCCGGGGCGGGTCGCTACTGCTATATAAATGATGATGTGTGGTTTTATTTAAAAGAAGGAATTCAGTGAGGGCTCAGTTGAAGGAGTCCAGTGTTTACAATAATATAGACTCCTTGTACACTCGTGACGACAATCTTATCACATAAGGCGAAGAGTATTAATATCCTACAATGAAAATGCAAAAACTACTTTCTTGGTATCGTGTGAGTAACCTACCTCACAAACCCCGATGTCAGAATTATTGATCATAAGGCTTCTGACGTAGCTCGTGAAATGACTAATCCAATAAAAGTAGGTGGGACTAACGGCTTCCGAAGCACGGAATCATCTTTTCTTTCTTTTTTCGAACTATCAGGTAATTCCGTCTGCAATGTTATGATGACCAAACTGGGAGAAAAAATTAACTAAGATTTCCATAGATGACGCTAGTATAATATTGAGAACAGTGAGATTTATTTTAGACTTTTTGTCTTTTTTTTATCGGATTGTAATACGTGGTTCTGACTGAGATTAATTTTAGGGAACTAAGTTGACTAATTTTAATGTTTTTTTGCCCCACTGAGATTCGAACGCGGAACCTCCGTAATGTTAGGTGACTATTTTACCACTCCACTACGGATATAGCACTTCATAATCGATGCCTATTACATTATCGTGATTTTAAACCAAAACTGTAAAAAAATACATTACAAAACGAATGTTGGTAAAATAATTAAGGTGTACTCACTAACTATTACAGTAGGCCTACTATGTAAGTAGCGACAGGCTCGAGAAGCTGTCAAACGCGACATATTGACAGAACTACTATGGCTCTAATGTCACTATGTCGCGTTTGACAGCTTCTCGAGCCTGTCGCTACTTACATAGTAGGCCTACAGATGGTATAAGCGAGATAACTTCGTATATATTGACATTCTTCGAATTGATAAAGAACAGATGCAGTATACATAAGACTTGCTATACATTATAGAAATTATTGTTACAATGATGTATTACTAGCTTTCCGTACCGCGGCTCTACCCGTGTTAACAGATTTTTCCGTGGAAAAGAAGTATTTTCCCGCGGTAAAAAGTAGCCTATGCGTTATTCTGACGTATCATCATCACTACATAGTATAAAATAAAGTCGCTTTCTCTGTCCCTATGTCCCTATGTCCCTCCCTTTGTACGCTTAAATCTTTAAAACTACGCAACGGATTTTGATGCGGTTTTTTTTAATAGATAGAGTGATTCAAGAGGAAGGTTTATATGTATAATACATGCAAAATATACTGAAGGATAACCCACAATAACCATTTTCCCGTGCGGAGCCGGGGCGGGTCGCTAGTAAGCTATATTTAAAATCCATTGAGTAGTTCTTGCATGAAAGTGTAACAAACATACATACATACATACAAATAAATAGCAACCGTTTTAAGTAGTAAAGTTAAGTGCAATTCAGATCGCACGGTACTAGCTAGAAAAACGAAGTAGCTGGCTCTCTTTTTATCGCGTAGCGTGTTATTCGCGCTACGCAACTTATAGGGTGGAGCGTAGAGAGGCGAATGAAACCAGCGGATGCGTGATTAAGACTGACTGTATAATGAGTAATAGATGCTTAAATAACATAGATTAGTATTACGTACTACACTATAAACTAACACCTTTAGTCTCCTAACGCCTCTCAGAGAGGAGCATGGGCTGATTATATCTAAACTATGGTGTGAGATTAGTGAGATACACATGCCTTGTATACTACAGCTTAAATGTACTGCTTACTATGGTTTGTTTCATATTAATTCAGACAAATGTCATTGACACCTGCATACAATGCACACATTTTTTTCAAACGATACGATAGAACTATAGGAAATTGTCGCAAAATACGTAATTTGGCATACCGTAGTAGAAGAAAGGGTGAGCGTATGACCTTGCCAGACATTTTGGCGTTACATTAATTTCAATAACTTTCAAGAAAAGAAAGAGTTCAATGAACTATTGTCCGGATTTAGATGAAACAGACCATAGTGTTTTTGTATACAATAAAGGATCTATATAAAGTTTTACCTAGATTACCAACCCAGCATTTGGCGGCCTCAAAGTCCGGCGTGTGGATCACGAACTGCCTGTGCGCAGGGTCGTACGACGCCGTGGTGCGCATGAGCCGCGCGTCGGAGCCGTGCGCGATCTCCGTCAGCGCGAAGCTGGCTAGGATCTGGAATACAACACTTTATTAAGAGGGAAGAATAGCGATGCGATCCAGACGAAATAGGTATTTTGAAAAACAAATGCTATCGCTTTAGCGCTCATGCCAACCCCCAATAGTGCGATAGAGAGCGTTGCAGCTCGAGAGTGACAATCGATACTTTTTTGATGAAATTTCCATTTCGGGAGAAAACGTTTTTCACTAACTAAATTTTAACATAACACTTTGATTTTGATGCTGATCGTTTTAGCATAAAATATTCATTAGGTTTCGCTTTTTTAAAAAGTATAGTATAAACGAAACAAGCGGCGTCATTCGACAAAGTTATTGTCACAAAAATAAAGTTATTGAAGTGCCGATAAGCCTGAATTTATTCCAAATTTTGAAAAAAGAAAAATTGACAAACCTAGTCCTTCACTGTGTCAATAAAACACAAAAAAATTGTTGATATTTAAAAATGTTTAGAAGTAGAAAAAAACAATATCTCTTTGTATGGATGAGAACGTACTATTCTTCCTTCTTAAGACTTCTTCCCTCTAGCGTCTTTCGAGTGTCGTCTATGTGCGTCGCGCATACAATCATCCGCGTCCGTCTTTTGTTTCACTCGACTTGCTGCCTATAATTTTATTGTATGTGCGACGTATAGTCCGGTTCATTTTAGACCAAAAGTGCTCTAGAACTTGAGTTTCATCTGTCACTCCTGTAAATGGCAACGACTCCTACCGTTGGATTCGTCTTGATATCCTGAACGTGAAACTGTCGGTCGTCAAGTGCTAAAGTGGTGGAGGGATGAGGGGGGGGGTAATCAAAGATCGCTAGATTTTACGTTGTAATTTGTAAACTAGTGGACCGATTTCTTTATTATTAGTATTATTTGAACGGGTATAACATTATCTACAACACGTTCATATACATCGAATTCGTCAATGCAGTGGTTACCGCGTAATAATACGAAACATAATAAAAAATAATTGTGTTTAAATAATATCACAGATTACGCTAAATCTATAAAGTTTTTGTGATAAAAATGTTGCTTACTTTAATTCTACAACAAATTACCTAATTAATAAGGTAACAATAATTACTATAGGATTTATGGTGCCTGAGCTAGAGTTAATTAACTAAACGTAGTCGCAGGTCAATATACTACGAGTACGCAATAAAAATTGTTTTCCGCGTTAATTGTTACAAATTAAACTGTACTAACATGTAATTGTATGTACTGAATTGTCTAAAATAAACATTATTTTTTTTTATTTTTTTTTATTTTTTTTCGAACTAAATTTCTTTTATTTTTATATCATGGGTAGATATTACCAATATATATCCCCTGGCATAGTTTTTATCCTGTCAGGAACTTTAGGCCAGGGGCTACAGGCAAATTAAAAACTACTATAGTGAAAACTAAAAAAATGTTTTCTGCGTTATTTCGACGTAAATTTCTTTTATTTTTTTATCATGGTTAGATATTACCAATATCTATCCCCTGACATAGTTTTTATTCTGTCAGGTACCTCGGGTCAGGTGCTACAGGCAAAGTCAAAACTACTATAGTGAAAAGCTAAAAGATTGTTTTCCGCGTTATTTCGACGTAAATTTATTTTATTTCTTTATCATAGGTAGGTGTTACAGATATCTATCTTCTGATGTAGGTTTTATCCCGTCAGATACCTTGAGTCAGGTGCTACAGGCAAAGTTATAACAACTACAGTGAAAACTAAAACATTGTTTTCCGTGTCATTTCGACGTAAATTTCATTTAATTTTTTATCATGGAAAGGGATTACTAAAATCTATCACCTGACATAAGTTTAATCTCGTCAGGTACCTTGGGTCAGATGCTACAGGGAAAGTCAAAAATACTATAGTGAAAACCTAAAAAAATGTTTCTCGTGTTATTTCGCCGTAGTTTTCTTTTATTTTTTTATCATGGGTAGGTATTACTAATATCTACCCCTGACAAAAGTTTTATCTTGTCACGTACCTTGGGTCAGATGCTACAGGCAAATTCAAAACTACTAATAGTGAAAAACAAAAAAAAAATATCCTCTTTATTTCGACGTAAAGTCTTTTTTCAAGGTATTATTTGAAAAATGTAAGCTTGAAATATATAATTAAAGTAATATGGTGATTACTTACCCATCTCTTCTCATTCATTTACTTATATTTGCGTACTCGTAGTATAGTGATCCCACGACTACGTTTCGTAAATTAGCTCTAGCTCAGGCACCATAAATCATATAGTAATTATTGTTACCTTTTTGATTAGGTAATTTGTTTTAGAATTAAAGTAGTAAACATTGTTTCCACGAAAACGTTATAGATTTAGCGTAATCTGTGATATTATTTATACACAATTTCTTTTTTCAATGTTCCGTATTATTGCGCGGTAACCGCTGAATTGGCGTATTCGATGTATAAGAACGTCTTTTAGGTAATATTATACACTTTCAAATAATACCAGTAACAAAGAAATCGGTCCACTAGTTTTCAAATTACAGCGTAAAAACAAAAGTACAAATTCGCCAACTTTGATTACCCCTCCCCTCCTCCCTCCACCACTTTAGAACTTGACGACCGACAGTTCCACGTACAGGACACCAAGACGAATCCAACGGTATGAGTCGTTGCCATTTACAGGAATGACAGATAGAATTTTTTCATTCAGTACTGGAGCGAACCGGACTAGTACGACGTCAACGGTCAAAAGACGCTAGTGTGGGCGGTCCCTCAATGATTATATGCGCAATGAAATTCCGTGACCTTGCCAGACATTTCGCGTTACATTATTTTCAATAACTTTCAAGAAAAGAAAGAGGTCAATGAACTTTTGTCCGGATTAATATGAAACAGACCATAGCCACTGGGCCACCGACCCTTCTGAATCACTACATAGTATAAAACAAAGTCGCTTTCTCTGTCCCTATGTTCCTTTATCCCTATGTATGCTTAAATCTTTAAAACTACGCAACGGATTTTGATGCGGTTTTTTTTCAATAGATAGAGTGATTCAAGAGGAAGGTTTATATGTATAATACATGCATAATATACTTAAGGATAACCCACAATAACCATTTTCCCGTGCGGAGCCGGGGCAGGTCGCTAGTTTAATAATAAAACAAATTGAAATTCATTGAAATAAATAAATACCCACCTTTCTCTTAAGAATAGTATCTTCGTAGAACTTGAGATGCCTTTCTGTGCCCAAGGAGAGCAAAGCGTTGGAAAACAGATAGATGCCGATCGCCATCTTAACGGACACGCTCGGGTTTAGGGACTGGACGGCCTCGTTCACTGTCATCAACGCCCTGGTCTGTTGACAAAATATTATACTCATTTCAGGCGGCACCTTAAATACGAGTATTTTTGTGTTTTTTGATTAGATGTTCCTCGTAATTTCTACAAGTAGGTAGGTATTACGAAATACATAATATTATAATCATTTCAGGCGGTGCCTTAAATATTTTAGTGTTTTTATTCGATGATCCTCGTAATTTGTACAAGTAGGTATTATAATTTTCAGATAATATACATTACTTGATCATTATAATCTAAATACTTATATACCTGGAAACAAGTTTTCTGAAAATTTTATCGATACCTAGTAAAGTTAATCGCGCCGAAGTAAAACCTTCTATTATTATTTTTTTCTTCTTTGTTTTGCAAAGTTGTTTTTACTGCCGCTCTATGACCACAATGTATTATAAAAGGAGTAGATAGTACAAAGGCAAATAAATTTGTATTCGATCGCATGTTAACTTGAGACAAATCATATATTATAATATTTGGCTGTGTATCAAATCATTGCGAGAAATAAGCTGTTCGTTTTTGTAAAGTGCTTGTGTTCAATTAAATCACTACATAGTATAAAACAAAGTCGATTTCTCTGTCCCTGTGTCCCTATATCCCTATGTATGCTTAAATCTTTATAACTAAGCAACGGATTTTGATGCAGTTTTATTTAATTAAATAGATAGAGTGATTCAAGAGGAAGGTTTATATGTATAACACATGCATAATATACTTAAGGATAACCCACAATAACCATTTTCCCGTGCGGAGCCGGGGCGGGTCGCTAGTAAATAATAAATAAAGTATTACATACAGGCGTGTCAGATGGACGCGTATATTGGTGATGTCATCAAACCAATTCAGATGAAGTACAGCAATTATTACTGTAAGTATCTACATAACCAGATAGTTATCCTTCCTGCTTCATTCATCCAATCATGCAAATTGTCAAGGGAAGTCCGAGGTTTAAAAACATAGTAATTTATGATTTAGGGAAAACGTGTAGAAAAACAAGAGCTTTATAACAATAACAAACATCTTACGTGCTCAATTGTACAACTAGTGTTTTCTTTGGAAAATCGTTATTTATCCTTATTTTTTATTGCTTATAAGGAAAAGGTTAAATACAGGTAGGAAAATCTTTAAGCAGGGTAAATCCTGCGATACAATTCTTCAGATGACTCTTAAGGTAAATTAAATAGATCTTTTTTTTTTTATTGACCTATGCTTGAGTCGAAAATGTACGACGGATCAAGCTTCACCGGACTTGCGGGAGAGCGGAAGACTTTCCCCAAAAAAAGTCATATCCCAACGCGTCTAGGGGCGGCTCGAGGGAGCCTCGGACTATGGCCTAGCGCGTTGATATTGAAAAACATCGTGAAGGAGACGACGCCTGAGGGGCTCCGTCTCTGATTATCAATTTTATTTTGGTTATGGCCGCGCCCCCGCCGGCCGGTACGGGCGTTGTTACCTGAAGGGTATTCGCTACCATATATTGGTATACCAGAACGGCATTCTGTTAGGTGTAATCTAAATTCTTTGGCTGCTTTAACTGCATCAGTGATTTCGTCGTCAGGTTCGGAAAGGATGTGTTTGGGACGGCGGCGGCGGCGGAACCGCGTAGTAGGGTGCGGGAAATAACCCGTACACTTAAGAACAAGGGATTGAGGATTAAATAGATCAATGACTATCATTAAAATGTGTATGTAAAAATCATAATGTTTAGAATCTTTAAAATCTGGTTTAGTACTGAAAGTCGAAAGATGACACTACTCTATAAAATGTATAAGCAACCCCACTCTATCTACAAATCTCATAAACATTTTTTTTTTCTTGTGATTGTGTTGATGTATTTTAACAACCAGGACACTACAAAGAACTAAAGCAATTTGAAATTTTATAAGACAACAGCCAGATGTCGTCAAATATTCAAGCAAAATAAGTCTTTAACGCTTCGAGTACCACCATAATGGCACCGATGCGGTGCGGGGGACTATCGGCACAGAAGAAAATAATAGTACTAACCCGTTACAGAAAGGACACTCACCCCCCGCGCCAAAATGAGTTTCCCGCCCGATATAGTACCCCACGCCCCACTCCCCGCATGCACCGCGGGACTCCGCCGGTGGTGTTCGGGGGTGTTTTACACAGCGCCTAGCGCTATTGACTTGTAGTTGATATTCAGTTGTTATTCAAAAAGAAGTAGGTTGTCAAAATGCGTTTTCTGCATGGAGTGACCGTCGGGCAGGAAACCCATTTTTGTGTAGATGTCTGTCTGTTTAATGAATCATTATTTTTTCTTATCCAGTAACACTGATGAATATTTTTCCCAACTAGTAAATGTGACAGAAGTGTGAGTGGATGGGAATAAACATCCGAGTGTGTTGAAAAATATAATATACAGACTGTATGATATTGAAGTACTTTTTCTCTAACATTTAAGGTCTATAATAGAATCACTCACCCTTTTACTATAACTAGATTTGCACATGTCATCCGTGAGGAATTTGTACTCGTTTATCCGTTTTAGCTGCAGCTGTGTGATGCGTTTCTGTTCCTCCACTGTTGGGCTTATTGTGCTGTGGGCGAAGAGTGGATCTTTCTCCAACGTCTTCCATACTTTGTACTGTAAGAAATTTTTAATAAATAACAATTAAAATGTATTTTTAATGGAACGGTTAACAAGGCAAAAAAAGACATTTGAATATGAAAATAAATATATTTATAGTTTATCGCTTTTTCGCTTCGAATAAAATATATAGTTTAAATTTATTTTCTTACTTTTATTAACTGCAGAATAGCAACAAAATTCATTTAAAGGAGATAAGTTTTTTTTTTTTTATTTTAAAGAAGATTTATAATAAGATACAGAGAGATAATGTTGTAAGTAATTATAAATATAACTTGAAACAACAAAAAACAAACAAACAATACAATGAATTCCATAATACATTACATTTGGAAGAACTAGTAAAAATAAGTGTTTTATTAAGAAAATACATACTAGCTCATTAAAGCATGTAGTGCCCAGAACATAACAGTGAGTGGAACTTAGCAAAATCTTTACAACCAATTAAAATATCAATATGACTATTTTTAATCTAATAAGGCAACCCTGCTACTTTAATGGAACTGATTGTATGTCTAGTTATATAAGTATTAAAAAAATATTTTAAAATTAATAAATTTTTCTTATAAAACAAAACTTTCATACAATATTCAAACTGAATATCTTAGCTTCCAGATTTGTTTACCTGTAAAAATGACTGTAAGCATATTAAAACTGTCGTATTTTTGTAATGCCCTAAATATTACTATTGTGTAATGAAAACTAATCTAGCGCAGAGCATTTATATTGAATCAGCAGTTTCATGGCCTAATTGTAAAATGACTAAGTATGCATGACTAACTTACAGTGTCTATGATCAGTAGATCAATGAGGCGAAGCATTAGTCCAAAAAAACTAGCTTCTTATAAAATATCACTTACCTTTAACTTCAATAAGTCAATATCTCCTTCCAGAGCCAACTTCAACCGCTTCCATTCAAAGGAGGAATTATTCCTGTATGCATCCAGGGGCCCGCTGGGGAGTTCCGGTATAAAACTTAAATCTTCCATGCTAAAACATTAAATCTCATTATAACCCACACATAACCTCACTGGGCCACTATGCTAAACTAAAACAATAATTTTATTGTACCAGATGACTAATCTCCGAATTTAAATTAATGTCGCGACCGCCTACTTATTTTAATTGACGAGCATTGATAAAATAACTAGAGTAGACAAGCAAGTCAGTAATAAAATTCCCCTGCGTTAGGACTTTTCTCTCACCTCAGGCCGCGGATGAATGGGGTAGCGATGGAAATCACAAGACGTGTAAAAGCCGGCAGTTTGTGTGCCGCCGCAGTTGCAACTGATAAACTCGTTCTCGTGAGCCAATATAAGAAAACTCCGCTGAGCTGATAACACCACCGTGACAATGAACCTTGATTGAAGAATCTGCTGCTAGCTGTCAAAAACTACGAGACAATAAAATGTACAACCCGATAATCCATGTACGAGCCGGGCAGCGAGTATAGGATTGTGGAATGAGGGATGGTAACAAAGTATAAGGGAGAATTTCAAATAGTAGCCCTCAAAACGAAAACCTTTTTAAAAATAAGAAAATCTTAGAATTAAATAATTTATTATCAAAAATTTTAATCAATGTCAAAAGGTTTGAAGTAAGATTGAATTGATTGAAGATTGCCATAAATATAAAAATAAACATGTGAGCAAGTTTTTTTAATCAGGTTTTACATATATCTACTTAATTTTTTGACGTCTAATGAATTTAATAAGCTTTGCTGAAACCAAGGCCTAGACTAGTCTCACTCTAATGAAGAATAAACTCTTAAATTTTAAAGAGGCGATGCGATTTTAATTGGACGGAACTGGCAAGTTCGCGCAATGTGTAGTGTACGCTGCTGTGGAGAAGAACCCGCTGGCTGACAAAACTCCACAGAATCGCATGTTTTGTTCGCTCCTCTTCAAAATTCTTTACTAGTATTGCTTAAGTGATATGATAACAGATAAATAAAAAAAACATTTAACATTTATTACGATCGTCTAATAACTATGTTTTCTTGTCATCTAAATAATCATCTAATTTATGGTAAGATTTATTATACATACCTACGGTCTGATTTACAAAATGCCTGCTGCCTGCACTTGCCCACATTACTTTACCATATCATTTGGGTCAAGTAAGTCGAGTCAAGGTAAGACATCAATTTTATCCTCTAGTTCCGTTCCGTTCCGACTTCCGTGTCGGTTAATAAAGTGCAGCCAATAATACAGACTGTATTGTACTACCTGATAGTTTATGATTATGACTTTATGAGCAGTTAGTATATAGGTGTGAGTGTGAGTAGACTTAGTAAGCCAATAAAATAAATAAACAAATAAATATGCAGCTGGACTATTTGACGTTTAGAGCGCCTTTGTTCTATAACTCTTAATATGAATGACCAGGAGCAGTTGCTGGATACTGTATATTATAATATAGGTAGGTACACAATAATACAGCTATTCAGTAAAGTATTTTCTGTACGTACAATATGAGGTCTTCTTCTTCTTCTCCCGAGTCTTTTAAAATGCGCATTAAAGCGCACTACCTTGGTCTTGTTTCCTGATCCTTTCCATTGAATTTCCTCTTAAATCATAGTATGTATTAGTTTATTTTAATTATATATTCATAGCTATTCGTGTAATATATGTATTATATTATAAGTATTTTATATCTAATTTAGTTAGTTAGTATTTATTTATATTTATAAATTCTTTAAACAAGTTATAAGAATATGCTTTTATTTTTATTTTATTTTTAATATTGTCAGTTTACCTATTCTGTTTAGTCCACCAAGCCGCATCACTTTTATCTACACTTTTTCCGTACCTAAAGGTTGCCTGGTAGAAATTGCTACTTTAGCAATAAGGCCGCCTTTTGACTCTTCTGTTTTGTTCTGTATTGTTTTCTGTATGCTGTGTCTTTTGTCAATAAAGAATATTGTATTGTATTGTATTGTATGAGGCTGCAGTTGATGAAGCGGCTTCATTGAAGCCTATTGCACGATTTGCATAATATACTGTTAATAATACAACAACCCAATAATTATGGATTTTAAGAACCAGTTTCTATTAAAGAACTTAATCTGGTTCCGTCAAAGGCACTTGAAACTACCTTCTAAACTTTTAAGAATAGAAACTAGCTTTGAAAATCCGTACCAGGAATCTATTTTTTATTTCTATCTGACTTTATAATAAATATGGTTTGGCTGTGCATTATAAGGACTCTCAAAAACTGACGTGTGTCCCGGTCGGTACCTTGGTACTGTCGTACTGTTCACGTCGTTCACGTGTCGTTCACGTACTAGTTATTTCACGTACCTACCTATTTCATATTCTTTTAATTTTTTTAAACAAAAATTGTAATAGATTTTATGTAATAAATTGCGCTTCTAACTTACTATACTACAATTTTTTTTTGCTATTTGTATCAACTTTTGCTTTTATCTCTATTTACTGCCATCTGTAAAGTTTTTATAGAACTAGTTTCGAGACGAATTGCTCGTGCGACGACTTTGGTTCGAAAAACTAGTAACGCAATATTTAGACATACGTACGGACGGGTGCTCAAGTATTCAATAGATGGCAGCATATAATCGTAATTAATGAAATGTGTGAAAGAGAAAGACAGTTACAAGTAAGGCCAGTTAGAAAGAGAGATCGTATGCACTACCACAAGCGTACATTCACTCCCACACTGATAGGTTAAGTTGCAGCCACATAAACAAGAAAAGAGAAGTTGTAAAACAACAACTCAGTTCGCTGCTTTTCTATCAGATGTAAAATGGACGGGCGGTCGTGTCGCTGCGCGCTCGCGAACTCCGCGTGTTCGTTGTAAAGTCGATGTTTATTGTTTAAAATTTTCACGTGAATACGAATATTGTTTACGCGATTGTTCGACTGTTTCGGTGTTCGGTTGCCGAAGCAGATTGTGTTAGTGCATGTGTTTTGGTTTGACGTTAACGCTCGGTTCACTTGCTGTGATTTCGCTGATAGCTCACTCACCGGTGGGTGCGCGTGGTAAACTACGTGTTCGGTTCTAAAAAATAGACGAAAATAATCGTCTAGTGTGAGTGTTTAACAGTACCAACATGCTGTTTACGGTGACATAGTGAACGTTGTACTGACCCTGACCTCTGCCAACCATGTCTGGGCGGTCGGATTGCAGGAAATTTGCACCTAACATCTTCAATAAGAGCAAGTGCACTAATTGCTTCCGCCAGAAGGAGGAGCATAGTGCTGAAGCTTTGGAATCTAATCGGGTGAGTAGAACCGGCGCCTTGAAAGACCTTGCTTTGCCTTTTGAAATTGGAATGCCGAACGTTTTTTCTAATCAACAGTAGGTACGGACGAATTTGCGTGTAGGTGTGTTGGTCCCAAGCACATGTGTGCGTGGGCTGACCACTTCAGGTGTTGATCTAACGGACTTCATAGCGTTATAAAAATACGTATAGTAAATATAGGTACCTACCTACTTTTCTGTCTACAGACGACGTGATCCGCAGTAGATCGTACAAACACGCATGATTTAGGTGTTAGCATGCTGTTAGGCATGTAAGTAATTAATTCTACACTTGGTTCCATGAAACAAATTTTGTAAGTAGGTAGGGTAGGAATTAAAAACATTGAAATAACGCTAATCCTTAAAAATCACATCGCTAAATATCTTCTTGCCAAAAAAAGCCAACACTTTAAAATGTGAAGAACACAGAACTCTCAGTTTAATATCTCAAGCCAGCAAAATTTTACTCAAAATAATACAAAATAGAATAAGACCTCTCACGGAAAATTATCTGGGGCCTGATCAATACGGTTTTCGTCAAAATAAAGGCACAAGAGAAGCCATACTAGCTTTAAGACTTGCAATCGATAGAAGGATGGAATTAGATTTAGACACACACATTGCATTTATAGATTTAGAAAAAGCATTCGACAAAATTAACTGGAAACAAATGATGGAAATTTTAAAACAGGCAGGATTAGATTATAGAGACAGAAAGACCATTTATGAATTATATATAAAACAAGAAACTATAGTAGAAATCGGGGAAGAGAGAGGAAAAGCGAAGATCAGACAAGGAGTAAGACAGGGTTGTCCACTTTCACCTCTAATATTCAACATTTTCATAGAGTGTGCAATCAGAAAAATAATAGAGTCAGGAAAAGGGGGAATTAAGTTTAACGGAAAAAAAGTTCAATTTATACGTTTTGCGGACGATATAGCAGCACTTGCGGAAAGTTCAAAACAGTTGGAGGAATTAGTTACTGACATGGAAAACACCTTCCGAGACTTTGGATTAAAAATCAATATTAATAAAACCAAAACTTTAATAACATCTAAAATTACACTTAAACATGAACCAATAGCATTAAATTCAAACCCAATAGAGCAAGTGAAACAGTTCAGATATTTAGGTAGTTTGATTACCAATGACTCGAGATGTACACCTGATATAGTTACCAGAATAGCAATGGCAAAGAAAGCTTTTAACGGCAAAAAACACCTCTTCAAAGCCAGAATCTCGAGGAAGATCCGTAAACGTCTCATCAAGGTGTATATCTGGAGCATTGCGCTGTACGGAGGTGAAACGTGGATAATGACACAACGTGACAGGGAAAGATTGCAGGCCTTTGAGATGTGGTGTTGGCGAAGAATGGAGAAAATCAGCTGGACGGAAAGGAAAAGCAACGAAGATGTCTTACAACTGGTGAATGAGAAAAGGTCTATTCTGGGGATCATTGCAGATAGAAGAGGGAAGATGCTGGGTCACTTGATACGACACGACGACTTTGTCAGAAACATCATTGAAGGAAAGATAGAAGGGAAAAGGAAGAGAGGACGACCTAGAAGGACATATATGGACCAAATTAAGGAAGGAATAGATGTCGTGACGTATCAGGAGATCAAAAAGAGGACGGAAGACAGAACCGAGTGGCGTAGACTCCACCGACAAGAGCGAGGCTCTTAAATATGAAGAAGAAGAAATATCTTCGTAGCTACCTACTATTTCACCTATTCCAAATACTTGTCATTCTATTTCTTATCGTAACCAAACTGACACATACTTCATAATAATTATTATCGTTACCAAGTAAGCGCTTTACGTAAAAATTGCTTTCTATTTTCACTTCATAATGGTGTTAAAGTAATCTAACGATAAATGTTAGTTCTTCCCACGACTCAACGACTTTCGCTATTTCATTTCATTACACACATTCCTTTGACGGAGTTTGACGGAATGGAATAAATCATTTTGAAAATGGAATGGTCCTTCGAGCCGGATTGATTTAGATAAGTGACGGGTGGGTGACATGACAAGATAATATAAAGTTTTTTAAGCGTGACGTTTTTGTTTGTCCTTTAAAAAACGCAAGGTGATCGATTTTATACACGTAATAAAAAACGCAATGGATAAGTGGAAACTTAAGTAAGTACCTATTTATTCACATATAAGTTCAAGTTTCCTTGTGAGTTAGTTATTACAAGCAATTAATTAAGTTTCCCATGAATTATGACCGCAAATTGAATCTGTTTTCCTGCACATTTCCCGCTTCCTACTTACTAAGATAAATTATTAACTTTATTAAGATTCCACATACAAGAGCCATTTATTACTTTTTAACCCCCGTCAAAAAAGAGGGGTTATTATACGTTTGACGTGTGTGTCTGTCTGTGGCATCGTTGCTCCTAAACGGATGCGCCCATGAAGGAAGAAAAAATTTTACGCGCCCAAATGGAGTAGTAATCAAAATGTACTATGTAGAAATGGGATTCTGTTGAATTGGGAATCTGTAGAAATGGGTCGAAATGCTATGGGTGCCGGCTGAGACATATTTTTTGGAATCACACACACATTCACACTTTTCTTTCAAATAGTCGTTCACGACATGTCGTGATGTTCTGTCATAAAATATAAAAAATTAAATAAATAACACAAAAAGGTTAATTGTGCAGTGAAATTGTGCCAAAACCATGTCGCAAACAAAACTACAAAGCTTGCTGGTATCACATTTTTCTGGTGAGTAGTAAACCGCTTGGTTTTTACAATTTTCGTGGTCAATTTTGTAGCAGAAAATTGTGTTGTTGATTTTTAGTGATGTGAAGTAGTCGATAAAAAATAATATAGAATCGAGTCGTCAGCTTATTATTTTTTAATTTCATTTATTAATCCCAGTTTTCCAAACGATCCGAAAATTAAAAATATTGTTTTAAATTTTGTGACAGTGACCACTAACCATCAGGTGCCGTCTGTCCTTGTGCCTCTCTAGGTAAAGTTCGCTGCGCTCTAGGAAATGGTTACCTATCTTAAATCAGATAATTTTAATACCGAATATGTTTTTACCGAAAACGGATTGCATTTTTTTTACTTTCCATACTTTTTCCTTTACATTTCCTTTCCATACATTTATTGCCTCTCTAGGTAGACTATTTCTCTGTACCACCTGAAAAAACACATAACAACCTAAAAGCAGGGAGATTTTACCTGTTTGGTTGAAGTTTTTGTCAGCTAATTGGACATAAGAGGGGATATTCATTTGTGCAATATTATTGCAAGTTGCAAGTTGATTGTTTATGAGAGGCTCGATAAATAAGTCCAGTAGCCACGTGATAAAATGTACGAAAATAATCGATAAATATACGTTACGCTTCTTACCACATCACATCACTATTTTCAAATACAGCAACCATTGAGTTTCATGTTTTTTACATGCCAAATAAAGACAAATAAATGTCATACTTTATTGATATTTTGTTTTTCATTGGGCATGTCATAACATGAATGTCTCTATCTTTTTCTAACGTACCGTACCTATTCAAAGATGTGTGATAAAGACTAATAGAGTTAAAAAACTAACCCCGTCTCCCACTTCCACCTACCCTCCCACCCCTCTGAGCTGCCGCATTGGTTTCGATACAAAATAGGCATGATTACTACTCCATATGGGCGTGGAATTTTTTTTTCCTTCATGGATGCGCCGATTTCGATCTAGTTTTTTGTTTGCAAGGTGTCACAATCGATTGTTCTTAGCTATGATCCAAGAAAACATCTTCAGCCATTTGAAGCTTATCAGCTCTTTTCTAGTAGGTAGTTGAAAGGATCGAGCTACTGTTTAGTGGCGGGGGTTTTAATTTTTTAAATTTAATGTTATGTTTAAATAACTAAAGCCTTTTTTGTTTAATTATCATCTTGCAAAGTATCAAACTCTGAAGTATAGATCATGTACAAAGTATAAGACCTAGCTGTCCCTATTTGTCTACAAGTCTAGATCTTTCCCCGGTCCCGTTGCGCGGGCGCATCGAACAGGATGCATGCGCATGGTCATGCTCATGTGACACGCTTGCACATGATACGTGTTGCCAACTTGCCAACTAGGTGCGAAAATTTTGTGTTTCGTGTAAATGTCTAACTTTAACTCACCAAAGATAGGAAGCAAATCCCTCTTTCGACGGTATTTTACACATTAAAGCAGTTGTTTTGCTATACCTTGTAATCAGGTCTTATAACAGGGATGTTGACTGGCTAGTCAAAAGAGCTTCTTTTTATGAAATGTCACAAACAATATTTTATATGAAAAATTAAAAGAAATACTAGCTAATGACGTCACAAGCTTGTATTTTTTGTACGATCTTTTTTAAATATAAAATCATATATAAATTATATCATACATAAGTTATACTAGAGTACCTAATTTCAGATATTTTATTTCCTGCATAGTGTAAGATAATTTATTTTAAATAGTTCCCTAAATAAATAAATCCCTAGTTTACACAATATCGTTATAATTATAGTCTGTGTTATTTTGATGTATATGTCGTGGCCAAATCGCTGAATTGATCATTTCATGAAATGGTTGACCATTTCGTGAAGTGTTCACGTTTCATGAAGTGGCCAACTAATGGTAACCAAATCATTAAACGACAAACGTTTAGCGATTTGGTCACCCACGTTTGACCATATCGTGAAAATAGGGTAACCATAAAATATTTAATGAAAACTCACAACAATTTTGTTACGTACTTGTTTATTTTTAGTTGTTTAAATTTACTATGGAATATTAAAATAATTTTAAAATAAGTATAACAAACTTACTTAATCTAAAAAGGCACATGGACGGACACGCTCACACGCACTGAACCACACGTGACATCTTTGGCGCGCACTAGAGTTTTATAGGTATCTCAAGTTTTTGGTAGGAATGTTTCTTTACCTGAGTCTTAATCGCATACTTACTAATTAGGTAACTCTTATATTATTTATAAAAAATATAGGTAACTTCGCTTACAAGGGCCGCCATCTTGACACAAACAAAGCGCTTAGGCGCTTACAGCGCCTCTACCGGTAGTCAATGAAACAATTCCACGATATGATCGATTAAGATTGATTATTTCATGAAATAGCAGTGCGTCCAGCTGGCCCTATCGTCAAACGATTTCTTATCATTGATCTGGTCTGGGCACATCATGATGTGGCCAATGGACAGTGAAATATTTCATGAAATGCAACCATTTCATTAAATGGCCGATCATTTCATGAAATGGGCAATTCTACGATGCGGCCACGACATATATAAGTAAGCTACTCGTATGTTATTGTAAAGTTTAATTAAAATCCATTCGGTAGTTTTTGCGGAAAGAGTAACAACATTTATACATTTATTTATTTACATCCATTCTCACAAACTATCGCGTTTATAATATTAGTAGGATTAGATGCTTAAATAGCCTCCGACTTAGTTGGCAAGACCGCACTTGATCCTGTCTGGCGTTTATGTCTTTAGTGCCAAATATAGTTGTCTTTATGGTCCATTCTATGGTAGGCGAGCTAGGTGAGGCTTTTAAACGTAAAGCGAATATTTGTAAGTGCCACAAGATATGAGCATTGTTTGTTGCCCTGTTGGACTATGTTATAAATGTATTCTTTTTTATATTTATTCAGTTTCGGACGGTTGGTTCCACCGCTAGTCGAGAATTGTGCCTTAATAATACATAGTTTAAAAAAATAAAAAACACGCTTCCTGTCCGCCACGAATGTGGGTCAAATTAAGATTCCAAGATTTTTTTACATACAATAATGGGGATTCCGCCATATTGGATTTGTAATGACGTTTCTAATCTAGTCATGTATTGTCATCAGAACTCCGAGCGTGTGCAAAATTTCATCCTAATCGAAGACCGGGAAGTGGGTCAAATTAAGATTTTCTTACATACATAGTTACTTACAAGTGAAGCTAATATAAAGCGTGTAAAATCCAAACGGAACCCTCACGATAAGCTAACAAGTATACTTAAAGGCTTTCTTAAAGGTATGAAATTTCATGTATATCGACTTTAAATTAAAACTATCCAAGTTCAAACAAATAAAATTATATTTTGAACGCTATCTGTGGTGCTTTTTAGATTATTTGTATAGGCTTCAACAGGTTTTACCAAGACAATAAACTGTGCAAATAAAATATAAATAAATACCAAATTAAAAAAGAACACAAGTATCTAGTGCATTATAGTTATCATTTATCCTTTAATAAATGTTTACATTGACAATAAGTTGCAAAAAATGCCATTAAAACGTACATAATTACAAGATCGATTAATATCTTTTTAATCGATATTTACAAGAAAGGGCTCGCAGTGCACTCTCGTTACCTGTATAATACTTTTTATGACATTCTATTCGAGGAACCAAGCCATTGAAAGTATTATCCCACACTTACAATTCAATACTACTTTTTCCACTCTTCATAAGGTCTAAAGGTATACCATTAATTACTGTGGTCCAAGTAGCACTTTGAAACTATTCAACTAGGCACAGAGCAAGGTCTTACTTCCCGCTTGCTTACTATGAATAATGTAGTTGTAAGCCGCTTTTTTTGCGTGAGAAATTAAGTAAAATTATGTAGGAAGTATTCAACTAAACGTATGCTAGAACGAACGAAACTGTAGTTAAGTACAAAATGCATGTTAAATGATCATTATCTCTTTCATACCATTTGAACTAAGAGACTGAGATGGACGCTAACTTTTTACGACTAAATATGATGGGAATAAATGCTTCAAGATTGTTTGCAAATCGCTTTTTCATGTCATAAGCTTGCTTTCATTCTGATTGCATACTAATTGCTTCTTTCTTAACTAATTTGCTTTTTACCAGCTACTTACGTTCATAATATGCATTTAAATACTTCTTTGACAGATCTCTGCGACGTGTGTTGACCCATCGTCAACAAAGATCACTCTTTGTTATTTTTAACAAGAAAGTTGAGAAAGTCACTAATATTCTTTGGAGTGCTGTGAAACAAAATAAACAGCGGAATCGAGGTCGTTTTTACGCATGGCTGAGTCGTGAATGATTCATTTTGCTTGACAATTTTAAAATAATCATAAGTAGGTAGCACTTTGTATCAACAACCGTTATGATTTAAAACGCCAGTACCTGTTTCTTAGCTCCAAATATGGCGCTGATAATATCTATTACGGCTTTACAGATATTACGAAGTTGATACGAGGTGATACTAACAGAAAGTGGGAAATACTCTGTATGTTACAAGCCTGCATGAACTGGTTTACTTTTGTAAAAGATTAACTGCTTGTAAAAAAAATCGAATACGTACCTACATAAAACTACGCACATGTCAAAGTAAAAAAACATCTTGTCTAGTCTAGGCGATTCAACTGTCGAAAAGGCTGTGAGAAGGCGTTACATCAATCTGCTCAAGTGTAAAAGGGACGGCAATAAGTCCACCTGTCTCATTCAACCGGGTTTTTAATCAGATAATAAGTCTGCCGTAGACACTCGCTGATAATTTTGGTCTAAGCAAACATAACTCACTTACACAGGTGAGGCACCTGTTAAAACATTGTGAGCGATAAGTAACCCTGTTGAGGCCCAAGTAGAGTATGTTTCTCATATTTTTGTAAACAAACTGAGAATAACAATTACAATAGCTGTATTTTGTAGGCGATATTTCGTGGCTTTTTCAGTCTTCCAAATCATGATAAAATCGTGTTCTTTAAGGTTGTGGGTGGATTGACGATATATATTAAAAAAAATAATGCATTTTCTACCTAAATATAAATATTAGATACCTTAGTAAAGATAATTTTGCACAAGTGAAGTTATTTCGAAACGATGGCTGCACTAACAAACAGCTTAACAAATCTATTTCTTAGATAGATTACTATTTTCCATAATAAGGACTTTGTTAAACTGTTTTAAAAGTTATTGCTCGTAAGTTAAACAGCCAAGTTGGTAGATAAACGCTATTCATAATAATACGGAAATGTCAAAACCTCAAATGGGTGTTCGGACAATTATCTTGACAAATGCTCCACTAACGAAGCAGAGTGACAGCTATGCGCGTGCGCAAGGTGACGCGCCGCCAATAGGAAGTTAACGATGGTACAACGAACGCCGACTTTACATGCTTCTGGTAAATAGATGCTAATTTTTTATAGTTCGTTGGTGAAAGTTTTTGCTTATTAAGTTCTTCCTTGTATTGATCGCTTCATTGTTAAAGCTATTTTGTGACGTGTGACATGTTGTGACTAGCACTGTTAGTTTCCGGCAATAGTACGAATTACTGTTAGCTGCAATAAAAAATAACAACTTCACAGTTTTGTGTGAAATCCTGTCAGTTAACCACATTCCACTTTAGGAGACATATTTTATGAATATAAGTACCTATAGAAGTATGGGTCTGTTGTCTGGACTAAGGTCAGTGTTTTAACATGAGAATCAGTTTGCACTGCACTGCACTGTAGGATACTTTTCTAAATCTTTGCATCGAAAACAAAATAATAAAACATAATCATTCATTGCTCATTTTCTCTAACCTTGATAATATATTATGTAACTAACCATTACCTGCATTTTCTCTTCTCAAATGCACTGTATTTCGAATTTGACATTGCAAAGATATCCTCAAAAAATGCTTCATTAGTTTTCAAGCCCGAGACAATTTATTAATTACATTTAAATTCAAAAGATGGCTATCAGTATCAGCTCCATACGAACAGCGATATCATAGAAAACTTACACAACCGATAACGGTCATTTACATTATGCATGAGTAATAATGTAAATAGACTTACCTCAATAATAAAATGTTTGTTTTTAATATTACTGTAAACTTCTGCATGTGTTAAAAGAGCGTTACACCTGGTAATGTTGATTATACTGTTTCTAAGTTCATGACCAAGAACATGAATATTATTTTATAAACTATCGTCATTATTATCCTATAAGATATTGAATAGGTTTTTTACTTAACAAATACTACCTGTGTTCTACTTCTTTCTATACCTTAATTTAGCAAAATATTCTTGAAAAATGGTATAAAACGACACCACTGTTTTATGTTTTCCCACACAATCCTGCTTGCAACTCTCAAATATCTAGTAATTCTTTTCAACCTTTACTTCTTACTTTTAGCAACTAATCCAAATGTTACTAAGCTTTAAAATTATGATTAATTAGTAAGTATCTAAATTACTCATTATTTTCAATGTCATGACGCGACCCGACGCTTACCTGAGTAAATAAATGTCGTTGAAAACAATACGACCGCTTAAGTTTTCTGAATGCGACTAGTAACTCGAATGGATTGACGTAAATAATTTAAATTAGCATAATATCGCCATAAATTCGTACAAGGCGGGGTAAGTGCACAAGTGTGAATGTTGCGACCAACATTACCCATCTCCTTTAAAGGAGATACTATCAAAACAGCGAATCCACTTCTACTTATATATACCGATCAAGCCTTAATTGCAAATAGATTTCCCTGTAAATACCTCGTAACTTAGTCTAACCCTAATAACCTTGTCTTTGTGGCGCTGTAACCTATTAGAAACTTTAACTATTAATATTTTGATTGCCTATGGAGGTTATGGAAATCATAGGTTTCTGCTTTTAAGCGGACACAAACATATTTGCGGCTTTGTAGGTTGCACGCGTGTGTATTTGTTTAACAAAATCCACTTTTTATGCAAACAGGTTTGTAATTAGTGATGTAACGAATTATTTCTTACTACTTTTACGAATAGTACAAGATTGTGCTGTTCAATTATACAAATTTTATTTATTTATTTTCTTTATTTGCAATATTTAGGTATTATTTGAGAAGATTTTTCTCATTATACATTACCAAATAAATCTTATCCTGGAGATAGACTGTGTGAAGCGGAATTTTACCATGAATCCTATTCATTAATGATATAGTTCCGCTACATACAGTTTTTACGATTATTTTATAAAAAAATTGACAATTATTCGTATTCGTGACATTACATCACTATTAACAATGTTTTCGTTACCAACTGGTGGCGCCGGCGCACCACACTTTTGCGGTTAATGCGTGAGCGCAGAACTCGCAAACGTTCATTTAGTACTTTGACATACTTTTTTCTCGTTTCGGCGTCACTAAAACACATTTTTAAACTGGATATGGCCGCAAACTGTGTAGTTGACCTTCCACATACGGCAGTTTGTATTCGCAATTATAATAGTGAAGCCTGTAAATCTATGCCAGTCATCAATTTGAAAAAGGAAAACGTATTCACTGACGGCGGCGGTGGCCCAATCATATGTCGACCAATTGGAGCGTACCCGCTAATTCGTTTTCAAACTCGAGTGTTCTAAGAGCCACCATAAATCTGTCCGACAAACACTAAGCTCCACACAATGCAAATGTTTGTTCGGTACCCTAAACTACATTGACGGCGGCGTCAAGAGTATAACATCGGGTCGTGCGTGGCGTCCAAAAAAAGTTTTTGATCCGAGCTGCCGAGCAACAAAGACGTGGAGATGGAATAGTTAAATTAAAAAAAGAAAATAGGAGATGTTGCGTTCCGTTCCTACAATCGTAGCCATTTAAGAGAGAGCTCTCGTGGAGTTCCGCGATGACCTTTCCTGGGGTGGGAATGTAGGAAAGGCGGGGGAAGGCGGGGCAGCTTAGAGTGGTTGGGCTAAACTTGTAGTGTAGCATAAAAAGGAGTGCGTGAGGAATGCGCCGGCGCGATCGCCAGGTGCAACGGCCGCGCGCCCCGCCCTCCGCTGGCATTTTTGTGTACGCGCACGCCTAATGTATGAGGTTTAACCTCTTGAGAAACGATCTCCAAGTCAATTAACGCTAAACCGAAAATTCTGACCCAATCTAATCATAATCAAGCATAGATAATAACCGTTCAATGTATGTTCCACCAGATTAACCTATAAATCTTCGTTCTCACTTGCCGGCGATCACGTGTCTCATCAATTGTTTGGTGAATTATTTACACCGGGTATCTGATTCCAAATGCTGTCTGCGAACCGTTAAAGACACAATGGGCTGCCAGTACTAAACAATATTATGTGGGTCGCGGAATGAACGCGACACCGGATAATGTGGTCTATTAAAGTCAACATTAGTGCCCAGACGTAGGTGTGAGCCGAGCGCACATCGTAACTCGATAGTGTAATTTCAGTTTATGTCTTCATTGTAACTCGGCTAATTAAAAATTCAAGCGTAACTGAGGGCCAGTGGGAGCGGAACGGTACTCCGTAACTCGATCGCATTGGAATGTGTTGCTACAAGTTATTGACGGGTTTTATCTAAGTAGGTTGCAAACGGAAACGTGTTATTCAATATCTGTTTGGGACGTGAGCAATATTTTTGATTCGGTTGGGTTTTTCTAGCTCTCAAGTTTCATTCATTGTTTGTGAGATGGTATAGATGAGATCACGTGTTGTTTTGAAACACGAGACGTAAGGTTTTGGATATTATTTGAACCGAAACGATACACTGGCCTTAAAAAGGCTTCACGCCTCACTTATCTTGTTTTTTAGACAATGTCCTTCAGATAAGCAGAAGTTCAAATAACCCATCGCACGTAATTTCTTACTATAGTTGCTACGTGGATCTAAACCAATGTTTGTTCTCTAACGTCACCTACTTAAGAAAACAAACATTCGTTTCTCCTATCTTGTGTTTACTTACGTACACCGTAGTAACATTTTCGGCGTCGCCAAGATAAAAAAATAAACAGTCTCTTTCATAATTTCGAGGTGACGAGAGGAGTATCAAGATAAAAGTACGGCGACACAAAAAGAGTCATTTACAAAGTACACCAGTTATTCACAGCTGAACGGGCCGATGCGGTCTCATTGTATGCGCGAGCGCAGCCCACAGAGTCATACGCCTAATGACTGTCCTTTATCCACGCTTTATCCCCATTCTTCACCAGAGCTATTGCGTTACATTATAGTAAATCTCTGGCTATAATTTATTCTACGAATTAAACTCTACGACTAGATGGGTCTATTCTCATCTCACTTCTTTTTGTCAAAGAACATAATCAAATAGGACAAGGGCTTGACAACTGTCACCAGCTGAAAAGTGTATGTATGCTGGTCTGTGAGAAGAGAACAATCAAGACAGTTCCAACTTAATTCACGAGAATTGGATATTGAGATTGTTTCGGCATTATTTAGCTTAGTTTCATTATTAATTAAATATGCGTATGATTAAAACGTTGATTTGTTTTTTTTCCAAAATATAGGTAATTAGTAATTTAATTTCGGATGGCGGTTAGCTAAGGTAAGCAGCACACAGTAACTTCAGCAGTTAGCAGTGTACAATACTTAAACATATACCTAGATGATTATTTTTAATGTTGAATTATCATCGAAAAAGTAACAGATCATAAATTTTCGATAAAACGCAGTAAAGTTTATGTCAGAAAGGGACGGCATTGTTTTTAGCAAGCTTTTAGAATAGCCCGAAACTAACTCAGCGACTACGACAAACCGCTCCGTCTACGTTGTCATGTAACATATCAAATTCAAAACCAGTTCCCACGAATGCACCTGTCAGATTAATTCTGGATGCGTGTAGACAAGTTTTATATACGTTATGGCACAAAAATAGTGTCATATACCTACCTAACCTACATAATCATGTGGGTAATGGTAAATATAATCGCCATATGTATCGTAGATAATTGTGGGTTTTTCTTCAACATTCTAAAGATTTTCTGTCTCTGCTGTCTCACCAATTACTTACTTACCTACTTTAATTTGCATGAACTCTACATTTTACAAAATCTCATAAAATGTGTCTTGCTTGGCAGATAATCCAAAAGTATGATAATAATATTGCATTGAAATCCAGGTCGATATCTACTTGTTTACATACAACAGTGTTGCTAGATGGTTGCAAGTGTTGCCATACCGATACTGCACTTATTTATAAGCGCATACGCATGAATAACCATTGGTCATCAACCGTTGCAGCGTACTCGTTTTAATTTATTAAATACTCGTAATGCCGCGTAAAAGGATTATTAACCATTTAAAACTGATTATTAATCTATGTTACTTAGCTAAAAAGTTCAAAGTTCAAAAAGATTTCATTCGAAGTAAGATTTTATAAATCATTTTTCGACGTCGAGGCGAGTTCACAATTTGGCTGTCTTCTATGGAGAAGAACTCGCCGGAAGAAACTCCACAGGCGTTGCATCTTTTCAAAATATTAGCTACTATAGTACCTATTGCATAAACACACGATTCAGTGAAATATCCCTAAATCCCTACAACTTCTCTACAAATCCCTTTAATGACAATAGGGCTGCAATATAAAAAGGGTCACATTATTTGTGAAAATAGACTTCTTACCGCGAATAAATTGCTCATTTCCCACAAGATAAGTAAAACCAGTCGGAACTGTTTTTATCAAATAATTAAAAAACTATCAGTTTACCAAATTCTATAATCTGGTTACTATTTACAGAAGCCGTATATCTAATTATCTATTACACTTGGATGATGATTTTCGACATTTTCTGGCTGGGGAAAATCAGTGCCAGTATACCTTTTCCATAACTATTTAAATATCACACCATCATATTGTAGGTAGGTAGGTAGATAGACCTACGTATGTGGCCTCCCGGTACCAGGGCATCAAAAGTTTACAGTAGGTAGATCTGCTCCTGTAAAATTAGTCATTATCCCGCAAGTGTCTCTTGGTTACAATTTAGGATGTGTCTCGATTGATAGCTTAGCGGTGCCGCAAAAGCGAATCTCTAATTAAAACATATAAAAATATGTATGGCGTGTGTACAAAACAACTTGATCTCGTGCTGATAAAAGAAGTTCATACTGCGTCTAAAAACTTTTGCTTTTAAGTAACAGCAGTTCTAAAATATGAATAAATAGGTACACTTTACAAATCATTTGCAATTAATTTCAAGATATTATATATATTACTAGCGACCCGCCCCGGCTCTGCACGGGAAAATGGTTATTGTGGGTTATTCTTAAGTATATTATGCATGTATTATACATATAAACCTTCCGCTTGAATCCCTCTATCTATTAAAAAAAACCGCATTAAAAGCCGTTTAAGCGTACAAAGGGTCATAGGGAGGGACATAGGGACAGGGAAAGCGACTTTGTTTTATACTATGTAGTGATATCTCTTATAAATCATATTATCTAAGTAAGTAGTCGAAAATGTTCTCGATCCCACCGAAAGTTTTTTTATTGAGCTACGCTTTTGTCCAAAAAGTACGTCCAATCAAGCTTCATCCTGACTTGCCCACCGAGAGACAATCTGTATTGGGTGTCTGTCACACATAGCCGAAAAATTTTAGTTCGGGAGGACAACTAAGGCAGGTTGTTGAAGTATAGGTTACTACACAGTACAAACCTCACATCTTTGCACCTCGAGCACGGCATTTGCATGCACAAATGAGTGCATTTTGTGCGTTGCCGGCTGCGTGCTTTTAATTGCATGCGGTTTTGTTTTTTTATGAATAGTTTATGTGTCGATAATGACAGCATTAATGAAGACTTTACTTAAGGAGGCAACTTAAATCCCGAATATACCACATATTATGGTATGGAGTATTTAAAAAATGACATTTAACCATTTTTTTTATCTAACCTATTTTTTATTTTAGAAATTATTCATGAAATATTTACAAACATATTAAATACTGGTTATTCAAATGCTCTGAAACTATTCTTATTTTACTTGTAGAAACTTGGAGTGAAAAGCCAAACTCCGAAGCCTACTTAGAAAAGAGCTACGAAGGCTGTTAAGTGTAGGTAATGAGAATGGTGTTAACTAGACATCAAAACCTTACTTAAGTACTTAAATCCTAATAAAAACGTGTCCACTACGTCTGAAAAGAAAGAAAGAGAACAGGCTCAAAGGACAACCTACGCTCGCATCCACCTAGAACTCATTCCAAAAAGCTTTAAGTATCAAACACAAATCGATTTAAGTACATTGCGAATCGAATGAGGTACAAATTAAGAATTCCCGTTTGCGCAATGAACACTACAGTGGCCCCAGAAAACGAAATAAAAAGTCAGAGCCAAGCCAAGCCAACTGCTACCAGATTGACCGCCCTACTATCTGTCCTTTACACTTAAAATGAAAACGCATTCACAGGAGACATTTATAGGTAGTTTATAACCACCATCATCATCTCTTTACGTCGTTTGTGGCTCCCTTTTCCCATAAGTGTCTTACAGCCAAAGGTATACCGTTAAAATATGCAATGCAACCAATAAAATGCTAGTCGACCGTGTATGGTAATTCCGTAATTGCGTGTTTATCTGTGACCACAGTGTATAAAATTCTGTGCGGATCAAGCTAACGAATGCGAATTATGAATTCGCAAAACTCTGTTACCTTCGCAAAACAAAAGCAGACAGCGTTTTCTTTTTCCGGAAGTAAAGAAACATGCACAGAACTTTTCGTGCGTATGTACGTGGTTAGGTAGGTGTCTATAACTAAGTATATATAGAGACGCCCCTGTAGCAGCATTTAGAAAAGAGATATATCTCATATTTTACTATTAAAATACTGTGAGAAACCTGCTTTATTAAATTTTCTTCTGATATGATAAAATCATACGCACAACCGAATAATAGCGTAAAACTTCGCGGACCTCGTGATGTTACCCTGGCTGGCTCTTGTCCTAAGTTTGTCCAGTGATCCAGCCCCGTCTAGTATCGGCATTCTACTCGTATGTGTTCGTTCAGTCTGTACATAATATAACCGCAAAATGTTCGCTGCGAAGCGGAATCGTTTAACCAAATAATTATACGCCAATAACCGTACATTTTTGAGCGAAATGAGCAGGTTGCGCATTGATGCAACCAAATTGCACCTTGCGTTAAACTCATAATTCAATTATGCCCTATAATTAGACACATTGTTGATCGTTCAGCCGGTCGAGCGGTTGAACAATTAGGAGATGAATAAAAGTATTATTGAGATTATTCAACATAAAAGGTCTTAAAAGCTATTGGGTAACGCTTGTGATGCAAACGATGTGAAATGAACACCAGCTGCGCGGGCGCACCGCCTAGCGCCTGCGTGCTGCAAATATCCCATAAAAAATGTTTTACATGACAAGACAGATGCTGAAAGGTCATGCAATAGTCTGCGAGATATTCTTACTGCATTATTTATATTTAAAAAAGTCTGAATAGAAATACAAGTTTTACTTATTAATGGACTGGATCGATACGAGAGCGGTCGACTGAGACTCATAATCAACATCATCATCATCATCATCTTAGTCGTAAGACGGCCTTTGCTCGAAAGTCCCCCAAAAGATCTTCACAATGATCGGTCCTGCGCTACCCGCAGACTGATGATAGATCTAGCAGAGACTAGTCAACTCTAATTTAGGGTCCTAATATTTTGTAGAGACTTACACAACCAGTACGCTTGTGTCGCAATATTTTGAACTTGCGGGTGCGGGGGAGCAGAAGGCTCTACCTCCACCTGTCTAGGGGTGGCTCGAGAGAGGTTCAGACCACAGCCACGTTGATACGGAAAACATAATGAAGAAGACTCTGTCTCACTATTCATATTCCATGCCCAACCGTGGACTCTGCTATTTATTGTTTAATAGCTTTAACATCGAAAATAGTTTTATAAAATCTTAAAACCCCTAATCTTTATAAGATGATGACGATGATTGCTAGACTGTCATCGATTCATTTGTGTTTACGTGTACGTCCATTGGTTATTTGTCTTGCGAATTTAAAACTTCTTTCATCTCGTACTTATTCTGCGTATTTGATTTATTATAAAACTATCAACCTAACAATCAATAGGTACATTCTCAAGATACCTTGCGTTCCATGCGCAAGCGCAGGCGCTCATTTCGAAATTGAATTAAGCGGGTGCAAACCGCAGTTTTGCAATAAGATAGACGAAAATTACATACAATTTAATTGATTATGGGATGAGGGCCGTCGACATGGCGTCTTGAAGATGCGAGTGTGAATATCTATGGGAACGGTGTTGATTCGGACAAACTTACTTAAAAAACTTTTTTTAACTCGATATTTTGAAACCAGTAGGTAGAGGTACAGAAGCCATCACATGCGGTTGCATTCGCACTACGAAATTCACTCCTACTGCTATGGAATTCGGGCGCTCTCAAGGTCAATCTGTCCAGCCGCATGTGCTGGCTGCTGTATATATCTGAATAATCTAACAAAGATAGTATTATGTTATAATAAGAAAGTATTCATGCATGTTTATTTTATCAGTTTGCTTGTTCCACTTTCACGCTAAGTGAGGCAATGGACACTAACCCCCTATTTGACTAGACATAGAGCAAGTTAGCCTTTATGATTTGTACTTGTTCCTACCCCTTTTCACCTCTGTTGCGGGGAGGTATGTCCCTTCTGTCTGTGCCAGCCAATACTGTTTAAAAAAATGGTTTAAGGAAAGTTCTTCAACTTCCGTTATCATTAGGTATTTTAAACCTGTAATGAATAAATGATTTTGAATGCAAGACTATCTGTAGATAAACTTAAAAATAAAAAAGCATCTGTACCTAATAAAGAAGACGCCAAAACGTCTTTGTTTACTTACACTCTGTTAGGTACTACTATTTGGTATTTTGTGACTCTGTTTCTTATTAGCATCTATAGGTGCTTTTCTAGTCTGCAATAAGTTATACTTATTCAATTTCTTTAGGTTTAGTCCTGCTAGAATCAAGTTCAGTGTTTAATTAAGTAGTAATTTACAGCTAACTGGTATATTGAATGGAGTTAGTTAGCCAGCTTTATTCCCGTTTAGCCTGGAGCGCTCGTTGGCAGTCGTTTGCCTAGAACATAATCCCAAGTCTATCAATGATTGATGACTTAGCTAGCCCTCACCAATAAACCTAAATTTATTATAATTGTTAAAGATATTTAAAACTAAATTTATTATAATTGTTCTACTTTTGTGTTCGAAAATATTTTACTGCCAATCTTAAGCAGTGTAATGAAAAATTAACACTATTATTTTCATGCTTTAATATACTAAATTATATTCTATTCTACTAATTCTGTAAGATATTACAAAAACTAATTAAATGTTCCTTAATAGCAAATAGACACCAAATGAAAACAAATGCCCATTAAAAACTACAAACGTAAAACCAGCAATTTGTAGTAAAATTATAACTAAACAAAAAAAACACTGGCCACACGTGACTAAAAAAAAACTAAGCTTTATAGTCTGTGTTCTGGCCAAAACCGCAAGGGGAAACCAAAGCCTTTCTGGAAAGCTTAAAGCGCCAAACACTCACTATTGAATTCAAAGTTGCAGTTTTGCACAACCATGTCGAAATCGTCGTAATAATGCGAGTTAACTGCTGGTATTTTGTTCACCGGTATAGATTTACGAGCTTCTTTTGTTCTAAAAATGTGGGAAGCTATTGTGTAAGGGACGAACCATAGTGCGGAAAGCACTGCAAAACCTTGCTGAAGTAACGTTGGAGAAAAATTACAAATTCAGTCCACGTTACTATAGAACAGCAATACTTGCTTACTCTACTATACAGCCTATATAAGACCTGTTCTTTAAAAGGCAGGTGTTGCCATAATCCAAACGATTTGATTATTTACTTATCCTATTTTCCTTTAGTCACCTCGTACGACACCCACAGGATGAGTAAGTCAAAGCAAAAATATTCCAAAAAAATATTTGTGTAAACATTGTTACCCGTAAGATCAACATGACAAAACACAATGATACAACATTGAAACATTCGGAATGCTCATGTTTCTACTGAAACATCCGATCGCGGACAGTCATGCTAATAAACAGCATACCACAACACGTGAAACAATGAAGAGCATGTTGATAGAACGCGAAACAATGGCGGAGACAGGACAGTGACGAAACTCGATACAGAGCATCAGAATTCAGAAACTGGCGAACAATGCGATTCCCGCGAAGTTGCCGACAATCAACGAAATGAAGCGTTTGCGCAATACGATGCTCCGAAACGACGGACATTTCTCAGTAGTGCAATGGTGGATTGAGTATGATTTGAGAATTTATGCGTTGTAAAGCCCGACCAAAGAAATAAGAAGCCTGCTCTGGGGGCGCCACGTGTATATTTTTACAACTATGGCAACAATTTCCCTTATAAAATTAGTTCCATTGAAATTCCGCAATATGGCGAGGCTTCTTATTTCTTTGGTCGGGCTTTTAAATATGACTCGGGAATTTGCAGTTGTTTGGAAAGATGACAATACCTATAATATAAAAAACCCAAGATATTTTTCTTTGGAACTTAAACAATTTGTTTATGCGATGAATAGCTCATAAACATTGATCAAACTTAAAAAAAATCTAGAAAGTCAAAGTCAAAGATCCTTTTTCTCAACGTAAATCGACAAACAATTTAAAGCGAAAAATTTTCCCAGGCATAAAGCTAAACACTCTCACTAGGTTAGTAGTGTAAATTTCTAAAAAACTACAATATTAAATAAGCGATTATCACTCACCTAGATCAAACGGAAATAATTAGAATCAACGACATGATTTCCGACTTCATCATCGATCATTAACATTGAAATACACACCTACCACACACACACCTGTACCTATTTAACATTTTATTATAACATTAAAACCATTAGAAACGCTTGGTATTCATGAGAAATACTCGGTAACTGGTGTAAAATGTGTGTTCTTGGCAATAAAACGGAAGAAATATTGAGAGCAGAGATATCTTGATAATACTTAACACGATAATCACCGAAACATTAAAGCACAAAGTATGCTATTATTTTTGCATGGCTTAGATGTTCGTCGGCATATCGTCTAAGTAGTTTTTTCTTTGATAAAATTATCTTAAGTCAGAGAGGGTGACTCTTTGAAAACTTGTTTCCTCTTGCTAGTCTTAAAAGATTCATGCGGAAAGTGTATTACGTGGATCGATTGTGTGTGTGTGTTTGTATTACAAGTTACGACTGTAGTCTTGAAACTCAAAAGTAGGAAAGTGCTACAAAATATCTCATTCTAAAAACAACGTAGTCAACTAACTGTTCGAAAATTAAATGTACCTAATCAATTTAATGTTGCTTCCCTTTACCATATTGCAGATTTTATGCATTAGGTACTTAGATTTATCGATCGCCGATCTTATTTAAAACATTCCAATCAAACGCTTTCGCACTCGCCAATAACGTATTTATTACAATTGTTACTCTCCTACCAACGCATCGGACGTTTAAAACCTGCGCAGTGAACTGGGTCCTGCGCGCGCGCACCGCAGATATGACGGATGGTTCGCGTGGGCTCCGAGTCCTGCCAGTATGCTAATTCTTCACGCCGAGCCTCGTAGGGTTGGGTGGATAACATTCTGAATATAAGTGCTTTTCAATTTTGTTATTTGTAAACTGCAATTTTTGTTTTGGTTTCATATTTTTGAGAGCAGCTGTAGTAATAGGACTAAGTATTGCAAGAGTGAGATAAATATCTTCTCACCACTCTCTGTCATGAGAATTCTGATGGGTCGTGAGTCTTCTACTCCCCTCGAAAGTCCCCTTTAAAGCTCCGTGTCAAACTAAAATAGAATGAGCCAAACCTACATTACCTCTAGTAGGTAGTATGTATTGATGTCAGTTAGGAAAATAACAAAAAACTTTTCCGGAATTGTAAAATTTCTTGTCGTTTAATTTTTAAAAATCTCTGAAAAATTATGCTTTTAAGAAACTCCGTTAAATTTCTGTGGAATTAAATTCTCATCGAACTTTGGGATTGCGATTTTAAGATTTTTAAGAGAAGTTTTGTTCAAGATCACCATAAATTTCTGTCTCTGCGAACTTTTTGGTCAAGTTTTTCACAGCGTTTTAACTCAAAGATTAATGACACTTTTACCATTGACTCTTTCCTGCATGCCCGATCACATCCACACCTACTAAGTATAAATACGAAAGTGTGTTTGTTTGTCCTTGTTTCACACTAAAACTAAGCTACGGATTGACCTGATTTTTTACACAAAGATATCTTGAAGGTCGGAGATTGACATAGGCTACTTTTACTTCGGGAAAATGTCTCATTCCCACGAGAGAAAAGTTACATGCTCTACGATACTGGCTCATCGATTTGTCTGATAGACTTTGCAAAATTTACTGAATCCATGACACAGTTGTAAAATGAATATTACTCCTGATAACAACACTAGTTCGGATAGCCAGTTATAATAATACCCTATGTATCCATCTATATCAACCTATATGCTAAAACATACGATTGTTTTGCGTCTGCGCAACACGCGTATTTGCAGTTCATTATAATGTTATGTGGAAATATTTAGCTCGACAATAGTATAGCCCTGATTCATATAGGACTCTTAAACTGTCCTTTTAAAATGTTTGTAATGGAATTAAGAATCGCCTAAATGTATGCCTAACGAACGTATTTAAACGACTCTTAGTAAAAATTTTGTTGCGTGTATTATACAAGGATGAATAGCGCAAAATGACGTAGGCTTGTGTCAGTTAGACCTTGTTTTCTTAAACCATGGGGAAACCGAAAAAGTCTCAAGAAGATGAATACGAGTGAGTAGAGTTTTTAACTAATTAGGAGGTAGCTTCATGAATATGGTCGGAATTGTGTATTTAGCGCTAATTTTGGATAAAATTCGATGTATTTTTCTCTTAAGAGTGAAAAGGATAGATTGACTTAAATAAAAAATAAGTGTGGTGTGACTAAAATTATTTATACTAGACTAGGATGATGATAGAGCCATAAAATGCCTTTTTGAATAGAGATTAAAACACCGACTAAAATTACACTAAATGTTCATAAAGGCCTCCTAATCTTGGTATCAAATAAAAATATGTACATCAGACGGTAGTCTTATATGATAAATTTTTATTTTCGCAGTATTTTTCCTAAAGTTATCGTATGACATTGCACTGACAGGAAAACAATTAATCTGATTTATCATTATATGATTGCATTTTTTGACATACGATACTTACTGATAACAACATTATTTTCTGAGAAATAAGAATCCATATTTGACGTCATATTTTATTTTATTATGTAGGTAGGTCTGTTCTGTTCATTGTGTGTGGTAAATATTTAATGTATCGTATCTTTCTTTCTCTCTTACTTTCAATATTATTTGTCCACCAATATTATTATTACTATCTTGTTACGTTCAAATTGTTAATTGATTTGATAGAAAGTAATAAAGTCTATAATATTATTTCATGAAAACAAAAATCTAAGTCAACCGCTGTTTCAATGTAATGTTTTGAATTGTAATATCTAAAATCACATTAACCTCTAAAATTTCGATGTCTCTGTTGTGCAATGACATTTTCTTCCAAGTACCATTTCTTAAGTATTGAATGTATCAAATATTTTTACCATTGGCAAAACATTTGAATTTGAATTTCAAGACGCTTTATCTTTATTTCACACCATGTTACAGTATTAACAAGTGTATCACATAACCACACAGTTTAAGTATTATTGATCGATAAATCAATGAATTACCGATAACTGACAACGAGGTAACGAGTAGGTAGGTCTAGCTAGGTACTTAAAATTCCGTCATCGAAGTATTTAATTTGTCTTATTGATTATTTTCATAGAGCTGCTTGTGCGCTGGTATTGCCTACTCGTTATCAAACATTTACCTATGAATTTTCGGATTTCCAGTTTATGATACCTGTTATATAAACCTAAACTTTGTCTTTAGAGTTCAATACATCACTTTCATTAGAATAATGCTAAATATATGTTCAAGTGTTTTAAATAGAAATTCCTGTATAAGTATAGTTCTGAGCCTAACTGAAAATGAGGCTATGATTTAATTTAATCAATCTTAGGCGACGATGATGTAACTAGGAATTTTAGTTTGACATATAATTTTTAATTTTAGCTTCTGTGTTAAAATATTTTCAGACACCTATAATTATATAAATTGATATTATTTCACTTAATAGATAACTTCATAGTTTTTAAGTTTCCTTTCATTGCGAAATTGCACTTTAAGGGTAGAGCCCTCTCGGTAGGGACTTCTATGAATGCACCCATGTAGACCCAATTTTTTAATTGAAAATAAATTTGGCAACACCACGAGCGGCCTCGACACCCACGCCATTTAACTTGTAGGCTCCGTCAACCGCCAACTGGGCTAACAAATGACACGGCGGCGTCCGCGCATAGAAAATCGCTCGAGTACCTACGTGTCGAAACAACCAATATTGTGAAAACTGACTCGGTTATCAACTACGAAGGTTGTTTCTTGGATATTGCTGTTCAAGTTGAATCATTGATAAGGCGTTTCTTATCGAAAAGGGAAGTTTTGAAGTTATCATAACCAAACTTGTAAAAAGCATCGCTAATTGTAAGACGTAAAAATGTTTTTGTTTCAAAAAGTAACATATTTAAATAGTTTAGTCATATCAGTTAAAGCAATAAATAATGTAACTTTTCAGTCCATCCATCCATCACGGCCTTTGGGTTGTCCGTCTTCGGAAGTTCGGACGTAGGCCTCTTCCAAATATTTCCATATCTGCCTACTTCTTGCCACTTACATCTAATTCGTTTTGGATATTTCATCGACTCATCTCATAGGCTGACGTCCTCTGCCGCGCCCTTCTGGAAGCGAATCCCCTTCAGGTAACAATTACCCTTCAGGTAACAATGCCCGTACCCGCAGTGAGGGCGCGGCCATAATCAAAATCAAAATTGAATGATCAGAGACGGAGCCCCTCAGGCGTCTTCTCCTTCACGATGTTTTTACGTACCAACGCACTAGGCCTATGTTCGAGGCTCCCTCGAGTCGCCCCTAGACGCGTTGGTACATGACTACTTTGGGTTAGAGTCTTCCGCTCCCCCGCAAGTCCGGTGAAGCTTGATTCGTCGTACTTTTTCGACTCAAGCATAGGTCAAACATAAAAAAAAGTCCTCTGCCGCGATGATTTTCCCACGGTCGTCGCCATTACTATATAGTCTCCTGGTCTACCTGAAAACTGCTGCATACTGGCTATTTGTCCTGCCCTTCTCCACTTCTGCCGCTCTATTGTAACAACCACGTCTCTAACACGAGTTTTGCCTCTGAACTTTTCAGTATCAGATTTTCATAATGTGTGCAAGTATCATTTAGTTCGTAATTTGAAGTCTCTTTTTCCTTCAAACATTCTTTCGGTCAAAATCAACATAAAACATCGTTTATTATTATGAATGATATTCAGAGTAATAACGCAACCATTGCAAAGAACTGGATGAAAGGCCATAATATGTCATCAATAAAATCAATCATTTCGTTCTAATTAAGTTTTAACAACTTAACGGTACTCTAAGGGTCTGATCAAATGGAATTTACGACTGCCATGTCAAACTATAATAAAACTGAAGAATCGGCGTGTCTGTACATTGATTTGTTTTTCAAAAAACTATTTGTAGGTGTAGGTGATAAAGGCAGTGTGGCTGATCACAAAAATATAAGTTTTGAAAAAAATGTCCGTCTGTCTGTCTGTCTGTTTGTACACGCTAATCTCTAGAACCGTTGGACCGACTGAAATGAAATTTTGCATGGTGGTACCTTAAATCCCTGGTCAACATCTTAGAAACAACCAATGTTACTGTTTTTATTATCTTTGTAATTAATTTATTTAATTTTAAGTCTAATAAAGTTGTTCATTGTGATCATATATGATTTACTAGTCGTCCGCCCGCGGCTACGCCCGCGTTTTATTTTGACTTTTCCGTGCAGTTTCCCGTAGGAATGAGATATTTTCCCGCGGTAAAAACTATCTAAGATGTTGACCGAAGATATAGGTACCACCATGCGAAATTTCATTCAAATCGTTCAACAGTTTCGGAGATTAGCCCGTACAAACAGAAAAACAGATAGGTTAGGTCTATATCACTTCTAACATCCCTCCCCCTAACCCTAATAACTCGGTTTTTAGCATTTTTTTCTATATAAGTACAGATTTTCCACCTCTACAGTTTTATTATATAGATATGTAACAGAATGTTTTATTGTTTAAAGTTTTGTTCATTTTCCAATATATAATACCTATTCATGCTTTTGAATTCTTATTGCCTGCAAAAGTAGTGGACTTTGATCTTGAAATAATATATCTTCAAATTTACTGCTGTCAATAAAATCGATTTTATATACTCGTCTGAACTCTTATTTCTTTTCATTAAAGTATATTTTCCTTTTTTTTCAGGTAAGACTTTTATTGCTGGTTTTCAAGTTCGTCGTTTAAAAAAGCTGTTAGTCGATATCTGAGGAAATTAGGGCTGGTTTTTAATGCAAGGTGAGACAGTAATAAAATAAATTATACGTTTTTTAACACGAGTGGAGTTTCTGAAAAGACTGGCTTGGCATCAACTCGTAATTTCTTGAAAATACTATGTTTTAATATAAATTTTACGAAATGATCATTAGGTACCTACTTACACATTAAGTAAAAAAAAAATTGGTGTAATGGTTAATGAATTCGACCTTTTTTATGGTATGTGCCAGTTTAAACATAAATTTGTTGAAAGCGGTAAGTTGCATAACGAAAAGTAATAATAAACAGGTAAGCGCAGCGATAACGTTTAATTAGCGCATTTTGACATTGAAATGCGCGAGCGCACTGAATGACCGCGCCGGCTGCGTTTGATGATGGTTTCCATTAGGTTTCTTTTGCATTTAACTAAAATTTGCTACTACAATAAAAACCTAAAATAAAATACTCACGCCCGTTTGCACTAACCTTGTCTTAGGCTTTTCGTAGTTAAGAAAGACCTAAGCTTAAAAAAATAATTGGTTTTCACTAACAGTCTAATTGGGCTTATAAAGGTAGGCAGGAACTAAGCAGTTCAAAAAAGTCTGAAAGTTACTACGAGTAGCAAACAATTTGAAAAATTGTTTAAATTGTTTACCGCAAACGGGTGTTAGTCCAGCAACGGAATTTTGTAGACTGATTTAGTAGTACTGTAGAAATCTTACTACATGGCATAAACTCAGTTTTTAATCTGACTCGAGTCAGTCATTTTTGCAGTACGTCGGGACATTTTATTTCTGTGTGTATTCAAAATATTACTATTGTGGTTTTACGGTTACCGCCGCGTAACCGACATCGTTTGAGTGGACCGTAATGCGGACTTATGTCACCGCTTTCGTGTTGAGTACATAAGTAAATAACGGTGTTTCACGTGATCTCTTTTAGTTAACCATTTCTGTTATAGGCTGTTGTACTAGCTGTCATAGACTCATAGTGAACCTGTGCGTTTTCATACATAACCCTCCTGTATGCTGCGACGTAGTCGGGTAAAAAGAAATAACGTTTTGCTCCTCGTAAACGAGATCAAATTTTCATATATTTTGGAATTTTGGAAGACCTTAATTTAAAATGTGGTCTAATAAAAAATTCTATACAAAACGTACTACCTACAACTTTTTCATTATATTTACAACACTTCCAAATGTTATTTAAGTGTTCTACATTAAATTTCCACCAAAATCTCTAACATGTCGACAATATTTCGTAAATAAGTAAATGGGCTTCGAAATCGTTCTAAAAATGCCCGATAACAGTGACTATTACGCATTTATCATTGTGTAAAGTCGTTAGCTGATTGGCTATCGACGTCAATTAAACAGTTAAGGCGCGGTTTTTCGAAAAACGTGCGTGAAGTAGTGATTTCAAAGTCCTGTAGAAGTTTGAAATATCGTTTAAAAACTTCAAAAAAAAATCATATTATAGTTCGAACCTCTGTCTAGATCTTCCATGTATGTGATACACGATTACATATACTTTGCTCGATAGAAATGCATCACGAACACAACACGTAATAAAACCTTTCAAGGTGTACCAATTTAATAATTACGATCTTTTGTTACCCAAAAATATATAATAATATTCCTCTTTAAATTTCCTAGATTGTCCACGCACTAAGGTTTTGATAAACATCCCCCTTTTTTTTAAATCAATTAAAAACCGATGAAAACTGTGTTTCACCGCGCTGGATTGCTCGTTCCGCGCCGCCCGCTACCCCGCCAGTCGCAATCTGGCGCTTGCCAACGTCGGACCTGTGACAATTTTTCCCGCTCACGTCTTGTATTGAACAGATCGACAGTAGAAAAAAGTGGTGAACAAAAATTAATTATTTAATAGTATCGGAGCTAACAACAACGGTCAGAAATGGGAAACAAAAATAAAACCTATAACAAGTTATCTCGTAGGAAAAGAAAGAGGTTGGGAAAAGAAAATAATGAAAAGTAGGTAAACCTTTTTTATCTCTTCTTTTTATTTAGTGTTAATTTTTTATCTTTATCAGTACTCCAAAGTACCCAAATATTAAAATTAGGTACTGGTTTTACACGTGATTATATATAACTTAATAATTTAATGATTGATTTAAGTCAATAATTTAAATTCATTTTTTTATTCTGGTCTATTAAAATGAACGACACAGATTAAAAATTTTATTTTTATTTTAGAATATTTTATTTGGGAAGCTATCAGCCTAATTTACAAATTATGTATTTCAGAAATATAAACTAACCAGCTGTCCGCCCGCTGCTTCGCCCGCATTATAAACGATTTTTCAACAAACAAACACAGTCTTGCATTTATAATATTAATTATGTATGCATATATCAACCAACATACATACCTATACCATTACCTAATATTACTAGTACTATTATTTATTCTGTGCCTATACATACAACTTAACCAATAACAAGCTTCCACAAAAAATATTATACAAAAGAACACTAGATTAGTAAGATTAGTAAGAGTAATTTGACTCTGTTGATATAATACAATGTTTATAAACTTTTATCCACTACATACTGATATCGCTAGACTGTGGTCCGCCAATGTGTCCGGCGTCGCCGCCAAAACGTGGCCGAGCGTAAGTGCGCGGTAAGGTGCGGGGCGCCCCGCGGATTGCCCCGCACCTCACCCCTTCTGATCGGCCCGAGTGCCGGAAAAGATCGCCTTAAGAAAATAATGGTTAACGTTTATTTTGCTATTCTATTGACCAGAATCGTGGACTATAAAAATTAAAAGACATCACGTTTTTGGACGTTATCTGGTCGCGTTACGTCACCTTGACAGATCGGGGACGGTTTCGTTCAGAAATCAATGTTTATGTTTAATTATGAAGTAACCTGATTTATATAATAATGCCTTTTAGTCCCGTGGCTGTAACAGCGTTATTTTCTCGTAGGAAAAAAATATTTTCGATATTTAGGACATAGACTACATGTCCTTTCTCTCTCATCATTTTTATTTTTATTCTCGAATAGTTAGGTTAGTTCAAGTTCTGGATTAACATTAATTTCTGCACCAAATTGGATAATTCTTTTTTGATGTGTTGTAGCCAGGACAAGTTTTGTATGAACTTTTACTTGCGCGAAGATCTTCATTCCCACGGGAAAAATAATAGTGCGTACGATTAGTTTGTTACAAAATGAAGAATTATTTATCATTCAAACAAATTGCGTGGCATTTTGGATGTCAATGTCTTTGCTATACCTACGCTCTCTTCAGAAAAAGTTGACTTACTTAACTACAAAGTAGCGCCGCTAATTTCGAAACATTTTCGATATTTCATTAATTATATGCAATTTTAAAGCCATCAGAGCGTAATGTGCCGCCTGTACCCGTCATGTACGAATACAATTTGTCATGTACGGCGGCTGTCAACGTGACGTTTAATTTCCCGCCAACGCTGAGCGCTACCCACGCATGCGTTGTTGCTCTACTATAGTTACTTTCTATGGTGACATTGCAGGGTTCTTGCATAATGGATTTGTTCAACAGTTCATTGTTTTGAACTGTCGTGGTGGTCAATATCGTAACTTAAAAAATACGTATGTATGTATGAATGCGAAAAAACCCATAAATATCTCATGTCTATCTCGGGCAGGGCAATGGTTAGGTTAGCATGCCAAAACGACTGAATATATTGTAATGAGAATTGGGCAAATCGTCATCGTTGAAAAAGACCTAACTCTTTTTATCGTTACAAAATTACATTACATATTGACTCTATCTTAGTCACAAGTTAGGAAATGAATTGAGGATGGCGGCTCGCCCCATGATGTTTGAAATCTATGTAACCATTATATGCTAACCCAAGTCGGGTTAGTACTAACTATTATATACCTACTTCTGTGCGCGAGTATTACTTGTCACGTCTACAATACAACACGTCTGGTTTTACCTCTTGACATGTTTAGTAAGGACAGTTTCTGAACGGAAATTGTAGCCTGATTGTTTTAACTGTAAATCCCGCACGGGAAAACGGTACACGTTTTCTAATTTCATCATGTAATTCATAGTGAATTGTTTAAGTGACGTAGTAATTAAGTTTGCTTAAGAATAACTAGTAGCCTACCAGAAACCAAAATGTGAATATTTGCCAAGTTTGCCACGAGAAGGGTATCAACCTTGTTCTATACAAGTATCTTTAAACCACTGAAACACATCTCCTCTCCCACACAATATCTTTGTCGGCTTAGTTGGTAGTACATCTGCCTACGAAGCACAAAGTCGCGGGTTCGAATCCCGCCCAGGATAAACATTCGTGTGATGTTTGCCTTGTGTCTGGATGTTGTATATTTATATATTATGTATGTATATCAGCTGTCTGACACCCATAGTACAGGCTCTGCCTAGTTTGGGGTCAGATGGCCGTGTGTAAGATGTCCCACATATTTATTTATTTTTAAGTGGCTCTCAAATCACTTGTTTCATGTTTCTTGCTAAAAAAGGACGTACCTAACTCGGCAAGTTTTAACTACTTTTTCGTTTAACGTAGCAAGTTCATAAAAATCTTACGCACATAATAGTTTATTCTAATTCATGGTAAAACGTTGACACAGCTTTCCAATATGGCGTACGTATCTCTATATTACACAACCAATTTTATTACTTTAAGAAGATACATTAATGTCGGTATTTTCGTAAGTTCTAAACCTACTAACTGTCATCGGCCTTCCATATTCGGCTCAATATAAATTATTTTCCGTTGCACAAAACACTGTAGTCGTAGGCGCAGTTTATGGCCGCACCTCGAGCATTTTTTTCTGCCAATAAAGCATAGTGATTTAGTATGCATACAGCCTGGTTTTAAGTAGGTACGTACATAATGCTTTTTGTTTTATTTTACTTTTAATTAGGTCATATTTTGTTACTTTGTGTACGTAAACTTGTTATAGCTCTTCGAATTTCGTTTTTGCAAACTTTGAGGAAAAAAACAACGCAATTTATGGAATCTTGTTTTCAGTTTTAAATACGAGGTAAATAATTATAAAATACAATTCTTTAAACATGTCATATTAATCAAAATTACATAACATTTCGACAATCATACTAAATTAAGTATTTTTCTGAAAAATGTCAAATGGACGAGACAGACGTATTAAGAAATTTACCTCCCAAGCAACTTTTACTTAATTTAGCTGACCTTTTAAGTGTTTTTTTTTTCTTGAGATGCAATTAAATACATTGAAATATGAAAGAAAGTTTAAAGAACTTATTTTAAAACAGTAAAAGTGACTTAAATTTAGCAATATTTTCGATACTTTGACACTTCTTCACTTATTAATGTGAGGTTATCATAATAAAATACATACTCAATTATGTATTTTTTAAATTAATTTTTCAACAGCAAATATCAAGCATTTGTAAGATTCGTTCAAAATCCTTAAGGTGCATTAAAAACGATGATTAATTTATATATGTGAAAAGTTGACAGCGCTTTCCCAACTATACAATCGTACTCAAAAGTAGTCACTTTCTTAAATTAGCTAGTTACAAAAAAAAATAATGGCAACAAGTTGATCGAAAGTGAACGCAAGCGCACCTGTGACGCTCCGTGACCGGTCTTTTGATCTTTTTGGCCAGGTCACCGTGGCGCTACAAAATACCGTTAATTTAAACATTTTGAACTTGGAACATGCCTTACGAAACACTCTTTTCTCGTTTTACAATTTATCTACGCACGAAGTTTTAGAACTAAAAATAGGAAAAAAAAAAACAAAATATTTTGAAATTAAGCTTTTTCTGTTTAGTACAGTCAAAGAAAAATAATTTTACATTTTTACCGTTATTTTCACTTGAATTTTGGACCGCTATTGTAAACGTCATCGCTTGTCGCCATTTTGGGCATCCTCGTGACTCATCCCGTGATGACAGCACAATACGACAATGCGGAGACTGAAAAATGGCGGGAACTTACAAACGGGATTACAGCAAAAACTCGCAAATGCATCCCGTTACAGACATGATTGAGTAATAATACATGAATTATTTATATTTTATTTACGATGTGGTAATTTTCGACCTAAAATGGCTTTCCAAGTGAGCCAGTCTTAAATAATTCAAGTGGACTGGTTAACTGTTTGCTCCTTTTAAAATCGAGTAGACACGAAACAAGTTTCACTAAACATGACAGTGTAAATTTACCTGCTACATATTTTTAATTTTTACAAATTACTCGGGCTGCCAGGTTATCTGATGAATTTTGCTCGCTTGGCAATGCGACGTATAACCCAAATTCATTTATAATATGTTTTTTGTGAAAGTATTTAACACTTGACTGAATCATACTGATTATAGTAAGTACTTAGTAGCAGTTCGTTAACAGCTTATACCCTCCCAACCCGTGGTTCACCCCATTAGTCCACCCCCCCTAACCCGTGGTTCACCCCAGTACTCTACCCCCCCAACCTATGGTTCACACCATTAGTCCACCTGGGTTTACCAGGAGCATTTAATATGTCCCACCGAGGAGCTCGAGTCTACTCTGAAATCAGGGTAAATAGGTTTTAGTCGACCACGCATCGTGAGGTTACCTCAAAATCAAGAAATTTTAAATTAAAAAAATATTTATTCACAAGCGACCCGCCCCGGCTCCGCACGGGAAAATGGTTATTGTGGGTTATCCTTCAGTATATTATGCATGTATTATACATATAAACCTTCCTCTTGAATCACTCTATCTATTAAAAAAAACCGCATCAAAATCCGTTGCGAAGTTTTAAAGATTTAAGCGTACAAAGGGGGGGACATAGGGACAGAGAAAGCGACTTTATTTTATACTATGTAGTGATTATAGGCTCCTTGAGAACACTTAATGACGTCAATTCTGAAGTAAGCCTTGCTCAAACCAAGACCGGCTTTCGTCTCAAACGAATGTACAAGTCTAAGCAATGAAAAAGAGATCAAACAATCTAAAAGTGGCGATGCGATATCAGTTTGAACAGAACTGGCAGGTTAGCGCAACGCAGGTTAGAGCTGGCAGGTTAGAGCAGGTTAGCAGCACACGGGGGCTACGGCTCTGAGATGGCTTGCCTGTGTGGTGTCTCTCCCCAGACCATGGCACACCTAATGGCCTGCCCAGCGTGCCCTGCTACCTGCACGCTCGAGGATCTCTACGCTATATCTGTGGCGGAGTACTGGTCCTCGCAAATTTAACCGCTGAGTCGACTCGCAAAGAAGAAGCAGCACAGACCTGCGTTAAATTCAAATACCCTTGATTTTCAATTTATAAATGACAATTTAATTATAATGGTTTACCTACGCCCTACGCTACTAACCTACCGCGTGCCTACTGAAAAGAAAATCATTAAGTTTATATATAAGGTACTTAACTTACCTACGATTAAATTATAGATTCACTAGCTTTTCTTTACAACTTGTTTTGATTTATGTATCGTTCAGTAGTTATAGTTAAATTACCGCTAACAGTTTACGACATACTTTAAAATCTAATTTAAACTTAACTAGGTATTTCCTTAACACTTAACCTAACTAAACCGGGAACAAGAAACCAATTTTAAGTCATTTGAAATAAGTTATACAGTGGTAAGATTTAAAATTATTCAGATTTAGAAAATCATCATCATCATCTCAGCCGAAAGACGTCCACTGCTGGACAAAGGCCTCCCCCAAGGATCTCCACAATGATCGGTCCTGCGCTGCCCGCATCCAGCGGCTTCCCGCGACCCTCACCAGATCGTCGGTCCACCTCGTGGGGGGCCTGCCCACACTACGTCTTCCGGCGCGCGGTCGTCATTCAAGAACCTTTCTGCCCCAACGGCCAGAAAATCAATCAATCAAAATTTAGAAAATCATCCTACTAATATTATAAACGCGACAGTTTGTGAGTATGGATGGATGTTTGATTCTCTTTCACGCAAAAACTACTAAATGGATTTTAATGAAACTTTACAGTAATCTAGCTTATAGATCAGAATAACACATAGGCTACTTTTTACTACTACTCTCTACCGCGGGAAAATATCTCATTCCCATGGGGAAAACGGTAAACGCGGAGCCGCGGGGCGGAGCTAGTATATAATAAGAATATCATATCAATTTAGAATAATATTTTTAAATGAAACAATTTTTTTATATGAAATACTAGCGACCCGCCCCGGCTCCGCACGGGAAAATGGTTATTGTGGGTTATCCTTAAGTATATTATGCATGTATTATACATATAAACCTTTCTCTTGAATCACTCTATCTATAAAAAAAAACCGCATCAAAATCCGTTGCGTAGTTTTAAAGATTTAAGCATACATAGGGACATAGGGACAGAGAAAGCGACTTTATTTTATACTATGTAGTGATAAGATAAATAATAGAACAACAAGTTTGTGTTATCTGATGTAAAATTTAATTAGTATTTAAATAAGTAAATTGATAAACAGTTAAGTTTTTTTAAGTAGGTCATCACTAGGACATCACTAATGGAATAAAAGCGAAAGAAATAAATAGTTGTAAGTGAATTTGGAGAGAAATAAACTGTATTCTGTAGCGGTAGAGGTGAATTTCGTAGTGCGAATGTCCAACCGCATATGCTGGCTTCTGTACTTTAGACAAGAAATGGTTTCCTCAAAGTTTGCATTTTTTTTTGTGAACGCTATTTCCGTTAACATAGATCTGTCTAACGCCGCCCGCCCGTCCATTCCACAGACTTTTTCCCGCTTCGACCTATTTATGGCGCGGTTTATACTGAAGTGGCGTGGCGCGAACGTATGGCGGAAGCGTGTAGTAAAGGAAACACAATATAAACCTAAATAGTACGTTCAGTAGAGTCGTATTTGTCGTAACGAGAATTGCGCCCGCGCCCAAGTGGTGTTCGTCGCATGGTAGCGCGCCACTTTGGTATAAACCACAGTTAAAGCAGGCTTTTCTATTCTTTATCTAACTAACATCTTGTAAAGAAGCTTCACCTATAGATGAAGGATAAAAAAATCTACCTTTAATGGTTTTACAGTTGAGATTTTCTTGTTGCAAACATTATCTACTTATTTTTTTACTATTGAAATAATTTTTCTTTTCGGAATTTCTGCCAATGTTCATCTAAGTTATCAACCAATATAAGCTAGCTAATTGCTTAGATAGAATACAATGGTGTCGATTCGATGTTGGCCAATGCACTAATCTTAACTAAAATTTAACTAAAATTTAGTTAAGATGTGTCAGATGACATATTTCGCTATTCGGAACGCACGACTTAACTTAATTTTGTATGGAATCTGACAGGACTAAAAATAAGTTGAACTAACGCCATTTAGCTATTCGGGAACGACCATTCATCTGTCATTTTTAGTTCGTTATCTGTCATTTTTAGGTGTTTTGAACTTAAAATGGTCTTAATTTAGTTCAGTTTTTTTAGGTGTAGACTTATTATATTTTGTAAGTTTTGAGGTTAACAAACTAGGAAATCGGGTAAAAATTAAATAGTGATGAGTTTCTTCAACCAATCTACTTTCGTTAATCCTGGAAATTTACTGAATCACTCATCCTCAGTCAGGTCAGCAGGGTCGGTCGAGTCTTTCAGCTATAAACTCCATCAATCGTACAAGCAAGAGCATGCTAAGTAGATTACTTTGGATTTTGCACCTTTCTAATGTCCATCGAATAAGGAACAGAATCGCAATCGCGTTGGCCCAGCTTAACCTTCACAGAAGCCAGCACATGCAGTTGGACACTTGCAGAAGCCAGCACATGCGGTTGGACACTTGCACTACGAAATTAATTCACCCCTACCGCTACGGAATACAGGCGCTCTCAAGGTTATAATGTCCAGCCGCATGTGCTGCTTACTGTACAACAAATCGACCATAAGTTCTCTTTTGCAATTTCGTTTTTGTTTTACGCAGAATAAATATAAATTTCTAATTTCCGAAACTAAAACGGAACGTAACACATACTAAGTTGCGTTTCGTTGAGCGTGCGTTCGATTCACGAACGTTCACTTTATTGCGGATTAAGGTTGCATGACTTTATACCTTTGCCTTTCTGTTGAAAAAAAAAAAAGCAGGAGCGTGCACAGAGCGAGATAATGTGTATCCGAACGTTAATCGTGTCAAGATTTGTTAAGTCCTGTCAAAAATGAACTAAAATTAGTTAAGATAAGGCGGGTGCAATACCGAATTAGCCCCAATATAAATGTACTTTATTGCACACAAAAAGTAGGTACAATAAATGTCAATATTTGTAGCAACACACACAAGTGTACGAAAGGTGGCCTTATTGCTAAGGTAGCAGTTTCTACCAGGCAACTTTTTGCCTCTGGCTAAGTGACTATAAATCCCCAGTTGACGATAGTTTCTTTTTGAAAGACTAATAATATGTCTCAGATGCTAAATTTCCAAAAAAAAGGCCAAACAGGAGTATCCCGCCCGCCCTGCGTCTGCGCCTGCGCTGCACCTGCGCGCGCATCTTATAATTAGACGTCACGTCGCGCGGTCGTCGACCCCGGCGACCCGCTTTCCGAAATAAATCGCGAGCACGTGCCAGAGCGACAAGCGCACGCGCAAGATGCGAGGTGCGCTTTGGCGGTGTTTATGTAACGGACGTGCATGGAAATTTGGGGGTACCCGGAATGACCTGTAAGCCTAACATGAAGCTCTGTGACACGCGAACATCTTATATTTACCCGTCAAAATGCTGCGAGGAACCCGTCTTAGTGAAATATTCTCCAATAGGATAAGACAAGACTATGTCTATCACGCCAAAATCCCTAGCCTCCCTGAAATGTGTAAAGCTAGTTTCGTTATAATTGTCAGCTGTTGTCAGCTCATTGAAATCCACCAACATCTTTCCTAAAGTATTATTATCTAAATCAGAAAAAAAAGTTTTATTATAAAATTGTCACATATCTGGACTGTCACTGTTTGGCAGTAACTTTATATAGCCAGTAGCCAATATGGCTTTGAAAGCTTGCCAAACCCTACAAGGACTTGGCAACACCGCCAATTAAATAACGGTTAACGTTTCATCTTTATATAGATTTATTGTATTGTTACAAAGAGTTTTGAACACAACTTTTTGTTTCCGTCAGTTTCGACCGATAAAAAGTCACCAATACAAAGCTGCATGACATTTGGAGCAATCGCAACCCCGAGACAACCTCCCTCCCCCCACTCAGCTGATTCCTTATTTTTTAAATTATTATTATTTATTTATTCATTGAAAAAACATGCATGTTACGGAGAAAAATTACAGGTGGTAGATATACATACATAGCTTAAAACAAACATGTTTATGAGGACTAAACTTACTCTAAACATGGTCACCACTCTAGGCAAGCCTGTATCGTGGTTACCAAAATATTATTTGAAATTAAAGGCCCTGTATAGCCTCAGTCACCACATAACAAAAACAAGAGAGCAATATTTATACTTATACTTAATTTATGGAAAGTATAAAAGATTCTACATAAAACATGAATTAGATAAACGATACTATCTGTATTCGCAGCGCAGTTCCTCACAATACTTAGAGGATGGTGGCGATAAATTCTAACCAACTCACTTTAACCACCTTTAACTGTGTTTTAGATGAATCAATGGTTCTGATTCGGGCAGTCACCCATTACTAGCTTTCCGTTTACAGCTCCGCCCGCGTTAACAAATTTTCCCGTAGGAAGGAGCTATTTTCCCGCGATACAAGGTAACTTATGTCCTTTTCGAAGGTCTATTCTCGGTTCAGTGGTTTTGGCGTGACAGATTAACAAACAAACAGACAAAGTTACTTCGCAATTTTTATAATAAACCCTTTCTATGGTTTGTAGCTCAAAAGTCCACCTAGGAGAACTGACGACATTTTGAATGATGATAAAAATGACATTAATTCGGCAATTGAATACATTTAGATTAGACTGATGTCATTGAATTTAACATCACTTAAAATTATCTAAATAAATAAGTAAGCGTTGTAGCGAATTCAAATTTGATACTAAAATTTTAAACGCAAGAATTACGATAAATTAATAAAGAGAAGGAAACATTTTCTTATATTATTAAATTGATTTAGTTTGCGTGTTCTTGAATCAGCGCCAGGATCGTAAAAACAATGGACTTATAATTTTATAGCGACGCTGCAGACACTCCAGCGAACCATAAACTGATAGAATTTGACTTTGTGATCTGCGAACTGTTGGAAGACATTATTGGAATTGCCTGGAATCTCGTATACTCGTCTCGTGGTGTATTTATGTCTCAAAGACAATTTTACTGCTTTCCTATTTACATACTTATGTGGTGTAGAAACCTTTGACCACCAGTGGATTCGATTTGAAGCTGCTCTGTAAAATTCATACATCTATTTTTAAAGACGCGCTTTTTTCAGTAAAGGATTTTTCAATAAAGGAGTAATATTTTGTGTATTTAAGTATATATTGAAAAAACAAAAACAAATAAAATATAAAAAATATGCTAGGCTTTATTTAGCATTTCTTTCTCACACCAGCAAACACTTAAAACCAAAAGTACAAGTAAAAGAGCCGCTTGTTTGAATAACAGTGAAAGTAAGAGATGAAGATAGGGGGTTTGCGCGGAGAGCTGCGCCGGCGCCGATGCCTGAGGGCAGCAAACATTGCCACTTCACTCCCAGCTCCGCTGAAGTACTTGGAATTGAACAGCACTGCTAATTTAGTTTCTTGAAATTGATTTAAAGTGATCTTTTTGTAGTTAAGACACTCTTCGATAGGAACTATGCAAAGTGTTAGCATAGAATATAATAATAATAATAGTTCTGTGATAGTAAAATAATGCAAGACCTCTCAGGTAACATAGCAGCCCATACTCATTCATCTTTGGTGGATGTTTTCCGAAATCGCAGAAAAAAACTTCTCAGATTTATGAAAGTATTTTTTTTCCTAAGAACTTCCTGAACAAAAGTTTATCAGTTTTAGGTTAGGCTTACCACTTGTGAGGTTTTGCTATATTTAACCTAACACTTTATGTTTGTGAACATTTGAAATATTTGGTTACTCGAGGATTCCATCATCCGAAAAATATCAATTTGTACGGAATCCAGCAAGAACTTCCACAGACAAATAATATTGTGTGAACCAAGTACGTTGTACAAAGTCGACTAAAACGAACAAGAAACCAGACAGTCTGGCAACTCGCAGTCTGCTATCGATTTTGTCTTACACTTGCAAGTACTTGCATCCAGACGTTCCTATAGATAGAATGAATGCGTCTTCGCCATTTACATTGATACTTACATTTGAATCGAATGATATTCCCGTTTCGAACTTTTACAAATATACAGTAAACAATAAATACATACAGTCACGCCTCTCTCTTTCCCGGAGGGGTAGGCAGAGACCATTTCCTTCCACTAGATCGTCGGTTTAGAATACTGAACTGATCTTTTGACGTCCCCGATTTGATCCTGGAACGTTCGTCTTAGTAAAAATATTCTTTATTGACACCTGTAATATAATAGGACAGTAAAACTTTATACTTTTTAAAACTTTCACGGTTGTTTTCATAACTATTAAGATTTAAAGAAAAGTCGTCCCGTGATCATGATTTATGCAACTGCATCGAAATATCGGACAATCACACAAAATAAATACCACGGTAAATATCCCGTTTTAAATCTTAGCAGTAAAACTTTGCTTTAGATCATATTTGAGAAACAATGAAACAAACCAAACACATAAATGATAACAACTAATCAAACTAAATGACACGAAAATAGTTACTTAAGAAATGTAAAACGTACCTTGTAAACTCGACCGCCAGCAGCGTCAAAGGCGAATAGTCAAATATAATTATGCTTTATTTTGTTACACAGTAAAATATTAAGATGAAGCCAGATTTGGTGTGGAAATTAAAAATACTAGCGATTTTTACTTATATGGTGAAAACATAAAGAAAACACTTCAGAAATAAATAACAAAATACCTGCACTAGCACTGCGGTACGGTAATCGGAATAGCTCATATTCCATAAAGTTTTTACAACTGTTCCGGGTGCTATGCGCGCGCGCATGCGGTTACTTCGCGGAATGACCGGCCGCGCCGACCATAAGCCACTGGGTAACCGTTAACTTTGGTTACTGCCTACAAGTTTGTACTAGATTTTTATTTTAAACCCTGGCAAAACCTAAACGTATGTTTGGCCAAAAATATATTATTTAGATAACTTTTCTTCAAGTAGGTTAACCTCGAAACTCACATAATATCCAATGTGAAAAAATAATCTGTGTATAGTTCTAATTATTTCGTTCTTCAAATCAAACTAGAGTTTTCTGCGGCTAAGAGAAATCTACGAAAGAAAAAGTGCGTAATCAATTATTCTTCCCAATTTCATCTAGATTCGAGCAGTTGTTTTACCTGAAAGCAAAATAAACAAACTGATGTATTCGCGTATTATAATACCTACTTATTTGAAATTAGGTCTATAGAAATAGACAGTGGCTATTGTTTGACGCTTTTTGTTTTTACCAACTTATAAATTTATCTATCCACGTAAACGGTGTTTACCACAAACTAAATAAAGCTCAAATGAATCCGTATATTTAAAATGCTATCCTCTATGAAATTCTAAAACCTGTTATTTCCTTGTCCTTGATTGTCTCTACATTTCACAGATAATCAAGATTCCTGGCTTCCAATGGCAATTGTCCCTGGTTTAAACAACAATTAGCTCACAACGACGCCAAAATCAGTGCTTCTCAAATTTGTTGGTTCTTGTTTACAAATCCTCCTTGGGGGATCCTTGAGGGAGGCCTTTGTCCAGCAGTGGACGTCTTTCGGCTGAGATAATAATGATGATGATGATGTTTAGAAATATAGCGATAAGGATCTCCGGAGGAGAAAGAACTGCGTTTGCTATACAAAAGACTGTCAAAAATTACGTATGGTAGCTACTTTTCCGGCCACGTTCATTTATATCCTTGTCAGTCTGTACTGTATATCTATTGCTACCACAGTTGATAACAGTCTGCTCCAGGACTGAGCCCTGCTAGGTCGGAAGGTGTTGCCATAATGCCCACGAGCTAAAGCTGGGGGTTTGGACACCCCACTTCTTGAGGTCTTTGGGGAAACAGATGCGTTTTGGCCCAACCCCTGCCTGCATAATGGCCCTTTGATTGACTCGTATGGACAGACAGAGATAGATTGGTCTAATTCCAAACCAGATCATCTCTTCTTCAGAAGTGCCGGATATGAGACATCTTAATGGAAAGAATAAAGATTGAGTAGCAACATTATTGAACTCATCTTATCTCGCATCTGTGTAACTTCCACGAAGTTTGCGTTCAGCTTAGACCTGTGTATAAACGAGTCAGGCCCTTTACCTTTGGGAACCACTAGCACAGAACATTACCAGTAACTGACCGTAATTGGAAATCCTATTGTTTCCCTGTAACGGTTAGGAAGAATTAACAGTTGGTGACATTCTTTTATGTCTTGCAGAGCAAGGGCTAGAACAATTAACGGTACAGAAACTCACACTTGGAACTTAGCGAATTAAATATAGCAAAGGCATTGATATATGATCGAAGAGCAAAGGTCATAAAGGTGCAAGAAAATTGATTACACGATTGGCTCTATAGTTTAGTTTTTCTACTTTGACTGGTTGCCTTCGTCTAATTGTATATTTCGTTTGCACTCTTTGTTATATTAATAAAATTGCATAAAATAATAATTTATAATTATGTAAAATATTTTGAAAAAATACCACGCCTGTGGAATTTCTTCCGGCGAGTTCTTCTCCACAGAAGACAGCCAAATTTCTGAACTCGCATAAAATAATATGTAACTGACTTAAGTGATGTAAGTATCCTAAAGTTAAAAAATAACACTTTGAAAACACCGTGACATTTTATAAAGCATAATGTCATCAAGCACTATTAATCAAAAATTCAACAAATAAATTAAGAATAAGGGCGATTACGCACCACGTCCGGTTCCGTTCCGAATCCGAGAACGTCCATACAAACTATTTCGGATGGTAAATAATTTGTATGGACTTTCTCGGAATCGGACGGTAATGCGTTATCGCTCTAACTCAATAAAATACATCTGAAACTGTATAATCTCTGGCATCATCATCTATCATCCTGAAATGTGTAGTTAATAAGTATGTTAAAAACTTTGATTTTACAAACCCATCTTTTGACCTCAGAGCATTATGAGACCAAATTAAGTTTGGCATTGGTATATTTACCATCAATTTGGCGGTCTTGGGTATCTATTGCTCTTCCCTCTCCACCCAAATCATAACCATAATCATCAATTTGGCGTTCTTCTCCAATCAATCCAGACGCAAATCAGATTGTATGGATAGTTACATACACCATGGAGAGCCAACGTGTCATTACCAACAGCTATACCACCACGGTCCACTAAACCTTGAACACTAACCATTGATGAACTGGTTTAATAACGTGGCAAAATACAAGCAAAGACTAGCGGTTGATTCGCGTGGGTTCTTGTTGACCAATTGTTCGGCTCTATTTGGTGTAAAACGGCCCGTTCGTTTCGGTGTGTGCGCAGGATTTCTCATGTGTTGAGCGGATAATTCCACATAAATTGAATATATATTAATTTCATGGTATGTATATGCTTGCTTGCTTATCGTGCGGGTTCTGAAATTAACCTCACATACAAAACAGGTAGGTACACTAATAAACTATAGAACTCCCTAATATAATGAAAGAGGGAATTCTCTGTATATATTTTATATTTTTCTTCCAAGTAATATTGATCTCTTCAAGACCATCTCAATAATAATAATGATATTCTTTTTTTTTTAACATGCGAGACAATTCTCAAATCAAAATAATATCATTCTTCTAGAATAGCGACATAAGCGCCAGTTACATTCGAAAGGAGTCCGCAAAAGCATTAATGCGAACATGTTTGAGAGATGGCCGTAGCCCGTGCTACGAGCCGGACGCCATTTTCATGCTTCAAAAAGCAAATGTAAAATATTTCGTATAACTAATATAATAAACGTGTGATTGATTTCCCTATAACTGTATTTCATTTAGCTAGGGATCAGCCTCCACCCTTAGGGCGCGACTTGGTGGAGGCTAGTGTTCGATTTAGTGCCTCTCGCACAGAAAAAAGAAGAGTCGAAGCGAGAAGAAAGAAGCGGCAGAGCTGCTTATTATCTGATGCCCCCACCACTACCACGATGATGATGAAGAAGAAAAATGAAGATGAAGGCTTCCAGGATGGCAGCCAAAACATGATGACATGTCCCGCACGACGTGGATGTTGATTTTGCAGCGTTGCTGACGAATGAGGATATTTGTGTTCTCCAAAGGATGTGTCCTAAAGATAAGTGCTAATTTTATTAATAAAGTGTTCTCGACGAAGTGTCCTGGATGAAGTTAGCGAGCTTCGTGTGATTTGCTACGAAAGGCAAATGTGTCGTGTCGATGTTTTTCCCGATGCGATATTTGAAGATGCGATATTTGAAGAGTGCGAAGTAGAGTGACGACTGAAGAGTCGCCGTTTTTACCTACCTAGCTTGTAGAGTTAGTGTAGACAATGTATTATGTGTATATAATTTAGCTAATTTTCCCTTATTTTTAATTTAATTTCTTATTATTTTCGTAATTTGATGTAGTCATGGTGATAAGTCCGTTGTTTGGCAAATAATGTCTTTTTGTTTGTGTCATGTCATGAACAAAATGACTCATGACAGTTTTGACGCAATTCCGTCAAAGAAATTGTAAATATCTGAAAATTTAATTTTTGAAATAATTTCATAATATTATCGATAGAAAATAACTAAAATGTAGTAAATATAGGTTAGTTTCTAATATTTCTTATTGTCTTGTAGGATTGGTTAGGATGTATGAGTGTTTTCCTGTATTAATTCTTTAAAATGTTTCAGAAAAACGATTACCTAAATGATGACTATTGATGACTATGATGATCATTTCTGATGTGATGACCCTTCGAGAAAGCTGGACGACTTAAATCTAGATGACCACACACACGGTATGAAGAAAGAAAAACGTGCGCGTTTAGCTAGAATTTGGGTAGTTTTTTTTGGGGTTAATTGGGTTGATGCTTAGTTAGGTGTGTTCCGTGACGGAATATTTACTGTCACTCCACATCAAGCACATAGTGCTGTGGAGGAACTTTGGTTGGGTTCATGACTTTGAGTACTCTCGTTACCGGTACCGCAGCTAGGTGAATTCCCACTAATCTTTTCAGAGGATAGGTTGGAGCTGAAGAAAGAAAATAGCTCCCATTCCCATGTCTTGCCCAAAGCTAGGTTTTGTTATTGGTGATAGCCGTGCGCGTTTACTATAAATTCATTTTATTATTTTCTGGTAATTTTGTAGTTCATTGGTCGTCCAACTTTTTCAAATTTATTTCTTTAACCTTTCTTAATTGATTATTTGGTGACTATTGAATTATTAATAACTAGTTAATATTATTTTATTCATAGTATCCGACACAGATAGGTTTAGTAAACTTTTTCGAAATTTTATTGAATGTCTATTTGGATTAACTGTAGACAGACATGCTTAGCTGTGTTGATTCTTTTTTGATGGTTTTTGATCAACTTGGTTGGATAACAATAAAACACCAACTAGCTGGTAGCAGCAGTCAGTTTTTGACATGTCTGTGACTTTGTGATGTTTTGTCCATCCTTAGGCAGGTAGCTTAGCTTAGGACGGACATTTGTAACGAAATATCGTAAAAAAATATATTTTTACAATGGTATTGCGAATATATATTTTTTTTAGCTGTACCGGGCGGGATGTGGTGTGCATGTGTCCTTCATGCACTTGCAAGAGGTTCCGGTGAACAACTGGTTTGTTCCACCAACTAATAAACTATAGAACTCCCTAATATAATGAAAGAGGGAATTCTCTGTATATATTTTATATTTTTCTTCCAAGTAATATTGATCTCTTCAAGACCATCTCAATAATAATAATGATATTCTTTTTTTTTTAACATGCGAGACAATTCTCAAATCAAAATAATATCATTCTTCTAGAATAGCGACATAAGCGCCAGTTACATTCGAAAGGAGTCCGCAAAAGCATTAATGCGAACTCCACAGTAGGTACCTATGTGAAGTTAACTTCGCTAAACTTAAGCGGCAATGGGCTGGGCACATTGCGCATAGAACCGACGGCCGTTGGGGCTTAAAAAGGTTCTTGAATAACGGCTACGCGCCGGAAGACGTAGTTGGAACGAGACAAGGTGGAACGACGATCTGGTGAGGGTCGCGGGATGCCGCTGGATGTGGGCAGCGCAGGACCGATCATTGTGGAGATCCTTGGGGGACCACCAGTAGACGTCTTTCGGGTGAGATGATGACAAAACAGGTGTTGGACGACAGGTGATTTAGACTTGAACAGTGTCCGAACCAAACTGGGGAAAGTCACAAAGTTATATATTTTGTTCGACAAGTGTTTCGCCCACCGACCAGCATTAGACTTCGAACCCGTAACGTCCTCCGGAACATGAGGCGAGCTAATTAGAGTATCCTCTATTAGAGGACCTCTAAGTTTACTAAGTTTTAAGAGATTTGCTCGTAAAGAGGTCTCAAATTGAAGGGTTGCATATCTGCTGTTATTTGCGGATATAACACAAGGACTGGCAAAAAAAAATTGTAATTACAATTTGAGAGCTGTTGGACCATGCTGCGGAAGCTCGTCGGTAAAGAACAAATGTACCTACATAAAACCTTTCACGTGTGTGTGTTTACCAGCTCATATTACATGTCCCTACGTATTAAAATATAATTTCTATCTATAAAACAATCTCAGCTGTGTGTAGTACTGATGTCATATCTAAAAACAGAAGACAGCCAAATTGTGAACCCGCCTCGACGTCAAAAAATGATTTGTGAAATCTTACTTTGAATAAACACTATTTGACTTTGACTTTGACTTTGACTTTAAATAGGGCGTTTACACCACACCGGCGCGTACGCACCTACGCTATATAAGCTTCGGAGCGCGCGCGCCGTTAGTTGCGCGACCTTCTATTAATTACCGTTCCCTGGTCGGAATCTCTTCCTAGCCCTTACCGGGACTACCTGCCTGGTGACATTGCTTCTGGCCTGTCTTGCAGCGTGAAGTTAATTATGGGGTGAGCAGCGGTACCAGTGCCCTAATAAAGAAAGCTCTGGACAGCGTGGGTAAAGGGTGTTGTGTTTACACTTTGATTATTTTAGCTGACCAATAATTTGTTGGTTGTTCTGCGGTAGTAAATAATTAAATATGTGGGACATCTCACACACGGCCATCTGACCCCAAACTAGGCAGAGCCTGTATATGGGTGTCAGATAGCTGATATATACAAAATCCAGACACAAGGCAAACACAAGTGCTCATCACACGAATGTATGAAAAGAAAGAAAAAAGCTTGTTTGGACTAATATGTTGCTGCCAGTAGCTTTTCTACATCATCACACGCTTCCAATTCTATGTAAAAAGTGAAACCGGAAGTGTTGTCAGTAATTAGGTTACTGTGATAATATCGATGACATTTTAGAAAGTTTTCCGCCATTTAAAACTAAAACAAACAAAGAGTTTCCGTAGTCCAACAATCCAGGTTAATATAACGCGAACAAACAACACGATAACAAACAAACAAAACGCATAAATGCGTTCTAAAGAATTGTCGTTTTCTAAAACCTATGACTCGGTGCTTTCGTCCAAATATTTCGTTCTTATCTCCCGGCTTTTGTTAAATAAATATTGCAATTAGAAAGACATTTTATCGATATTTCGTATCGGGGTTAGAGATGGGTAAGTTGATATCGATAGATGGGATAGGTGTCCACGACCGTTAACTTGTTAATTAGCGATGCTATTACTTATAACGATTGTCGATAAAGATTTTATTGCTAGGGTTGTAATTTTGCGGTAAATTGGATTCCTGAAGGCTTAGGATTGAATTTTCGAATAGTGAGGTTTAAAATGGCGTGAGAGGTAATTTCAGCCAAGACGTGACTAACGGACGTGACATTTATTTAGTAGTTCCAATAAACATTAAAGCTACATAAAAGTACTCTTCAGTACCTTACAGTACAGTTAGCTAAGCTAAGCAAATTTTCAAACAAATTGAATTGGTGTCAGTTCTTTGCCAGTTATCTCACTCTAGATCTAAAATTCCTTAATTAGAAATCAGGCAGATTAAGGATTGCAGTTGATATTGGTTGATCAACAAAATGCTACTGTTCATTGTTATTAGTTTGTATTCTGTTAAAATGTCCATACCGAATAATAAAATTACTTTCATAGCTTGGCTTACACTTGACATACTCGTATAACCATTCGCTAAGTTCATCCATACTATACCCAACAGGTCCTATCGATAATTACGAATGGGTGGCGCGAAGTAAATCAATTCCCATCGTGATAGCGACCGGTTGCTATCGCGACTTGTCATCCGGGTTCCGTAGGTGCCGACACTTAGTAGCGAGTGTAGCGACTGCCGGCTGTGTTTACGGAATCCAAGAGATTATCTCCTATTGATAGTCATGTTAGATTAGTGGCGGATGATCGTGAAGGCAGTTTGTAGATATTTCAAGTTACCTAACAAGTTATGAAGATTTTAACTTGTTAAGTACTTTCTGGGTAGTTTATCGATATATGTGACAGTTACCAGCACTATAATCAAACAACATATTCTTCAATAGTTATTAATCAATCCAAATCTCCAAAAAAATATTTAGAATAGAATAGAATATACTTTATTGCACTCCAGTAATAAATTAAAAAAAATACAGTTACAACAACATACGTGTACAAATAGGCAGCCTTATTGCTAAAGTAACAATTTCTACCAGGCAACCCATTTATTTACTTTTCAACAATAATTGGTTAGTTTTTATCTCTGTTTATCTACGTTATCTATCTAGAAGGACAAGGCAAGTGATATTTTGTTGGGATGTGATTGATGGCAATCACAAAAACCATGGGGTTTTGCGCAATAGATCACCATGCCGCGATTCGAACGATTGACAGATGGCTCCAAGGTTGACAGTGCGCACTTTGGTTCGCATGGGAAGATTGGAAAACTTAAAGGAGATAAAACGAGTCTATTAAATTGGTACTAGATTGCGCCATAAGTTATTAAACAGACTCTATAGTATTTTTTGCTTTTCAGTCTTCTTGGTGGTTATTTTTTTTGTTAAAAAGGCTTTATTAAACACATATACTTACAACTAGTTATTTTTCTTTTGTTATTTTTTGAGAAATAGAGTCTTAATAACATTGAGTCCAGTGTTTGCAATGGATGAAAAAGGCCTTTATTGAGGAGGGAAAAAGCCTCATAAAAGATAGATTATCTTCGTGTAAGTATAAACAAATGATGTGTGATTTTTGCCTTTTTAACCCCCGACGAAAAAGAGGGGTGTTATAAGTTTGACGTGTCTGTCTGTCTGTCTGTGGCATCGTAGCTTCTAAACGGATGCTCCGATTTTGATCTAGTTTTTTTTGTTTGCAAGGTGTCACAATCGAGAGTGTTCTTAGCTATGATCCCAAAAAATATCTTCAGCCATTTGAAAATTATCAGCTCTTTTCTAGTTGTTGATAGGATCAAGTAACGGTTTTGTGTCGGGGGTTATTAATTTTATTAATTTAGTGTTATTAAATAATACGCTATGGGCTATCGTGTCATGGAAGAACGCATCATAATTATTCCGTTTGGCAAAGAAATACCAATCCAAGATAACAGTACAATTCTTATCCCTGTTTCATCAAAGGAGACTGTGACAAATTCGTAACGGATATCTCGCTACCTTAAAAGGTGACATTTTGTAAAACAGACACAATTTAAAATTTCACAGTACCGACGATTAGTCACCTTCCAAATAGGACGGCCGTGGCCCCGATACCGAGTAATTACTCGACAAAAAGGGAGACAATACCTCACTGGTGACCCTACATGGTGGATAATAACCATATCGCTTGGTGTGGACAGGGCTATTCATGTTACATTGATATTTCCTTGTTTTGACGTTGTTTAGAAGTACATATAAGCTTTGCTTCTCCAGCATAACCTATAATATAATATATTATGTGGGGACACCTCAGACACCCAAACTAGGCAGAGTCTATACTATGGGTGTCAGACAGCTGATATCCTCGTAAGGCCCAAGCGTCCTATTTTTAGAAAAAAATACTTGGCTGCTCCGGCCCAAGATGTTTATCTAAAAGAAAAAATTGCGGCCCAGCGTTCTAAAATTATGACATAATATTGTAACCCATTTCACACTTCAAATAGTCCCGCCAACTCCAATTCACCTATAAAAAATTGCAAACCATTGAACGTATCCGAACTTCTCATTGGCAGTTTTGACAGATAGAACAAATAAACTGGCTTTTTTCACGTGTCAACTGTGTGGAACGGGGTCCTAGCTAAAAGTAGGTCATTAAATCCTTGTTTATCCGCGCAATCATTGCATTACGAATGATGCATTTTACTGTAAAGGGTTATTGAAATGCTATATTTTGCCAGTACGCGCAAATTTTTTCGTAAACTATTTTTAGTCAAATACTACACGAAGCAGAAAACTTTCGTCCCAAAATAAGGTCGTTGGGTTCTCATCATCATCAAAAGCTCATAAATTTCCCCACCGAGGGGCTCGAGTCTACCCTCAAATCAGGGTGTATAGGCCTAAGATGGCCACGCTGGCCCAGTGCGGGTTGGTCCACTTCACACACAACAGTTGAATTACTTCGCAGGTGTGTGCAGGTTTCCTCAAGATGTTTTCCTCCACCGTAAGAGCGTCGAATAAACATACATATGAATTCGAAAATCGAAAACACATTGGTACGTGCCGACTGCCGAGGTACAAACCCGCGAACTTTCGAATGGAAGCCAACGGCCCTACCCACTTGGCCACCGACGCTCTCGTTATTATTGCTACTAATATTTGCAAGCAAATGGCTTTGTTTCCTGATATTGAAAAATATTAGTTAGTTACAGTTGATTTTTTAATGCCTAAACATTAAGTAAATAATGTAAATAAAAACAAGTTTAAACAAAGTTATAGGTATTTATAACATATGTATTTAGTAATTTTTTATTTTACTATGTCCCGGAGTGCTAAAAAAAGTACATACGATTTCGACGTCTTTTTCATGTGGAATAGTCAGCTTTAGGCACTAAACATAGCTCATAAAAGAATGATATCAATAGCAATACATTTAAAGACTCTTTTCGCAAATCAAAGTTCTGGGCCGGAAGCACTTGAACCTATTATTAGTACATTGGGTCGTCACCTAAACTGACCTAAAATTAGGTTGGGCCTTACGAGGATATACGTATGTATATATAAATATACAACATCCAGACACAAAGCAAACACAAGTGTTCACACACGAATGTTTGCCCTGGGCGGTATTCGAACCCGCGACCCTGTGCTTTGTAGGCAGACATACTACCAACTAGGCTACGAGGCCTTTCCTTGTCTAAGGTTGCTCGTAACGTTCGTTTTAAATTTCCAAATATTATTTTAAGCTCTTCTTGCTATTTTATTTTACTTTATTGTAAGCAGAGAACAGTAAGCAGAGTTGCAGAGCTTTTGTCGGAATATTTGCCTTTGGCGCACCCTGTTTGTGTAAACTCTCGAGTGTGTTTGCGCCCGCGCCGCGGTGGTACAATATACAGGCTGTGCAAAAACAGATGAGTGCATTTATTTACTTTTATGTTCTTTCATGTGTGTTAAAGAAAAATATCGAGGTTCACAAGAAATATCAGTGTTAATTATGCCAGAGCGTAAAACTTTTCAACAAAAAAGAGATGTCAATGTTATTGGACAAATGAACTATTTTTAGTTGTATGTTAATAATATGATGTTTTGTAAGGCGACATTATCACTTAGGCTACATAATATATCTGAGTCTTCTTTCTTATTGTAACTTATTGCTTTAATTAAATATTTATCTAACTAAATGTTTCTTTGCTAAATCCGCTTCAATTTCATCACTTGCATTAACACATCACGTGCTCGCACGCAGTCTATACCGCGAATCAACGCGCGCGCATCCCTATTTGTTTAGACTCGTATTGAGTTTTGTATTTAGAATGTTCAGTTTTGTATTTAGAATCATTTGTTTGTCTGTATTGTTCGAAGGGAGTTTACGCAGCTATTCTTACTGCACACTTGTATTGAGCGGTAAGTCAATATTTTCAGCATGTTCCTTAGAAATGTCATAATGCAAAAGTAAAAACAAACTTGGAAGTTCCACAGAAGGAACAATCGTTGTGAAGAATACATGTAAATTTAAAAAATGCTTTTGTAAGTTCGGCCAAGTGCACCGCGATTCTCTTCCTTATTTAACGGAAATAACAGCAGCGCAAAATCTTAACCGATCTGATGATGATGATGATAAGTACATAAACGAATAGAGTAGGTAGGTATAAGTGATACCATCCTTATCAAAATTATTATAGTCTACATGATATTGAAAATACAAAGTTTTGTCGTGTGCAAGTTTTTAAACAGTGCATTTACATACAATGTTGCATGCAGTGCAATTTTATTTGCAATGCTCTCGAGAGTATTATGATAACATTGATGACATGCCAAATGGGAAACTGGTGGGTAAACAACCAGATCTCTTAGTGGACTCGTGCACAAAAATATAATTTTAACGATATTTGATAAAGAAAGGAACGCTGCATAAAAAGGACGAAACTGAAGTATGCAATGAAATTCCGGGCCGCAAAAAAGTGTACACTATGTTGTAAACTTAATGTATGTACATAACATACTATCTATTTTCTAATGGTTCATTTTCTAAGACTCGTGTGAGTTTGAATGCGGAAAATCGTATAAACTTGTGACTTTATTATAACTTATGACTCGGCACTTAGATTGTATTTTCGTAAAAATGTTGACTGTTTTTTTGACACTTAGACCCTTTTTAACAATCCTTAGATTTTGATTAAAGAATTGTGGAGGCATACCGGTCTGGTCATACCGGAATGGGGGAGTAACAGCTGGACCCTAAGTTTGAATGCGAAAAAACATAAACTACTGACTTTATTATATGGACCTTTAAACCCCCGACGAAAAGAGTGTGTTATAAGTTTGACGTGTGTGTCTGTCTGTGGCATCATAGCTCCTAAACGGATGCGCCGATTTTTATCTAGTTTTTTTGTTTACAAGGTGTCAAAATCGAGAGTGTTCTTAGCTATGACCCAAGCAAAAAATATCTTCAGCCATTTCTTTTCTAGTTGTTAAAAGGATCAAGTAACGGATTTATGGCGCGGGTTATTAATTTTTCAAATTTAATTTATGATTGTGTATGTTTATTCTATTAGATTCCCAATCAGCAAATTAGGCTGTGTACAATATTGTGTATGTTTATTCTATTAGATTATGATGATAGAGGAGAAGATAAATGTAAGTATTTGTATTATTATGCTTTTTTTATTTATCAACTGATCCACGATCAACATTTACCTTCTATCAAAGTTCACACCATCAGCCTTGAAGCTATCTGTCAAACATCACAATCGAAACATAGCGATCTGTTGCGCAAGCGCACGGCCCAAAGCTGCAAACCAACAGTGTTGCCGGATACTGTTATCAAAATATATAACACTAGCTTTCCGCCGCGGCTCCGCTCGCGTAACTGTTTTTACCGTGGGAATGAGGCATTTTCCCGCGGTAAAAGGTAGCCTATGTTAAAAAACCCCCGATGAAAAAGAGGGATGTTATAAGTTTGACGTGTGTGTCTGTCTGTCTGCGGCATCGTGTGATCGTAGCTCTTAAACGGATGCGCCGATTTTGATCTATAGTTTCTTTTTGTTTGAAAGGTTTCGCAATCGACAGTGTTCTTAGCTTATAAGCCAAGAAAATATCTTCAGCTATTTGAATATTATCAGCTCTTTTCTAGTTGTTGAAATGATCAAGTAAAGGTTGCGTAGCGGGACAATTTAAAAATTTTAAACACGACATTGTTGTTGTTGTTGCTTCAAGAGTTTTTTCCAGTTCCCATTATTACATATTAACACTTGCGATGTTTTTTTCTATGAAAAGGGAATGAGTCACCTAAACTGGCAACCCCAGTATCTTAATGTTACCTGTTTCTACTAGTGCTGTCTGTGGCTTATCGACTTATCGACCTTTGACGGGAGGCTTGCGAACTTGATTGATGTTGTGATAAAAATTGCTAAGAATGCGGCTTTGGTGTTTGCATTGGATGCTTTTAGTCTCTTTCGAGTTGATAACTCAGTGGCCTGCTTAGGGATTGCCTCACTATTCTTGACCTATCATAAGGAAGGTAGATAAATGTATGATTTTGGTTTGTGGAAAATAATCTTTGACTTAAATCTCTTCAGTGCACCTAGTAGTTCAATCGGGGATATTTAATAACCTAATAAAATAATCTTGTATGTAATATTTTGCTATGACAAAAAATAAAGTTTTACTTATCAGTAACATCATCGAATCATTAGTCGTTAAATGATGTTAATATTTCTTTACTCTTCAGAATACTTATCTGTAATAAGTTTTGTTATTCTAGCTAGTTCACAAAAGAATATTGTAAATAAAACAAAAAGTAAAACGAATTAAAGATGTCGTTATCAGATAAAATGCTCATCGCGACCCACTTCCGAACTCGAACGAAGACGAAGGCGATCGTGACCGTTGTTATCGATACGATACCGTTTACAAATATTTCGACATCCGATAGCGATCGCAGCATTACGAGTTCATTTTGTATAACTGGAAAAAAAAAACAATACTATACCACTTGACACTGGCACAAAATTCTACTAGTGTCGTCTAAAAGAGTAAAAAAACAATAATAACTTTGTTTATAATATGCGTTAAAAGAAGGAGACGTTACATACTGGCCATTTGACTCGATTAAAAAAGAAATACAGTTTTAATTACAGGGCGGACATTTCGATCATTTGAATATCGAATGCCGATGAGTATCTGATTCATATTTTACGTTCAGAAATAGTTTTTAATTTCTATTTCTTAATTTATACAGAATTAATAGGATTTTTATGCGTAAAGTGGACTCTTAATAGATTTGTAGTAGCTTTTTTGGTATGTTATTGAGTTGTAGAAATGTTTAAACATCTCGAATCGAAGCTGTTTTGTGCATAATATGCTAAAACCACCAGTCTCTATATTTTTGCTCATTTTGCTTGAATTGGAATAAATTATTATCTACGAGTAGATTAATGCTAACTTGAAAGACAATCTATATTAAAAATCAAACATTTGGTAAACATTTAAATAGTAATCGCATCGTTTAAAAATAAAATAAAAAGAAAAGAGAAAGAAAATAACTTGATATGTATTTAATGTTAAGTAAAATTATTAAAAGTAAATAAAATTAAAAATAAGGCCAGATTCGCTACCCTCAGGTTTAAAACTTGGGTTTAAATATAGAACATTTATTTAAATTTCGAATAAGAATTTCAACTGTCAGATTAAAATCGGGAAGCTTACTGGTTATGGCATATTAATTAGGCTCTTATGAATGATTTATAAATATTAATGAATCAGTTAAATTTCGGTACTTGACTGAGGTCAGAGATAGCTGATGCCGTGGCTATAAGGAGAATTTTTTTGTTTGCAAGGTATCACAATCTAGAGTGTTCTTAGCTGTGATCCAAGAAAATATCTTCAGCCATTTGAAGATTATATCAGCTCTTTTCGGGATCAAGTAAGTAATCGTTTTGAGGCGGGGGTTTTCCACAAAAACAGTAAAAACTTACTAAAACAGTACTCAGATCCTTTTAACAAGTAGGAAAGAACTGATAATCTTCAAATAGCTAAAGATATTTTCTTGGATCATAGCTAAGAACACTCGATTGTGACACCTTGCAAACAAAAAAAACTAGATGAAAATCTGCACGTCCGCTTAGGATCTACGAAGCCACAGACAGACAGACACACACGTCAAAATTTTACGAGTAATGTGATAGATATGTCATTTTAACGTACTATTTTGACTATCACCCAATACAATAGGTTTAACGGTTTGCCAACTTACTATGTTTTCCTGCCCCATTATGTGGGTCAATCCGCTTTTTGGACAGGTTTCTGATAGCGAAGTCGATTACCGCTAACCGAATCTATAAATTGGTAATTCGATTCGCGATTTTTTAAACTTGTTTTTAAGCTTTTTATAAAGCTATACTGTTGGCTAATAGATGCCTTTTTGTTAGCGAGCTGTATTTATTTATTTATATACGAATATTCGACCTGGGTTTCGTGGTTTTGAATTGAACCAATCCAACTCTGGTAGATTGAGGATGCACACTTTGTTTGAACCACTTATCCTGTATTTTTTTCCAAATGGATCGTCGTCCTCAGATTTGAATGTGGCCGAGAATACCCTTGTTTCTCCATAAGTGGATGAATGGATCGCGGGCCAGATTTACAGCGGACGACTTGTCCCCTAACTTTTAGAAGCCAGCAATGCGGTTGGTCATTCGCACTACAAATTCATCCCTACCGCTACGGAATACAGCGCTCTCAAGTTCAGCATGTCCAGCTGCATGTGCTGTCTTACTGTACAACCATTATCACCACTACTTCTAGGTTACCTTTATAGTTTTTTCTTTTGTTTGGGTTGTGATGTCTTACAAATTGCAATATTCCGTATATTATTGAGCAAGTCCGGTGAAGCTTGATTGGTCGTACTTTTTCGACAGAAGCATAGGTCAATTAAAAATAATTATAATACATAGTTTAAAAAACTAAAAAACACGCTTCCTGTCCGCCATCTTGGACGTCCGCCATATTGGATTTAAGTCACGTGACTTTTTTTTCGTATTTCTTTTTTTTTTCATACATATAATGGGGAGGCCGCCATATTGGATTCGTAATGACGTTTCTTAGCTAGTCATGTATTGTCATCAGAACTCAGAGCTAATCGAAGACCGGGAAGTGGGTCAAATTAAGATTCCAAGATTTTCTTACATACATAGTTACTTACAAGTGAAGCTAATATAAAGCGTGTAAAAAAGGAGTTGTTGAGGAGGGCTTTGCTTGGTTAGCAATTTATTTCGAACAACTTATTTATGATAAAACTTCAAAAGCGGAGCTTGAAAACTTGAAATTATGTGACGGTAAAATAAACTTAACTTTTTAAATGAGATATTATTATAGGTAAAATAAATAAATGCGTAATGAAAATATGTTTATGACAAAAACAGTCATAAAATGTTATTAGGTATATTAAGCCTCTAAAGTTTGTTTATCTTATAATGTTTAGCACGACTATCTATCTATGTAAGATTGTGGCAATAAATGCTTTAAAATGTATGTTAATAATCTCCATAAAATTTCTATTTTCATAAATAAAGTTTAAAACTGTTAATGGATAGCCTATTAGTGCGAGTAGCGCTACTGATAAGTTTTATGCTTTGTTTTATGTACTTCTGATAACTTTGTCATGACAAGTTTATATTATATATAACTAGCGACCCGCCCCTAGCGGGAAAATGGTTATTGTGGGTTATCCTTAAGTATATCAGCATATATTATACATATAAACCTTCCTCTAGAATCACTCTATCTATTAAAATAAACCGCATCAAAATCCGTTGCGTACTATGCGTGCCAAATAAGAATAGGATCGCGTTTGCAGCTAACGTCACGAGACAAATGACACCAAATGTCTTTGTACAGTCTGCAAGAAAATGTAATATTTTTTTTATATAATAATTAATTTAAATAAATTAAATCTTATCGATAACGCAACAATAAGCAAAATAGTAATATTATTACTACACCGACAGACGCGTCCATGTTGCTAGATTATGTGAATTTTCGTGATTTTTATGCATACCTGCATACCTAAATCATTAATTAACATAATCAAAATAATAATAATTAGAATCATATTAAGAATTTTCAGTGGGGCCAACTCTCTTCGAGGTAACCTAAATCACAAAAATCCACATAACCTGGCAACCGTACGCGTCTATCGGTGCGACCAGTAATAATATTACTATTTTGCTGTTTGTTGTGCTTGTGTTATCTCTTATCATTTAATTCAAATTAATTATTATATATTCATATCATTAGATTTTTTGTAGACCGTACTTTTCTGTCGTATTTTGACATCTGTCTCGTGACGTTAGCTGCAAACGCGATCCTATTCTTATTTGGCACGCATAGTAGTTTTAATTATTTAAGCATACATAGGGATATATGGACAGAGAAAGCGATTTTGTTTTATACTATGTAGTGATAATACGAGCGTCACCGCAATGTCGCCGCCCGTACATTCTTTGGAATAATAAATTGTTGGCGACTACCTAGTTAAATTATGACTAGTCGCTTCTTTGAACATAATATACTACTAGCGTCTTTCAAGCGTCGCGTCGTTCATCGACGTAGTGCGGCTCAATTTTAAAAGATCAAAGTGTAATATTTATATTTACTATCGCGTACTGAAACAACAATCTTATTTAAAACTTATTATTAAAAATATAGCCCATTAACTTTTATCGTCAAATAAAATGGAACTACCTTCTCATTTCCACTAGCTTCCTGCACTGTATCCATGACCAACATTGAGCGCCGATATTTATGGTATCAGTGAGGACGCCCGGCTCCTTGCGCGTATCGATGTCACCTGCGCGGGCGCAAGGTAACTCGATCGCGCGGAAATTCGCTTTTTTATGTGCGATACGCGCACATGGTTTCAGGGATCTGTGTACAAATTGGTTCTAAATATTTGTATTTTTATTTAAATAGGCAAATGCAAGTGTTTGGAAAAAACTTTGCCTTGGGTGGGATTCAAACACGCAAGTAAGCGTTTACTTCATTCCCTTCCAAGTAGCTCACGGAACCCAAAGAAATTGTAATTCTTTGTTTATAGTAGGTACTTGTTACTTAATTTTTTAATTATTATTTTTCGACGGCTGTATAAGTCAGGTTACTGTACTACATATGTGACGTTCTCTGAAAAAGGACCATGTTGTCGTTACAGCAATATTGAAATATTTTTGGTTAGTAGACTCTGATGACAAGAGCGTGGAACTTTTGTGGATTACGAAAACATTAATAAATGAATGTTTCGTAGCCTAGTTGGTAGTACGCCTGCCTACAAAGTCCGAATCCCTCCCAGGGCAAACATTCGTGTGATGAGCACTTGTGTTTGCCTTGTGTCTGGATGTTGTATATTTATATATGTATATCAGTTCTGACACCCATAGTACAGGCTCTGCCTAGTTTGGGATCAGATGGCCGTGTGTGAGATGTCCCCATATATTTATTATTATCACTACATAGTATGAAACAAAGTCGCTTTCTCTGTCCCTATGTCCCTATGTACGCTTAAATCTTTAAAGCAACGATTTTGATGCAGTTTGTTTAATTAATAGATAGAGTGATTCAAGAGGAAGGTTTATATGTATAATACATGTATAATATACTTAAGGATAACCCACAATAACGACGAAAGGTCTCTTCACTCCGATAACGTCACATATGACTATTTTGTGCAGAACACGGTTATTCAGTATTGATAAAATCTTGCCGCCCTTTTTTCAGCAAGGATATCACGTCGGCCATTTTGCGTGAGTCACGTGATAATTGCAGCGAGATTCATGTAAGATGTCTTTCTTTGATGTTTTCTCCGACCTTGCGTGTTTCTGATAAATTATTCTCTTGAACTTTTCAGTAATTAATCAGGTGTATTGAATTGGTGATTCATTTTTACCTCCGAGGAGATTTCTTAGTTTTTTTTTTTTTCATTTTTACGACGGTGACATTCGACAGTCACAGACACCACCTAGGTAATATAATTATGTTTTTTATCTATGTAAAACGTGACCATAATTTAATTTATTTGAGTAATTTACTAAATAAAATATTTGTTAGCATTTTTCTAACTATTTTTGTCCTCAGTCCATTAAAAAATTATAAGCTTTTTTTCGCGACCCATCATGTTTTTAGAATAAATTTTGGATAGATTTCTAAAATAACTCAGTTTTTTTAGAGAACTAAGTATATACTAATTAGGTTCATTATAATACTATTATTTACTATCAAACTTAATAATCAACAATATCTCTTTCTAAGATAAATGTATATGTCACCGTAAGATTATAAATACCGTTAGATTACAATCTATCTCGCGAGATTGTAAACTATCGAAAAATTGTGAACCAAACATACTGATTACAATTTAACAGATTGTTTTTCGATAGATTGTAATCTATCGAAATTAAACCGTCAAATTGTGAAATGGCATAGGATGGAACGCATCTCGCGCGCTGATTGGTTGATCGTCATATGCTCTGCGCCGCCATATTTGTTTCTTTTTTCGTTTATTATCTAATGTAAACAATCTGTGTTTAAGTGAATTTCAATTAATATCGTGTCGAAAATAACTCACTGCTTTATAATAATTTCTATGAAATTATTGTAGAAGTAAAATGAATCCATGATTAATCGAAGAATAGAAGTTTGAATGATAAATGTGTTAGTGTAAGTAAAAATATACCATAATATAATATGATGTCAAAATTACTGATTATCTACTGAATAATAGATAAATACTTGATGTCACAATTCTTAGAGTGCATTAATTTTATTCAACTGACGCCTGTGTTTTATTTCCAACTGTATGGACATAGAACAGCCTGCTGTAAGACCGACCAATCAGGGACAGCCTTTGGACAGTTGACAATTTAACGCGCGACAGATTGTGATTTAACAGTTTCATTTCGATAGATTACAATCTACCGAAAATTAATGCGTTCAAATTGTAATCAGTACGTTTAGTTCACAATCTTTCGACAGTTTATAATCACGCGAGTTAAATTGTAATCTAACGGTATTCACAATTTTACGGTGACATATATAATATGTTGATACCTTAGAGTATAAATAGAAAAAATTCTGGGTTGATACAAATAACGTTTCTGTCATGGATGAAGTAATTCTAACCATAAGGTGCTAATTCAACTAACTAGTTATGTATTTAGTCGAAATATCGTTACACAAACGGCCTTCAACAAAACTAAAGTCTGATTTACTTTACGTGACCTATCATGCATATTTGTTAGTTTTACAAGTTACTACTAAGTATACCTTACAAATGTTGCGCAACGCCACCTGTCCAATGATTTATTAACTTCTCGCGTTCCAATTTTAAATGTCATAATGAATTCAATTTGCTGTAATTTTATTAGGTAAGAAGTGAGAGCTAGGACGCAGTCGCACGCGCTTACTGCATTAACATGTTATTAAAATCTTTGCCTTTAGCACTCCTTTGGGCGGATTCTTTAGTTGTATTTTCTCTCTGATTCTACTGCTGTTTTTTTAAATAGAGAATAGTCGATTTGTTTATAATTATTATGAGACAATATCCATTACTTTGCTTGCCTAGAGCGAGTTGGTAGAGTTCACACGCATTGTATTTTTACTTCGCATTTTTCCTTTCCTCGTCATCACTATCACTACATAGTATAAAACAAAGTCGCTTTCTCTGTCCCTATGTCCCTATGATTTAATCTTTAAAACTACGCAACGGATTTTGATGCGGTTTCTTTTAATAGATAGAGTGATTGAAGAGAAAGGTTTTTTCTTTGCAAATTTTCTTGTGCGAAGCCGGGGCGGGTCGCTAGTAAAATATAAACGTAAATATAAAATCGAAAACACTCCGGTACGTGACGAGGATTGAACCAACGACAACGTCGTCGATCTCTGGCCGGGTTCTATTCTATACCCTATACTTTGCTCAAAAACAGCCAATTTTCAATAATAAATCATCTCAGTAACAGTTCAAACTCGTTTTCAATCAGAACATTTAGAAGGCGATGCCGCAGCGGTGCTACCTACTGACCCGTTTGAGCTGGTCAAAATAACCTATCATATTTCATAGCAAGCACAGTTGGAGGTAAAAAACAAGGTATTATGATCATCTGCGTTAAATTGGGAAGTTTGAAGTTACTATGACAGTTTTTGTGCGATCGCCAGAAAAAATCAATTGCCTACGTGCTACTTAGGCGTAAGCCCAACACAATCAGACGGAGCACGGGCGGCGCGGTTGCGGCAAAGACACGTCGTCGTCGAAAAGGCGGCTGGGAATAAGGTCGAAATTAGCGTGGCGCCTGTAGTGGTATATAAGGCTCAATTCACACCGGGACGGCAGCTACGCGGCGAGCACTTTCAGTGTGAAATAATTTTAAACTTTATTTACATATTAAAAAGACTAGTATCGCTTGAAGCTTCGACGAGTCGCGCGGCTACCAGCGGCGCCGCGCGGCGCCCCGCATCGGTCGGCGGTTTTAAGCGGTACTAGTCTTTTTAGTACTTGGATAAAGTTTAAAATTATTTCACACTGAAAGTGCTCGCCGCGTCGCTGCCGTCCCGGTGTGAATTGAGCCTTAGAAGCGAAACGTGATACACGGACGAGTCACCAAAAACGACGAGCGCGCCACCATTCAAATTCTTGCGTGTGTCCATGCCCTTGCTCGGTTAGTGTGGCTTACACCTTACAGCCATAAGTGGGACACGAACGAAGAAATGGCTCGGTTAATGAAGTCTAGTCCTCATTATTTGAGTCTTACATTTTAAATCAGGGTCAGCGAAGTGTTTCTTCGACTTTACTGCCGACTGGAATGATTTTCTATATATAAACGACACCATAAATCTTATTTACAATTTACTAATTTCCATGTCAATAATAAACCTTGCTAGAATCTTATTGCTTCTTCATAAAGTATGCAATTTTACTCTCTGTGACTGTTTGTAGAATGCATAAAATTCCATTCCCAACAATAATAATTTAGATACATTCAATTATAAAAAAAAAAATCATCTTTCAAAATGTGTATAGTCGAAGTAAGATTTTACAAATCACTTTTCGACGTCGAGGAGAGTTCACGATTTGGCTGTTTTCTGTGGAGAAGAACTCTCCGGAAGAAACTCCACAGGCGTTGCATCTTTTCAAAATATTTTTACATAATTATTATTTTATACAATTTGATTAATATAACAAAGAGTGCAAACGAAATATGCAATTAGAGGAAAGAGTCTAATAAATACGAGTACATAAGGTAATACCTACTTATTTCAATATTTATGCCAATATTATAAATGTGTTTGTTTGACCCTCCTGAATGTCGATAGAGGATTTGAAAAAAAAATCAATTTTTTAGTGTTTTTTTTTCAAATCCTCTACGATGATGAGACGTGATGTAGGCTACTTTTTACCACAGTTATTATACGAAAAGGCGAAAAACGCTGAGATCTGAAACAGGACAGGATAGAAACACGGATGCAGTAAGATCATCAGATACATCCCCACATTCCCCACTTAGGGGCATATTCTTCAAATTCTAAATTCAAATTTGTCGCTCAGTTTTATCGGTTCTTCTCGGTCTTAGATCGACACCATGGTCCAAGAAAACAAGGTCTTGCAATTAGACCACGTGACTGACACGAGCCTGCGTCATTTCTACGTCATTTTGCCTATTCATCCTTGTCGAATGCGTGTAATAGACAAGGATGAACAGCGCAAAATTACGTAGGCTCGTGTCAGTCACGTGGACCTTGTTTTCTTGGACCATGGCGCATGGTCGACACTCTTTTTCTTCATTGAATTTCGTCGCTGGCGCCATAGGAAAAAACTTTGTTACTTGCGAACATCATGATTATGTATTAAGCTAACATTTCCTCCTACTTACGTCAGTTTAACTAACGTCTGACCACCGCTGAAGTGGTCAGCCCAGTACTATTACTAACGATGCTTTATCCCAACAGAACCCCAGTAAATCAGGTCCAGCCGCTTAGATTTTCATACATTCAGGAATTATAATGGCGGACTGACAGCGTCACATGTCTCACTACCCGCATGTTGTGATTATATCAAGCTTATTATTAAACTAGTTCAAGGATACTTGAAGTACGGAAAATAACTTACGTTTTGTTGTCGCTGTGTGATGATAAGCCCCATAATGACTCCATATTACATAAAAAATCTAGAGCATATAAGTTTCCTCAACCAACCAAAGAAGGATATTTACATTATGAGCACCAAAATCACATTTCCTTATTTACAAAAACGTCATAAGTCGAATTGCAATTGACGGTCCCGTAGCCTAGTTGGTGGTACGTCTGCCTTCGAAGCACGCAGACGTACTACCTACCTTTATTTGCACAGTTTTTTTTAATATTTATTTTCTTCATTTTGATTTGCACGTATTGTTCAAGTCACACTACTGTATCTTGCTTCACCCATCCAATGTGTAGCGGCCATAAGATAAACATCTATTGGCTTCAATTCGTTTGCTACCATCTTCATTGGAAATGTAATTAAAACAATGAAGCGTGAAGAATGTAAAATAAATTTGAAACAAAATGCTTAATCATGCTCAACGGTGCTCACCATTAGATTTAATTAGTAAGTAGATTTAATAGTAAATAAAAAATATAAAACTGATTAATAAATAAATCTCGCGTTTAAAAACCTTATTAGAAAAGAAAATTGCTAAGATGACGTTGCTTCTTCTTAATTTTGAAGTTTTAAACTTGGTAAGGATTTCTAGAACTAAATTGTGTCGAATTGAACCATCATATTATTATTCTTTCTGCATCATACGAAGGTACACACACAGATAGTAAATTTCACCTGTGTAACCAAACCTAATGGTAGTACGGTATTAGCACAGAATACCAAATAGTAGTCCCTAGTATTAGCTATTTTATCAAAATAGGTATGAGACATTTCAACGGTCTATAATGGTGACCACGAAGGTCTAAAATCAAACGGAATTATGTTTGTCAATCGTATTCACGGGCATTATCAGCCAGTACCTTGTTGGTCATCATCACTGCGCATGCGTGGTCCGCATGTTCAGCCCTTGTGGTCACCGTCGCACGCGCCGCCGCTTTTTGTCAATGAGTCGACAAGTTCTGTTAGATGTTGAAGCAAACTTAACGGGACCTGCGCGGACGCAGGTTTTTTCGTAGTCTATAAGGCAAAAGTAGACGCGTTTTTCTATCTCGAGCTCGGTCGCAGTTTTAGTCATATTTTGAGAGAAAGTGAATTTTGAAATTTGTGTTATAAAAAAAATATAAAGCGCCAGTAATGTAAATTATAAAGGCTACATGTACAGATCTCATCAGACCCTACTCACTCATATTATAAACGCGAAAGTATATGAGTATGCATAGATGTATGTTTGTTACTCTTTCACGCAAAAACTACTGAATGGATTTTAATGAAACTTTACAGTATTCTAGCTTATACATCAGAATAACACATAGGCTACTTTTTACCGCGGGAAAATACCTCATTCCCACGGGAAAAACGGTTAATGCGGGCGGAGCCGCGGGGCGGAAAGTTAGTAGGTATATCATAATAATTTTAGCTGAAAGAGGTCCACTGCTAGACAAAGGCCTCCCTTTATTTTACTTTAGCTTTAAGACCGCCTTTTGACTCTTATTTGGTTCTGTCTTTCTGAACATGTTGAGTCGACATACAATTATTGTTAATAATATGTATCTTATTGTGTCAATAACAATATTGTATTGTCTTTATCATTTAGTTGCTTCTATCAAATATAAAAGTAGATCTACGCTCTCATACAAAGTCAAACGCAAAACACGGCACCGCGTTGACTATCTATAACTTATATATTATTATAGTCTATATACAGATTTATCGTACCGTTTTAACCATGAAGCACAGAATACTAAATAGTAGTTAGTACTATTTCCGCGCTGGCAACACTGTCGGCTACATTGTAAACAAACTTCTCCGTAATTATTTCGTGATTTAATATATTATTACATATTATTCCAAGTTCATCTATTTAGTAATACGTTAAAATAAGTGTGTTAAATATTATTTTATAGTTTAAGTGCTAGAAATACGAAAAATAATACTGTGTGTGGACTTAGTAAAAACCGTTACGTACTCACTAGAAATATTTAAAATATAGCATTGTTTGGCAGGTATTTATGGTGTTTTTTGCATAATAAATATTCAAAACACGTTAATATATTGTAATTGCATAAATTTCCTGCATAATAACTTGCTATATTTACAAACCAAAGCATAACCTCAAACTAAGTAGGTAACTGCTTATCAGCTGTGCTTCGATCTTGTTTATTGATATTCAATTATTATTTATTATTTATAATGCCTACTACCAGAAGTACCGCAGCCCGTCAGTTGGAAGATAACTTGAAATTCGCTTTACATGAGCTTAAGCAGTGTAGGGAAATCAATAAGCAGTTGCTTACAGAGAGGGAAGAGAGTGAGAAGGAGGTGTTACTCATAGTAGATAAAAATAGAAAAATGAAAAGTGAGATGACAGAGCTGCATAACCAGCTTGTGGACATGGCGGGTGACAGGGATCGGCTCCAGGGTCTGGTGGACAGTTTCGACCGGGATGGCAGCGCGTTTGAAGATTCCTTGGCTCGTATCACTACACTGGAGAAGGAGCTACGTGACGCACGAGACAAGATTCGTTCGCTGGAAACCATTATCGACGACCTCGACTCGGCCCAGACCCAGACACTCTTCGATGAGCTGGTCACTACACCTGCCCCCTCTGTTATCTCACCGACCGAACAACAACCTACTGTAACAATTGATTTAACATGTGAAAGTCCCAGTAGGTCACAATCGGTGACGACAATGAGCTGTAGTAAAAATAAACTTAAAAAATATGTTAAACTAAATAATTATATTAAAAAAACACAAAAATTAGCCAACAAAAATAAAACGCTTTGTAAAAATTTAAATTGTAGTAAAGAACGTGTCGACTTAATTAACGAAATTGATAATTATAGATTAAATGTAGAAAAAATTACACAAAATTATGAATGTGAGACACGGCGCCTTGAGTCAGAAATGTTTCTATTAAATTCATCATTACAAAGAATTTCTCTCAAATATGAGTCATCGCAAAATGAAATCAAGGAGCACGTATCGGCTATGGATAGTTTATTGGAGATGTGTCAATATAATTACGATACGTATATGTCTATGGCAAACAATCACTGTTGTGATTGCAAGTTAACTCCAGCTCCAGTGAACTATGCCGCGCCGGCGCCGGCCGCGCGACGACGTTCCGACTCGGTACAACAGCTGCCCGAGCAGCTGATACTGACTCAGGCGCCGCCGTCCGTCGACTCCGACAACAATACCACCTCCCTCTCACCAACTAAGGACTACGTTATGTATAGCGATGAACTTGGAAAAGGTATGGGTTTACAATTAGGCCGGCATTTGGGTAATACAGTAATAAACAATTGTATACCTGGGGCTACATATTCCCAAATACTTGCCAAAGTGTTGACGGCGCGATTTACAAAACCAACTATTTTATTAATTTTAATTGGAAGAAGGGAAAATTTATCAAAGAAAGATCTTATTAAATATTTTTCCGAATTGAATTCAGTACAAAATGTAACAAAAATTGTTTTGTTTGCTTTTCCCTTCAGTCAATCTTTCCAGTCAAATGAAAATGATAAACGACACAATTATAACACGTTAATGCATACACTGACATGTCGTCATTGTGACAAATTTCATTTTATTGACACCAATATTTATATTGGAAATTATTTTTATTTGACCAAGGATAGGTACTACCTACCAAAATTTTTTACCAGACAGATAGCACAGATCCTATCATATTGTATATTAAATTCAGTCAGTTCACTGACCAATAAGACTATTGCTTCTATTGAGCAAATTAATTGTAACACCTTGAATAATTTGGAATATGTTCCAAATTGTTTAAATTAATTCAAAAGACAATAGAGAATAACTCTGGCATTCCCACAAGTATCCTAAATATACCAGTATATAATAGTAGTAAAAATATTTTAAATCTGGTACATCAAAATATTCAAGGTGCAATGCATGCAAAAGAATTGGAAGTTGAGTTATTCATGAACTGTAATAACATAGATATATTGTGTATAACAGAACATTGGCTGAAAAAGCATGAGTTCATGTTTAGCTTTAACAACCATCAGGTAGGAAGTTCGTTCAGCAGAACCGATAAGAAATGCGGCGGTTCATTGATACTCATTAGAAATAATTTAAAATTTAAGGAACGAGTAGACATAGTGAGCCTCTCTGTTGAACATACTACCGAGATAGCCTGTATTGAACTCGAGCAACTTATTGTGATGAGCGTGTACAGGCGCCCTAATTCGTCTTTTGAAATATTTGAAAAAGTCATGGATGATGCACTATCAAAAATAAGTGACAAGCGTAAATATATTTTTGTTTGTGGAGATTTTAACGTTGATCTCTTAAAGAACTGTAACTTGTGTCAAAGACTGCTATCTTTATTTTTATGTTATAACTTAAAGAATATTTTTTTGGAGCCTACAAGAATCACTGCCAATTCTAAGACTTGTATTGATAATATATTTTCCAATATTGAACCTTACTTTAAATCAATTATTAATCAATTATCTTCTGATCATTCAGGTCAAATAGGATCTTTTAATATTAAAATTGAAAAAGAACCAATTAAAAATTTCACATGCGTGCCTATAAGTGACACTCGGCTTCAACGATTCAGAAATAATATCATGGATAAATTACCTGAATTATCATATTGTGACAATCCAAATACGTTGTATAATTCACTGACTAATTTAGCTAAAAACGAATATGATATAATATTCCAGCCAAAACAAATCAAAACTAGTAATAAATTATTGTTCAGTGATTGGGCAACAGTGGGAGTTCATAAGAGCAGACAAAGGTTATATGAGCTTTATGAAGAAAGATCATATAACAAAAGTAGTACGTTTGTAGACTATGTTCGTGAATATTCAAAAATGTTTAAGCGCGTGTGTATTGTAGCTAAATCTAATTTTATTAATAATAAGATAAAATCTAGTAAAAATACAATTAAAACCACTTGGCAAATTATACATAACGAAACAGGAAAATCTAAGCCAGCAAGCAACAACTTTAAGCTTAAAATAGACAACCAAATTTTGAGTTCTGACTTAGAAATTGCAAAAGCTTTTGAAAATTTCTTTACTGATATTCCTGTTTCGACAACCAAGTCTTTGAACTCGTCTCCCACTGAGGCTGAATCCATACTTAAACGTAACGTTGAGGAATCCAAAACTGTTTTTAAATTTAGACATGTCAACAGCGACGAAATTATAAAGGTATTCAAATCCCTGGAAATGAAAAAGACTCCCGACGTTGACGGAATTTCCGTGAAAATAATAAGTTCCATAATAGATTGTATAGCACCTCATCTAAGTTTTATATTTAACCAATGCGTTGATAATGGTGTGTTTCCTGACCTGATGAAACTGAGTAAAGTCATACCCTTATTCAAAGCCGGCAGTACAACAGACCCCACCAATTTTAGACCTATATCTATACTGCCGACACTTAGTAAAATATTTGAAAAACTTATTCTTAATCAGTTGCAGGGTTATTTTTATAGAAATAATTTAATGCACGTAAATCAATTTGGATTTACTCGGGGTCGCTCAACTGCTGACGCAGGCGTTGAGCTCATTACTAAAATTTTTGATGCCTGGGAAGATTCAATGGATGCCATTGGCATTTTTTGTGATTTATCCAAGGCTTTTGACTGTGTCGATCATAGCACTCTGGTCAGGAAACTAAATCATTACGGTGTAAAAAACCGGGCGCTCGATCTTCTTGAATCATATCTTACGAATAGATTCCATTTGGTCGATGTTAATGGGAAAAGATCGCCTGGATCTAAGATAAAAATGGGCGTCCCGCAGGGTTCCATTCTTGGTCCTTTTTTGTTTTTAGTGTATATTAATGATTTGCCATATCTTATAAAAGAAAAACATGGGTTGGTACTGTTTGCCGACGATACTTCTTTAATTTTTAAAGTTAAAAGACAACAATTAGTTTATGACGACGTAAACAATGCTATCCATGATGTAGTTAACTGGTTTACGGTAAATAATTTATTACTCAATGAAAATAAAACAAAATGCCTTAAATTTGTATTACCAAATGTTACTCCAGTAGCAACTGATATAATAATAAAGGGACAGAGAGTGGACCTTGTGGACTCTGCTGTATTTCTTGGAATTACTTTGGATGCCAAACTGCAATGGGATCCTCACATAAATAAATTGTCGAACAAACTGAGTTCAGCGGCGTATGCAGTTAAACGAATTAGAGCTCTTACTGATGTAGATACGGCTAGATTAGTGTATTTTAGTTATTTTCATAGCTTGATGACCTATGGAATTCTTCTATGGGGACATGCTGCAAATGCAAATAATATATTTACGCTGCAGAAACGGGCTGTTCGTGCAATTTATAAATTAAGGTCTAGAGTGTCACTTAGGGAAAAATTTAAGGAAATTAATATTTTAACATTAGTATCGGAGTACATTTACCACAATTTATTACATGTAAAAAAAAATATAACAAAATTTGCAAAGAATAGTGATCGACATGCTCTTAATACTAGAAATAAAGACAAATTGGCATCTCACATTAGTCGATTGCAGAAAATAAAACATTGTTTTAAGGGCGACTGTATACGCTTTTACAATAAGATTCCTACTATTATACAAAACTTACCGTTAGATAAGTTTAAAGTTGTAGTTAAGCAAAAATTGATTAAAAATGCATATTACAAGATATCTGATTATTTAGAAGACGAATCTCCATGGGAATGAGGTTGCTTGAGTTGGCTATTAATATAATTTAATTTATTAAGATATATTGTACCTATAATTTTACATATTAAAAAAAAATATAATTTTTAAAAGATGCGACGCTTGTGGAGTTTATTCGGCGAGCTCTTCTTCACAAAAGACCGCACATTTTGCTTTGCTGAACTCGCCACTAAATGTAACTTTGTTTGACGTAACTAAGTGTCCAAAAAAGTGTCCAAAAGTTAAAATAAATGATTTCATTTCATTTCATTTCATTTCATTTCATTTCATTTCATTTCATTTCAGTTGAAGGAAGAAAAAAATTTATTTTTGGGCCCGAATTTTTTTTCCTTGTGGTTTTAACTATTCACCCTGGTATCAAGGTAGGCTCGAGTCCCTCGGTGGGGACATGTATGAGCTGTTAACGACTCTCACTCCAAGATCAAAATTAACGTCAGACAATCTTCGCCATCGAATAGCGACTGAGACAGAAACTGCGCCATGCTTGATTCTGGCGTAGTTTTGACGGTACTGTTTATTGAGCGGCGATCGTGTATCTGTTACTATATTCAATCAAACCTTAGTAGAGTCAATTTTAGAAAAAAGAAAGTTCGTTTCTGGCTAGTGAAACTTAAGATTGCGCTAAAAATGTTGATTTGCGGTATATTTCATACGCAAGTGTGTTTGACGGACGCGACGTGACGCAACAACTACCGCACTGCTTTTGCGGTCCAAATAGCCCAGATCGTGAACGACTTTACACAAAATTCCGTAAACGCCGTTTTTTATGTACTTATTTATATAATTATTTACATTGTCGTGTTTGTTTGGTTGCAGGTATGTATTCTTAGACGATTTTGGGTAAAAATGGAGGAAACTTTCGAAACTGTAAGTAAATACATACACACCACCTGTTTTCTAGACTTCATTGAATCATTAAGTGAACAGGGTGGCCCCATCATAACATTTTAATCGTGACTACCTAGTCTTGTTCAATTATAAGAACTCCTTTGAAAGAATAGACTGTGCTCGTCTTTATATATTAATATTAGGTACTGTTTGAACATTGAATACCGTTTTACCAATTTTCTGCAATGGCCAGTATCCATTCCTTCCCTATCGACACAACCACCATTAGGCTGGGATGTCCGTCAATACCCGCAAATTGTGGACAGTTACCCGATAATGCCCTTTATCGATACCCAGCCAATAAATTTGAAGACGGCTAATTCGGTAAAGTTACCGGTAACTGTGGTCGCCAGTGAGGACAGTTTTGAAAAGAGAATTCTGCGAACTTTAATAAATATTTAATGTAGTATGTTTATTTAAATCACGTACAAATATATTGCCGCTTGAACGGGGCTGAAGAAAAGATCGCACGAGTTATGAAATGAAAGTTGTTACAAAACTTTTTTAAGGCAGTTTTTTTGACGATCAGTTTCCATAGCGGCTCATCAATTTCATGACTGGTGCCGTGTCTGATAAGCTTTGCAACATTTAAAATATTTGATCACATCTATAGTAAAAAAAATTTCACTTTATAAAAATAGTGTAAGACTAAGTTGGAGACAGCCAGTTAGGTCATATTGATAAGAATTTTTTATTTGCTTAAAATTGCAGGATTTAGCTACATTAGGCTGACCACACCGTCGGTAAAGACAATGCTCAAGGGTATGGAAGGTACGATTAAGTACTGTAACTTCAGATAGAGCGTTTTATGCTTTATTTAATACGTTAACGGGACGTCGTCGTCGTCTTCAACGCTGGTAGATGTCAACATTTATAGTTTTGATAATATAGACCCAGACCACCCTGATTGAAAAACTAAATTAAAAATTATCATGCCGGAAGATGTGCACTATAATTCGCTATAAATAGGAGTTGTTGTGGAAAAGGTGTTGGCGTAGCCCAAAGCTAAATCTAAGCTAGCCCAAACAAGCACTGGACTTAGTGGTTTTGCTACTAGGTCACTGAATAAAAAAAGAGTTTTGTAAAGTCTTGAAGTTTGTTCGTAAAACGTCTGTTGCTAAGCGAAGGCCTGCTCCAAATCGCCAATGACGAACGTTATGACAGGTCCTGCGCTGCCCGCATCCAACAACTTCGTATTAAATTATTGGCATCATATTTTGTCATCTTGAAGAAGAGTGCCTACTGCAAGTTTCGTCTTCCGATAAACGATCATCACTCAAAATCCTTTTTGCCCCAGTGGATGCCAATTCAACCCATTTAAGTTATAAAACTACATCAGTTAATTGTTCTTCAAAATACTTCGGTTAAATTAATAATAAAAGTAAAACCAAAAAATATTAGCCGAAAACCACAAACAAAAAATCCGATGTCGTTGGGGCATTCACAAATAACTTCAATTTGACATAAATTATGTTGTTTGACACTTAAAAGTGTTAAGAGAAAGCTTTTGTGAAACCGTCCACTATACTGTCAAGACTCGGATATGGTCGTAAAAGTCTTGCAAAATTTACGTCAAAGACACCTTAAAGAAAACTAGGCTTGTAGGGAATAAGGTTAAGTTTTTCTTTCGTGAACTAATAGAGTCGCTTAAGCAACAATGGGGCTAATTCGGTATTGCACCCGCCTTATCTTAACTAAATTTAGTTCATTTTTGACAGGACTTAACAAATCTTGACACGATTAACGTTCGGATACACATTATCTCGCTCTGTGCACGCTCCTGCAATGTTTTTTTTTCAACAGAAAGGCAAAGATATAAAGCCATGCAACCTTAATCAGCAATAAAGTGAACGTTAGTGAATCGAACGCACGCGCAACGAAACGCAACTTAGTATGTGTTACGTTCCGTTTTAGTTTCGGAAATTAGAAATTTATATTTTTATTGCGTAAAACAAAAACGAAATTGCAAGATAGAACTTATGGTCGATTTGTTGTACAGTAAGCAGCACATGCGGCTGGACATTATGACCTTGAGAGCGCCCGTATTCCGTGGCGGTAGGGGTGAATTTCGTAGTGCAAGTGTCCAACTGCATGTGCTGGCTTCTGTACGTACTGTTAAGTGAAGTTAAGCTGGGCCAACGCGATTGCGATTCTGTTCCTTATTCGATGGACATAAGAAAGGTGCAAAATCCAAAGTAATCTGCTTAGCTTGCTCTTGCTTGTACGATTGATGGAATTTTTAGCTGAAAGACTCGACTGAGGATGAGCGACTCAGTAAATATCCAGGATTAACGAAAGAAGATTGGTTGAAGCAACTCATCATTATTTAATTTTTACCCGATTTCCTAGTTTGTTAACCTCAAAACTTACAAAATATATTAAGTCTACACCTAAAACAACTGAACTTAATTAAGACCATTTTAAGTTACAAACACCTAAAAATGACAGATAACGAACTTAAAATGACAGATGAATGGTCGTTCCCGAATAGCTAAATGGCGTTAGTTCAACTTATTTTTAGTCCTGTCAGATTCCATACAAAATTAAGTTAAGTCGTGCGTTCCGAATAGCTAAATATGTCATCTGACACATCTAAACTAAATTTTAGTTAAAATTTAGTTAAGATTAGTGCATTGGCCAACATCGAATCGACACCAATGTCTTAGTTTAATGGGTTTCTTTAGTTTTGTGAGTTACCCCCTTTTTGAAAAGAATATTGTTCAGACACTTTACATGACCTAATTTTGAAATATCAGTTGTTTTGACTACGGAGCTTATTATTTAAGAGCATTCGTATTCAATATTTTTAACCGTATTTTTTTTTGTTTTTGTCGCTAATTGACGTAACAAGCCTCCCACGTACCAACTCAACATTTTATTTCGATACACGAAGATTTCGTTCGTTTTTCTATTTGCTGGCCCAAAAAGGATAAAGTCAATCGATTAGTATTCGTGTTTCAATATCTATGGCTTAATTACAATTTAGTGACAGGTATAATCAATTCTAGCCAATGCGAAAGCTTAATATATGCAGATTGCTTTAATTTACATTTTAATTCGTAGATAAGTGTAAATTGCACTGTACTAAATACTATATAAGGGCTTCAGAAGAAGGCTAGTACAATAAATCTAAGCTGGGAACTAAATAGCAAGAAAATATTCTTTTTTTTATTCCTAGCTTAGAACTAGATCAATCTAACTGACTTTACTTGTGAAGTTTTCATGTTTGTTACTGGCATTTTGTAGACTATAACTGTTCGTAATTATCCATCAGATATACTCTAGGAAGGTGTTTGTGCGAGAGGAAAACAAGCGCCAATCGCGTAAATCTGATTGGATAATCACTTCATTTGTAATTTGGATATGATACTTTGGTGGATATCTTCCTCGCAAGGGTATTAATTCCCGCACCCGCCGTAGGGGGCGCGTCCCAATTCAATATACGAGTAGTTACCTATAGAGACAGAGACCCCAATGTCTCCTTCACGATGTTTTCCGTATAAAAGCTCTCTGTTGTCTGAGGTTTCCTGCGAGCCGCCCCTAGACGAGTTGGTATATGACTACTTTGGGGCAGAGAGAGCCCCCCGCTCCCCCGCAAGTCCGGTGAACTTGCAATTTTGTGACAGAGAAGGCAAGTAAAAGAAAATCCCTCTTACTCTTGTGGAAAAGCAGGGGTGGTGATTGATTATGGAAACAATATCCTTGGCTATTATGACTGACCTATTAAATTCTGTCGGTTTTTCTGTCGTTCGTCCATCTTCGTCCAATTTTGAGCAATAAAATAGTTTGACCCAGTATTTGAAGACTACCTATTTGTCTTAATAACGCTATCTAAGCGTGGGTGGTCCATCAGATCGATATTTCGCGTTATCGCTGACAGCTCTAATAGGTTTTTAACTTGTGTAGGTGTGATTTAATTTAGCCATACTATTTCTTTTAAATTTATTGGTTTCGAAAGTCATTTTACTAACGTCCATTGTTTTCTAGGAATTATTGAAAGGCTTTTTAAACTTGGTGAACGTTTTCGTTCAATTGTCTTTTTAAACTTGCGCCATACTTTAAATTTTTGGGTATTACAAAAAAAAGTAGAATAGATTGATTTTATAAAATTGATGGGTTTGTTTACATATCATTCACTTTTAATACAATCCCTTTTAAATACCGTATGATATCAATAAGTTTTATTTTATTCTCATCTTCGTAGCTGTAAGTACGTATCCTTAACAAAAACCAGTTCCTAGTCCATACATTCTCGGCTCCCTACCGTATTATTTCATAAGCTTATCGGCTGCGTCTGCGCAGGCCGCAATTAAGGAACGATACCGCCCAATCATAGGCCGGTATCGGACGTCTATGTATACTGTTGTACTTGATACGTTAGTCTTGTTTAGATATGAACTTGGATAATACTGGAGTCATTCCTGGGGAGGGCTAGCATCAGGTTTCATGCGTGACAGGCATACCTACATTTGTTTTTACTCTCACTTTATTGGAGGATATTTAAATATGGCGGATTCCTCGCAGCTTTTTGACAGATAAAAGTGAGATAAACTCGTGTTATAGCACATATCATGCTACGGGGGCTGGAGTTGCCATTTCTTCTCATACATTGCTTAGACATACTCCCGATTTTTACGTCAAATTTTTTCAACTAGCTGTCTTGCGCCTGAGTGACAAGCATGAAATATAAACTTCCTTCCTCGTTTCAGGAGCAATTGTTTTAAAAACAATAAGCTAGTAAACTGTAAAGTTAATTGAAACTAGCCAGGAAGCATACAGTACAAACATAGACAGCCGCATTCAAGTCGCGTCATACACTTTCATACACCTCCATACAAACATAAACGAACACGGAAGCTGGTCGGTCGGACCGGGAATAGAACCCGGGGCAATTAAAGCCGCGGCGGGACCTGCGCACGCGTCGGCGTCGTAAATCATAATCAGCGCCATCTGTGGGCGGCTGACGTTAACACATCGCTTGACAGTTGTGGAGGGATGGGGTGATTGCAACTGCGGGAGAGAGTCCTGAAGTTCAAAGAACAAGGCTTTTCATTTGGAGGTTTTTTTTAAAGACTGTGTTTATTATAGACTAGCTGCCCGCCCGCGGCTTCGCTCGCATTGGTTTTCGTCTTTTCCCATAGGAATAAGATGTTTCCCAGCCTGAAAAATTAGCCTATATCACTCTCTGCTTCTGACCTCCAATAAGTGTAACAAACACAGAAACATTACTTTCGCATTTAACCACTCACCGTTTTTTTCCGTGGGAATGAGGTATTTTCCCGCGGTAAAAGGTAGTCTCTGTCCTTCTGCAAGGTTTATTCTATCTCTGTACCTATCTATTTTTTTATAACAACTTTTCGCCCTGCGGCTCTACCCGCGCCAACAGTATAACATATTTTTTCGGTTAAACTAGCCTATATCCATCCCCAAAATCTATTCAATCTCTGTAATTAAGTTTTACCAAAACACCCGTTTAGAACTACCATTTTCCCTTGCGAATGAACTATTGTCCTGCGGTTACAGGTAGTCTGTTACCTTCCCCAAGGTCCATTCTATCTCTGTATCAAGTTTCATCAAAACTTCTGGCACACCTTACCCATTTTCCCGTGGGAATAAAGTATTTTCCCGCGGTAAAAGGAAGCTTTTATCCATCCCCAGAATCTTTTATATCCCTGTACCAAGTTTCATCTTAATTTTCCGGCCACGCTACTATTTTTCCCGTGGGAATGAGGTATATTACCGCGGTGTATGGTAGCCTTTATCCATCTTCAAGATCTATTCTATATCTGTTCTGTATCAAGTTTCATCAAAAAGTTCCGCCCGACCTACCATTTTCCCGTGGAAATAAGGTATTTTCCCGCGGGAATGAAGTATTTTCCCGTAGTATAAGGTATCCTATACACATCCCCAGGGTCTATTCTATCTCTGTACAAAGTTTCATCAATACTTTCCACCCGCGCTGCCATTTTTCCCGTGGGAATGAGGAGTTTTCCTGCGATAAAAGGTAGCCTATGTTAATTTCCAAGGTCTATTCTATCATACCCCAAGCTCAGATTGGTAAAGATAGATAATTATCAAGTTTCCGCCCCACGGTTCCGCCCGCGCTTGCAGTCTTTCCCGTGGGAATGAGATATTTTCCCTCAGTAAAAAGCAGCCTATGTCCGTCCCCAAGGTCAATTCTATCTTTGTACCAAGTTTCATTAAAATCGGTTCAGTAGTTTCGGAGCCTATGCAATTATAAGGAATATTTTAGGTATTTTTTTACACCTTGGTTTACATTATTGAAGTTTTAGTAAGGATCCCTAATTTTTTTGAAAATAAAATATAGCCTATGTTACTCAGGGTGAATGTAGCTTTCTAATGGTGAAAGAATTTTTGAAATCGGTTCAGTAGTTTCGGAGCCTATTCGATGCAAACAAACAAACAAAAAAACAAACAACCAAACCTTTCCTCTTTATAATATTAGTATAGAAGAAACACATATTTCAGGCGTATCACTACTTTTAATCAAAACAGGATCCAAAACGGTTTAGCACACCCGGCGATGCTTGATGCACCTTGCAATTCACAGGTCATTAAATACAAAGCTCTTTGAGGATCCATCAGTTAAAACAGACAGTTCAACCTAAGCTACAAAGTTTATCGCGGATACTTACAGCGAGCCGCCTCACTTTACTACCACATAAAAACATGACCATCAAATTAAATTGTCTCGCTTTATCCCTCCACATTTTAATGGGTCCAGTAGACTAGCGACTAACAGTCCCATTCCAGTAATATTTAGTAATGCCCCCGGTCTATTAAAATAAGCTATCAAGGTGTATCAAGTGTACGAAGAACTTAAACATCATTAGCGGTATGCGGTAATTCACGCGCTATCGCTTGAATGTCTTCTAACGATTTAATTTGTCGTTCAACAGAAAGAGATGCATGATGTTTAGTCAGCTCTTCTGAACGAAATTAAAACGTTAAAAGTAATGTACAGAAAGTAAAACGTAAAAATAAATTCCCCCTTAGCTATTAGCACAGAAGAAAAGCAACAACTTATTGATGGCGTTAGAGATAGAGATCTCAAAAAGAGAACTCAAACATGAAAAAGCTATTTTAAACATTGTAAATGCTTCTGGCTGGATTCATGGCCTAGCTAAATATCTACCTACCTATACCACAGAAGTAACGGGTGATTTTTTTTGCTGGTATCTTTTTGGCAACACTGTTTTTGACAGATCACGCGTGAATCGTGTCTTGTGTCATTTTCAAACTTATTCAGTTTGGTCTATAATTTAACCATGAATCGACTTACGAACGAACAACGCTTGCAAATTATAGAATTTTACTATCAAAATGCATGCTCGGTTAAGAGAGTGCATCGCGCACTTCTTCCAATTTATGGGCAGCTATTCGGAAGCTTGTGACTAAATTTCGAACCCAGTTTACATTATTGGACATTAAACCACGAACACATTTAGTCACAAGCTTCCGAATAGCTGCCTCAGTAGGCCGACCAAACTGCCCATAAATTGGAAGAAGTGCGCGATGCACTCTCTTAACCGAGCATGCATTTTGATAGTAAAATTCTATAACTTGCAAGCGTTGTTCGTTCGTAAGTCGATTCATGGTTAAATTATAGACCAAACTGAACAAGTTTGACAATGACACAAGACACGATTCACGCGTGATCTGTCAAAAACAGTGCTGCCAAAAAGATACCAGTAAAAAAATCACCCGTTATAATAGTATTTGGCAAAAGGACAACATTTGACTTTTTAAGTAGTAAAGACAAAAGAAGATTAAGCTGCACACTTAGTATCCGACCAATAAGGGACATAATCTCAAAGCGCTTATTTATCTATCCTGCTAATCTGCTCATAATGACCATACGTTATTCTGGACGAAAAACTAAACACTACACACGACTACTCCACCCGTGTAAACCCGGCTTTAAGTCTAGAAAAAAAACTGCATCACTTTAAAATATTATGCGCCTGAAAACATTTTAGCACCCTGTAATAAAGGAAAACCACAGGACGCTTAAATGCGTAAAAACGTGTATAAATGAGCCTAAACCGCTTGCAACTATAACGACCATTAGTCGACATAATATCTCTTGTAAAATGAAGACATTAAAGAAATCACTATTAATTGCGCACGGGCAGGGGTAATATGCGTGCGTGGGCGCACGTACTTTACTGTTTTATTGGTTTTTTACAGTGTCAAAGTTAATATTCATAAATTGTTCGATATTTAAGTTTATTCTTTTTTATGACTCAATAGGGTTAAATGTTTAATAATCTAGCTAGAATCGATTGCCTGTCCAGACCCACAGTACACCTTAGCTCAGAATCAGAACTTCTTTCGTACAAAAACGATATTTAGCCTGGTAAGTATAAATATAATTATGTACGTTGACTAATATTAGTATACCTATAGATACAAGAATTTTGCTGATTTCTAGCATTCCGTATACAAGGTCAGATGTACGCAACAGTTTATTAATAATCAACCTAATGAATAACAATACGAGTATCTAGGGATGTGTGTTATTATATCGATTAGAGTGTTATTTATCGATAATAATTGCAGCCCACGCGGCGCAAGGTTGTTTAATGTGATAGTTTGTCGCAGTGCACTGAAGTGTGGGCTAAATTGTTTATTCATGGGCTTGTATGAGTGTACACAGCAGCGGAGTAAGTAGCTTGCCATAGACGGGCCCTGTATCAAAAATAATTAAAATGTGTTGAGGGGGCCCTAAAAATTGTATATTTTTCATATAAAAAACAGTAAATAAATTAAATGCTCTAGTTGAATTAAGACAATACTTATTTCATCATCATCATTTTACCCAATAGGCTACTTCTGGACAAAGATCTCCAAAACGATCGGTCCTGTTGGATATTTTTCAAAACTAATCTATTAGTCTAATAAAATGAATATTTAAATTGTATATAAAATTCAGAGATTATTATGGTTGGCCCAACAGTTAATGTTGAAAAAGGATTGTTGATAACACTTTAGACATATTTTTTTTCTTACATTCTTTCAGGGCGGGCCCCTAAGTTACAGGGGCCTAGGGGCCTAATATGATTGATACGGTGGTAATACGCCCCTGGTACCCAGCTTCCTTTGGGTGTATCAGATGTACAGGTTTCTATTATATTTTTCGCAATGCGTGTAGGTAGGGTTGCCATCCGTCCGGGTTTCCCCGGATTTGTCCTAGTTTGGAGGGCGTTCGGGGAGCGTCCGGGCGGGGTTGAAATCATAGTCCGGCAATAAAATTATGGGTTTTCCATCAAAGCCCGACCCCATCAATTTAAATAAAAGTTATGCATTATCACACGTGCACAGATTATCTAATAAACTGCGCAGTATTTCATGCAAAAAATACTTAAAATTTATGTTTTCTTTTAACAAGTACGGTGTAAAATGTATTTTTTCATTTAGATGTAAGTGAAAAAAAAAGTATTACCTACAGTGTCCGGGGTGACAGCTCCAAAATCCGGGGAACTTACGCTTTCGGTCCTGGGGGGCAAGTTTTAGAAATGGCAACCCTACGTGTAGGTAGGTTCAATTTCTGGCCTGGTATGCTTGAATTATGCATTGAGTTGAATTTCTGTTTGATTGTGTTTTTTTTCTTCGTTCCACGAAAGAGGATCGTGATTAACTTTTTTTATTTAAGAATAAAGAGTCACAATTTCACGAAAATGAATTTTTATGACATGTTTTTTTTATGTTTACAATACAGGCCTATAATACCCTGTATTCACAAGAATAATCCATAAAACAAAACTACGCGTGTAACTGCTATGCTAAGCCTAGTTTGGGTATATTTCTTTTCATCTACTTACATATCCATCCATGATATCCATGATATCCATCCATGGTATATTATCTTATCAAATTTCGTAAATTTTAGCAATCAAGATGTTATATTAACAATTTTTGTATTATGTATATTTTCTAAATTATGTATCAAGTAGACCTAGATAATATACCGACTCTACACGAGTAACTTGCTAGCAACAGTCAAGCTATTCTTTGTGTCAACATAATTATCCTCTTTAGGTCAATTGCAATATTAGTTAATAAAAATTTATGACAGGTCAGTGGAGATAAACCTAACACGACAAACATTATTTATCATCAATAATTAGCTGTTTGCGTCCCTCTCTTCCTCAATATTGTGTGTTTAGTAGTCTCTCTATTTATCTTTTGTAGAACCTCCATACCGATTATTTAGATAATAGGAAAAGGTCTTTTGGCCAAGTGCATAAAAATATCAAAGTTCAATCAAGTTCAAAACAATAACAACGACAAATATATATTTTTTTTATAACCTACGTTTGATTTTATTAATTAATAAATATGTGGTACATCTCACACACGGCCATCTGACCCTAAACTAGGCAGAGCCTGTACTATGGGGTGTCAGACAGCTGATATACATACATAATATAAATATACAACATCCAGACACAAGGCAAACAAAAGTGCTCATCACACGAATGTTTGCTCTGGGCGGGATACGAACCCGCGACTCTGTTCGTTCGGCGTACTACCAACTAGGCTACGGGGCCGTGATTGTCGCATGGCATTGCTACTTATATAAAACATAGTACTTGTTGGAATCTACAGCTATTCAAACCTCTACAACTCATACATTTGTATTCTAAAATAAAACCAACGACACACAATGCACGCTACAAAAAATGTCGCCTCATATCCATACAATGACGTCACAATCACAGTAGTCTATTCCACACCTAATCCCGGACCGGTATCGGGTGCGCCGGCGCAGCCCGGTAATTATCCCCGGGACAGAGATCGATGCGCTCTAATGACGGCCTGTGGGCCCACTGAATGGATCCAACATGATATCGAAACTCTTTTAGTTCGAATATTTATTACATCGAAGACCGTACCGCCAGCTTTGCCCGAAATTTTCGAATACATATTCACATTTTTCTTTGGTGATAATAAGTATTTTATTTATAATTAGTTACAACAGTTATATCATACGCATACATGTTGGCAAAGCCAAATTTTCGATTTCTCTACATCAGTTTTTTTTAGATACTGTTTAACGACATCTTATTTATTTGGTTGTACACAAAGTTACTATAAAATGAATATAGATACTCGTAGATACAATATTTTTTCTTTTTTCTTTAAACTTTATTTATCTAACTCACACCCACACCACTAAACCAAAAAACAACGACTTCGGTGATGTGAAAACTGAGTTTCGTTCAAAGCATTGGAAGTCCTTATAAGATTTTCGATGTATTGAATCTCGCAGTAAATTCTTTCGATACTTGAGAACCCCTACTCAATAGTAATATATACAGTGGTATAGTGCACTAGTGTAATCTATACAGTGTTGTCTATGGTTTGAAACGTGTTCGCTCATTATGAGCCGTCTTTCGGGTTTTGCCGTTTTGTTAGATGCGCGGTTTTTGTTTGGGGCGGGCTTTAAGTCATTTTTAATTTTCTATTTTCACTAGCTCGTAAATCACTTGTTAAGTAAGTACAAAAGGCAGTGTAAAGCATGTATTTTAATATACGGGTTATCTCCGTTCCGTCCGCGATTTAATTTTGAATTGAGCTTACAACCTCCTAAATCTAAGAATGTTCATACTTGATGAATTCCACATAAAATGTCGGCTAACAGCTATATTTTCCTGTAGAAACGATATCATTTTCCGCAGTAAAACGTAAATAATCTATTTCTTTTCCCATAATAAGATAACATCCCTTCGAATTTTTAGCTCAATCTGATGCTTAGATTTAGCGCAGTTTATCGGAAAAACTGGTTAGCCATTTACTTACTTACGTCTGACATAAGCTTAGTCTATCTAAACGTCTAAACATACTATGCCGAATGTACGCAACCGTAGTTTGGCGGCAACCGATGGCGGCAACTTATTCAGAGCACACATTATTTTGCCGCGTAAATTCGGCGCTTACGATGTGTCATGTATCAGCCGAATACGTCGGAACGTAAATTCAGCCGCCGAACTTCGATTGCGTAATTTCGGCAAAGTGTGTTTAAACACTTTACCTGATCATCCATTCCAGTTGTATCCTCTCCATCATACCCAAGACTTCCTCATTTGATAACCTGTTTAATTACTTCTCTCTTACTTCCTAATCCAGTCGTGTTTGCTATTAATTTTTCACGATATTACTACCTGGTAGGATATCCGCTACTTTCTTATCTGATGAGCGATGTTTGGTTATGTACGAGTGACGTAAGTCTTCTTGGATTGGGTGTGAAGTGAAGGGCTTTTGTAGGAGAAGTCGCCGTTCGACAGATGCACTGATGTGTATGGTTAGTAAATAGGTAGTAAATTGTACAGGCCTTTTTTTAAATTGATCTATGCTTGTGTCGAAAAAGTACGAACAATCAAGCTTCACCGGACTTGCGGGGGAGCGAAAGACTCTACTCTATGTATTGGCCGTCTCAGTCAAAGATAAAATATGGCAGTGGAAATGCTACTAGTATCATAAGGGAATTGTTAACTAACAACCTAACAATTACAGTATTTAATCTACTAACTACTACCAGAATACCTACTACCCACAATTATCATTGTTCACTGCCCCCTTGAAATTGTCTGAAGAAACAAATGCAGATGCTTCTTGTCAAATCTTGTAACTGACAATACCGTTATCTTGCGGGTTTTTTTTTAGATACTGTGTTTTAAAGTTTTACGTTACGATTCAAAATTATTGTTACGTGTCACGGTGTAATAACTGTAGCACCTAAGACCAATTACCGGCACATTGCAACACAGCTAATATCACAAAAACCACTTCCTCTATCTAGATGGGTTACATCATGATCTTCATTACATTACTTGCGCATGCGACGGAATGGGAAGTATCTGCCACCGGATATTCTCTGGCATAAAAACTTAGTTTCTTGTATATTATAGGTTTTAAAACACTGAGTATTCAGGGTGTAGGCCACGGTTACCAACATTTTAAGGGGTTATTTTCCCTAACGAATTTCAAGATAAGAAATATTATTCTTTTACCGAAATCAGTTTCGAAAGAAGAAAAAAAATCTTATTTAAGAACTGGTTTCGAACTTTGGTTTTGAATGTGGCCGAATTTTTAGTCAATGGATCTGATAATATTTCATACAAACTTCTGGAATAAAATGATTTCCGATAGCCGGTAGGTTAGTTTAGATTAGGTTTATATATTGTCGAAGCAGTGTCATACCTTCATTCTCGAGCTTAACATTATCAGATAGTAAATATGATCCCTCGCTTCGGAAGCAGGTCAGACGTCTAGGATTTTCATAAAATATGTGAAGCAGTCATACACGTTATTGGTCCGCATTCATACATTGAACTGGATATTGGAAGTCGCCTTTAAAGGTAATCGATTCATCTCTTGATTGAAGACGCCCACGAGTTCAGGGCTGGCCTAGATACTTACGAGTAGGGTTACCATTTGGAATTTGAAATGTCCTGCCAGACAAATCGAAAATGGGATTGCTCGCCTCGCAGGACGCCCGTCGCGCGTGGCGGCGTGTGGCGGGTTGTTGATTGTTTAAGTAGATTTTATGTTTTGTTTTTTAATAAATGGGAACTTCGTTGTTGATTAAATATGCTGCTTTTATATCATTTTTCGAACTTATTTTTAAAAAGCCGGACATAACCGGGTTAAAGGGCCGGACAAAGTCCGGGCTAAAGTCGATAAGACCGGACATGTCCGGACAAATCCGGACGGATGGTAACCCTACTTACGAGGAGCTCGATTTATGCGCCCATAAGTTTGAGCGGTGGGTAGTTGTGAATTGTATTCAAATTCCTTTACTGGATGCATGGATTCCTTTTAAATAGATCCTCGTTACAAGTTCACGATAATACTTGTGTTTCTCGTACAAGTAGACAATAGACGAAACACATTAAAATATATTTCTTTTTTTTTTAATTTCATAAACATAGCTATTACAGGAACTCCTAATGAAAAAAAAGGATAAAATATGAAAGCGAAAGAAAGTTAAAAGAAACAACAAACGAATTCTGGAATAATACGTAGTCATAATTAGGATTTAAGTTAGTAGAAATTATATATTTTTAATTGACCAACACCTTGTCTCGCAAAACCAAAGTATCAATCTAATTCGAACATGTGGACCAAGTTGTGAGACAAAATGAAGGACCTCTCTCAAATTGTCCGAATTATTTTGGGTGCCTAAATGCTGGACATGTATTTAATTAAAATACTTTTGCTGAACTCTTTTTAAACCGGGGTCAAACCCGAAAATTCCAGACATAGAGTCGTAACCTTTGGCGCTTTGACGACCGTAACAAAACATCTTGTAACTCCAATTCCCATCCAACAGTCCATAATATTGTTTACACATAGATCAGCTGACGGGCCCACCGCGTCGCCGGCCATTGCCCACGCGCACTCCACTGAAGGGCACTCCTGCGCATAGGAGCGGTGACGGTGCGCAAGCGGCGATGACGCGGTCGTTAAGCGATCTGTCTGTTTTGATGGATGTGAGAAAATTAGAATGGCAAAGGGAACTGTTTTGGTGATTATTTTATTATTTGCTTGGCAATTATTTTGCTGTGGTTCCAGTTCCGAAGTTCCTAGAGATCAAACAAGTTTTTTAAACGTTTATATCTTAAATTGAAATGTTTCGATTTTAGTAGTTTTAAAAGTTTTCTCAAACTTACTTATTTTTAACCCCCGACGAAAAAGCGTGGTGTTATAATTTTGACGTGTGTGCTGGCTACTGTACCAATTTTTATCATTATGTTTATTTGAAGTACCTACTTATAGTGAAGGGAAATGTAATAAAACTTGCACATATCTACCTATAATGAAATTGAACTTTGATGTGAAGTCGCGTCTGTTAGCGCTGTTTTGTGTTTAAGGGGCTCTACCATGCTAAGTGGCGCCGCCATCCAGAAAAAAAAAATAACTCGGGAAATAATCAAATTTTCAAAAATCCGGACCACAGGATTAAAGTCGGGGTGCTGTAGGATATATATAGGATATATAGGGTATATAGGATATATAGGAAGCAATCACATAATATGTTTATTACCTATAGTTCAATGTAGTTATAGATAGAAAAAATGCGAAAAGTGGCCGTTTTTCGCAAATTTCCTATATCTAACTACAGCGAGATACAATAAATAAAGTTAATAGCTTCTATATATCCTACGAGTACAGCACCCCGACTCCAGTTCTGTAGTCCAGATTTTTGAAAAATTTATTATTTCCCGAGTTATTATTTTTTAAAGGGTGGCGGCGGCTCTTAGCGTGGTAGAACCCCTTAAGCTCTAGCTTTTTAAAGTTCCCACATTTTGCGTTATAATAAATAATTAATAAATAATAAATATGTGGGACATCTCACACACGGCCATCTGACCCCAAACTATGCAGAGCCGGTACTATGGGTGTTAAACAGCTGATATACATAAATATATATAAATATACAACATCCAGACACAAGGCAAACACAAGTGCTCATCACACGAATGTTTGCCCTGGGCGGGATTCGAAATTGTGCTTCGTAGGCAGACGTACTACCAACCAACTAGGTTACGAGGCCGTCAAAGTTGACAGAGAATTTTAATTTTAAAGCCTTACACAATCAGACGCTTACTTAAAAAGGCATATCACTACATAGTATAAAACAAAGTCGCTTTCTCTGTCCCTATGTCCCTATGCATGCTTAAATCTTTAAAACTACGCAACGGATTTTGATGCGGTTTTTTTAATAGATAGAGTAATTCAAGAGGAAGGTTTATACATATGTATAAAACATGCATAATATAAATACTTAAGGATAACCCACAATAACCATTTTCCCGTGCGGAGCCGGGGCGGGTCGCTAGTTTTTTATAAAATAGAAAATTGTCTAAAGTGGTAACCCTGTAGCGTAACGGTGGCGTGTTGTTTAGGCTACAGATAGCGATAAGGGCGACTGCGCGTCTGCGCGTGCGTTGTTAGTGTTCTGGGGTTCTGTTTAGGCTATCACTGCCATTCTAGCATTCCTAGGCTTCCTAAGTGGCACAGGTGGCAGAATACTGTGTTAACATGTTGTAAGAAACACCCAGGTGGCTCAGATCAGTAAGAACAGGCCTTAATCGACAACGCTGGCCCAGTGCGGGTTGGTCAACTTCACTCACACACAACCATTGCATACATGTGTGTGCAGGTTCCCTCATGATGTTTTCCTTCACCGTGAAAGCGTCGAATAAACGTAATAATCAATAATGAAATAATAATAATAATATAATAATGAATTCGAAAATCGAAGTGTCATTGGTACGTTTAACCTGCGAACTTTTAAATGGAAGTCAACAGCCCTGGCCACTTGGCCAACAACCGACGCTCTAACGACTAATAATTAATAATACTTTCCTTTTTCTCCTTTCAGGTAAGCGATAAAACAAAGATGGTTATCAAAAGCTCATACTCGTATCTGTGGTAAGGTGTGGTAAGTTCTAATATATTTTAAATCAAATTAGTAGTGCGCCTGCAATTAAACTTAAACACAGTTTTCTTCTTTGAAACAATACAAATAGCTAATGTAAAAATATGATTGTTTCATAAAGTCAAACATTATAGATATAAAGCTTACCTAAGCATCTTTTAATTATTGAATAAGTTCCTGAAAGTTTTAGGAGATATCATCATCATCATCATCTCAGCCTGTAGACGTCCACTGCTGGACAAAGGCCTCCCCCAAGGATCTCCACAATGATCGGTCCTGCGCTGCCCGCATCCAGCGGCTTCCCGCGATCCTTACCAGATTGTCGGTCCACCTCGTGGGAGGCCTGCCCGCACTACGTCTACGTACGTAGGAGATTTAGTGATACTTATTTGTTTATATTACGAATTTGAAGTATGTTTCTATAAATATGTATGCTTGCTTAGATAGAACAGTGATTTTACCATCCTTTGAATTCCTTTGTGAGTGCGGCCTCACACTTCTAATTTTATAGTTACCATTCAATCTGGGTTACTGTCTGTCTAGACAGTTTGAATCAACTAGTAATTTTCTCCGAACCCTGTACATACGTGGGTATAAACACTAAAACACATATTCTCAGAAATTCTAGACTCTGCCATGCACCAAGCGAATCCAGTACTGTCAGCTAGCTTTCAACAAACACGACATCTCAAATAGAGTCGGCGCGAAAACTACCATCAAAACTACATGACGGCGACATCGATTCGAATCACATCCATCGCTTAGTCAGCTTCACTGAAGTCCTATCTAACAGCCACAAAGCCGGCAATGTATTCGAAATGACTGTCAGAATTATAGTTAGCATCAAAACGGAGCATGACGCAATGCGCCTGGGCACATACTAACCGAGTTAGCGGCACCATAGTAATTGCAAGCCAAAGAGAACATGACTTTTGTATTCTGGCATTGTGTTGTGTTGGCCCTTTGGCTTAGCTAGGTTTTTGCTATCTAACTACAGTTATGTTATGGCGACATCTATGTTAGGAGGGTGTCAACTGTAAACTAGTGTTTGAAGCAAAGAAAACAACATTACTAGTATTATTGTTGAACGATTCGTAATCATAGCTTACTTTGTCATTGATCTTAAAATAACAGAAGATTCTGAGGTTTCCTCGTAAATATTACTATGAGTGTGTAGACTCACAAATTTCCAGATTGCTTGTCTGAAAAATAAAGAGAAAGATCTCACTTCGACGTTGCATTATTTATTTCCAAGTGGTGGCTTAATTAATAGGTAGCAATTTCTTCCAAGTAACCAGACTTTTGTCATAGCTAGCACTGCACGTTACGGGGGTGAGGGTTAAGAAATAAGATGCACCAGTCGAAGCAAATAATATTCGCTTTGACTGGTGTATCTTATTTCTTAATGTTTGTCCAGCAGTGGTCGTCTTTCGTCTCAATGATGAACTAGGTTGCAGATAAACCATACTGAACCTACAAGAACGGGTACATGCAGGTTTGTGCACCTAATTCACATTTCTTTTAGTAAATATGGAGTCAGGGATGGATGATTTATGGACGGAAGTTCTTTATGTTGTTTTCTGGGTTAGATAGAATAAGACCATATGCAAATTTTCCAAAGTTATAACCTAGATATTACCCATAGTATTTGCGTTTACCTATCATATCAGTCATCATCCGCATCATAATGAACGGCCTGCGACAGTTCATTGCTGGGCATAGGCCTCTCTCGTCACTTGTTATGATCTTGAACCGCACTCATCCAGCTCTGCCAGCATTTTTAAATAAGATCTTCGCTTCATCTAACTAGATTGCGTCATAACCCGCCTGCCAAACATGAGGATTGCTTGCTTATCGTGTGCGTTTCCAGGTTAACTCACAAACCCTGGTGTCGGAATTGTTGAGCCGCCTTAGGCTTCCGACATGGCAACACATGAGGATTATGGCAACACCTTCCCTTTTAGTCCAACAGTAAACTTTTATATAACAACTTAGTTACAACTATAAATGCATTTCGATCTTGATAAAATTTAAAGAATACCTTTTTTAAAACATTTATTCCTTATCAGGTTATCACTATCCATTACCAGACGAAACAACCTAACACCGCCCACGCCGCTACGTGTCGCATTCGCTGCGCGTGCGCGGTTTATGATTTTCGCGCGTCTATATCTCGTGCGCGCGCGCCTAACGGTCCCTAGGGTTGCCAGGTTGCCGGCGACCACAATTTATGGGACAGATTAATTTATGTCCTTAGCAAGTTGTCCGTAAAGCAGGCTTATTAAATTTTTGTTCTTAGCAACATTGGTGCACGACGTTGAGAAATATTTGCTTGGACAAGACAATGAGAATTGATTGCTTTTGAAATGGCATGTCGGTTTTATATCAAGTCATAGCTTGAAAAGAAGTTTTAGTATTTATTATAAGGCCGCCTTCTAACTCTATTGTTACGTTCGATGAAGAATTATTCTGTAAATATTTATCTGAATCTAAATCCAGATAATATTTTTAGTTATTATTATTGAACAGAACCTACTTCTTACCACTACGTGTCACTAAAGACTATAATAATTATTATCTTCAAGTAGACTGCCATCAAAAAACTTATCTTCACAAGGTCTAAAGCATAAACGTGTGTCTGTGTGTCAGTCAGTTTGTTTTGATTTAGTGCTAACATGGCTGTCTCTGTGCTTGCCCTTGCTCTTATCCACATTGTACGGCTGACCCCTCTTGGCATGGCTTGTAATATCATGGCATGGCATGGCCCCGAATATCATGGCATGACTTGCGACCATCGCATTTACACGATCAACTTTTAGAGGGTATTTGATAACTTTTGTAACCGTGTTCTACTATCGTGAGTTGCCTGTTAGAAATTTCCACCTTAGCAGTAAGGCCACATAACTTTGTGTTTTTGAAAAAACTGAGTTAATTAGTTTTAACTCATCTATTTTAAAATTTTCCATAGTGTTTGCAAAGAGTATTATTAATTGTATACTAATAATTATTCCTATATTTTACTAGCTTTCCGCTGCGGCTCCGCCCGCTTTAACTGGTTTTCCCGTGGAAATGAAGCATTTTCCCGCGGTATAAGATAGCCTTTGTTTTGTTACTCAGAGTGAATGTAGCTTTATAATGGTGAAAGAGTTTATTCATTACAAACATACACACACACACACACACAATAATACAAATCTTTCCCCTTTATAATCACTACATAGTATAAAATAAAGTCGCTTTCTCCGTCCCTATGTCCCTATGTCCCTATGTCCCTCCCTTTGTACGCTTAAATCTTTAAAACTACGCAACGGATTTTGATGCGGTTTTTTTAATAGATAGAGTAATTCAAGAGGAAGGTTTATATGTATAATACATGCATAATATACTGAAGGATAACCCACAATAACCATTTTCCCGTGCGGAGCCGGGGCGGGTCGCTAGTATTAGTATAGATAGATTAGTATAGATGTAAATTAGAAAAGCTTTTAATTATAAAGTCATTAAATTTTGCAGTTGTATCGGTAGTATATGCGTATATTAACCGATACAACTGCAAGTAATAAAAATATGATATAACCATTAAATTAAAATCGATTGTAAACAATTAGATATCCGTATTGATATTTTAAGAGCTTGCCACAAACTTACATAATTTGTAAAATTAAATGATAATGTTCTGTTCACATTCAGAAGTAAATTGTTCGGGCTTGAACAGCAAAGAAAATACCGAAAACTTTCTTATAATATTATATTATAGCATTATAATATCTGGTGGTACTCGATGAAGTGTACCTAAAGACTATTTTCCTTTGATTTTCATTTCCGTCTGGCAGTTAAAAAATTTCAAAATGCGTTGGTTTTTTGGAGTCTCCCGCCTGTGGTTACTAACTAGCCTACAGCTATTACACGGAATAACTTCATTAGTTTAAAATTTACACTTTGCCTCCAAAGCAAATCACAGTAGTTGTATTTATGACAAATCGCCAAGGGCAGTTGAGTCGAACACAATAATTACAATTATGACAGCTTCTTGTTTAATTTATGCTAAGTTTAGACAAAGGCTTGTTGACTTGTTATGTAGATTGAAATACTCAATTGTATATAGAACTAGAGTATTGTCTGTGGTTTTGAGTAGTTCTTTTTATACAGTCTGTCCCTCGGTCAGTGGCCAAGTGGCCGTTGACTTCCATCCGGAAGTTCGCGCGTTCATGCCTCGGCACGTACCAATGTGTTTTTGATTTTCGAATTCATATGTACGTTTATTCCACTCTCTTACAATAAAGAAAAACAATTTGAGGAAACCTGCATACACCTGCGAAGTAATTCAAAGGTTGTGTTGAAGTTGACCGACCCGCACTGGGCCAGCGTAATTCCTATTCTCTCTGATTTCAGCGTAGGCTCGAGCCCCTCGGTGGGGACATGTATGAGATGTTAACGAACAGCCTGTACCTGAAACTGCCTGAAAGCCTAATTATCGTCATATTTCATCGACTAACTGACATTAAATTTATAAAGCTTAAACATTTCCTGGGTACCCCTTTAAGGGGCCTACAGGAGCTAAATGGCGCCCCCACCCTTTAAAAAATAATACCTCGAAAAATAATCAATATTTCAAAAATCTAAAACGGCGAGGAACTAGACTGTGTTCTGTAGGATATATAGATTAACTTAGCCATTAACTTTATTTATTATATCTCGTAGTTAAAGATGGAACAATTGCGAGAAGTGGCCGTTTTCCGCCCCTTAATTAAACATTCTAATTGATGGTTAAATTCGCAAAGCTGTTAAAATAATATATTTACTTCTTAAGCATAAGTACCTAATAATAATAAACCGCTATGCTATGTTGGCTAGTAATAAAGTGGTTTATTAGCCATTTCGATTGAATTTCTAATGTATTCCAGAAAAGTAACGGTTTATGCAAGACTGTTATTCTTATCAGAGCAAAATATAAGTACCTATCTTAAAGTTGTATATTATGCTCATATTATGTCCCCACCGAGGGGCTCGAGCCTACCCTGAAATCAGTGTGAATAGGCCGTAGTCGACTACGCTGGCCCAGTGCGGGTTGGTCAACTTCACACACAACCTTTGAATTTTTTTCGCAGATGTGTGCGGGTTTCCTTACGGTTTCTTATAATTGTAGTAGAAATAATTTTAAAATAGGTAGGTACTGTCAAAAGATATTATGTGAACGTCTTAGAAATCTATATTATTTAATTTTGCTATAGAAGTAGGTAATCTGTCTTAATCTGCGCCCGTTTCATTTATCATGTTTTGTTTAATAAATTTTTCCTATCACAAAAATTCGATGTGATGATCCAGTAAATTAGGTAATCTATAAAAGTACATGATTAACTTACTTGAATTGGTATTTATCAAAATGTTGTTGATATTTTTGTTAAGATTTGAATAGAAAGGGCTACTTAAAATAAAATATGTGTTAATTAATAGATATAGAATCCCAAAACTATAAAATATTTATGTATTGATGTCAAAAACCGTGCGTGACGCCAAATTTTATAATAATATGTATTATAATCATTTTATAAATCAATAAAATTATAGTGATACCTCAAGTCCTAAAAAACCCGACTACCTATTATACCTGGAATAGAGAAAGTCTAAATAAAAATACCTAACGTCCTATACGACCACAGTATACGACAGTATTTATTATTATTTGCTTTCACTTGTCTAGTGTTTGTACACACCTGTAGTGGGTAGACGAGCACCTTGTGTTCGAGCAGAATATATTCTCAGCAATATATAATGCGTTACTATTTACTTATTATAACACAGAATAAATAATAGTACAGCTTATAGAGAGGACTGATACAGGCTGTAATAGTGTTATGTGATAGTAATTTTGTTACACGTACTAAGTAGCATCTATAACTGCGTAGTATCAGTGTTAGTCGTACGTACCTTTCTTTCTAACATAACTAGCTTTTCGCCCCGCGGCTCCGCCCGTATTAACCGTTTTTCCCGTGGGAATGAGGTATTTTCCCGCGGTAAAAGTAGCCTATGTGTTATTCTGGTGTATAGCTAGATTACTGTAAAGTTTCATTAAAATCCATTCAGCAGTTTTTGCGTGAAAGAGTAACAAATTATTGATTTATTGATAGTTGACAATTTTAACATACAAATAAAAAGCGGCTCTTAATAATTCTGACACCAGGGTTTGTGAGGTATGTTAACTACGAAACACATATGCTAAGCAAGTAAGCAATCTAAGACAAACGTAAGTACTTGTTTATTTACCTAAATTCTTGACCAACCAAGAGCCATTTTCTTTCTTTCATAACCTTCGAAATCCATTTAAGCTGTTGTTATTGTTATAATAAAGTAAAGATTTGATCCGAACTCGTCAATACCATTCCTTCTAGTCTGTACAAAGTTTTATTAACAGTTCCGCGTTGGACAGAAATTAATTTACAGACAATATTACAACCGTATACGGGATGTAATAGCGTGTAATAGATTGTAATTACCGGGTATTACTTGTAATTATTACAATGCAGGTATTATTTATCACCTAATTAGTTTTTCTTACCAAATACGGATGTAAGATGTCAGTGCTCCTTGTAATAAAAATTATTTCACCATTAGAAAGCTACATTCACCCAGAGTAACATAGGCTACCTTTTACCGCGGGAAAATGCCTCATTCCCATGGGAAAAACTGTTAACGCGGGCGGAAAGCTAGTACTTCATAAATTAAGTGATATTGCAACAGATAAAGGAGCTAACTAGAGATACCACAGCTCGAGGCTTTTAAACCCTATTTTTAAAACTCGCCTCAACTTTGAAGACTCGACTCCAAGTAAACGACTCGAGGCTTTTTACTAACCTCAAAAGGTTTGAGCCATAACATTGCTTCAAAGTTTAACGACTCGAGCTCTTTGCTAAAAGCATCGAAGCTCAGACCCGAGTCTTTTAAAAAGAGATTTAAAAAAACGTATTTGATTGGTAATTACATATTTATTGACTGATGATACTTTCTTTTTGCACAGGTAAACAGATTAAATTAAAAATTATGTGAAAAAACAAATTGAACAGCATTTCCGCGTCTGTGATACACCTCGCGACTCTCGACTCTATCGCGAGCCGAGTCGTTTAAGAAAAGGTTCGAGGTTTTTAGCCGCAACTGAGTCGTTTATAAATGTGAGTCTTTTTAAAGTGACTCGAGTCGAAATTAAACCTCGAGCTGTAGTCGTTTACAAAAAAAGGTTCAAGGTTTAGGGTTTGCACGACTCGTTTGAGTTGTAAACCTTTGAGTTGAGTCGAGTCTTCGTTAGAGGACTTAAAAGCCTCGAGCTGTGTCTAGATAGAGCGAGCGAACCCACAGACACGGCAAACCGCGGGCTGCTGGACGATATCCGAGTTTATATGCAACCTGTAACATAGGTTGCGCCCGCTTGCTATGGGAAAGACAGAATATAAACTAGGATTCCGTCTCGCAGTCCGGTCTTTCCCGCGTCAGTGGGTTGGACATTCGCAATACGAAATTCGCCCCTATCACTACGGAATACGGGCGCTCTCAAGGCCAACATGTCCAGTCGCATGTGCTGGCTACTGTATATTTTCAGATCGACGATACGTGAACTATACTTTTATTATTATAAATACACCAGGCGCCAATGAACAATAAATTGACAATCAGACTTGACAATTCCAAACCTTCACATTCCTCATGTTACTAACATCGCTAATATAAGAATGGGGTCGGCTCCACAGTGACGCAGGCGCATCTAAACACTATTATGATTTATGCTAACAAACCGTATAGTTTAAACGATTCTATTAACACTCGTTGACAGCTCGATCTAAATCAGCTGTTACCAAGAAAGTCACCATTTGCTGGCTGTTTGTGTAATATATATTTTTTAAATCATCAATGTAATACAGAGGGCTTTTTTCTTTATTAATTAATACTTAACTACTGCATGGGCTTTTTGCGCATAAAGTCAAAGTCAAAGTCAAATAGTGTTTATTCAAAGTAAGATTTCACAAATCATTTTTTGACGTCAGGGCGGGTTCACAATTTGGCTGTCTTCTGTGGAGAAGAACCCGCCGGAAGAAACTCCACAGGCGTTGCATCTTTTCAAAATATTTTTACATAGGTAAATATTATTTTATACAATTTGATTAATATAACAAAGAGTGCAGCCGAAATATGAAATTAAAGGAAGGCAACCAGTCAAAGTAGAAAAACTAAACTATACAAACAATAAAACAATCGGCAATCGACTAGAGCAGACCAGTCCCCCCAAGCAGCACCACGTTCACGGGTTTGACGTATGGGACAGCCATCGCCGGGCTCAACCATATTAGAGGGAACCCAACGACCCGGCCCACACGCCACCGCAAGTCAGGACACTTTAGTGAGCATGAATACTCAGTCAGCCAGATGTTATCACGACAATCTAATTAATGGCTTCCCAATTGCATAGTCGACCGCACTACAATGTTGCACAATTATACGTAGGTTTTTACAAACAAATTTTAGTATAGTATAATATTACCTTAGAATAAGCACAGCGTTTCTCGTGTCGAGCTGAAGTCTCTACACACCAAGCTTTCTTATCATTCAAATATTCATCCAATCCATAGTACGCATTCTTACATAGATGCCGTTTCACGTGGCATTTAAACCTTTTTTCTGGAAGATTTACAATATCATCAGGTATTTTATTATAGTAGCGTACACAGAGCCCCACGAAAGAAGTACTGACTTTAGCCAATCTATAGTTATCACGAGCTAGTTTATTTCCATTTCTAGTATTACGTTTGTGAATATCAGAATTCTTTTTAAATTCGTGGATATTTTTTCTAACGTACATAATATTTGCATAAATATATTGGCACGGAACTGTCAAGATGTCTATTTCTTTAAACAGTTCTCTAAGTGATTCCCGACAGCGAAGTTGGTATATTGCCCTAATGGCTCTTTTCTGCAAAATAAAAACTGTGTTAATATCGGATGCCCTGCCCCACATTAAGATACCATAAGACATTATACTATGAATTATACATATTCTAGTTTTTAAGTTGATTGATGTGTTACTTACTTACTTTTTCCTAGAGACTAAATTTATAGGTATTAAAATTTACATAAATACGTTGAAGGCATTTTAAGGTGAAAAAAGAGCAAAAAAAAAACAATTTCTCATTGGATTATTTAATTGCCTCAATTCCAATGTCACATATTCAAGTACTATTTTTGTTTTATTCTGACGAAAGTGTGTTACATAAATTAAATAGATGTATAATAATATTATGATAATAGATCATCATCATTGTCAGCTCATATATCATAATACATGTCCTCACCGAGGGGCTCGAGCCTACCCTGAAATCAGGGTGAATAGGCCTTAGTCGACCACGCTGGCCCAGTGCGGGAGAGCGTCGAATAAACATACATATGAATTCGAAAATTAAAAACACATTGGTACGTGCCGAGGTTCGAACCCGCGAACTTCCGAATGAAAGTCAACAGACCTAGTCACTTGGCCACCGATGCTCCTAATAACAGATAAAATCTCCGACGTTTATGATAACAGATAAAATCTTAAAAGACAACTATCGTGTCGTGCATTCTACTGTAAGATATGCAAAGACATATTATTGCAGAGATTATTGTAGTAAATACACATGAATATGTTGCTATTGATGTGCAAAACAGTCACTCAGACTGTGAAGGTGACCTGCGTCGCTTAAGAGACGGTACTTAAAGAATATTAACGCGGTATGACGCAGATTCATAAAAAAATGTAAATGCCAATCTGTTTTTGTCTAAGCAAAGCGATGGAATAACCAAAGCTGAAGATAATGATGTAGATAATAATGTTCAAGGAATTATAAAACATTCCACTGACAATTACAATCTAAATGACAATAACTTGAATAAAATATACATTCCTTATATTCCTTGTGACTTTTATAAGACGTTTATTGCAGTTTCATAAATTGCTTCGTGTGCAAGATAAAAAGTAATCAAGAAAATACAATTTCACACACCCGTCAGAATGTCTCATAATAAACCTTTAAACTGGAAAGATAACGTTGTGTTTATTGAGCGTAGATCTTTCAATAGTAAGAATAGGGAGAATTTCAGACACTATATATTAAATACAAACTGGATGAACTTGGGCATAAATGGTTTTCTTAATAATTTTGTAGGTAAGTTTAAATCTATATTTAAGAAAGAAAAAAAGAAAGTGAAGAAAAATAGAGTAGGTAAGCTAAATTGGCTGACTAACGGTATCAAAGTTTCCAGTCAAATGAAGCGAGTATTGTGTAATTTGGATAGCACACATAATGATTCCAGTTTGTTTACTTTTAAAGCCAATTATTTAAAGATATACAGAAAAGTACTTAGTAAAGCAAGATCTCTTGCAGTTCAGTGTGAAATTAGCAGGGATAAGTATAATTCTAGAGGCATTTGGAAGATTGTGAATAGTATGGGATCTAAAAACCAAAAAACCAATAAAGAGTGCCTGGTACTTAAAAAAGATAACAAAATAATTATGGATCCATATATACAAGCTAAAATATTTGCTGAAGAGTTCAATATGAGGCAACTGCCATTAAATGGGAACCATGACATAGCGTTAAATTTTTTAATTGATAACTCGGTGAGAGTTACAAACATGGATTTCAGACCAGTTACGGCTCAGGAGATAAAATCAACTGTTGAGAAATGCGTAAATAAGAAATCTTCTGGCTATGATGATATCCCCATCTCTATAATTAAGGAAAATATTGATCTTCTAGCAGAACCTCTTGCTCATTTATTTAATAATTGTATTAAAGAGGGACAATATCCAGATCAATTCAAAATAGCCAAAATAATACCTGTGTACAAAAAAAATTCCAAATTCGATCCTCAAAACTACAGGCCTATATCGTTGTTGCCGACAATATCAAAGTTATTTGAAAAGATAATTAAAAAGAGGTTATTAGCTCATTTAAATAAAAATAGAGTGCTAAATTTAAGACAATTTGGTTATCAAAGCGGTGTAGGGACAGCTGATGCAATTGATATGTTTCTAAATGATATCATAACCAAACTTAACGAGAAACAGAAGGTTGTGGGATTGTTCCTTGATTTAAGTTCCGCCTTCGATATGGTTGATCATTCTCTTCTATTGAGTAAGCTGGAACATTATGGCGTTAGAGGTAAAATACTTTGCTTAATGGAGTCCTATTTGAGTAACCGAAAGCAATATGTTGAGGTGAGACAGGTCAGATCGGATAAGTCTGAAACAGTAGGAACGTCTGGGCTTGCTAATTTACGTAGAGGTGTTCCACAGGGATCAATTCTGGGGCCATTGTTTTTCATTGTCTTTATCAATGATATTATTAGTTACATGAAGAGGGCTGTTCCGGAGGCAAGTATGGTTATTTTCGCGGATGACACTAATGCGGTTTTATCTAAGCCCACGATAGAGGAGCTAGAAATAGTAACAAATAGTACTTTGGCGGCACTTCATGAGTGGTTCGAAACAAATAATCTTCAAGTTAGCATAAAGAAGACAAGCGCCATACTGTTTAAAAATACGGCTAATAACAGAGCAACTATGAACTTGGAATTGTGTGGTAATAGGATTGAGTTGGTTCAGTCTGTTAGATTTTTGGGTATTGAAATTGATGCTTTGCTAAACTGGAAATTTGAACTTAATGCGATTGAAAGCTCAATTAGTTCGGCCTGTTATGCCCTAAGGGTTCTACGAGATGTACTTGAGATAAATCAGCTCAGGACCGTATACCACGCGTTGGTTGAATCTAAGCTACGCTATAGTATTAGGTATTGGGGTAATAGCTATAATTACAATATCACTAAAGCTTTCACTGTTCAAAAAAGAGCGATACGCACAATAGCTCGGATCCCACCGTGGGAATCATGTAGAGATTATTTTAGGAAATATGAGATTTTAACTGTGCCGGGCCTGTATGTTATGACACTATTAATTGATATAATTAAAAACAGGCATAAATATGAATCGGATCAAGAAATGCTAACTAGGCTAAACACTAGAAGATGCGATCTTAAGAATGTGATTCACCCCAATTTAGTTGTAGTTAAGCATAGTGCTAAGTACCAAGCTATAACGATTTTCAATAGGTTACCGGTGGATTTAAAAAGAATGACTAATTTAACAACTTTTAAGAATAAATTAAAAAAAAAATTATTGGATAAGGTTCTTTATAGTATCAATGATTTATAATTTAAAGATTGATTCGGACATTTATTTAATTAATTGACATAGAATTGACATTATAGAATTGAGATCTGTTCCATAATTTATTATTATTTTGTTGTTATATTTGGATTAATTGAATTTATTGTGATGTTATTATTATTGGTTATTTTGATTGTTTGTATTTTTTTTAATGGAATTGTGTTTTATTTGTATTTATTAATATTACTTGTAATTAATTAGTATTGTAAAATAATATTCGCACACAGTATGTACTGTTTTGGAATAAATGAAATGAAAATGAAATTTATGAATGACATAACACAATCATAAACTACAGGTGAACTTGACACCTCGACCCGTTTACAGCTTGTGTAAAGTTCATGAAGTCTGACAATTTCACAGCCGCAATCGATAATGCAGTTATCAGCGTAGACGTTTAAAAGTACTACCAAAAAACTTTTGAAATTGTAATTTTGGCTGATAGACTTTCTTTAAAAATTTAAACGAGGTAGAAAATACAAGATTTAGATAAAATTTTATCGATATTGATGTCAATTATATCTAATCAAAATGATATAAAATCGAATTGTAAAGAAAATAGAATTTTGAAGACCAATTTTGAAACAACATACGTTTAACCATAACCTGATTTTAATTAACCAATAACAAATCAATGTAGGTACTTCAAAAACCAATTACACCGTATGTGCGCATACGAGTAAGAGTAATATAGCAGAATAAAAACCAACAACGGCGAGTAAAAAGTGGTTGCGGCATAATTCCGCAATATATCAGTCCCTCGCGTATCTTTTTGATTTAATTTGGTGTCACCTTTTAAATGGTACCTGTTGGATGACCCAGAGAGTTTTTGCGGAGCCAAGAAACCTGAACGTGGGGAGCCTGTGATTAATACTTACCTAACAGTTTCACACTGAAGGTATATTGAATAGTGATGAAGGAATCGACAGATTATTTTGAAACGATCAATCATATGCGTATCTATACTGTCATGATATTTTTATTTTCTTTAAGTCTGTTGGAAGATACTTTCGTGTCGTACTTCTTTTTTTTTTACCATTTACCACGAACAGTTAAATAAATACATCTTTCAATTGAACAAGTAATACTGGCTGATAATAATAAGACTAGTAAGTATAGTTTGGTTTTATTAATCTTTCTATCTTTATCGACAATCAAATCCAATATACAAGCCTCGTTAGAAACAAAGCCTACAAATTCGTCTGCGACTATTATATCTTCGGCTTCAATAGCATTAAGCCGGCCATATTATATCAATATTATCTTAAGTTAATCTAAACAAATGACTATTGTCACAACATGGGTCGGTAACGGCAACTGTTTTGGTCTGCCTAACCAAACATGGTGGGATTTGCTCAGTTTAACTCGATGAGGTAACGGTCCTATAAGGCATGGTACTCTGAGCTAATCAAGTTGACAAACTTTATTGTAACTGTTTAAGAGAGTTTATAATATTAGCAAATGACAATTGCAACATAAAGTCTTAAGTGCACCAAATTCGCCGACAGCGTGGTCGTCGTCGTCATGCATGATTCATGTTAAAAAAATTCGTGTGTGTGTACTGCATTTTAACACACAACTTAAGCCAAATTTAATCATTCTTCCCATACAAAAATGTTTCTTATTCATATAAACCTGTTTCTACAGCTATATTATTCTAGATTTAATCATGCAATCTTTGGCGCCTCCGCCGACTTCCGTCTCTATTATAAAAGCATGTTTTTGCATGCCATTAATTACTTTTAACAATCGTCTCAAGTTTGACGTCATAAGAATTTTTGCTTTTCACCTTTAATCGTCTATCATGCAATATACAATTGTTAGATTCAGATTACGAGTGCAAATTCATGCAGATGTGTTAAATGTTTAAAAACCTGTGTGTACAGTAGCCAGTACCCGTGGCTGGACATTATGACGAGCGCCGATATTCCCATAGCATTAGGGATTAGTTTCGTAATGCGAGTGGACACTCGCCACATATGCTGACTAGTGGTACTTGGTATTACATAATAATATTGATTATTGCATTCCATTGCAGTTTTATGATTTATAGCGGTTTGTATTATCACATCTATAAGTGTCTACTTAACCAACAATTCTTGATGTAGAAGCCTATCAAACCCATTAAAATGACGAAACAAATATAGACCCATCAGACAATAAAGATTAAAAATTTGCATAGTAGCACCAAGTGACTGCAAGGTAAACCTTCGAAGGATTATTTAAAGTAGTCTCACTACTGAACAAGGCGAGTGATTATTTATTAGCTTTGATTGAAGAGATACAGGTGGTAGAATGTTGTCGAACTAGGATGGTGGAGGGATTTTAAATGATTCCGTTTGAAGTATTGACAGGGATAATGCTGTTGAGGAGAGGTTTGCAATATCTACTGCACTGGAGTTTTGATTTATGATAGAATGGTTTAAGTATTTGCTTCAGGAAGGCAGAGTGGGAATTAAAAAGATAAATACAACTTATCGACACATACCAGGTTATGAAAGGTTTGAGATGGTTAGTTAGTAATTTTTAACTTATTTTAATTGAATTATGCATTGACGATGTAGATTACCTAAATAATATAATTAAATAATTGTTACACTAGAAAGCGGTGTACCAATCAATACTATGTAAATGATGATGGCGATAGTTAAAAAACACATTCTAAAACTATTTCCTAATATCACTTACTTTTTTAACACGAAAATAAGAATAGAATAGAATAGAATATACTTTATTGCACACCAGTAATAACAAGAAATACAGTATACAACAGTAAAAGTGTACAAATAGGCGGCCTTATTTTATTGCTTAATGAGCAAGCACAGTTTTAATCTTATTTAACTTTTACAAATGACAAAAGTACCGCTACAGCAAACACAACTTCACATACAAATTGCGTAACATCGTTAAAACGATTTACATCATCAAGAGCTCAAATTACACCAACGTGAATGTGGCTCGGCCGATTGATATGACAAATCGCTCAGTCTTGTTCGGATCAATGTGGTTTCATGTCTCGCTTCCCAATATGGCTGCTTGCTTTTAGTACACTTGCCAAATTGGTAGGACCTGCAGGATCATGCTGTCTTGACAGGCCGGACAAGAAAATACCCAGCCTGAAGGGCCTGCTTACGAAAAACGTGAATGTATCCAATAAAAAAAAACATACTGGTATTGAATTTAAAACTCATGACCCCTTTGGGTTCTTTACTTTCTGTGTGTTCTCGTTTGATAGGAATTATATATTTTCTATAGGAATTCATACTTTAAAAATTCCACCATCTAGATATCTTTGATTTTTAATCGTAGTAGATTTATATTTTTATTATATTTACTTAAAGGCATTAGCGTAGGTACTCGTTTCGTGGCATATCTTCTTGAAATGAAAATGGTTGAAGTAATGAAAAATGTTAAAGTACTTTCAGATAGGAGATCAGAACATGCTAATGTAATCATGGCGCCATCTCTACAGACGTCTTCCCTTGAAACCTGTTTTCTATTTCTAACGCGAAATTGCACTTGTGCAAGTAATAATATGCATTTAAACGAGATGAAAGGAAATGATTTTTTGATGGTTTATTTTTCTTAAAATATAGGTTTTCGTGTATTTTATTAATGAAAGAAATCTAACTCATGGCATCAATTTGTCCTTACGATGATGTCACTTTAAACGATTTTTCCCTTACCAATGTTTTTTTTATTTGTTTTGAAGATCAGGGTATATGTACTCATGTCATGGATAAACGCAAGCTAATTGATGACTGAATTTATATTTACTCCTCTCTATTCTACTATTTACTGCTTTCAAAGTTCTCTTCTATAAGTACCATGTTTGCAATCTGACTTGTTACGTCATATTAAAATCTCTTTATCTTCTCTTTCAGGTAAGACCATCACTCTTCGGCAGACATGAATGGAAGGCTTCATGTCGACCTTTTTTGAAGACATACACACATTAAGTTTAAAAAATAAACACTGACCCACATATCCGACGAAACGAGACGGAAACCACCTTATTTGCTTTGAGGGTCGTAAATTTAGTGGACCGTGAGAACAGCTAAAAATGTGTGATTTTAATTACGCATATTCTTCATACTTTGTTTCGAAAACTTCTCATACTAGATTGAAAGAGGTTAAAAGTCTAAATAAAAGAAATTGGATTTGATGACAATGGAAAAAAATTTAATTCATTGATTAGGGACCTTACCTATTGAGCTTTCGTAATGATAATATAAGTAGTATTAAACTAATGGGAATTTTAAATAATATTTTAAATACGAATTGCTTCACAAAAACAATAAAATAACAGTGAAGTGTGCTGTTGTAACGATTTGTGTATTACTGTGATTTAGAAACATCATGTAGGTAGGTACCTATATATTATACGTATCTAAAACTTCCCAAGGTGCTGCTGGCCTGTTACATTTTGCAGTAAGTACAGAAATGTGAAATAATCCTTCGCCGATGCTCCAATCTGACTCAATCGACTTGCACTCTCACGTATCGATCGTGATTGGATCTCAGTTCAATGATCTGGCGCCTACCATGTGATCGATATTCGATTCTTATAAAGAACTAAACGTGACTTTATAAATTTCATTTCAGCAACTTATCGCTGGTTGGCATTAATAACAAAACGCCTCAATTCCGCAAATTAATGCATAGAGACAGAAAAACATAATTCTGTTCTCAGAAAATGTAAATCTCTTTTTAATATAGCGTCAAAAATTAGACAAAATGGTGAAGCGGCTTCCAAAATTTGAGGGACAGGATGCGTTCGTATCATCCATCACACTTAACTACTAATGTTGAAAATAAAACTAAAACCCAATGATGATGACCGATATAAAGGAGTAAATGTTTACCTTAGTTACGTAGGTATTTGTCTCTCGTCAATATCTAGATTTCTAAATTTCTACCAAATGAAATACCTTTCATAGAAAATGTCTAGATTTATGATTTTTTCCTTTTGTATATAGATTTGGTTTACACATCCAAATTTTTTCGAATGAATCCCACAAACTAGTTCTCCGAGCATGTGAATACGGGTCTGATTGATGTTCATGCACACATTATCGTTCGTGACGTCGCGCGGGCGGCTCGAGAGGCGCGGGCGCAGCGTAGGCAAATCGGAGGCTAATTGCGGCCCCGGGCATCGGCTGGACGAAAAAATAAAATTGATGTTTTCTCCATTGTTGATCACGTTACGAATTTTAGTAAATATGATTTAAATCAGTATTTCGAGCTATGCTAACTGCTCTATCTTTCGTTTCTTATCTATAAGTCTGAATTGTATGTCCCCATTAAGGGTTTCGCACCTGTTTACAATTAGGGTGTCAATATTTAGACCCAAATTTTCAAGGCTACATCTGATTTTCAGTGAAAACAGTAGACATCTAAAATAATTGAAATGTTTTAGCAAGTATCAGTAATACGATGTCTCATGTCCCTGTTTCTTAATTAACGTGTCTAACCAATACATCGCAATTTGGTAAAAGTTTGGGGAGACGAGATGTGGGAATCACTCGACTTTATTTTCCAGACCATGGCAGTTATGCTTCTGGTTAAAATTTATGATAATTAGAATAACGTCTATCGCAGGCAATGGGAACAAACCCCACCCAGCGAGGCTCATTTCGGTCGAGATTACAAAGGAATCTTCCCTCCGAGTCCTTTAATTCCACACTCGGCCAGTCGCTTCTCCCTGGTTCGTGTCGTGGGTCAGTGATTTCGGTTGCCAGCCCTACGTGTTGATATGCACGACTTCACCATTTGGGTGAGAGCAACAATTGAGAATTTCGATTTTGTAATGTAAATGAAGAAATGTTACCACGTCTTCTAAAGACTTTGACGCTTTTCGCAGATTTTACTTTGCAACTTTTGGATATTTATTTTTAACAAAAGATTAGCTTATCATGATAATTATGATCCCTTAGTCAGCATAACACATAATCCAATTTCAAATTAGACCATGGTCTTCAATTGCCGAACATCTTTGATCTACTCGTTCATTAGGTTTATTTATAAAAGATAATCAAATTACCCATTCGTTATTTACCTGTAATTTCGATAATTCTTCAATTACAAGTTCAACTTTAGTGTGCAACGCGTGACCTAACACTTTTCGGTTCCCACAACCATTGCATTACTTGCAACTTACGGATATATTCTTGCAGAGTCATTTTTACGTAACCTCACATGTTTAATTAAATGAAGTTACAACATTGAACTTTTTGCGCCCATCTGGGTAATGCGAGCGTAATGAGAACATACGAGTGCATAGCCTGCGCGACGCAACTGCGCAAGCGCTTCCCAGAAACGCATAGGACACTCCGTAAACGCACATTGCATCCATAAGTGCTGCAGTATGTGGACAGGGTGGTACTTTTATCTAGATCTCTGACTTCTGTTTTTTGAATTCGCACCTGTTTGTCAGTTTTCGGATAGTGATCTTAAGGCCGCACCTCGAAAAAATAAAAGCGCATTGGAGGCGTGGTCTAGACGTGCGACGCGGGGCGCACCCCCCGCGGGGCTCGGGGAGCCGCCGGGTCCGTCAGTTTAAAATACCGCGCGCTTAACTTAGCCACGCTTTGTTGGAACAGAGCAGAGCTAGAATTTATACTATAATTTGTAGTATTTGTCTTAGTAAATACTGTATACTGTGTATCCTAATAAAGAGATAGTACGATAAACTGCTATATTTGTTTATTCCTTTCCATTTACCCTTATACGAATCAAAATTATTTTTTCTATGTACAAACATTTGACCTCTACAGTTTTATTATAATATAGATTTTATTTGATTGTATATCTTTTTATTTTGAGTTTATTTCTATTGAGTTTATTTTTGTTGTTGTTGTTGTGACTTTGACTTTGACTTTCGACTTTCGACTTTCGACTTTCGACATTGACTTTTACTTTCGACATTGACACTGACACTGACACTGACACTGACACTGACACTGACACTGACACTGACACTGACACTGACACTGACACTGACACTGACACTGACTTTGACTTTGACTTTGACTTTGACTGACTTTGACTTTGACTTTGACTTTGACTTTGACTTTGACTTTGACTTTGACTTTGACTTTGACTTTGACTTTGACTTTGACTTTGACTTTGACTTTGACTTTGGACTTTGGACTTTGGACTTTGGACTTTGGACTTTGGACTTGGACTTGGACTTGGACTTGGACTTGGACTTGGACTTGGACTTGGACTTGGACTTGGACTTGGACTTGGACTTGGACTTGGACTTGGACTTGGACTTGGACTTGGACTTGGACTTGGACTTGGACTTGGACTTGGACTTGGACTTGGACTTGGACTTGGACTTGGACTTGGACTTGGACTTGGACTTGGACTTGGACTTGGACTTGGACTTGGACTTGGACTTGGACTTGGACTTGGACTTGGACTTGGACTTGGACTTGGACTTGGACTTGGACTTGGACTTGGACTTGGACTTGGACTTGGACTTGGACTTGGACTTGGACTTGGACTTGGACTTGGACTTGGACTTGGACTTGGACTTGGACTTGGACTTGGACTTGGACTTGGACTTGGACTTGGACTTGGACTTGGACTTGGACTTGGACTTGGACTTGGACTTGGACTTGGACTTGGACTTGGACTTGGACTTGGACTTGGACTTGGACTTGGACTTGGACTTGGACTTGGACTTGGACTTGGACTTGGACTTGGACTTGGACTTGGACTTGGACTTGGACTTGGACTTGGACTTGGACTTGGACTTGGACTTGGACTTGGACTTGGACTTGGACTTGGACTTGGACTTGGACTTGGACTTGGACTTGGACTTGGACTTGGACTTGGACTTGGACTTGGACTTGGACTTGGACTTGGACTTGGACTTGGACTTGGACTTGGACTTGGACTTGGACTTGGACTTGGACTTGGACTTGGACTTGGACTTGGACTTGGACTTGGACTTGGACTTGGACTTGGACTTGGACTTGGACTTGGACTTGGACTTGGACTTGGACTTGGACTTGGACTTGGACTTGGACTTGGACTTGGACTTGGACTTGGACTTGGACTTGGACTTGGACTTGGACTTGGACTTGGACTTGGACTTGGACTTGGACTTGGACTTGGACTTGGACTTGGACTTGGACTTGGACTTGGACTTGGACTTGGACTTGGACTTGGACTTGGACTTGGACTTGGACTTGGACTTGGACTTGGACTTGGACTTGGACTTGGACTTGGACTTGGACTTGGACTTGGACTTGGACTTGGACTTGGACTTGGACTTGGACTTGGACTTGGACTTGGACTTGGACTTGGACTTGGACTTGGACTTGGACTTGGACTTGGACTTGGACTTGGACTTGGACTTGGACTTGGACTTGGACTTGGACTTGGACTTGGACTTGGACTTGGACTTGGACTTGGACTTGGACTTGGACTTGGACTTGGACTTGGACTTGGACTTGGACTTGGACTTGGACTTGGACTTGGACTTGGACTTGGACTTGGACTTGGACTTGGACTTGGACTTGGACTTGGACTTGGACTTGGACTTGGACTTGGACTTGGACTTGGACTTGGACTTGGACTTGGACTTGGACTTGGACTTGGACTTGGACTTGGACTTGGACTTGGACTTGGACTTGGACTTGGACTTGGACTTGGACTTGGACTTGGACTTGGACTTGGACTTGGACTTGGACTTGGACTTGGACTTGGACTTGGACTTGGACTTGGACTTGGACTTGGACTTGGACTTGGACTTGGACTTGGACTTGGACTTGGACTTGGACTTGGACTTGGACTTGGACTTGGACTTGGACTTGGACTTGGACTTGGACTTGGACTTGGACTTGGACTTGGACTTGGACTTCGACTTCGACTTCGACTTCGACTTCGACTTCGACTTCGACTTCGACTTTGACTTTGACTTTGACTTCGACTTGTATGAAAAGTAGATGTTGGCCGATTCTCAGACCTACTGAATACGCTCTTGACTTCGACTTTGACTTTGACTTCGACTTTGACTTGTATGAGAAATAGATGTTTTCCGATTCTCAGACCTACTGAATACGCTCACAAAATTTCATGAGAATCGGTCCAGCCGTTTCGGAGGAGTATGGAATCGAACACTGTGACACGAGAATTTTATATTAGTTAGGGCTCCCTATGATTACTAAAACTCTGCTCACCCCGTTAGGGAAAAGAGCGTGTCTTTACGTATTGTATTGTATATTATTTCGTCGTAGTTTATTTTATTTCACGCAATTACAATATTCAAACGTATCGATTAGATGGAGCGTCGTCAGTGGCATAGTGGTTCGTAGGTAAGTGCGGGTTCGAGACTCATTACCTACAGTCAAGAGCCGTCTAGCCATTGAAACTGAACACGCACATCGTAATACTCTGCCTTATAAACAAAGTGATTTTCATAGAACATTTCGGGTAATGTTTTGGGTGATGTGTAATGGTACGGGGTGATATCACCTTTTCGAAAGTAATGAGTAATGTGATATGGCATTATAACGTACTGTTTTGCGCATGTCTCAGGAAAGTTCAAGGTCTATATAGAGAAAGTTAACCCTTCAGTGGTGCAATATTATGCAGATGACCATGTTAATTTAAAAAAAGCATGTACAGTAGGCAGCACATGCGGCTGGACATGTTGACCTTGAGAGCGCCGTTATTCCGTAGCAGTAGAAGCGAGTTTCGTAGTGCTAGTGTCCAGCCGCATGTGCTGCTTACTGTACTTAGTTTTTTTTCTTATTTCAAGCATAAGTCTCCGTTTTCTTGCCAAATCTGCCTTTTTTTTATTTTTTGGACGGCGTTTGTTTCCCATCTTAGTAATAAATTATTTTCGATTTCGCCGGTGCAATTTGCGATCGCCTAGCGCAGGTCCGTCGTCGGCAAAGGTAAGCGGACGACTGATCGCAGTGCGGGAAAGTGATGACGCTAAGCAGTGCCGTACGTGTATAACAGAGAAAGGTATGCTGTTGCGCGCTAGAACTAAACAGCGTAAGTGCCAAATTCTTTGGTGTCCATTTATACAAAAAGTAATGCACATAATAAAAATGTTTCGAGATGAGACATTAATAAAGTTGAAACCCATACTTATGACCACGTTTCAGCATCCAATTCATTGCCGTTTACCTATACAAAGCGAAAAAAGATAATAGAAGGTGCAACTTTGGCTTAATGTTCTATCGATAAAATTTTCAGTAAACGTGTTTTCAGTGAGTAGAGTCTTGAGATAATATGATCAAATAATGTATATCTAAAAATTAACTAACTTACTCTTATAGATTACGAGTACTGACGAGTCAAAGAACACTAAAATTTTCCAGGTGTCGCCTTAATTTCGGCGACGTTCACCATGCGAATCAAGATATAAAATTTAATTAACTTGAATTCAATGTATATTTTCTCCAAAATTAATGCTTTTGTCGGATAACTTTTAAAATTATTATCGCTGTCAAAAAATTCCCAATATTTTGGCTGAGTTTTTCCTTACACGTGTTTTTATTGTTTGCTACCGTCATACTTCAAGGTTCATGTGGCAAACTTTATTAAAGTTATTTTTTTACCATTTGTCTATTTCTCTGTATATTATTTGTACAGCCCTAAGGCCCTAACTGAAATGTTTTTATAGGGCTGCACAGCTCGTTTACGAAGCACTCTACGACTGAGAAATGGGTCGGCCAGATTTAATTGAGAACCTTAATCATTATCAAGGCTCTTAAAGCTATTCTGGAGAATGTTAGTGGCCCTATTTGGTCTAAATTATGTTTTACTTATTCGTTTGTTTCTATTTTAGATATTTAAGAGTTGGACAGTCTCATACATAAGTGATATAATATTTGAATTTTAAACAGTGACGAATTTTATATTAAAGAAAGCTTGTACCAAATATTCGAGAGTTTTTGAAATCATCATAATAAAAATCTATAAATATTGCTTTTCAATTTGCAATACAAACTAGAATATAGAATTTTTTTTTTCATCATTTTCCTGTAACTATTTCGAGAAATTTTAACATTGCTCAATTATTTTTACGAGTAAGTATTTGTTCCAAGAACAGAAGCCGGAGTTGACACACTGTATTTTTTTATTTATATTCAATACTAAATACACAGTTGCAATGGTTTAGTCACTGGATTCCAAGTAGCATTTTCAAAAATATTTACAAGATTCGAGTCCGTAGTATTAATACGCATGCGGTTTCTAATTTTAGATTAGTGGTCAAATGCGTTATTAAACTAGTGCGTCTGCACTTGGTCTAATAAAACTTCGATTCATATTATTTTTATCAGTTTCTACTATTATATAGGTGTAGGTACATTGATTGCAATTTATGTTGCATTATCTACTATCAGACCAAATTTTTCACCAGTACACTAAACCACAGATTTATAGCAGCAGGAGCCTATGCTTATTTTACTGTTTCTTTAGCAGCGTTTGTTTTGGTTGAAATTTCTGCAATCATTAGTATAGAAACAAACTTTACTTTAGATTTTACCATAATTTTGTAACTTGTACCTCGTTTTCTAAATTGTATGTCTATATGTCTCCATTTACACAAATCTTACCAAACATCTCAGATTTCGACATCAAACCCTCATCTAATCCACCACTATTTTTAGCAACCTATTCTTAGCCCTCGGGCGATTGATATACAAGCTCTTCGATCCATGTATGTTAAGTGGCGCGCGCGCAACACTTGCCGCGCCCATTAACAGCGGCCGTTTCAAAATTCGAACACGCCGAACATGGCGCGAAAACTGCGTATCGTAGTAGGCCAAACACATTCCTTGGTGACTTCATAGTACACTCAGATAGATGTTTTTTTTGCTTAGTCAATAAGATATCTTTATCATGTGAACACTTCTTGTTATCTAATGAACTATTTAAATCTTTTCCCGTACATTTATTAACGCTATTTCTAAATTCGTTATCCTACTAGCGGCTACATACATATGTATGTCAACCAGAGATCAAATAACTTTACCTGTTAGTACATAATAATCAATAGCAATAGCCATAATTGAGTCAAATCCAGATAATCCAGTACTGTTTTAGCCCCTTTTATTTCAGCTAGATCCTCAGCTTCACTGCTTCAGATCCCGAAATTAAAGTCTTCAAACTTTTTTGAACTTTGGACACAATTAGTTTTGTTTCTGGCAGGTTAGACGTTACTTTACTACCACTTTAAGATCGACACTGACTGTACCAGCACATAGACGAACCGCAAAATCGGTTAGTCATGCGATCTATCCTCGATACTTGCCCGGTACTGTAGTCTGTAACCGCTATTGTCTTACCTCAACACCGTCACGTATGAAGGGACGTGATTGTGACACCACCAGGCTGACATGAACTTTGACAATCAATACTTATATACTATTATTATTCAGTGATTTAGGGTACTACGGAGTATAATTTGATACGAAAGATCCGAGCGAAACTAGTTTTATTCAGTCCGTGCGTAAATTGGTACGTTTTCTGTTGGCAAAGAGGAATGCATCACAAGGCGTCTTCTGTTCTTACGCCCTTACCTACTTGAAGTAGTAGTAGTAGTCTCTTATCTGTGGTTATCTAGTCTTCCCTTTTTCCCATTTCAGCAACAGCAATACTTATTACTATCATATTTTCCTCTGTTTGCACTGAATGGGAATACATGAGGGTTCAAATTAAATTGGTCATCCTCCAGACCTAAACAAAATTATGAATGTATGGTTCGTACTGCCCAAAGTGCTTCCTTGCGGTACTCGTACCTACATTTCCAAATGGCTCACCAATAAAATTTCTAGGACAGGTTGTTTTGAAATACTTCGACAGCTATTTTCGCGGAAAATTTTGAGCTTAGCATAGCTTTAATGGATTTACGAAGAATACGGCCATAAAATGTTTATTATCATTTTCGTATTCAGAAGAAGAGGAGATATTCTAAAGTAATTATTTCTTTTGAATGTTTCTTGACATACGACTAAATTAAATGACGACATAACGACAAGACAAAAATTTATGTTCTGTTGCTAAACTTTTTATCTATGCATCTTGCTATGCAGAAAGGTCATTCATACACACTTAGAAACTTTCTAATATATTTTTATGCATTAATTTTATGACTTCGAGATGACTAATTAATATATCTACTATTTCCGGATTTGTTTCCGTAATATTGATTACTTTACATTTCAATCAGGCGAAATTTTGACTATAAATTAAATACGTAACGAAAAGCATTTTCAGCTGTAGACTATTTTGTTATAGTACCTAGTAGGTAGTTAATATCCAAATAACAATACAAGATTAGCATCATCAACAACCAATCTTCTACATATTTAATATAACCCCATTAACTTAATGTTTCTCTATTTACATAACACCTACTGTTTGTCTGTTCGTTCCACACCGGTCGGTAGAAAGTCGTTTATTGCTATTATGAAACTTTCCTGTACGGTCACCATCTCCAAATGGCCATAATTCACATTACATAACTTTCAAGTTCAAGCTGTTTTTGGTACATTGATTATGCAATTAATTTTAAACTATTTTATTGGCTTTTGATAGCGATTCGGTAATTTGAGCGTGGATAAGTGACAGTTCCTATGTTTGCAAGCACATTATTAAGTACCTTTATTGACGTTATGACGATGAAGAAACCTACGAACAATAAGAAGTACCTACTATCTTCGTAGATATCCAGAGTCCTTACAGTCGACAAGTAAGCGTAAGATGTCGTCACATTTTTGATAGAGATTTGGTTGTTCAATTCCTTGGTGATGTTACATTCTTTAAGTGTACATACAATAATGTCACAAGTTGTCAACTAAAGTTACATTGTGTGCAAACTTCCTAAGACGCTCTTACGACTACTTACATACATTGTACGTCTGCCACAAAAAGAATGCGCTTGGGCAATTAAACATAAAAAGGCGGGAATGCGACGAAACGCGGACGATTTGTTGGGCGACGCGCGCAGAAAAACGCGCGGGTGCATAGCGCACGATGCGCGCTCATTAACATTCTCTGTGCGCATGCGTTCAGCTATTTAGAGCAATAGTAGTCTCATCACATGAAGCGGTTTTAACTGCGAAAGTATTCTAAATAAGTTTTGAAAGAGGAAGCGATTGTCGTAGATATTGGCTGCTTGCTATATCATTTCTTAATACTTTTCATCACTACATAAAACAAAGTCGCTTTTTCTGTCCCTATGTCCCTCCCTTTGTACGCTTAAATCTTTAAAACTACGCAACGGATTTTGATGCGGTTTTTTTTAATAGATAGAGTGATTCAAGAGGAAGGTTTATATGTATAATACATGCATAATATGCTTAAGGATAACCCACATTAACCATTTGCGGAGCCGGGGCGGGTCGCTAGTAGTTCATAAACTACAGCAGCCACCCAGTACTGCTTCGTTCATATCCAGATCCTTCTCGTGTTCCTGATCGATTGTTTCTACTCTTTTGACAGTTGTAACGTCATTTGCTTGCTCTGAATTTTTTCTCTGAGGTTATGTTGTTGAGAACATAGTAGGTAATGGACCTTACTTTACAATATCTTACTTATTAAAGAATATTATTTTTTATTTTTGAATGCTCTTCTTTTTTTAAATACCATGGATAAGATTTGGTGGGTGTGAAGACGAGGCCCTATTATTAGGGGATTATCAACTGGGATCTCGGGAATGACCTATAATGAGAGGCTTAAGTCACACCTACACAAACGAAGCGGAATGTTGTCTAGAATCATTTAAGATATTTTTTGTTTGTTAAAAAAGTGTGGGATATAATCCTTTAAGAAATATGTGAGATATAGGTACATTTGAAAAGCAATGTGTATGTCCGTTTTTCATGTTTTCACGGTTTCCACTATGTATCTATCTATCTATAGAACACTTAGTATGATAATAAACATTTTAAAACAATAAATTATTCAAAGCTCTCTTACGTCGTCATGAAATGACTTCTTTTTTTTTTCTACTGTACCTTCCAAACACGAGCTAATTCAAAATAACTTTTCCCTTTTAAGTGAAACATCTTTCATCTATTACTATTTAAAACATCTTCAACCTTTAATCTTCCGACATTGTATTTGGTTGCAATAAGGTCTACTTTCAAAGGAAGTATTTTCATAGATGATGGTTTGGTATCTAGTAAAAGCTGAATGTCTGTCAAACACTTTACCCTTCTTAAAGACAATGGAAAATTACATTTCACACTTAAGTGGCCGAAGTAGCCTGTACGAAGAAAGAATGTATTTGTCAATGCGATTCGACCAGTTATTTTTTGACTCTGAAATTATTTTCTTGCTGAAGGTCTAGTCAAAAGTATGATCATGTTTCTGGAAAAATATCTAACTATATAATCCTAACATGGTCAACATCAGATGTTTCACCATCTTTCACACTTTCCAAATAAAAGTAAATTGTAGTTGTAGTGTGAAGAAGCATTATTAACTTGGCCACTCACTGTGTCGTAGGGATCAGTTTATAATGGCTGTCTATTATATCTATTGGCATAGAAAGTGAGTGATGTAGCCCGCTCCCAACATTGTGCTTGGAAAGTCGTGTGGAAAACGAATATCACTTAGAACAGTGAAAACTATTGTATGTACCTGCAATCGGTTTTTCATAAAACAATGTGTTGACATTGAACAAGCTTTTTCTATGTTATTGTTCGATTGTGCCAGTTTTTCTTTGGGAAACTTTTTAATTCAGTTTTCTGTTTGTAGTTACAATCGAGATTTTTCTTGATTATCTGATTTTGTATTTGTGTTCGTATATGAATTATGCAATATTTTTCCTTTGCTTTCATTATTCTAGATTTAAAGGCAGGTTTTTGTATGTGGTATTTAAGTACTTTGACAAAAAATACGACGTATGTGGTACTACTAGGGTTCAAAGTCTTCATCTTACAAATTGTTATCTCTTTTATTTTGAAACTTTCGAATTTAATTTGTATTGTGCTTCACTTCTGAAGTAACTTTATCTACATCATGTTTTGCATTTTCACTCATTGGTCGATATAGAAATATGAACTTCGTGTATTCTTCTACCAGTTCATCGCATGTATCTTTACTACTTACCAGTTATAGTGATTAGTAATGTATTTTTCCACGAACCAGCAACAAAAACCATGTGTTGTTGTGTGTTTTTTCCCTTGCAAGTGCATTATTACTGCAGATTGCCATGAGGTCATCATTGACCTACACCGGTACGGCTGCCCCGACTGAATGAATTGCCCTTGGAACCGAATTAGAACTTCAGAGACAAATGCAATTGTTCACTGAGTCATACGGTGTACTTTTGAAGAGACATGCCCCGGGTTCAATTAGAGATTATTGGATTTAAAAAGGTTAAAACGAAATACGATCCACACTCAACGCATCGTCTTTCTGGCGTTTAGATAAAGAATTTCAATTGATAAAAATATTTTTTAGGATTATCTTTAGCTTCCCTGTAAATCTCGTGACGCTTAATAGGATGAATTTGCGGAAGGTTAAAACGAATGTTTTGCCAATTTTCTAAAAACTTAGGTAGGTAGGTACTAACATACGTCTTTGAAGAACACTGAGAGTCATGTTTCTAGCTATATGTAGACTTCTTCCCATGAAACATCCAAGACTATGATTAGTGAAAACTTATCAGTTTCGACTGGAACATTTTTTCTATTCATAAATCATTTCATAATAAAGGTAATCCACTTCGCTAATAATTCCCACTTAACGTAGTATGATGTATTTGAATAATGGCGGCGGTCGCACGGCGTTGCGCCGGCGCAGCGACCTGTCGCCGGTGGGCGGGACCGGTGCAGCTTATTAGACCAAAGACAACTCTAGAGGAATCCAGAAGTGTAGTTGATTAAAATATTACAATTATTGAAAAAGAAGAGGTTAACACCTCTGGTGGAAAATTCCTAAGAGAATCGTATGGTATGCATGCACCGCTATTGCAAAGGATTTAAGAAAAATGTGTGTGGGTAATATGCGAAGCGCGATTTACCTTTCTTTGGGGTTAATATAAATTTTAAAATAACCAAAACTATTATATATCAACACTATTTATTTATTTTATTTATTTATTTATTTGGTTGGTTTTGTCTGTCAATGATCTTTCTTGTATATTTTCAGTGCGTAAGTAGACAAGTAAAAATACTGTGTACACTATCACTTTCTGTAGTGAGTCTATTATTTGTACAATTCTGTGACATTTCGTTCATAAACTTGATCTTAATCCGATTCTAAGGTCTAAAATACATTTAAATTATGCAGTAACAAGTCTTCTCTAGCACATAGAGCAAAAACTTTAAGCGATGTAGATTCTAAATGGTCAAGACGAAATCTTACTTCAATAAGCTTTCCTTCCTCCACGGTTTAAGGCGAAAGTGTCGCCAGCGGTCTCTTTGATCCATCTAACAAACTGATTAATAACACCACAACTACGACGGCGGCATCGACGGTGGAGAAATTAGATTTATTGTGCACCGGTGGTGGTAGTGCCTGCCTGGAGACACTGAATAGGAATGGCATGTTAGGTAGACGATAGATTATTTAATTGTTTAGATAGCTTGATTTGAATGTTATAACAGGCTTAAATGATAAATGTTGCGCAAATTATGAAAGTAATTAGACAGTTAAATAAAGAAGAAAAAGCGGCCAAGTGCGAGTCGGAATCGCCCATGAAGGGTTCCGTAGCAGCCAGTAACATAATATAATAGTTTTTGTAGTTCGTTGTGACTTTGATCGATGTTTTAATAATAGTGTAAGGTAAATTGCGGTTTACGATTTATGACGTATTAAAAAAAAACTACTTACTAGATCTCGTTCAAACCAATTTTCGTTGGTAGTTTTCATAGTAATGCACATCATATATTTTTTTTAGTTTTATCATTCTCTTATTTTAGAAGTTAGAGGGGGGGGGACACACACATTTTTCCACTTTGGAAGCGTCTCTCGCGCAAGCTATTCAGTTTAGTAAAAAATGTTATTAGGAACCTAAATATCATTTTTAAAGACCTATCCATAGATACCCCACACGTATGGGTTTGATGAAAAAAATTTTTTTTAGTTTCAGTTCTATGTATGGGGACCCCCTAAATTTATTGTTTTTTTTCTATTTTTGTAAAAAAATCTTAATGCGGTTCACAGAATACATCTACTTACCAAGTTTCAACAGTATAGGTATTATAGTTTCGGAATAAAGTGGCTGTGACATACGGACGGACGGACGGACGGACAGACAGACAGACAGACAGACAGACATGACGAATCTATAAGGGTTCCGTTTTTTGCCATTTGGCTACGGAACCCTAATATATCTAATTGGAAAATAGATAGGTAGTATAAAGTGTAATTTAAAAACATATTTAAAATACATTATAAAATAAGTATTCATTTTATACAACGAATATAACATAAAGTGTCAGTCTTGTCATTTAAAAGCCTAAACGAATTCATGTATTGCTCGATCTAGCTGTTGATATGGAAACCCATAGCATAAATTAGAATGAAATTACACAAACATTACAGTTTATAACGGCAATATTCGAACAACCGAACACCACGATACGATTCACGACTTCTTTCGCAAGTGTCGAAACTAATGCCCTATCGAATATCATAAAACGATTTTAATAACTGTCCTTACTACAGTACAGTGTTTGCCTAACAATAGGAGCAGTGTACCAAATATGGGGTTCATTATCAGCCGATCTGCGCCTGAGCACGATTGCATTCTCCGAGTGTAAAGTAGTGATGAGATTTATTAGCCGGAATGTCTAATGTGTTTTTACTTTTTGTATCAATAGTCTCAGTCTGTGGAGATTCCGAAGAAAGCTGCGGATTCCTGCGTTAATCTAAAAGCCTTTTTAAACATAGTTACATTAAGTTTAAAAGACTTATTGCGGTTCCTTTAGAAGCTATACAAATATCTATAATAGTCGTATTTTACGTGTTCGTCCATAGATCTGTTTATCAATCTCCCATCAGGTGACACAAATTCAGTAACTTATCTTAGTTTTGACAAAACTTACACTAGATACCTTTCCTCATAAATCGTACAAAAAGTAGAGATAAAGACGCATCTTAAAAAAAATCTGATGGAAAATCTTGATGACGCTCACAATCCTCATGGTTTCGATTGTGGCTGGCAACTAAAAAGGAGTATTTAATATAGTTGACCCGCTGCACAGCACGAAGTCTTAATATTTATATAACATTAGCACAGACTAAACAAATAAATCAAAACAGCTGCCAGTGTTCCTACTCCACCTCTAGTAAAATCGATAGAGTTTCCTAAGAGCCCGCTAGAGGGTGCTTGCGGCCGTGGGAACTGGGCTTTGAGTTTACTGGAGGCTCTTTACATATTACGTTTTAGCATACCCTGTACCATACTATTATTTTCTTCTGTGCCTGTACTCTTGCGCAAGCTCGTGTGGTTTCTGGAATAAATACATCGTTACTTTTTGAGGAAACATTGGATGTGGTGTAGACAAAAACACCATACAAAAGGAAATTGCGTTCAATAACCTCAGTAGTTATTCTTTTAGGTGAGCTTTGAATGTTGTTTTCTAACAGTATCAGTTCTCTCTATTCATCTACATATTTGTTTTAGGCAGTGTGAAGGAATAAGGAGTTTTTTTTTATATTCACAATCTCAATTACAATCTTTGTATTATAATAAGAGATAAAACTAGGTTGGAATCATCCCTCATTCTTAATGCAAGTCTAGTCTTCCAATAAAAGGTAATACCTGTAGTGCACCTTCTTGCAGACTTGCACTTTCGTCGATGCGCGATAGGTGCGCGGGCGCCGGTACGTCTGCGCACGTCTTGCCAGGTCTAGCCGAGCTCAGGCACGTCTACCAAACGCTGAAGATTAATCAAACCTTATGTGGAATCCTAGAGAAAGCTGCCTTTGCTGGAAATTGTCGAGACGATCAGAAAGGTTAAGGTATTAAGTGGCTGCTATTAGCTGGTGGGCTCGCTGATGGTTGGATCACGACTGAAATGTCGTTTTCATAATGTATGAAAGGTTTTCAATGGATTATTGGGAAAGAAAGACGTAATATGATGAAGTATGTCATACGATACAACTGTGAAAAAAGAGAACAACTTGGTAAAATAAAAAGTGTCAGCATCCGACTTCATTTCTTCTGACACAGATCTTCAGCCTGATATGTGGTAGAAACAAAGTATGTTTACAAAAATACAAAGCAAAAGGAATCGATCAAAAGTGATACTAGATTCATAGCTGTGAAAATATATAATAACTCCTAGAAATTGTGTCACTTTAACAAACATTACAAATATGATCAGTTCTAGAGCCAATACACAAGAGCCCATGGATAGAACTATACTTCGTGATGATGGAAAAGCGCACGAACAAGCAGAATTACACACCAATTACGACAACTTGGCAACTCCAAAGGAAGCCGATCAAATCATCTCCGATTGGCTACCGACCGACACAATTATCGAATGTAGACCACTCTCACTGGAGCAAAAAGATCGAGACGCGAAGAAAGCATCAGGTGCAACGCGCAACCTCATTTCACTTTCTATAAACGTTCTCAAACAACTACCAACTCTAAAAGGGAGTGCTGAAGACCCAAATTGTAAAAGAATGGATCCTATTCACTGACTCAGTGTCTCATTATCGAAGTTTCCGAAGAAACCCTTTAAAAGCTGTTAATTGTTAGTTCAATACTTTCTAATGATTTTTTAAAAGTAAATTTTAGAATGGTTTGTGCAGATTTGATGATCACGATTTTGGTAATACAATCGTTGAGAAAGTTGACAAACTTGAAAGCATTAAATAAAATGGAATCAATATTGGTGCATAATTTCTAACGATATAAATGTAAATGATGTTAAGTAAAACACACGTCGTGTGATGTAACATCATAGAATTCTTATACAACAATAAATATAGAAATCATGTTAAAGATATCAGTAACTTAAATCAACACTTATCAAATAAGAAAGAAAGTTCAGGCACCGATCAAAAACTTCAACGAGCTCTATCAAACATAGATCTTAACATGAATGGCTATTGTGGCTGCGCTCGCGCAGGTAATGACGGACAGCGTTTTGTGTTGCCAACGCAGTCATTTTCAAACCAAATTAAGTTATTACGACCACTTGCTATTCAAATTTGACTCAAGTTGAAAACAAACTAGATTAGGTGAAATTAGAATACGAGAGATTGATTCAAAATGATTAGTAATTATTATTTGACATAACTGGAATTCACGGCTTTTTAAAAGCAATGAAGGAACAGAAAGCTCTGTTATTTCTTGGATTCTTAAGTGCAGAAGATGAATCGTGAAAATATCAAAGTGCTGAAAATAAATATATCTTTCTGGAAATTGCCTAAAAGTATTTTTCCTTCAGGTAACACAATTTTTCTTGCAAGCCAATCTTAAATTTAATAAGATTGATTCTTCTGGTCTCTGGCAACCCAGCTGACGACCATTTAGCGGTTACCGATTGAACCGTCTACAAACCGACGCATTACTTTTTTGACGAAAGTAAAAAGGAAGATCGTTAGCGAGTGATGTTTGAGAGACAAGATACGATGGTATTGCTGAGTGGTTGGCATTGTAAGTGGTAGCGGTTTCGGCGATGATGATAGAAGAATACTAGAAATGCGTTATGTAACTCAAATTATTTTTGAACTTAATGATATTGAAGCAAACATGACTGGAGTATACTAGATGTAATAGAGTGTTTGTTAGGGTGTGTTTATTGGTTTAGAACTTTTAGAGTGATGGGTACTTATATAATCTGTGGTAACAAAAGTTTATTATTTTTTCAACAATGTCGTCTGTTAGCATATATCTGTTAGCGTATATTTATAGATAGTAAGGTACAAAGTGTTTTTACATACTTACTTACTTACAAATACTTTCCTTGGATGATTTTTTCAACCCCACGGATCCTATGCTTCAGAGACAAAGATCTAGACTGTGGTGCCAAATAAGTATCAAAATTTAAATATAAAGGTGTTCTATATTGTCTTGTTCTCAGTACAATGTTAACCGGTACATCCGTCGAGTAAGAATAAAATGCTAAATTTATGCTTCCTAACGTATGTAAATGCATAAATTCATGAGATAACGGTAGGAAAAAAAACAAGAGGCTAGAAACAAATGGTAGTAGATTCAGGTCAATGGCAACGCGGACGGCACACACTATAGAGTTTGATTGCGAAGAATTTAAGTACTTTTATATCTACAAGAAATGTGATTAACAGTGGTACGTATGTAGATAATTTACAGATTAATGTAAAGCAGACGCATAAAGAGAGGTTTCTTTGAACTAAACTAACTGAATAACGTGCAATTTCAAATTAAGAATTCTACAAACCCAAACTTTCCTGCTGGTATCGTAAAGGGAAATCTTTAGTAAACAGACCCAAAAAATTGGCAACAGCGTTGGTCTGTGTGATAATCGAATTTCGATAAAAACTTAAATTTTGATTTCAAATTATAAAAATTGTTTCATGATGAACAAAGCCCTGCTAAAAATCTTGCCACATTGCGGAAATTTAATGAAACAAACTTTACAATAGCAGTTATTTATTTAAGCATTTATTTAGCGCATTTATAGTGCGCCCCCAGAACAGGTTTTTGATTTTACTGTTAATGTTTTTTAATTTTAATAACTGAATTACACTCGTATACTATACCTATTTAATTAATTCAATATAAAATCACAACAGAATAATTCTAACTTAGTATCTCATTGAAATTTATATCTTATCCTATTTATTGTACAAGCTGCGTTTCTTGACCATCGTCTGTTCCTAACATTCCGATAAATGTCCGCATATATAAGGTAATCAGAAAGACATTGAACTGATATACGTACTCGCATTGTCGCATCATCAGTAGTAATAATATCAAGTGTAATATCGTCTACGCTATTAACTACAAGCAATTTGTCAATGTCTTCAATTTTGTTCTATACCACTGCCATACCACCGGTTTTAAATTAAGTATTATTTTTATCGTTTACAAGGTGGTGCTTGAACATAATTGGCTTTGAATAATTGGATAAATTCAAGGAGCTGTGTTTACTAACTTTGTAGTAGAGAAACTATTCGTTACGAAATTTAAGCCAAGGATAAGATTATAATATCCTTACAGAGTGGACCAAAGAATTTGAAAGAAAACATAAGTAGGTAACGCTAAACACGGATTCTCTATTAAGTAACTTAATAAGGAACGGTTATTATTAAATACCTGATTCATTAAACAAATCAAGCAGATTCGTTTTCTTGTTTCAACTTAAGTTGACGCTCAAAGCTGCAATACTTCCAAAGTTTTGAAATTCGACGAATCAGTAGTACGGCGAATTATTACTTTATAACTTACACGAACTATGAAACTCGTTATTTGCTTACTTTATTAACTCTTTCGTGAACAGATGATGTTTATTAATAAAAGTGTCATCTGCTCCTGGATTAAAATAGCCTTTGTGTTGATAAAACCGGTTGATGTTGGTACATCTGCACCTACTATTTCTGTCTTCAAAAACATAGACAGCTTTTTTTTCATTGGTTGGATTATTGTCTTGGTATAATGGCTTGGCATTATGATAGTATCGATGTTATTAATTATTTTTTAAATATAATTTGTTTTGAGGTGACAATTTCGATGTTTATATGATCAAGCAAGGTCAATCATAGCACAAGTCCTCAACTTGGACATAACATGTCAACGTCACCTGCCAAGGCTAATACAACTTATTTGTTGCGACCACAGACTATATAAACATTATACGACGCAATGTATTAATGCAATTAATGATTTGCGTGTTTGTGTACACAAAAATATTGATTCGAATATTTTGCCTCATGCCTATTAGGTAGATATATAAATTTTAGACAGATTTTCTGTCTCTCTATCTCGATTATGATATTATGCTTGTGTTTTAATCCGTGGCTACACGTGCTAGGGTTTTTGGAGTCTATCATCTACCTTTCAGTCCGTTTTAGTAGTTGAAATGAATTAAACTGACAATAAAGTTACTTTCGGAGTTTAGTTGCTTGTTGCTTGCTATTAAACAATATGTTCATATTAATTTTATAGACTTATATTTTTTTACCTAAGCAAAGTCTTCATTCGTTACTCGTTCAGTAGTTACATGTAACTTGACGAAATGTGTCACTTGCAAATTGATATTCAAATCTGAATCAAATTATGTCTCAATAATTCAATCTGGTGTGTCTGTTTAGGATCCTTGACTTTATTTAGTACGATTGTAATGTTGTGTTATGGAATTTTTCAAATTAAATTATAATTAGATATGTATTATGGAAATAATATCATAAATGCTGTGTGGGCGGGTCAACCTTCGGTGGGTGTCGGACAAGGCGACTAAAGGAATTTAACCCTGGGTACATTCCAGTACACCTATGTTGTTACAGCCCCTCATCACATGAAGTCCATACAATCCTATAAACATTGGAATAGGTTCGTGTTTAACCACAGTTCATTGAATGGGAAGTTTCATGATGTTTACCGTATTGTGGCATCGGTTATACCGTCTCTTTTGCTTTTGGGACTGGCTGCAACTTTGTTCGAAATTTGAATCTTTTTCGAATGAATTGATTTTGATGATTTTAGTCAGTTTAATCGCGACTCTTCCCTGGAGTAGACGAAAAATCTCTCCAGGATTAACCTGTTCGGGAATTAATTAATTGGTTATATTAGTGAATTTACGTGTTGTGCTTGTGTATTATTGGTAAATAAACAGTTCTTAAGAGTTTTCGGTGTTTGTTTTGTGCTAGGAGAGTGCGACCCCTACTATAGATCATAGCGCTAGTGGCTAGGCCGAGGTTCTAGACGCTTTGGTACGAGTATATGACTACTTTGGGTAGAGCTCTTTGCGCAGTTCCGGTGAAGGTTGATACGACGATTTGCGACTCAAGAGTAGGTCAATTTAAAGAAAATATCGTCACAACAGCTGCAGCACGTCGTTGCGCTCGGATAGAGCGCTATCCTACTCCTATCAGCCCTCGACATTGAAAAGTGGTACTTGATATTGAGAATATTTATTCTTCAAGACATGATACAAAGACCAGCTCGTAGCTGGAGCTACGGCCGTCTGTGGTGGCAGCCGCCAAATTCAAATCATTTATCGCTTTTCATAATTAAATGGCTAAAATCGCGGAAAGAGGCTGCCAGCACGAACGCGGCGAGCATGTAGGACGCATGCACGCCACAGTATTAACGGTGAGGCCAATAATGGAGGTCTAATCAAAAGCAAATCAAGCTTATCACTTTTGTACTTATTACCGTATTTATCATCCATTGGATAAGGGACAGAATCGCGAAGAATTCAGCTTGCCTTGCTCTGATCTGACGCAGGCACAACCAAAAGGATCCCACAAAAATATACCATAAACAGATGCAAGGAAGGCATTTTGAATCCTTTTGCTACCGGTCCTATTTCATTTGGTATTTGGTGTCCACTCCATGAGCGTGTTTAGCAATATTTAGTACTGTTTTAAGGATTGTGACGTATGTGTAAATGTTTAAAAACCTATTGCGAAAACCCACTTAACTTTGTTAGTGATTGCTATTAGAATGTTAACCTTTTCAATGCTGTTGTCTTTATCGAACTTCAAAATGTCAACAAATGTTAATGTATGTGCCTCTTTGGATAAGGCGAAAGGAAAACTAGTAACCTATCCATTACTGTAGCTGATGCTAAGTAATTGAAGAAGTCTCTTTGCAATTGCTTCAAGGCCAGCGAGGTATAGGATTACTGCGGGCATCTACTCCTAAGTGTCGTACTACCTCACATAGGTGTTTAATAGATACCACAATAACAATAATGACATCTTCATTTGCATTATCCTTATTTACTACTTCATCATTATCATTATCTGCATGCATTTTAAGATTAAGTTCAACGTCGTAATCATAAAACCTGTATACCGTCTAAAGATAAATTGAAAGAATGGGCAGCACTGTTCGTTCACCTGTGCAACTTTTCTTCCAAAAATGGAGCAGTTAAGGAACTTGAGGGTTACTTTAAACACAAGCTAGAACACACAGAAAGCCTAGGCTAGTTAAGATTCCAATAAAAACATCTCAGTCTAAAAGTAGCGACTTATAAATATAGGCTATACTCGTCGTAGTAAATGATAAATCTGCTAGACTCAATAGTCCTAGTACAGTTCCAGAACTAATTAGGAAACCGATAAATAATTCAGGAGGGTTGATGAAGTGACGCGTCATCATAACGTTGGTTTACGGACCAATAAATAATACTATTGGTGCTGGAAGAATGTATCTAATCCGGCGGTGTAAAGCTAGGGCGCGAGCGATCGGTTATTGATCGAGTAAAAATAAGGAAAATAAAATGTGTATTCACCTCAAAGATTTATAAAAAACGTAAATAATATATAAGTACTAAATGGGACAAATTCAGCTGTCATTTTTCTAAATTAGAAAACTCTTCCATGCAAATATTTCGTGGTTTTAAACGTAAACTAAGATCCCTTTCATATAGTGCATCATAGAGGACAAAATATGTACTTTCTTTTCTAGTTCAAATAACAGCAACGGTAAGTTTTTTAGAACCGCTTTAAACTTATCGTTCAAACCTAACCATAAAGGGATAATCGTAAATTATACCATAGTGATCCCGTGCTCCGGTGGTTTTACGCCTGTCACGCGACAAATTTATGTTCTGTAGTGTAAGACTCTTTGTTATGTAGTCTGTGGTCTACTGTGCGGTGCTCCCATATTGCTGTATTTAGTGTTGAGACATTTATTTGGTTTAAACGGTTTTTATACTTTTTAAAGAGTTTATGACACAACACAGTGGCCAGTTTGTTTGTGGTACGTTCAAAAACAGAACTGAAGGCTGTTTGGGCTGATGGAGTTTTGAAACAAAAACATCACAAAGCAATAGGAACAATAAAAGTGTGGCTTTTCTTTAATTTATTCCATCTTTGATAAGATGAGTTTTATTAGAGATTTCACATAGGTACGTAATTTTATCGATACAATGGGGTTAATTCGGTATTGCACCCGCCTTATCTTAACTAAATTTAGTTCATTTTTGACAGGACTTAACAAATCTTGACACGATTAACGTTCGGATACACATTATCTCGCTCTGTGCACGCTCCTGCAATGTTTTTTTTCAACAGAAAGGCAAAGGTATAAAGTCATGCAACCTTAATCCGCAATAAAGTGAACGTTAGTGAATCGAACGCACGCGCAACGAAACGCAACTTAGTATATTATTTACGTTCCGTTTTAGTTTCAGAGATTAGAAATTATATTTTTTCTGCGTAAAACAAAAACGAAAATGTAAAATAGAACTTATGGTCGATTTGTTGTACAGTAAGCAGCACATGCGACTGGACATTATGACCTTGAGAGCGCATGTATTTCGTAGCGGTAGGGGTGAATTTCGTAGTGCAAGTGTCCAACTGCATGTGCTGGCTGGTTTCTGTACGTACTGCTAAGTGAAGGTTAATCTGGGCCAACGCGATTGCTATTCTGTTACTTATTCGATGAACATAAGAAAGGTGCAAAATCCAAAGTAATCTGCCCGACCGCCCTCGCTGACCTGACTGAGGATGAGCGATTCAGTAAATATCCAGGATTAACGAAAGAAGATTGGTTAAAGCAGCTCATCACTATTTAATTTTTACCCGATTTTCTAGTTTGTTAACCTCAAAACTTACAAAATATATTAAGTCTACACCTAAAAAGACTGAACTAAGTTAAGGCCATTTTAAGTTCAAAACACCTAAAAATGACAGATAACGAACTAAAAATGACAGATGAATGGTCGTTCCCGAATAGCTAAATGGCGTTAGTTCAACTTATTTTTAGTCCTGTCAGATTCCATACAAAATTAAGTTAAGTCGTGCGTTCCGAATAGCTAAATATGTCATCTGACACATCTTAACTAAATTTTAGTTAAATTTTAGTTAAGATTAGTGCATCGGCCAACATCGAATCGACACCAATATATTACTAACTAGATGTCCGCCCGTGGTTACGCCCGCGTTGTTTTTTTACTTTTACGTGCAGTGTCCCGTAGGAATGAGATATTTTCCCGCGGTAAAAACTATCTAAGATATTGACCGGGGATATAAGGCACCACCATGCAAAATTTCATTGAAATCGGTCCTACAGTTTCGGATATTAATTAGCCCGTACAAACAGATAAACAGAGAAACAAACAATGAAAAAAAAATCTGGATAATATGTTCTATAACACCCTTACGATTTGCAACCTCTATAGTTTTATGAAATAGACTTCATTTCGGTGTTGTGTCAAAAATAGGTATTCAAAATCGTGTATCTAAAAAACTCATAAATAACAAAACTACCCATTTCATGCTACTACCGAGAGGCTCCCGATTTTAAACTTTTTAACTTAATAGTTATTTACGACACACTCAAAGCAATAATCACGTCTTTAGAAGATTAATTGCTTGCTATAGCTGTTCATTTTAAGTGTAAGTACTTGCATAAGTTTATTAACTCTAACTGTGAAAGTTATATTATAAAGTTCTGGAGAAGATCTGAACTTTCCAGGCTGTGAAAATCTCACTTAAAGTACTACTGTGAAATTAAGCAATATGAGTGTGATTTTCATAACCCTTCTGCTGTAATGTGATGACAAGTCTGCGGTACACATCATCATCAATTGTACTCCGGCATTAAAATAAATCTTCTTCTTCTTCTTCTTCTTATCGAGTGGGTTTCAAGGTTAATCTACCTCACAAACCCTGGTGTCGGAATTGTTGAACCGCCTTAGGCTTCCGACATGGCTCCTATAACGACTACATATCCGTAGAAAGTAGCCGGGATTAAAATAATTGAAGAAGCAGGATACCAATTTTTAGAAAGACTAATATAGACGAATGTCAAATGAAGGTTTAACTAGAAAAGCGCTTTTATGATCTTGAAATGACATGATATTTTCACGAACAGTAACTAAGGACACTGTCGATGAAGTCATCATTCAAACAAAAAAAAATACTTCACCGGAATGTTCATCCTACGATAGCACCGACAGACATAAAGTCAAACTTATAACACTCCTATTTTAGTGTTGGGAGTTAATAACATTAAATTAACATAAAACCTTTCCTTGATCCTTTCAACTACTAGAAAATAGCTGATACTCTTCAAATAACTATAAAGATATTTTGTTGGATCATAGCTAAGAACAATCTCTATTGTTACACCTTCTAACAAAAAAAACTAAATCAAAATCGGCGCTTCCGTTTAGGAGCTACGACGTCAAACTTTTAACACCCCTCTTTTTCGTCGGGGGTTAAAAACTGACTCATGCATGACAAAATCACTAATAAAAAATGCGTATAAGTAAATCTTGTGTGTGACTCAAATTTAAGTCATAATAACTTTAATTAGGATCAAAGGATCAAGCGTTAAGTCAGCTACCGAGGCACATTTGATTTAATGTCACCGACATTATTCCTTTCTTCTATTTTTGAATTTTTATTACTCGTGACATTTTTAGTAGCGCTTAAGATCTTGATAATTATAAATGTGTGGCACAGATGTTTTAATGGGAGGAGAAATTAGTGACGTATGCTGCTCAGTGGGCACTTATTTGTGTTGAGATATTCTTAATCTGTGTGACAGATCTGAGAATTATCGTCATGCTTTTTTTTACTGTGATTTCACAGATTATTTCTCGAGACATTTAGTTCTTTTATGTTAGTAATTAAAATAATTACCATTTCTTTAACTTTCTAAGAAATGGTGTTTCTAAATAAACTCCGCCAGTTAAATTTAAAAACGTGGACGTCGTACGTAAATCTAGATCGATAGATTATTTATTTGCATCAAATACATAAATTTAATAAAGTCCATTATGTACAACTCTTAAATTTATTTGAGAACGATTAATTACGATAATTTAGTCTTATCATCTTCCCAAATTAAATTATTGAAGTTATCCCTCCATCTTTTTCAATACAGAATCCCATGAGAAAATCCAATACTCAGCCATTCAAAGTATAAATACTTACAAAGTGCACACAATAAAAACACAATCGCAAGCGCACGATAGCGATCTAGCGATCGTCGCACGCGCAATTCGCCACGCATCAGTCGCATTGTCACCTTAATGACATTAACGGTGACAGTCAGCCATCACACTGACACACATACAATTTATTCGATAGGCCCCCGACGACGTGCTACTTTAGCTGGTACCAGCTATTAATACGGACCTACTTTTAGGGCTAAGCTTTTGCTGGATATGCGATCTCGAGTTGAAATTAAGCTAGTCCTATTAGTTCTGTTTTTCCCGAAATAAGTCAAGGATTACGGTACTTAACGAAACATATTTAAAGATTAATGTTATCTTTGTAACTGGCTTAAACTGTCCCACTGCTGGGCAAAGGGCTCCTTCTTTTCCCACTGCTTACTATCTGGCTAGTGTTGTAAGTAGTGACAAGTTTGTCCCTCCTGTTACGCGGCCGTCTACGCACATCACTACGCCTGTTAGTCGGTGGGTTCCAGACCGTTGCTTCTTTTGTCCATAGGTCTTGATCTTGAGGCATGCGACAAAAAATTAAAGTGTTTGTAATTCTGAGCGGAGTACTGCAGATGAGTGGGTTAATGTTGGCTGAAAACGAAGTATTCTTGGTCTGACACATGTATTTTGTAGCTTTATTATCGTGGACGACGATCGTTGCTTGCTATACAGGCATCGTGTGATGGAAGCATTAGTTGTTTTTTTTTTTTTGGACAAATTTCATCATCATCATCATCTCAGCCGAAAGACGTCCACTGCTGGACAAAGGCCTCCCCCAAGGATCTCCACAATGATCGGTCCTGCGCCGCCCGCATCCAGCGGCTTCCCGCGACCCTCACCAGATCGTCGGTCCACCTCGTGGGGGGCCTGCCCACACTACGTCTTCCGGCGCGCGGTCGCCATTCAAGAACCTTTCTGCCCCAACGGCCGTCGGTTCTACGTGCAATGTGCCCAGCCCATTGCCACTTAAGTTTAGCGATTCTTCGGGCTATGTCGGTGACTCTGGTTCGCCTGCGGATCTCATCATTCCTGATTCGATCACGCAAGGAAACTCCAAGCATAGCCCTCTCCATCGCTCTTTGGGTGACTTTGAGCTTTCTTATGAGGCCCATCGTTAGCGACCACGTCTCAGATCCGTAAGTCATCACTGGCAACACACATTGGTCAAAGACTTTAGACTTAAGACACTGCGGTATTTGGGACGAAAAGATATTGCGCAGCTTCCCGAACGCTGCCCATCCAAGTTGGATTCGACGATTGACCTCCTTCTCGAAGTTCGATCTACCTAGCTGGACTGTTTGTCCCAGGTAGACGTAATGGTCTACAACTTCGAGAGCGGAGTCCCCAACTTTTATTGGAGTGGGTACTACATGGGCGTTCGACATGACTTTTGTCTTCTCCATGTTCATCTTCAGACCCACTTGTTGGGAAACTCTATTGAGGTCATCGAGCATTGTGCCGAGGTCCTCCAAGGTCTCAGCCATGACCACGATATCGTCGGCAAACCGAAGGTGAGAAATGTACTCGCCATTGATATTGATGCCATGTCCTTTCCAGTTCAGAAGCTTAAAGACATCCTCCATTGCAGCGGTGAACAGTTTCGGAGAAATAACGTCTCCCTGTCTCACACCCCGCTGCAGTTGGATTGGTCTGGAGTTCTGATCCTGGAGCCGGACAGACATGGTGGCATTATCGTACAAACACTTCAGCACCTCGATATACCGGTAGTCAATTTGGCACCTCTGAAGAGACTGCAGCACTGCCCAAGTCTCGATCGAATCGAAGGCTTTCTCATAGTCCACGAACGCTAAGCATAGTGGCTGGTTATACTCTTCGGTCTTCTGTATAACCTGCCGCAGCGTGTGGATGTGGTCTATGGTACTAAAGCCCTTTCGGAAACCGGCTTGTTCGGGAGGCTGGAAGTCGTCGAACCTGCGCGCGAGACGATTCGTGATGACTCTCGAAAACAATTTGTAGATATGGCTCAGAAGCGAGATGGGTCTGTAGTTCTTCAAAAGGGTTTTATCACCCTTTTTAAAGAAGAGGACCACCACGCTTCTGAGCCACGCCTGCGGCGTTGTACCTTCGAGGATGACGGAATTGAACAGTTTCTGAAGGGCTTTCAAGACCGGTGTACCACCTGCCTTCAGAAGCTCAGCAGTTATTCCGTCATCACCCGGCGCCTTATTGTTCTTTAACTGTTTGAGAGCCATCCTAATCTCGTACAGGCTGACGTCCGGGATGTCTTCGGTGTAGTGTCGGGTTAGCCTAGCTCTGGGGTCAGTTGCTGCTTGGCTGACAGGTGTCCGTGTTGTCGTGTACAGCTGTCCATAGAACCCCTCGATTTCCTCCAGTAGCTCAGGCTTAGAAGACACGGTTCTACCGTCCGAAGTCTTCAGCTTCGTCAGTTGGCTTTGCCCCATAGACAGATCTCTTGCGAACACTTTAGAGCCTTTGTTACGCTCAATGGCCTCCTGAATACGATCTGTATTAAATTGGCGAATGTCGCGAGTCAGAGACTTTGAGATCTGTCTATTGAGCCGCCGATAGCAGGAAACATCATCTGCAGACTGCAGAACCATTTTCCGTCTTTCTTCTATGAGCCTGAGCGTGGAATCTGAAATCTTTTTGGTTCTATTTGAGCGTCGGGTCTTAAAGAACTTGGACCCCGCTGTACGGACAGCTTCCACGAACCTGTCATTGTATTGGTCCACTCCCTCGCATTCTGCTAGGCATTCAAAGCGGTTTTGCAATTCGAGCTGAAAGTGTTCGGGGTTTTGGATTTGGATTGGCAACGGACGGAGCGTAGACTTCATCAAGCGAGATCTTTCGAGTCTGACATTGATATTCAATGAGCCTCTGACTAGTCGGTGATCGCTCCCAGTTTTTACTGAGTTGATCACAGAGACATCATTGAATATTTGTCTTCTCGTCGACAAGATGAAGTCTATCTCATTTTTAGTCTTACCGTCGGGACTAACCCAGGTCCATTTGCGGTGTTCCGACTTCTTGAAGAAGGAATTCATCATGTAGAGTCCTTCCTTCTCCATGAAGTCCACCAGCAGCTGGCCCCGGGGATTTCGGTCTCCGACTCCAAATAACCCCACTCTTAGCTCATTCCCGATTCGTTTGCCCAGCTTCGCGTTGAAGTCCCCCATGACAACAATGAAATGAGACTCGGAAGTATGTATGGCTGTTGAGATGTCCTCATACATTTCCTCGACCTCAATATCGGGGTGTGCCGAAGTAGGCGCGTATACCTGTATGACCTTCAACGAATACCTTTTGGTAATTCTGAGTATAAGGTATACTACCCTTGCCGACACACTCTCGACCTTGATCACGTTGTTCACAAGGGACTTGTGGACCAAAAACCCGACACCACCTTGGGACAGATCTTCGCCCTCCCGGAAAAAGAGCAGGTTGCCGGATTTAAGGATTATCGAGTCCTCTCCCTCTCTTCGGACTTCAGATAATCCTAGGATGTCCCACTTAATCCTGCTCAATTCTTCCTCCAGTTCGAGAATCTTTTCATCGGTCCGCAGTGTGCGATTATTGTATGTTGCCAGGGCCAAAGGTCGTCGGTGTTGGTAACAACGAGCCGCCCGGGGATTCTTAGCACCCCATGCCCCACCGTTACCGCAGCTGTTACCAGGGCTGGGAACAGCGGGGCTGCCGGGGACTAGGGGCCTTTTCTTAGTTGTGTAATCCATAGGGGGGATATTGCCATAATCGCCACGCTTGGCATGCGGGTTGGCGATCAACAGTGTGGTCTTAAATACACAGAAGGACGCTGCTGCCCATCCTCTGGTAGTTATCCCTCGGTCGCTTTCTACGACCCCCACGGGAAGAGAGGGGGTGACACTATTCTATGCCGGTGCCACACGGCGAATTGGAATTGGACAAATTTAGATGTTTTTTATTTCTGTCGAACAGAGTCCTTTGGCATTGAAAAATCTGTGAAACCTTTGTTTTGGAGAATTATTTTTTTAATTATTATTATTATAACCAATCACAGTCCCGCATATGATGACAACTGCGCCAATCACTGCAGTTTTAATGGAGATTGATGACAATTCCTTAATTATTATTGAATTCTACACTTTTGTGTGTTATTGTAAGTAAGCACAATTTACTTGGCGTCAACACCAGTTATATTCTGCTGACACCGGTCTACCGAGCAATCAAATACAGCTAACTTAATATAACATTGATGTCACCAGGCAAAAGGACATTGACCTGTTACATGTTACTTTTACGAGTAACAGGTACTCGTAATGTAATAGGGATGTGCAATGTCCATTCCTAGTACAGTGATACTTACGTCACACTTATTATACTGACCTCTGACTGTTTACGAGAAATAATATTATTACTTTGGTGCTTAGTATGTAAGATGTCCATATCTTGTCTATAAAAGCGTTTAAGACCAAAAATGTTGCGTCAAATTCTTGTTAAGAGACAACATGACTGTAGTTTGGTTTGTTAAGTGTGTAATATATAAAATAAGGGCAAAATTACTTGTTTTAACGGGATTACGCAATTCCTTATCTTTTATGTTGCAACTGTGTTAAGAATATTAAATTCTTACACTCAGTTGCAGAAAGGCTCATTAAATATTTAAAGTGGCATTAAATACTAATCTTCCATTAAAGTGTTGCACAAAAGCAAATCATGTCATAATAAATTTTAAATTTAATGCTTCATTAAGTTTAATGGAAGAACTGTCAAACCCTCTGTCAAACCTATCTTTATCTCATTTTTGGTTGCACAACGCGTCTTTATCGTCTAATGGGCATTATTTTGACGTTTCTTTCATTAAAAATATAATTGGCCGTGAAAGCTCCATTAAAGCTAAAAATTGTCAGGATATTTAACGAAATATGTCTTTATCTAGTTGCAAAAGCTTGAAATATTTAATTTACCTTACTTCTTTAGTACTTTATTAACCAATAGGTTATTTTATTATGGTTGCTTTCTAATATCAATTACTTAAATAACATTTCAAATGCTAAATAAAAAACAGAAAATGTTTCTCAGTATAGTATATTTAAGATAATAATCGTGTAAATCATGTAATATTATGTAAAGAAAAGAAAAAGTAAAAGTAGGTATTAAACTGATATTTAATTGATATACCTACTTACTTTTATTTAATTCCTACATTTTTACACTGAGCTAAAACAGTACATACATTGCATTCCCCTACTTTCTTCCGAGCTTTTTGTTTCATATTATCATACAATGTTTTGAGCTGCTCTGTCCCTCTGTAGCCTGTAGTAGTATTACTGTTGTACTTTCTAGAAATTGCCTTCCAGGCTTCGGTTTTTTTGCGTACATACGTTCCTCCCATCCTTTTATCTTCAATAATACGCTTATAACTGGAACAAAAGTAATTTATTTGTTTACAACTTTTCCGGCGACAATCGAGGTTTAGATTTTTGTGTGAGAAGTATACTCCGTAATTTCAGTTAGGTATTACTTACATAGCTAGTCAGTGTAGTCCTGTTTTGCATAATTTGCCTTACGGTAGCATTGTTTAACATATTAGTAAAATTATTTAATAAACGAAAATGTTGTAAATAACACACTCACCAGTTCACTACTGCTAACATGATTTTCTACTGCCCTGTGTAGTTGGCACTCCGCTCCCGTTTTTTCTGCACTTCAGCCATCACAAAATAGCAAAAAATACAAAAAAATCGACAATAACAGTTTTTTTAAAGCCACGAATTGTAAATATGAATTGCTCGTGAACTGTCTATGTCAAACAATATTTGCTATTTTTTGAAGTTTTATGGCTCGGCTACCATCAAATACGACAGATCTGCGTCATTACATTCACTCTTTTTTAATTTCCATACTGTTTCTGAGGGCAACATTTTTTAATGAGAGCATTAACTAATGAAGGATTATCCTGGCATAATTTATTTTTATGCAACGTCTTTAAACTAATGAAATCATTAGAGTTAATCTTCCATTACCTAAGGTAGGATTTAATGCCAGCTTTCTGCAACTGAGTGTTAGTAATTGGAGTTACTTCCAAAGGTTTTTGAGTAGATAAACCCCTAAAGCTTGTTCGCTAAAGAAATTTTAAACTGATATTTTGAATAGATCAAAAGTTCCTTGATAATTCTACGCAGTTTAAATATTATTTAATTAAAAAGTGTTTTTTCTTTTCATTATCATGTTTGATGGTTTTTCCTTGCACATTAATAAAACAAATAATTATTTACTTTCTCGAACTCGTACCGATAATAAGTATCTAATATCTATGATACTGATTGCCTAGTTTTAGGTCAATCAGCTTTGTGCGAGATGTCCACACATGTTCATTATTATTATTAGATAAGCACGTGATGAGATGAGCCGGTTGATTCGAAAATAAATGGCTTATTATTTACCGTTATTGAAAGATAGCTCTTTAGTAGATACAGGGAATTACATACATTATTTTATTATTCACTAAGTAAGTATGTAAGTACCTACTTAACACTTATTTACAAGGAGTATAAAAAAATCTATCTATGCTTGTGTCGAAAAGGTACGACCTATCAAGCTTCACCGGACTTGTTGTTTATCCGTAACATAGTTTGTAGTACTCATAAAACTGAAGGAGCATCTATATAGGCCGGGAGATGATGACAGAAATTTTTAGGTCATTTGTTACAGTATGGCGGTTTTACAGGGGTCTTAGTACGCAATGACAAAAAGAAAAATGATGGTCATAGCGCTAGTACTGGCGGCCCAATCGCGTGGGCGTTAGTGAACTAGTCGAAAAAATTACGAAAGTCAAACGATTTGTACCTACCACAAAAAAATTATTATTTTCCGATAGCCCGTAAAAATAACTAGACGACAGTGTCATGCCATACTTCTCCGGTGTGACTTGCAGCCCGCCATACTAGTTAATAAATTAAAAATTCAACCATTTGTACCAGGGTAATTTTTGCACAGTTTGATCATCTTCGTGCAGCCATTTACGACAATCACCATGCCATACTTTTCGGACGGCTCCAAATGGTCGCCATACCGCCGAAAATCTGCATTTTTTTTTCGCGGTTGGGCCGCCTGTACCAGCGCTATGACCATCATTTTCCTTTTTGTCATTGCGTACTAAGACCCCTGTAAAAACGCCATACTGTAACAAATGACCTAAAAATTTCTGTCATCATCTCCCGGCCTAATAGGTTGAAATATCAAAAATAAAAAACTTTTCATATTAACTTCAGTCACGTGACTGGCCACTTTGTCTATATAGTTGGATTTTAATTTTGAGATTTCAACCTATGCTCTTTAGGGAAACCACCAATATTGCGGATGAACAACAAAATGAATTAGTCGTTTTGTGTTAAAAATAGCCTTTAATAATAAAGATTTTCCATTCCATTTGATTTACACTGCAGATATATTTGACTTATAATATACTGTGCTTTTGCAGTATACAAAAAACGCCCAAAATAACACATTTTATTTAATCTTTCATCACTTGAGAGTTATATAATAATTTCATGGAAACAAAGATTCTATCATCAGATTATCATACTCATAAACAATGGGCAAAAATGTACGGCGTTAACTAACATTAATTAAATGCGACTTTCGATTTTACGAAACAACAGTTCACAGTTTTATAACAAAGTTATTGTTGTGCTGCTAACAATAAAAAAACAAAAAACAAAAAAAAACATTTAAGCGCGCGCGCACGCACCCGGAACGGTTTCGTTTCATTGTAATTATTTCATTACATTTATAATGTTGTTGAACTTGCAATTTGTCTTTGGAAAGGTACATGAACCTTAATTTTGAGAACTGCAATTTCGGAAAACAATAACCTGCTAATGACGCCGAAATTGCGATGTAACGACCGAAAGGGCGTAAAGGACGTTTTGTATGTTTTTCGGAAATCTTGTCAATTTTAACGGTTTGTAATTTGAGGTGATTACAATACCGCGATTGAATGTTCTCAGGTCATTTCGAATACCAAAGTATGTATGTGGTTTAATTTAAAAAAAGAAAACTATGAATTTTAAATAATATTTTTTGAAAAGAAATAACTGACCCACTGCCTTTGTAAATTCTTAGGTATGTAATTTAAATGTTATTTTTATGAATTCAATTCGCAATGATGTTTTGAAATGTATACCTGAAATATTTGACAAATTTAAGATACGATTAATTTTTTTCAGTAAGTAGATAAATATTTATATAAAAATGCAGGTCGTGTTGGGTGGAAACTATAACTTAAACTTGACTTGGGACAACCTCGTTTTTGGACCTAATTAAAACTGGCACTACTTAGCAAAAACACGGGCTATTTCTTTACGACCTTTTATTTTCTTAATTAATTGAGGCCCATTCATTCCCGCCTTAAAGCCATGGGATTAAAAAACAAAGATTTCGCTTTTGAATTAAAAATAAAGTTATTGTTTTTGGTTTTACACCTTATCATTAAAGATGTAATTAAGCGGGTTGGTAATTAAATTTATTTCTTTTTTTATGACAGTAAATTTTACGGTTTTTAATACATTAATTAAATACAGGCAAAGTTTAAACAAATACAATCTGACGAGAATTAATTTAATTGGACGCTGCTCGTAAGAGACTGTCAAATAAAAAATGACGTTAGTGACGTTTACATTCATCTAGTCTACAGTGAGTATAATCTAAATGTAGCTAAGATTTGCGCAAAGTCGTAGATCTAATAGAAACGGCTGTATGGTATAATGTCTTTGCCTGTTGACAGTTGACAAATGAAAAAAAAACTATGATAGAAATTGAAATTCCGATCTAGGTTTTGTCAGAAGCATATCTAGTAACGAGTTGTATTTTAGACATCGCTGTATTCTAAAACCGCTATCTTTCGCACTGCAAATTGCGATTTTTGGATTCGGTAATGTCCAAAACCTCGCCTAAATTCAGACTCTTCTATTACACTGACAACTTTTAAAATGTACAAGATGTTTTCATGTAGTTAGTTTTATCTTATCAAAGGCCTTTTTTGACTGTTACTGCACGCACGCACACCTTTATCGAAGCGTTAAGCAAATAAAAACATTTTTTTTTGTACGGTGTTAATATGTGATTAATATTTGTATGTTGAAATAAATAAAAATATACTTTGTTTGTTTGTTACAGGCGAGCCGAAAGATATCGAAATGCGGGTATCTGTTCGTAGCTCCGGGATGGGACTTCTCCAATCCGCTCTACAGAACAAAGGTAAGGAATCATATTTTTATTCTTGTTTCGTTTCTTCTTTTCTTTTTAACACGACTGCCAAAGAAGGGTTATGATTTTCAAGTGTAAAAGTAATTTTGTGTTAATCAGATAGTATATCTATCTACATAAAATACCATATAATATTATAAAGAGGAAAGATTCGATTGTGTTTGTTTGCAATTAATAGACTCCGAAACTACGGAACCGATTTTAATGAAACTTTGTATAGAGATAGAATAAACCTTGGGTAATAACATAGGCTACCCTTTACCGTGCAAAATTCCTCATTCCAATTAAATATCGCCCATAACTTCGTTTAACATTCCTAATCAATAAATAGACCTTTAGGCGAGCTTGGTCAATTAGAGAGGTCATATTTTTTTAAATATGGCCAATATATGGCAGCTTTGTGCCAGTTTTTGCTATGTTATCGCACCCTGTATGACACGTGTATTGACACTAATTTTTTTTTTTGACACTAATGGTTTTTAAAAGTAATTTGAACGATATATGTGTTCCTTTATTGCTAACATGACCTGTGTTGTATTTCTTGCTTACATTGTATTTTATGGCACGAGACATTACCTTGCGAAGGACATTTAATTTATATTTTTTATATCCATTTGAGTTTTAATGTACTTCAGGTAGCCAATGTCAAAATTGCAATTTTGCACGGTTGCCTCCTATGCTATTAAAAAAATCTTGGATGATTGATTTTCTTATGAAACCTAATCCTATTAGTATGTCAGACCCTCGTTAAGGTAGTAGCTTTACTTTTTGTTTTTACAATTCATTAGGTCAAACGGACTACTGTTATGTAAGTAATAAAGATTTAGTGTACCAAACTAATAGACCATGAAGGAAGAAAAAATTTTACGCGCGTGGAATTTTTTTTTCCTTCATGTAATAGACAGATAATATGGCTGCCTTTTGACTCTTTTATTTTGTACTGTTTTTCTGTATTATGGTGTCAATAAATAATAATAATTGTATTGTTTTGTATTGAAAAGTCTTGTAATATAAATGTTTCACAGTTGATACCTCCCCAGGTGTGGCATTAGTTATTAACAAAGACATTATACATTTTAAATCTGTCTGTCACTTTCTGCTATTTAGAAAAGTATAAAAAATAAAAAATATTTGCCAAAATTGCGTTAGTAAGGTTTAAAAAATTTAAATGTATGATATAAGACATGTTTTTTTGTCAGCTACGTCAGTTTCTTAGTAGATCCCAAATTGCACTTTTTTAACTCGAATTTTAGATACACACAAGAAACAAGGTATCAAATTAATAAAAATAGTTCTGCGAATGGAATTCCATAGCGAGGCTGTATTACAACGTCGAGAGGTCACATTTGTGCATAATACTTTTTTATGTTAAGTAACTTTTTGTCCCATTAGACCCTAATCGCGAGTTCGCAGAAACCTCATATTTATTGCTGCAATAAAGACGACTGTAACGCAAAAATTCGAGCGTCTTGAAAATCGGGGCTATCAATAAAGCTTCGATGTTTATCGCCTCAATCGATCGGGAAAAAAGTACAAAACATCGATTTTCGACCGTCCGATACTTTATCATGCTAAAGGAGAACCTTCGAATCGATTTAGAAGACTGGTATGGCTTGGTACGAACCAAGTTTAGGAACTAAAAAAGTATAAAAAAAGGTTCTTAAAGGCAACGCGGCGTTCAATAAATTACAGGGTGCAAAATCTCTTTACGCCTAATAGCTGTGAAAAATTGAAACGAAATTTCAACTCAATCAAGGCCTTGAAGTTATATTAGAAACTGTCCATGATTGATCGAAGGTGTTTGACTGCACAGCAGAATCACAGAACGGCCAGAAGAAACTTCCTTCCTTCCACGATTGATTTTCGTGGTCACTATGAATTCAGAGATAAATAGCCGTGCAGAAAATTGTAACTTTCATAATCCGCAATCATGTTTGAAAAATAGTTGTTGTATTTTAGTTTTGATGTACAATTTTTGGAAGAAATTAGTTGTGACAGACAGACGGACAAGAAAAGTGATTCTGTAATTGTTCCGTTTTTGCTTCCCGAGGCACAGAACCCTAAAAAGCCCTAAAAACAGTCATGCGGCATGCCATTTCCATGTCCTTTTCAAACTGACACACTGTGGCCGAAAAGGCCAATCCAGCTGGACAATATTATTTCTAGCCCGTTTTACATCCTACACGTTGTAATAATACAAAATGTATCATAAAAAAACCGGCCAAGTGCGAGTCGGACTCGCGCACCGAGGGTTCCGTACAAACCTGCAAGGTTTACAAAGTTCGTTCATTACGACAATCGAGTCATAACTATGGTAATCTTATTGCAAAATGAAATTCATAACATTACAATGGGGAAAGATGGAGGAGCATAAATTTAAGACAAAGATCTCTTTATCGTTTAAGTAACTAAGTACTAAGTAAGTATTTCAACTTGATAGCTCTACGCGTTCATGAGGAAAAAAGTAATAAGTTTATATTTATTAAAAAATATATATTTTGTAATGTAACTAAAAATTTAAGGTTTTCGGAATTTTTCCTTTATGTGTGCTATAAAACGTTGCTTCATGCCAAATTTCAAGATTCTAGGTCGACTGGAAGTGCCCTTTAGGTTTTGATTCCCTTGCGAGTACTTGCGAGTTTCAAAATATGCAGCTTAAATTGCTGTTTCTTTTGATTGCGTTGACATAGAAGTTTGATTTTGTTACAGCTTAAAGGTATTATAGACCTGAGTATTTGGTATGAATTTCAATTTAATACCTCTACGCGTTTATGAGGAAATGGGTAGTAAGGTTAAAATTATTAAAAAAATAAGTATATATTGTGATGTAACTAAAAATTTATGGTTTTCGTAATTTTTCCTTTATCTATGCTATAAGACGTTGCTTCGTACCAAATTTCAAGATTCTGAGTTCACGGGAAGCACCCTGTAGGTTTTGATTCCCTTGCAAGTGTCGAAAATTTGCGGCATAAACGGCTGTATCTTTTGATTGCGTTGGCTTAGAAGTTTGATTTTTTCACAGCTTCAAGGGACAGTAGACCTGAGTAATTGATATAAATTTCAGCTTCATACCTCCACGCGTTCCTGAGAAAAAGGGTCTTGACAGACGGACGGACAGACGGACAACAAAGTGATCCTATAAGGGTTCCGTTTTTTCCTTTTGAGGTACGGAACCCTAAAAATGTACCTGATTTGATAATAAGTGCAAATAATAATAAAAAAGAAAAACCAGTATAAGCTGACCTATCTTAGAGTAGACTTTGTATGCAAGTAGAGATCAGTTTATAATGGTTTATGCACAACAAAAAAGGACGTTTATATTTAATGTATTTTCACTGTTTAATTGTTTTTAGAATATAAATAAATGAAAATGTATGTTATGATCATATTTATTACTAGCTTTCCGCTGCGGCTCCGCCCGCGTTATCAGCTTTTCCTGTGGACTGAAGCATTTTCCCGCGGTAAAAGTTAGCCTATGTTACTCAGGTCAGGGTGAATGGAGCTTTCTAATGATGTATGATTTTTGAACTCGGTTTAGTAGTTTTTGAGTTTATTCATTACAAACATACACACGCAGACACACAAAAACACAAATCTTTCCTCTTTACATATAATATTAGTATGATTACTTAAATAAATTTTAAAAAAAATCACTATCAGAAGAATTATTGAAGCTGGGCAAACTGACTACTTGCACCCTATTCGTATAAAATTAAGTATTTTTGAATACATGGCATAGCATAACATAGCACGCTTCTCTGCCGGGACTCGATCCAGTTCGAAAGCTAACAATTTCGCAAACTCTTTATTTCGTATAGTACGGTACTAGTAAGTACCTAACGATGACGTAGATGGCTGCAATGATAAAGAAAACTTCAGTTCTTCTTCATTTAACGATTGAACGCCTACAGGAAGACTTTCAAACCGATTTTGTGTTTTTCCGCAAGTATGTCATTTTTTGATGATATTTTATAAATTTTCATATTAATATTTCGGAAACATTCTTCTGTTTCGTCTTTTAAATCAAACCTCGTCGAAAAATAATCAAAAAACCAGCAATTCTTTTATCTTTGGCGTATTTAATCCATTGTTCAAAAAATTGTTTCCTTGAAACGGACACTATGTGTTCTGAAATAAAAAAATATATATTATTGAACCGCACTCGTGAGGGGCCTGTAAACTATTTTATTTACAAGTTTAATAATGTAGCTATAATATATAAAAAAATTAGCCTGGGTACAAGAGGGTACAAGTAGTTCCCAGACTGTGAAACATAAAATTTCGTCAAAAAAGTAGTTTTCATAATTTTCATCTGCAATTATCAATGCAACAGAAAAGATCTTTGAGAAAGTTAAATATAAATAAAATACTACTTACCTACTACCTCAGGATCCACGGTTAAAAGTTTAATAATATCTACTGGTTTCACTTCAAAAATTCGAGACGTATAAAGTAACGATCCGCAAAAAATGTAGTAAAAATACTCACTTCCCCACATTTCGATTTAAATATTTGGTTACCGGGTGGTATTTTCACTAGGTTAATGTTTGATGTCTTAGTTCTAGAATGTTGACTATCGTTTCTGATTAAAGAATAGGGAATGTGAAGTAACCATTTCTGTCCAGCTGGATTGGTCATTTCGGCCACCGTGTGACAGTCGATTGAGTCAATCCGAAAGATACACTCAGCATCGATAAAGGATGCGTCAAAATATGGTAATTAATATTAATCAGCTGACGGCGACCGTTATGAAAAATTGTGTTCGATCTGTAATTGGGTTACCCTCATTGTGTGAACTTGTATGTTTCTTTAAGGTCAAGAAATACTGACTCCAATGAGTTTTGACTGGAATTGATGGACGGACGCAAGAATTATGTCGCTGTTTTTTATTGTGATCTGAACTTTAACTTTTCCTTTAATAAAACGTATAGAAATAGTTTTCCTTCACTGGCGTTTTTAATTTCATCCCTTGTTTAGCGACGAATTTTCCTAAAGGTATCCCCTTTTCCTAAAATCTATCTTTCTGCGTTTCAGCTGTTAAAGCTGTTGGCGTAAAGGCGCCGGGAATGTAGTTTTTCATTTTTCAATGTATGTGGGTAACAAAACTAATAGTAGTTTCAAATTTTTAGTTTTTCGTTTGAAATGAAAACGATTTTCTGCAGAATCCAAAATATTTAACTCCTTCCAAAAAAAGGTTGCAACATTGTAACAAACATACCTGCGGAATCATAAAACTGCGACACACCACCCTAAAAAATTCAAATTCGACAAAATAATAAAAAAATACTCGGCCATTGTATGGTTTTGGTGGTTTCATTACACGCACGATAAGGGCAAGAAGTATTATTATGTGCGATGGCGAATAAAAAGAATCGATCCGAAACGTGAATCGTGGAGATTGCGATAAGAGCCGCGGGGGGCGCGGCCGCCGCCAAAAAGTGTCAAAAAATATGCGCGTGCGACTGTACACTCGTGAACTGAATAAGGGCTGAGACTTGAGAAGTTTTGGTTTATATTTATTATTATATCTGGGTATGATAATTTTGTTGAATTACTGATTATTGTATATTTATTTATAATTTAAATATTTATTGCTATATATCGGCTGTTCAAAACCAAAGCATCATAACTCACAATTACAAAAAAATCCTGTATCAAACCTTGTGTTAAATGTTCTTGTTCTTCTTGTTTTCTTAACATATTAATGTCATATACTTTTTAAAACTTTCACGGTTGTTTTCATAACTATTAAGATTTAAAACGGGATATTCCTAATAGTAAAATGTCCGTGTTACCTTCAAATTTTTCATCAAAATACGTTAAATTGTTTTGACCCGATAAGTGCGCGATTAACATAACAGACCGACTTTTGAATTTACAGATAAAATAAAAAAAAATTGTACACAGTTCGACACCACCATAAACTACCCACAAAGCAAAACCAAAAAGAAATTAGGTCGTGACTCGACACAGAATCGACCCCGCATTTTATGTAAATGCTCCAGACCGTTGTCACTGTTCAAATTGTGTGTTGCGTGTGCGCATCCCTCTAATTAGGGCCCCAAACCATTTGCAAGTCTAAGTTGTGTTTGTGGTTCTGTTATGTGGCTTAGTTTCGAAAGAGCAGGCTCAAATAAGCCCTAAATATATCATTTTTCATTTAAATTTTGTTGCGGAGTGAACCTTATGTACACTAGATAAAAGCATGTATTTAAATCGATATCTTAATTTTTTTCGTTTAAAGGTTTACGTTACCATAACATGTAGTTTATAAGAAATTCAAATTTCCATTACGAGTTATTCCCGTGAGAATGAGGCATTTTCCCGCGGTAAAAGGTAGCCTATGTAACTCAAGATGAATGTAGGTTTTTAAAGGTGAAAGAATTTTAGAAATTGGTTCAGTAGTTTTTGAGTTTATTCATTACAAACATACACACACACACAAAAATACAAATCTTTCCTCTTTATAATATTAGTATGATATAACAACGAACACATAAAACAAAAATTGTTTCTTATTCAATGATATTACTGCAAATTGAATGCACCATTTTATAGCTATAACTACTCAACGGATAATTGTTACCAATTAAATGACAATTAATTATATTTTGCGAGGTATAAATTGGCAACTCTCACCGGCTCGTTTCCCGAACCACTTCGTAATTCCTAGGCTCTCCAATAGGGTTGCCGTTGCCATTCGTCCGAAATTTTCCGGACATGACCGATATTCTGGTTTGAATCGTCTGTAGTCGTATGACTATTTCTCAGCCCTGTCCCAAATTTCCATAATACATAATTTAGATAAAGAATAAATGAAAAATCAAAATACCTCATTTTGATTTTATATGCATTCTTATTAATTTATTTATCACTACTTTCCTTATTATTTAGAATAGTTCCCGGAAACACCCTTGAACACTTTCGAATCTTATATATTATTACAAAACAATAGTTAAAAGTCACTTTTTTAGTACGGTACGGAGATCCTATGTTTCTATGTTCTTCAGAATTTGTTTTTTTGAACTGGTAACCCTACTCTCGAAAGGCTCTGATCCGACTATTAGTCCAGGCACGAACCAAATAATTACAGCCATAAACAAAGCCAATTAAACCGAAAACAGCAATAATTATGTCACTGCTCAGTTTCCGCGCTTTCTACTCCGCGGGACTGCTCACACAAACTGCTGAGGAAATAGAAGTGACTTGTATTTTATCATCTGTTTACTTTTAGTGTTTATTACTACTGATATTGCAGTGAAACCTACAAAAAAAAAGAAAGAACTAAAGTAATTTACTACTAGAGCTTAAAACACTGCTGGACCTAGGCCACAATGTCAAAGTCAAATATCTTTATTCACATAGGTTTTTAAAACACTTAATGACGTCATATCAGAAGTTAAGAAGCTTTGCTCAAACCAAGAAGATTGTAAGGAAGTTACCATAACCCCACACTTGTTGGGCGTCACAGTTGCTGTTATGCAAAAGTCTAGTAATGGACTAGACTCCTCCTTTGAAGAGGTGTTGAAGTTATGTTTTTAGAATTTCGGTGAAAGAAAACATCGTGAGGAAGCCTGCGAAAAAAATCAAAGGTTGTGTAAAAAGGACCAACCCGCTTGAGCCAGCGTGGTTGGCTAAAGCCAATTTATTCAACGCCTCATGGTCATGATTATGATTTAGATGGACTTCTCTGGGCACCAAGTACCCAAGACCACTGCGACCCATAGTGGATCTATTGTAGTCGGCCCTCATAGGCTACATAGCCTCTTCCAAACCGACCGCCTTGAAGAAGCTGACGGTTTTGGTGGGATTTACGGTTCGGGCTTCATGGGGGGCAAGCTTGTACGCTCCCAGCACTCGACTACTTTTATTGACAAGAGCATCACATTCATAGAGAATGTGAAATGGGGTTTCCTCTTCGTCCGCATAGAATCTACATTAAGGGTTTTTTTATAAGCCCATCCTGTTCATGTGCTTATTGAGTTTACAATGCCGAGTAAGGGCCTTATGAGTATACGTATTCAACCCGTCGGTGGACATATCATTATAAGGGGGGGGGGGTGTTTGTCACTACATAGTATAAAACAAAGTCGCTTTCTCTGTCCCTATGTCCCTATGTCCCTTTGTACGCTTAAATCTTTTAAACTACGCAACGGATTTTGATGCGGTTTTTTTTAATAGATAGAGGGATTCAAGAGGAAGGTTTATATGTATAATACATGCATAATATACTTAAGAATAATCCACAATAACCATTTTCCCGTGCGGAGCCGGGGCGGGTCGCTAGTTAAGGAATAAAGTATTCATTTCCATTCCATTTCCTTCAAGTGGTTCTGTTGGCAAGTGGCGCGGATCGCACGCACGAGCGCGTAGAAAGCCATAACTCATTCCAGTTTCACGCCAGTTTTTGTCGAGTCTTGTCAAATTGCTCTTCCTTTTCAGTCGATTTTTGCTTGCTTATCTTGTGGGTTTTGAGGTTAACCTACCTCACAAACCTAGTGTCGGAATTATAGAACCGCTTAGGCTTCCGACATGGCTACAACCGTAGATAGTAACTGGGACCAACGACTTTACGTGCCTTCCGAAGCACTGTGATTCTAAACATGGAGGATAGGATTCGATTTTAGAATTCAATCCCGAATTTCCAAACCTACAGAGGCGGGAAACGCGCGATATCGCGGTCGATATCCTAAATTATAACACTTAACTTTTTTTATTATTATTATTTATTTATATACATTTCCTTTCGAACATCAGTCATTGCAGTTCTGTATTTAAACAATTTTATGTTGTACGTACAAAAATGATGTAACTTTAATATACCTAATAAAGAACAGTTTATTTGATTTCGATCTTTTTTACACATACAAACATACACTTACGTGTCACCTTTTTCCTAAGGGGTAGGAAGTTCACTTCTTTCCACTTGTAACGATCTAGAATATCGTAGAAAGTAATTGTAAATATTTATTTTAAGCGTAAATTACCTCTATAATATTAGGGGCAAAAAAAAACAAAACGGACAATTAGTTTTCCGAGCCATATAATTATGTAATTTATTTCCTAAAGGGCAGGTTATTTTTGATGATCGTCCGTGTAAGCGACTTTTAATGATGACTTCCGAAGTCGCATTATCTCTTTTTATTATAATTTTCGTTTTGTCCCTATTAAATCATTTTAATATACTCACAGACGAACCAACATCACTAAATATCACAGTGATTTTATAATATTTATTGGACAAGTTAACGACCTAATAGTTTTAGAACTTTTAGAACATTAACTTATTAGAATTTATTTTTATGGGTACAAAATAAACGCTTTTTATGGTAATGACACTTAATGGGTCAAATATATTTTGATATGATAATTTTGGAGTATATAATTTAAGCATAATGGCCATAGTATACAATTCCAAGGTTAATATCATACAAATTGACCCTAAATTTATATTTTATAATTACTAGCTTTAAGCTCTTAGAAACCTTATAGGCTAATCTTGTACTTAATTTTCTTGAATAATTTGTAAAATAAACTGATGAGAGATAAATATGGCTAGACGTTTGTTTTTATGACTTTGACATAATATCATGACAAAAAAACGCGGTACAATCAAGAGCAAGTTAAGTTGAGCAAGATATGCAAATTTTTTAAGTCCGTTAAAAAATGTAGGGCAGGCTCTATCCTATCGATTGTATAGTCTATTAACTGACTACGTAATTATTTTTGACTAATATCAACGGCGATTTTTCCTGCGGTAAAAAAAAGTAGTGCCTTATCAACAATCATCTTTCGATCTTCATAAACTCTTCATAGAAAGCCAAACAGACTTAGACACTTTCATATAATAATATAATATTAAGTATATTAGTTAGATTTAGCTTTTGAAATTCAATAAATCAGATGAAAAAAACCATTCAAAATCAAATCAGGGACGTTCTGACAAAAGGTCGGGTCAAGAGTACTCTAAAGTTTAGAGTCTAAACCGACGAGCATGCATGAGGAGATTAATGAATGTGAATGATGCGAAACAAGTTGGATAGTAGCAAGTGGAAGGAAGTGGTCTCTGCCTACCCCTCCGGGAAAGAGGCGTGACTTTATGTATGTAAAATATACATTCCCCCCTCACACACAAGTGCATTAAAATAAAGCTAATACGAACTCAAGCAAACTCATTACTTATATTTATAAATTTATATCCCTTTTGACGACGCGATGATAAGTTCGTTAAAGTAATTTAGACATCGATTTTGACGAGTTAATTAAAAGTATTATTCTTGTAAGAGATTATGCGCTTGCTTCTCAAGTTATTAATGGCTTTATTATTTAAACTTGAAGGCTTTCAGATAATTACTCATCATACATTGAAAGACTGAATACGTTATAATATAAGTGTGTATGCGTGTGTGTACAGTCATCGTAGTTGTACGTTTTAAGGGAAAAACCGTTACCCTTATTTTTATAGTATTCATATACGAGCATTGTCGTCATATCGATTTAGACAGAAAACCGTTTTTCAAAATAAAATATTCAGTTCTTCTGACTGTATCTGTTAAAAAGTAAAAAACTATAAAAGGACGCTTTTATAATATTACTAGCTGTCCGCCCACGGCTACGCCCGCGTTCCTTTTTTTTTTGTTTGTTTTTTTTTTTTTTTTTGGGGATGAAAAATAGATGTTGGCCGATTCTCAGACCTACTGAATACGCTCACAAAACTTCGTGAGAATCGGTCTAGCCGTTTCGGAGGAGTATGGAATCGAACACTGTGACACGAGAATTTTATATCTGGGGGCACGTGAGTGCCCCCGCCAAGTCGAGCGCGAAGCAACACTGCCGTACCATCTTTACTGGAACCATTTCGCCGCATTTTCAGGCCTCTATTTGAGAACCTCTGGATAAGACCAGAACGCAGAAATTTTCGTCATCCACTTAGCTATGATCACATACTAAAAATCCGAAATTTCAAGTCTGCAGGTCATTTAGTTCCGAAGTTAAGCGAAAGCAAAGTTTCGCATTTTCGACACTCACTCATGATCATCAAAATAGAACTAGTACTTCCCATAAACTCAGCGACCTGAAATTTGGTACAGAGTTAGGGTTTAATGGCTACATAAAGGAAAAACTATAAAAACTATGATAATCGAAGATCTGGAGTACCTGGTGACCCTGATTAGAAAACACAAGAGCCCAACCAAACTATTAGAGATCGAGACATACCGCCTTTACAAAAAATATTCAACTTGGTGGGCCGCTTCATTTGATTAACTTTATTCTACTCAAACATTATACAAATTAAATAAACAAATTACACTAAAATATTAATTCTAAAAATATGATGGAGGAGTGGAGGTGATACCCGCACACGTCGTTAGATGGCGCTGACTGTATTTTAAAACGCGCTTAAGAAAAGAAAGATTTGTAATACTAAAAAAACAACTTCTAAAAAGAAAAAAAACTATGTGAAATAAGAAAATCTAATAAAATAAATCAATATACCCACGTTTCTACAAAAAGAAGTGAAATCTCACCAAAAACATTCTATAAAAAACTAGCCAACTCTCGATGGAGCTGCTTGTTTATCTCTAAAAAGTAATGAAATCTAGACAAAGTCGTACCAAGTCTAAGGTTCATTACTGCGATTTCTTTATTATTATAGTTAATGTTGTGTTACTTGGCTGTTGAAGGGTACACAAGGAGTTTTATAAGCCAGGTGCTCCATGATTCCATTGCACCAATCTGTCGCCAGAACCGCTACTCATTGACGATGGAAAATCAACGGCCCAGTCACACAACATTAACTATAATAATAAAGAAATCGCAGTAATGAACTATAGACTTGGTACGACTTTGTCTAGATTTCATTACTTTTTAGAGATAAACAAGCAGCTCCATCGAGAGTTGGCTAGTTTTTTATAGAATGTTTTTGGTGAGATATAAGATTACACGCTTTATATTAACTTCACTTGTAAGTAACTATGTATGTAAGAAAATCTTGAAAATCTTAATTTGACCCACTTCCCGGTCTTCGATTAGGATGAAATTTTGCACACGCTCTAAGTTCTGATGACAATACATGACTAGCTAAGAAACGTCATTACAAATCCAATATGGCGGCCTCCCTAAGATGGTGAACTGGCTGTTTGAAATCCAGATTTGATTTGACAGCCAGAAAATAAAATGTACCTACTGACTTAACTAAGTGATGTAAATATCCTAAAAAGTAAGTTCCTATGTTGTACAACAAATCGTATTGTATATTTTTTAAATAGAACCATGTTAAATAAACTCACGAATCCATAGATCTTTAGGTAGATCGGTTACGTAGTATTTGATATTGTAAAACTACAATAAGTCCACCAGTTTACGTAAAGATCGTGAAGATAACTTTTTTTGTAGTTAGTAACTGATTTTAACAATAAGTTTCTGTATAATAAGGCGACAAAACATTACAAAACGTTATATTGCGGAACAAATTACAACAAAATGGCTTGACCTACTAACTATTACAATAAATAAATCTTAGTAAGAATTACTACTACTGATATGAAGTAAACCATCTTGTTATTTTGTATAATATAATTTTAAAGTAATAATGAGATGATCATTGCTCTATTTCTTTAATTAAAAAACGGTTTGTTTTACACAAACCTCTTTCTTAACTAAATGTCCGCCCGCGACTACGCTACGCCCCGAACGCGAACGCGGCAAAATATCCCGTTGTAAAAAGTAGATGTCCTTTTCAGTCTACCCTCAATATGCAAAAAAAATCTGGTCAAACCTTTGCTTTCAGTTTGAAAGAAGGATAAAAGTTTAATGTTGAAGATGTCCTTTCTTCCTTACGAATTTTAAAATAATAAAAAAAAAAGTGTTTATGTTCATAATTTACATAGCAACCGCGACACGCTTTTCTTTTCATCTACGTAGGTATCTAAATTAGTAGTACTTACATTAATATCGTAGGTTTAAGCCTGTTTTGCGAGTTTATGACCCTGTAAGATAAGATATATAACCTAGGTACCTATTAAATTACTTTAACCTAGGAGAGAAAGCTGGCCAACCTGTGATATGATAGACTCTAATACTGAGCCTAGAGTCTAGACCACAGAGGCATAGTATACAATATAATGTGTATTATGTTTTCATACAGAAAATCGACTACGTACTGCTTCTATTTTTAATAATTTAGTAATTTATTTTAGTTCAATTGTTATATTTAGTCTTCAAGTATCATCATTATTTATTTTGACGAATATGTCTTTTTGAAATCAATCATTATAATATATTTAAAGGCACAGATCCATTACTTGCTTGCGTTCCAAGTTTATCGGGTAGAGTTTCCATGCTTGGCGTGAGTTAGCGGGCAAGGAGATACCAATAATAATCATATAAAGTTTGGTCTCACTTTAAATTACACAAAGATCTCGCTCTTTAATAGCAATGAGATCTAATTTACCATCGTTTTCTAAATATAAAACGTTCCACCGAGCACTTGGTCGCACATTCACGTTTACCGCCTAATTATTGGCCGAAAAACTGTTTTGGCGCCAGTCTCGGAGTTACGTTTAGAAATCACTCAAACATGAATTTTCGTCTAACAATATTCTCGTCTAACAATTTCCCGTCTACTAATAATTTTCGTTCAAAAATCTAACAATAGCGCTTAAAAATCAGGTGAATGAATATCTGGCGCCGTCATATTTTTTTAATTATATATAAATAAGTATAAATTTTCAAAAACACTGCGTTCTACATTTATACTTCATTCTTCTTTAATTTTATTACTATCGTGATATTTACATTATGCATGTATATCAGCTCATAGTATATGCCTAGTTATGACCGCAGGTATTTCAATTCCCACTTTACGCAGGAGAATAAGGGATCACTCTTATTGTTGGTTAGGTGCTATTTGACAGTCAGCTTCTTTTCTTTCATCGCCTCATACGACATCGACAGACACAGTTGGCTTCCAGTTCATAGCTGATAATTACACAACGGAATAAATTTGTACTAAACAGTAACACACACCACCCGCTAAGTGTAAGTACTGTTCGAAAGTTACAGATAATTTATCGGTCGCGCGATTATGTGTTCTAATAAGACAGCGATAAGGAGATAATTTGACATAGCAATTTGTGTAAGTGAGCGTTTACCGGGGGCATATTATGAAATCTAAATTCCCGATTCGACCCAATGAGGTCGTAATCGCGTTGGACGAAACGGGAACGAATCAAAATAATTGGTCAGTTTAAATTAGGTAAGCGACAGAACATATACATACATACATACATACATAGAATAATATATTTAATTTTAATTGTGGACAACACCTAAGTACGTGCGATAGTTAATCCGTTGTAAGTTAAGAATTGTAAAATCGAAATAAATTTTCATATTACCATTTTTCACCGATACCACTCTTATCCCTATTTCGTATAATTTATTTTCTTAACAAACTTAAAAAGACAAACTAAAAATATTGAGCGTGACTTACAGAATCATCGTTTTTGTCTATTTACTAAAATTCTAAGCAAAATCACGTAAAGTTTTCTATACAAAGTAACCCACGCACACATGCACGAACTTTTTACCCTCATCAGCATATTAAATCAGCTCGTTACGTCACAGCGCCCGCGCATCGCCGGTGCCGACATTATTTACGCATTAAAGGACGTCGTTAAAGAGACATCACATGTCGATGACCCGAACACCCTGTATATAGGCTGCTGTATTCATAGGCACATGTTCAGTGGAATATGGGACATCCTGTAGAGAGGATCGCAGAGCTTTAATACCCGTAAAGTGGGTTCTTCTTCTGTTGTGTCGGGATCAAAAAATTTTGCTGCCCAATACCCTGCCACCCAGACGGCTCTTTCTGAGGCATCCATGAGTTCCTCCATTTGCAAGACTCAGGGCATGCAGTCATGCAGGAAAGCTAAATGATAATAAACTAGATCCCTAAAACGCTTGTCTTTGCTCCATTTCACTTATATATATCACGTCTTTTATACTACTAAATATAATTCGTATGCAATAAAGTACATAATATTTACATACACACGTACATAATATATCAATGATACATATGATATCAATAGAAAGTAGACCAGCTGATCGGGCGACAATGTGAAATTGGCGTTAGAAAGGGACGGCGGCGCGCGTTCCACTCTGATTATTCGTCATGCGCGCACGCATGCTAACGTGCTGGAGTGTGCAACTGCGTGACATATTTATGTACTTATTACTAAGGGAAATTTTGTTTGGAAACGAAAGTCATACAAGTAGCTACCTATTTGCTATTTGTATTTTGTATTTTGATATTAGAATGAAAATTTCCCCCAAAACCCGTATCTTTCTTTTACAGAAGCTTTTGTAGTATTCGTGAAACTGAAAACTGGCATAATTACATATAGTGTGGAATTTAATAGAATGTTTATTAACCAGAATATTTTTAAATTGTTTTTATTGTTTTTGCTCTACGCGAGTGTCTAAAACTTAAAGAAATTACCGAATAATCGAAATCTTTAAAATTGTACATTTTCGTATTGGGTAGGAATTTGAAATGACCAGCTTAGCGTAATTCGTTCAGCGATTCGTTATTTATACTATTGAAATAATTAACATGCATTCTTCTTTTCAGGTAAGATCAACACTTCTTTCGACGATACTATACAAGTATTAGGTAAGTTTAACACTTTCGCTGGCAATTTCAGAAAGTATATTGCTAATGAGTTTAGGAGTTACGTATTTTCAAACTGTCTTTACGACAATGAAATACTTGAATGTCACATGAAAAAAAATATATATATACGCGGGAAAAAAAACTATTTATTCACACTTTTTTATATATAACTGAAATTAGACCTCAAGTAACAAGTTGCTATTCTATGTGAGGAAATAAATTGAAGTCCCATTTCTTAAGCTTATGCGACACCTAATATATTTAGATATAGCCCTAATCTTAAGTCAGGATGTAAAAGGCAAAGTTGGCTAAGTTTAAAAACCATAAAACATTTCACAACAAAAACCTAGACAAGAACTTAGGCAGTAAGAAGTAAGAACTCAGAATGAACACGAAGCCAACCGCAATGCGCAAGAGTGCAGTATAAACAAAATTACGGCTCTGTGTGCGCGGGCGCAATGCGGAAGCCGCAACCGCTGACTGACAGATGCATTCTGTTTTGAGGTTAGACTGCTGAAACGTTGTATTACCAGAATAGATGATGCCAGAATTTCCCATTTAGAACAATGGTATTTTTGGTGTTTTTTTCATACTGATATTGTAAATCGGATAGTTTGTATGTCTAAATAACTGTGTTGGTCTCCACGGATATTCATGAAATTTTGTAGATAGATCAGGCACTAGATTATTAGCTGAAAAAACTTTGTACCATTTACGCTCTTCCGTAATTGACGAATTTATCTGCAATTCATCTGATTTCTTAGTGGTTTCGTTTTATTTCGCGTTTCTTTATTTTTGAAAGTGGCTTTTTAACACGAAAGCCTACAATTAATTTGAATTTGGTAATTAATTTATCATTTAATCTTTCATCATCATTATCTCAGCCTGTAGCTGGACAAAGGCCTCCCCCAAGGATCTCCACAATGATCGGTCCTGCGCTACCCGCATCCAGTGGCTTCATTTCATCTTCATCTCATCTATTTGTCTTTGATTTTCAATTATTCTTCTAATTCAAAAAGAAAGAAAAAAAAAGTAATAACTAAGACGTCCGCTGTTAAACATGAACGTGCATATAAAATTATTATTGTAAGGTTTAACTCGAGCTTAAAATCTCGATCGGAGTTCAATGTCATATCATAAGTCACGAACAAATTCGTACGGAAACTGTAGAAATAGTAAATGTGTTCTGTTGATCTAATCTTGCACACGCAAATGGCGAATTGAGATTAAGCAATCAAAACACATTTGATTTTAGCATTGCACTTAGTTATATTATATCATATAATGTATAATAAATCTCACCAAAAACATTCTGTAAAAAACTAGCCAACTCTCGATGGAGCTGCTTGTTTATCTCTAAAAAGTAATGAAATCTAGACAAAGTCGTACCAAGTCTAAGGTTCATTACTGCGATTTCTTTATTATTATAGTTAATGTTGTGTGACTGGGCCGTTGATTTTCCATCGTCAATGAGTAGCGGTTCTGGCGACAGATTGGTGCAATGGAATCATGGAGCACCTGGTTTATAAAACTCCTTGTGTACCCTTCAACAGCCAAGTAACACAACATTAACTATAATAATAAAGAAATCGCAGTAATGAACCTTAGACTTGGTACGACTTTGTCTAGATTTCATTACTTTTTAGAGATAAACAAGCAGCTCCATCGAGAGTTGGCTAGTTTTTTACAGAATGTTTTTGGTGAGATTTCACTTCTTTTTGTAGAAACGTGGGTATATTGATTTATTTTATTAGATTTTCTTATTTTACATAGTTTTTTTTCTTTTTAGAAGTTGTTTTTTTATTATTACAAATCTTTCTTTTCTTAAGCGCGTTTTAAAATACAGTCAGCGCCATCTAACGACGTGTGCGGGTATCACCTCCACTCCTCCATCATATTTTAAGAATTAATATTTTAGTGTAATTTGTTTATTTAATTTGTATAATGTTTGAGTAGAATAAAGTTAATCAAATGAAGCGGCCCACCAAGTTGAATATTTTTTGTAAAGGCGGTATGTCTCGATCTCTAATAGTTTGGTTGGGCTCTTGTGTTTTCTAATCAGGGTCACCAGGTACTCCAGATCTTCGATTATCCTAGTTTTTATAGTTTTTCCTTTATGTAGCCATTAAACCCTAACTCTGTACCAAATTTGAGGTCGCTGAGTTTATGGGAAGTACTAGTTCTATTTTGATGATCATGAGTGAGTGTCGAAAATGCGAAACTTTGCTTTCGCTTAACTTCGAAACTAAATGACCTACAGACTTGAAATTTCGGATTTTTAGTATGTGATCATAGCTTAGTGGATGACGAAAATTTCTGCGTTCTGGTCTTATCCAGAGGTTCTCAAATAGAGGCCTGAAAATGCGGCGAAATGGTTCCAGTAAAGATGGTACGGCAGTGTTGCTTCGCGCTCGACTTGGCAGGGGCACTCCCGTGCCCCCAGATTAAGTATAATTTGAAGTTACGATAAAGGTTTTTAATACAATGTGAGCAATGGAATGGATTGAACAGAAATGTCTTGTCTTTTCTCGCTTTTCCTTTTGAATATTGCGATTTCCGTGGCCTTAGGTCTGCGTAAGTTATTAAAAAAAGAAAATATTATTTAAAATCAACTTTTAAAATTTGTGTTGGCCAGAACAGTCAAAGAGGTGTGGTTCAAAGTCCCTGCCCGAGTAAAATGTTTTTCATTCATTTTTGCTTCTGTCACAAATTTGAACAAATAATATTATTTTAAGATATTTATAATTAAAAATTATATCAGCCTTCAATAGTTCAATTTCCAGAGTATCTTAAAGAAAATAATTATACTCTTTATTATCTCACTAATATCCTTATCCATTGTCCCAGTTCTCACACAGCCTTCGTGATATGAACTGGACCGTGACGAATGTGATTCGATATGATCTGCCAAAACACACGGACATTTAAGGAACTCACAATTAACACGTCATATTGTCAATCACTTTGATAAGAATGCCGGGGGTTAAAATTGCAAGGACTTTTGACTACAATTGTTTTACATTTTCTAAAGAACCATGAAAGTGGATTGTGATTCTCGATATTAAATTATGATAGACAAGCTTTCCGCCGCGGCTCCGCCCGCGTTAACAGTTTTTCCTGTGGGAATGAGGCATTTTCCCACGGTAAAAGGTAGCCTATGTTACTTAGGGTAGGGTTCTAATGGTGAAAGAATTTTTGAAATCGGCACAGTAGTTTTTTTTTACATAACAAACATGCACACACTCAACACACACACACAAAATTACAAATCGTTCCTCTTTATAATATTAGTAATTAATTAATAATGGAAATTTGGTTCTAATACGTACTCTTTGCAGAAACCCATTAAATTAAAAAAAAAACCCCGACACAAAACCATTACTTGATCTTTTCAACAACTATAAATGAGCTGATAATCTTCAAATGGTTGAAGATATTTTCTTGGATCATAGCTAAGAACACTCTCGATTGTGACACCTTGCAAACAAAAGAAACTAGATCAAAATCGGAGCATCCATTCAGGTCTTATTCAGGTGCTACGATGCCACAGACAGACAGACACACACGTCAAACTTATAACACCCCTCTTTTTCGTCGGGGGTTAAAAACGACCGTTAACTCAAGACCAATTATGTAAATAGCAGTAAGAAAAGCGTAAATCGCAGGCAATCCTTGCGTCCTTCCTGGTGTTTTTTTTCCCCCATTAGATTCCCGCGTCCATATCCCAGATAATAAAGATAGTGCCAGCAATGCCAATGGCGTTTTTCTTCCCGACAATGCGCCCGCGCACCCATTACAGGATCGGGAAGAACACCTTCAATTACCAACGAGAAATGGAGTGAGTGGTCGGGACACACGGACGGGAACATGAGCGAGCCATGTTACATTTGTTAGTTTATTAAGCTAGATTTACTAAGTAATGCACTTATTGTAAGAAATTTGGAATGAATGGATGTGTTTCTTCTTAAAATGCTCATCATTCGGGATCTCAGAGTATTATGCTTGTGACACCCGCGGCTCGCCAGATATGGGCGAGCCGCGGGTGTCACAATGGCGCCCAACGTATTATGCTTGTGACACCCGCGGCTCGCCAGGTATGGGGCGAGCGCTCACATGCTTCACAAATTATGAAACTAAGTGAGACTAAAAATGCAATTATGTCGAAAACATACATTTTCAATTTCGAATGTTTTATCGTCTTATTTATATTATTTGCTCTTCATGGGGATCGATAACGCCATCAAGTCACTCTGTTGATCTTTACTAGAATTTGAACTGGTTACATCATACTCAACTTTATTTAAACATTCAGCCTTTGTAACTAACACCTGCGATCCCCAACTACCTTGCCCAGCAGTGTGGGAATCATGGCAAGAACTAATTCAACATTAAATTAGGTATTAGGTACTAGCTTTCCGCCCCGCGGCTTCGCTCGCCTTAACAGTTTTTCCCGTGGTAATGAGGTATTTTCCCGTGGTAAAAGGTAGCCTATGTGGTATTCTGATGTATAAGCTATATTATTGTAAAGTTAAAATAAAATCCATTCAGTAGTTTTTGCGTGAAAGAGTTACAAACATACATCCACATTGACAAACTTTCGCCTTTATAATTTTGTAGAACGTAGAACTCAGTAGTTAGTTGTTACCCTGTTTATTGCCACAAAATACGTATAGCGGCGTCGAACTTTTTATTTTGTGTTATTGCTCAGTATCCTATATGTCAGTGTGTTGCATGCAATCTACCGGGTTGTGTCGCGCCGGGTATAACAGTAAATAGTCGCGCGACGCGCCCCGCGTTAATTGTGTCGCTGTCGCCGTCGTCGCCGTCGCCGCCGACCGTCGCACGCGCATCCATTGCTACTATTGTCTACAGCGCGTTACTTCAGGCCGACAGACAGCTTTACAGTTGCGTACGCTCAACAGATTTATGTCTAGATCGAGACTTAGAAGGGTTTGTTGTTGAGTTTACACCTGAATTGTTGTAAGAATTGAATATATTATGTACAGAATTAGGAAGCTTGCCGTTGGACATTCGCACTACGAAATTCATCCCCATCGCTGCGGAATACGGGCGATTCTCTAGGTTAACATGTCCAGCCGCATGAATCGAATGAAGTTATTTAAGTAAGAGATAATTCTGTATTTTTGTGTAGCGTAGCAATTAATCCGGACATTTTAATACATGGTGCAGAACAATAAGATTTTTTTGGAAGTCATTTCCATTTAGTGCTTCGCAAAAAACGAGTCGTACTCTTTTCGAGTGAAATCATTTGAAATAACATTCTGATGTTTGAGTTTGTAAAGAGGATCTAACAGCAGCTAATAGCTGTAAGAATAATTTTATTTTCTAACAAATATATCTATCTTTTTTCTTAGCATTCTCCGAACTTTCTGCGCAATTTCCGAATTTAAATTCAAAACCGCTTATTACTCGGTGGCTGATCACACTTTTACTTTTTGCTAAGAAAATAAAGTTACGTTGCAATTTCTACCAATTTGTTGTAATAACTTAAACTGTAGTTTTTACCATCTTTCTCCTTGCAAAAGGCTATGTTAGATAACTAACACAGGGTTCGTCGACCTGTCTAATTGTTAGTAATTTTATGTCTTAATGGAATGCGCCTGAGCATTAAGCAACACAGACTAAATGAAACACCTTTCTAGTGATGTAAACTGTTGGTTACAATCATTTTGATGAAAGGATGTTATGTTATAAGTTTAATTTCTTAAAACTGGCTATTAAAAGTGTGAAAATTAGAATTTAAATTAACATGCGGCTCTCGTATGGAACATAAACTCTCAAGGAAACTTTTTAGATCATATTATATATTTTTTAACGCCAAACAACATGTATATATTTGCAAGTACCTATGGTTAACAGCTCATATAATAATATGTCCCCACCGAGGGGCTCGAGCCAGCTCTGAAACCAGGGTGAAATCTGCAGACAAAATATGCTAACATTATCAATTTTATAATACATCGTATGATTTTAATAACTTATTAAATTGTCTTAAGTTTGTTTTGCAAAATCGAAGTAACAAGCTTCTTACTACAGAAAATCAACGTTACATTTATATTTCGTAGTATTGTTTACGTTCTGTCTGACCCAGTATTATGAAATCAATATTTGTCGTTACTCACTGTGGAATTAACATTACTCCACCAGCTGTCAACAAAACCCCCGTTCCCTTAAACCAGAGGCTCTCAAACATTTACCTCAATTTGAAAAATCAAATAAATGTATTGGGGAAAATCTCACAAAGCACCATCTGACCCAAAACTAGGCAGAGCCTCGATGCCATCAATGTTATGTATGCGTCACATACTTCGTAGTTTTTTTTTTATAATTTTCTATTTTGAATTAGGTTGAACTAGTTTGCTGTGTGTGTGTTTGTGTATGGTTCCCGGCATAGAAATGGATCACGCCGACTCTTCACGAGGTGCCTAAATTATTTATCCGGGGAATGTATAGTATAGCATCGTTCACCTACTGTGATCCCTACCAGTCTGCCAAGCGTAGGGATTAAAGCAAGAGACGTCCTGCAGGGCAACTCCACTGAAAATGACTGAAATATAAGTGGTAACTAAGGAACTGTTATTATAGGTTATTAACGAAAGAGTCATGACATCATCACCCTATTTATCAGTTTCATTTGGTCACTCCAATTACATTAGCCATCATTTCCTAAATCGCCTTTCTCCCTTTCTATAGGTAGACCAATAGCGCCCTCGAGGGGGCGTCAATGCCCAGTTTGAGATGGACTGACCTAAATATTTGCTCTTCACTTACACTAAGTACAGTTACATAACGTTACAAGAACATTAAGGACGCGCTAAGTGATCCCTTATTAGTGGACTTAACATGACTTAACTCGCTTATTGACTTACGTCTTCCTTATTACTTAAGACTTTTTGTTGGTTGTCTTATTCTTAGCGGAGCTTACTAATTTCGGACTGGATCTCGAATTGAAAATGTAATAGCTTTTTTACTTACTTGTTATAACTTGTAGGAAAGGTGTACAGAAAAAAGGATGGTAAGGGCTCTGTCGCCTTTTTCATGGGGATGCATTTAAAGGAAGTATGAAAATAATCAACCGCAGTTTGAAATAAATGGAACGTAAGTAAATAATAGTTTGGCTATAAAATATTTTTAAACATTATTATTTATCATTGCATTGTATGTAATAGACACGGAATAGATATATTTGTCAGTTTTTTTGTTTAATAATGCTCTAATTAGGTATTATTTCAACACTGAATGAGAGAGCAGCCCCCCTAACATGCCCGGTCCACGCGTGACAGACATTATTTTGTCGTGCTTATTCTCTTATCCTATTGGAGGATTTTTCAATATGGCAGGTTTCTCTTAACTTTTTGACAGCTAAATGTGCGACAAACTTTTGTCATGGCACTGCATGTTACGGGGGCAGTTGTATCAAATGTGAATTAACATTAATTTGTTTTAATGGATTCCTAGTAACGATCTCTATGGTAACAGATTTTTTTTTACCTCAGGAAAAAAATACTAAATCCCACGAAAAAAACGCAGCTTTAGATGCCAAATTAAGCTACTTATTTACAACTAGCTTTCCGCCGTGGGAATGAGGTATTTTCCCGCGGTAAAAGGTACCCTATGTTACTCAGGGTGAATGTAGCTTTCTAAAGGCGAAATAATTTTTGAAATCGGCACAGTAGTTTTTAGTTCATTCATTACAAATATATACACACACAAAAATATAAATTTTCCCTCTATATAATGATAGTATGATATGATGGAACAAGTAAATAGTTAGATTTTGCAAGTAAATAAAGACCACACTTTTCTGAAAGGTATGTCGATAGAAAGATAGCAGAATTCCCATCACGTCTGAAGCTATGTCGAAACGTCAAAGCAAGGTAATAATGGGGCAATTAGTAACCAAGCCTGGATATCCGTTAGAAATTAAATTTCTAAGTTAGAAAAGCTAGTTCTTAGGCGGGAAACTATCGAGAAACTAGAATTATACTGAGTTTCCGCTAATTATAGGTTTTAAAACAAGCTACTTAACCAAACCAAACCAAGTTGGGGTAATATTCGTTTCCCTTAGTAACCCAACTCATGCTTTGAACTTTCGACACAAGAGAATGTCAATAAAAAAAGGAGTTCAGTAGTTAGTAGTATGTGGTATTAGTTAGCAACTTTACTATGGTCTAATAGTCATAATTTTATTTGCTTTTGCTCCTAGAAATGCCTAAGTGCATAATCGGAATTACAGCTAGATTCCTTCGGGAGCAATCTATTCCTGGTCGCGGCATTTGCGCTCGCGTAGTCGTCGCCCTACTTGATCTTTATTATGTACTAAATATTACAGTGTACTGCAACTGCAGTATAATGCATAGTTTATTGCACTATTTGCTCTGTGGTTTCCGGGTGCGGATGGCATGACTTCCATTCGAACGAAAATAGGTACTACATTATAAACTTTGTCAACTTAGTATGAAATTATTTGACTAGAACAATTTAAATAGGTCCTTTGTACGAATTTTATGAAAGTATGTAGAAAAGTAAGGATGAAAGAATAAAATTTAATTATTTCGAACCAATAAAAAAAATAATAGAAGAAAACATATGTGGTGCGCATCACATTAGAACAGCCCCGACGTAAATAAAATCAACGAACAGCTAGTTTCAGTATAAAACTATGTTATCTTCTTATTTAGCCCTGTATTTCCCACTGTTGGGCAAAGGCCTCTCTCCGCTCTCTCCATGACTCTCTTTCCCGTGCCTCTTCCTGCCATGTTTCGCTGAAGGCGTCTAGCTCGTCTCGCCATCGTCGTCTGGGTCTACCGCGTCGCCTTGTCTCAGTTGGTGGCATCCACTGCGTAGTGGTTTTGGACGTGACCGGCCCATTTTAGTTTGGCGACTGCGTGGATCACATCAGCAATTTGTGTTCTAGACCGCAGTATAGTGTTCCTGTATCCTGTCGATCAGTTTCAAGCCCAACATACCGCGCTCCATGGCTCTCTAGACCTTTGAGCTTCCGTCAGAGACCAAGTCTGAGTTCCGTAGGTAAGTACTGGGAGAATGCGTCCATGAGTTTAAGTTTTAAAGATAACAGCATGTATTCTTTCATCGGCCAAAAACTGCTCTTCCAGGCATTTTCGGTGCATCGAGAAAATTATTAAAAAAAAATCTTTATACTACCTTCATTATTAGGAAAACCATGGTGAATGTAATACTATTTTAACCCGTTATCACACAATCTATTATCTAGAAATCAATTAAGCTGAGGTCTTATGATAATTGAAATTACCATACTGGCAAAACTACCTAACTGTTACATCACACTGCAGAAAGTCACTTGGCGGGTATCAAACATGTTTACTTATGGAGAAATTTCGTTAGTCTTGATTAGTACCCGGGATGGTATGTTAGGGTTCTGTCTATGTCATCGTAATCGGGTTAGTTACAAACGAGAAAAATGTCCGCGCAGTAATGTACATATTAATAGTAAAGGCTAAAACACATTAGTAAGTGTACGAGTATATCATTATAATGTGTACAAAGACAAGATTTGTATGAAAAATTATAAGTCATGCGAAGCTGCCAGGCTGCCGGGTTAGCTAGTAGGTATGTAATATAAGAAAGCATGTAATACAAAAATTTAAAAAATGCGAAGTTGCGTTTTGATATTCTAACTTACCGAGTCTGTCGCGTACGTACTATGGTCTCAATCTTCGTTCTCATTACAAATTCATAACACTAACACAATTTATCGATCTACGAATCTGAATATAAGCATTTCCTTCGCAATTATTATAAATCGATGAAAAAATAAAGCTAACTCAGTGCTTATTAGATCTTGAGCTATTGGAAAGCGAACGCACATCCGGTGACTTTCGTTTTGTTGCGTACACGCAGCAAAAAAAAGACGTCCATAGGTTATATACAGGGCGTTTTGAGAATCGATGACGCCGCTTTTATCCTTTGGGGATTGACCACTTCTTTATTATATTTTAATTAAGATTCCATTGAAAAAATATGCGGATTTATTGGTATGGTAGATATAACAGGCTACTTTATACCACGGGAAATGTCTCTACAACCATCTATCCTGCGCTGCATGCATCAAAGTTTGACCCGTGATCAAACAAGGAATAAATGTATTTTATTCATAGCTTTGGATACATTAATACACTGCTTTTCGACCATGTGCCTGCTTTACAGTGCGAAAACTAATTAGACAATCGAAGAGGGAAAAATACCTTTGTTTTGCAAAGTTTTTTTTTGCTGCTGCATTATGACCACAATGTATTATAAAAGGAGTGAAACAAACGTAAATAAATTGATAATAAGACGTTTTAGTATTCTTTTTAAATATCCCGTTTTAAATCTTAATAGTCAAGACTTTTTAGACCGAATCAGTCATTAATTACCTATCCGCCCTGCCTCTTCACCCGTATTAGTTTAACCTTGTCCTAACAATTACCAACACATTAAAAAAATCGTCCAAATCGATGCAGCCGTTCAAAAGTGACGTACATAAATTAATTCAGCGATTCATTTTTATTATATTCGATTTATTTGAAACACCCTGTACGCACGTCGACAAGTTTGTTATCATTATTGTAAATCACCTTGTAATTGTGCTTATTTACTATGCAAGGGCTTATTAGTTAGTATAGCTGGAAATAGAATGTTAGATCGCTTTATAAGCACTAAGTAAGAACTGGAAGTTTGTTTTTGTAAGTTGATAAAGAATCACATTGTCGGAATACTGGTCCACCTGTGATAACTTTTTGAGAGTATGAACTTTATCTAAAAAAATGAGTACTTACCTACCTAAGTAATGTGAGCAGATAGAGAGACTTTTTAAAGTTTTTTTTAAATGTATATTTTTCTGTATACCTAATAAATAAGTTAATTTGAAATGATATTTCAGATTTACAAAATTTAATTTAATATTTCCAAGCCAGTTTTCAGTGTCGAAACACAGAAAAAAACATCTAGATAAGTTAATGTTATAGCAATATATTTTATTTTTTAAAACCTGTATCTAAATAAAAATGCTTCATTTTGTCTATGCAGTCGTCATGTCTTCCTATTTCTAAAAAACATAACTCTTCTTTTTTCTTCGTGCAGTCAAGTAAGAAAGAAGAATGATTATTTATTAAATCACATTAATTTTGTCAGTTTTCTACAAAACTTCTCAGCTTAGTGAACAGGTTTCTGGTAAACATTCCAATATTTATGTTGATAGGACATGTTACCGCATGTTACGTAATGTAAGAGACAGGTGGACGTGGGATTAAATACCTAAAGATGTGATGTTGGTGATAGTACGTGATGTAACCTAACAAATAATATCATACTAATATTATAAAGAGGAAAGATTTGTATTTGTGTGTGTGTGTCTGAACTCTGAGCCGATTTCAAAGATTCTTTCACCATTAGAAAGCTACATTCACCCTGAGTAACATAGGCTACCTTTTACCGCAAGAAAATGCCTCATTCTTCGGGAAAAACTGATAACGCGGGCGGAGCCGCGGCGGAATTTTAGTTAAGTATACAGGGCGTCCCACGGCTATGCCACATGGAGGGAAACTACCGTAAATATTGTAGGTAGAAGATTTTACTGAAAGAAGACATTATTTTATTTCTAAAAACTATCAAAACTGCATTCATACATTTTTTTATAATTACATAGTTGAACCGGGATCGAACCCGCTATACGAGAAAAAAAATATCCCGTAGTTTTATCATACCGATCAAAAGGCTTCATCATAAGGGTTATTTTTTGCTAAATAACATAGTGTCAGAAATAAAAGGAAGACTATGTATTTTAACGTTTTTAATACAAAATTTATCAATTTTATCAAATGCTTAAAATGACCCGTTGAATACAAATCACACTCTTTATTTCACTCCCTGTCGATTATTTAACTTGTTGTGGTGGATATTTAGAATAATACTCTAAGTTCTGTTTGTAGCTAGTCGACACTTTCGTACCGGTCCTTGTAAACTATTTTTATTTACATAATCCCATTTAAAAAATCTAACGGGGCTAGATCTGGCGATCTCGGCCGGCCACATCAAATGTTTAAATTCATAGTCTTCCTTTTATTTCTGACACTATGTTATTTAGCAAAAAATAATCCTTATGATGAAGCCTTTCGATTGGTATGATAAAACTACAGGGTGATTTTTTTTTCTCGTGTAGCGGGTTCGATTCCCGGTTCAACCATGTAATTATTACAAAATGTATGAATGCAGTTTTGATAGTTTTTAGAAATAAAATAATGTCTTCTTTCAGTAAAATGTTCTACCTACAATATTTAAGGTACTTTCCCTCCATGTGGCATAGCCGTGGGACGCCCTGTATAGTTGGAGTGACATCTGCGAAATGTGGCTGGCAGCAGGTGGATGCGTGCGGCCGAAGATCGGGCCAAATGGCGCGCCTTGGGAGAGGCCATGTCCAGCAGTGGACTGCCGCAGGCTGTTAATGATGATGATATAGTTGGAAAAGAAAACAGCTACTACATGCTATTCTATAATCGTTTACTGTTTGTGAGGTAGGCTAACCTCGACCCACACGATGAGCAAGGATCATGAGTAATATTATAAATGCGAAAGCCTCAACAGCTGCTGAACGCATCGCGAAAACTGTTTACTTTGTAACGCGTTTACCATGGGAAAAAGGGATGATGTTGGCAGAGCAATCGTGCGGAAAGCTGTTAGGTAATTCCTTTTGGTATTCGGTAATTATTCCCTTAGAAATTGGTAGTCTCCGTAGCTAGGTAGTAAAACGCTTGCCTCACAATATAGAGGTTCCGGGTTCGAATCCCGGTGGGGCCTCATAGAACATATATCACTTTGTGAGATATCCCACAGTTAGAAAAGCGAGAATTTCAAACATTACAGCTTAAAATGCTGGTTTCAATTGCTGTACAATCGTGCACACTCTTTACACCTGTAATAAACCTCACATTCTCATAACACTTTCATAATCACATAATTATAATTAACTGGCGAATACCATGCGCACTGACACGCAGTTAATTTTGCGATGTAATCGCTGCGTTTCCGCCGCGCGTAATGTCAACTTGATGTTTGTAAGGTGTGTTTATATCATAGACGTTTGTATGTACCTGAGTGAGATAGAAATTCATAAAGATTTGTGCCTCTCTTTCGGCGGCTTATTTCTATACCAGTATTATAAAGAGGAAAGGTTTTATTTTTTGCTTGTTTGAATTGAATAGGCTCCGATACTACTGGACGGATTTGAAAAATTCTTTACCGTTGGAAAGCTACAAAATGCCTCATTTCCGGAAAAAACTGTTAACGCAGGCGGAGCCGTGGCAGAAAGCTAGGTTTTTATAAAATTGAACCTTTTGGGGTGTTGATCTGCACGAGTACCTACTCGTACTATTAGTTACTTCTGTGGTACTGATTTCCTCTTAGGCTCTATACGCATTAAGTGGTCAGCCGAAATCTATATAATAAAACTGTAGAGGTAGAAAATCTGAACATAGAAAAAAAAAATCCGAGTCAGGGGGATGTGAGAAGTGATACAGAACATGTCCAGATTTTTTTTTGTTTCTCTGTTTGTCTGTTTGTACGGTCTAATCTTCGAAACTGTTGGACAGATTTTAATAGAATTTTTCATGGTCGTACCTTATATCCCTAGTCAACATCTTAGTTTTACCGCGGGAAAATATCTCATTCCTACAACAACGCGGGCATAGCCGCGGGTGGACAGCTAGTCAAAAATCTGTATGAAAAACTAATTTCCATACCCATTGTAATACGGCTACCGCCCGACCTGCGCTGCGTAGAGAGCCTTAAGGGTGCTTAAGGTGAATAAAATGGTTCCAAATGCATTTTTTCTCCCGTGTTCGAGAATTAAACCTAATCTTCATTGTTTGTGATCAATATACCGCCCACGTAGCGTTTCCCATGAATATTCTATAGCAACGCAAATGGAAAGTGGAAAACCTTTTACTAGCATGATGTAACCTTATTGTCAACCGTAGAACCTCCCACACAATCAGTTGTCAACTATTTGCTAATAGGTGTATACCTTTACAATAATATTGCCGACCCTATAGTACTTTATTGATTCGAGTTATAAAAGTGAAACTTCTATTGATAAAAATGTTAGGGCTGCCATCATATCTGGAAGGGTTTTGAAAATTTGGTTTACGTTAAACGAGTGAACTGGCAGGTTCTTGGTACTTATAGCTTCAAAGATGGTTTTTAAAAAACTTCTTCCAATAAATCCTCTTGAATTTTTAAGTACATTGATCGGTAGTTATATTTCCTAAGTACGATAATTTTAGTTACTGTACATATTTACATCATATTTTATGTCTGAAAATCTTTACGCAGTAAATAGAGATTTAAATTATTTTTGATGTGAAGTTAGTAAATTCATTGAAAAACGGGCATATTTTTCTAATATAATTTTTTTAATGGTCTACCTACAGCAACGGATTACGAATCGATATGAATATTTTTCTATTAGTCTGAACGCAAGTTTCTATAAATAAAATGTTATATTACTGTGCTGTATTACTTAGCAGAATAAATAGGTAAAAAAAAAATCGCATTAATTACAAATAGTTATTAGTAAATTACTGGCAACCCTACACCCTCCAAACGGCCACCTGCGCCCGCACAGCGAAAGTCGCGTATTTGTCAACAAGACGCTTATAAATAAGGTACCAGTACTGGTTAGGGCTAAACATGTAATTTGTGGAGTTCAGTAGCTGGCTCAGAGCTTTCTAGTTCTATTACTTAATGTTAATGCGGGCCATTGACCACTGCCCAGCAGTGGGGAAACATGATTGGGAGCAGTAAAATCTGAAGACATGGCAGGTGACTTTCGATTATCTAGCTTAGAATCTAGCAGCCATTTTCACATAGCTATAAAGTTACAAGTGGCTGGTACAAGCTCAATTCGAAATTGTATTGTTTATGAATAAATGTTTTGACAATTGACAAATCGGGTTACTGCGATAACGACGAAGTTTTGAATCATCATTATGAACCCAGCCAAAAGACGTCCACCAAAAATAAATAAAGGTCTCCCTCAAAGATCTTCATAATAAACCTAATATAATCTGATTAACCAAACCTGATTTTAAGGTAAGCTCGAGCCCCACGGTGGGGGACTTATATAACCTGTTAACTAATAATAATATAATAAGGACACGAAACTGAAGCAAATCAAACCCAGGTTTTAGAGAAAGCCACCCGATTCGATATTTTGTATAATAGATTTAAAAAAGTTCCCTTAAACAACCTTTATTATAAGCCTTCTCATCACACAAACTTTACATTTTATACGGGCAGACTTCCAAGAATTTAATTTATGTGTGTTAAATAGGTGTTTGATGATTCCGTCTGACAGATTGTATCTGTCAAAATATTACATTTACAACGAGATTAATTTGAAAAACTGTAGCGAATTAGAATTTAGTAGGCAGGTTCAGGATAACGAGTTGGAACAGACGTGTGTCAGATACGGGTAGTTTGGAATACACTGTTTAGAAAAAAACACTATAAATATAGCTGTAAATCTATAGATAAGAATCGGCGTGTCTGTACATTAATTTGTTTTAGAAAAAACTGATTGTAGGTGATAAAGAGAGTGTAGTTGAACACAAAATTACAAGTTTTGAAAAAATGTCCTTCTGTTTGTACACGCTAATCTATGGAACTACTGGACGGATTTTAATGAAACTTTACAATAATGTAGCTTATCAAAGTCTAAGTATTTATTTTCAACTTTAGGATATTTACGTCTTCTGTGGAGAAGAACTCGCTTATACATCAGAATAACACAGGCTACTTTTTACCGCGGTAAAATACTTTTTCTTCAGTTAGTATGTGATATACGTGCAATGTGCATACATAGACCGTCGTCCGAGAAGCGTTTTTCGTACCTATCGTACTTTCGTGTCAGACTTTAATATTCATATGTGAACTTGTTTGGTGTCTCTAGATATCGAAGTCTGCCGAGCCAAATAGGAAGCTTTTGGAAGTTATGTCACTTTGAAAAGTGCTCCAGATGTCGAAAAATTACCTATCTTACTTTTGAAAAATTCTTTCTTAGGATCGTTCGTAGCATCATTATGAACAGCCTAGACAAATTTCCAGACCGTTTACAGGAAGCGTTTGGAAAATCAGCCGGCTTTTGTGGGTGAGATTTTCACCATGAAAATACCTATCTTACTTTCTGACGAAACTACATCCAGGTGATGGGGTAGCTCTAATACAACAATAAAAGTCAAGTCTGCCGCAAATATTAGGAAGCGTTTGCAAAATCAGACGCTTTGAATGTGCCAAAGACTGAAGGCGCTTACGCTTAGGGGCAACGCAAACAGAAGACGGCGAGGCGAGGATACGGCACAGGCGCGGCGGTGTATCGACTGAAACTGGTTTGACATACGGTTGAAAACGGCATGCCAAAATCGAGTAGCGCGCGGCGCGTCGAAGCTGCCACGAGAGCCGGCGCGAGACCGCCGCGCCGCCGTATGTCAAAATATTTAAGGTTTGGTTTTGATTGATACATCGCCGCGCCTGCACCGTACCCTCGCCTCGCCGTCTTCTGTTTGCGTTGCCCCTTAAGCCTTAAGACTTAAGGCGCTTTTCAAAGTGACATAACTTCCAAAAGCTTCCTATTTGGCTCGGCAGACTTCGATATCTAGAGACACCAAACAAGTTCACATATGAATATTAAAGTCTGACACGAAAGTACGATAGGTACGAAAAACGCTTCTCGGACGACGGTCTAACATAAAGACACGCTATTTTCCCTAACAAAGTGAGCAGATTTTACAAGCTCACCTAATAAGCCTAACACAAAATATGTAGAAATAAAAATATGAAATATGTTTGTGTGAAATGAATATTATGTAAATACGTAGTCTTTTAAAAACACGTCGTAAACTTATATCACCTAAATGTAATCACCTAGACTAGACTAGAATCCTTAAAATGGTTTTTACTTTGAATTTAAAAACACTTATTTATTTCTTTTTTGTTTTGTTACAGGTAAGTTCAGCTGTAAAATGAGCAGTATTGTGTAGCTAAGTAAACGGCAAAACAGCCCCTTGTATTCAACCTGGGGAATCCCCTCCCGAACAAGGGCGAGGTCTTAGTCCAGCGGTGGAGTCCTATAGGCTAGTGCATTATGTGCATAGTTTTCGGCTTACTGTGATGAAGAATGTTCAAAAGTTAAACAAATGTTTTTAATTTTTGAACCCAGCTCTTCCTGTGGATACCTTTGTACCCGCAAAGATTGTAATTCCCACCAAGTCTGCCAAACGTGGGGATCATGGCATGGCAACATCTGTCTATCTTGATTATGTCTGTTGATGAACTTGGGTCCGATAGCCAAGCGTGGGATCGCTCACATTCGGGATTATGGAAACATTCATAGATTTCTTAGTCCAATAGTGTAGTGTTAAAGGCTATAGTAGTAATATAAGTAGCAGTAGTATAACAAACTGCTACAATTTACTCACTGAATAACGACTTACTCGATTTCACTCGACTCTCAGGTAATAAAAACCGGCGATTTCCAGTTAAGTGGTGTTTTCACATACTTGTTTGATTAGTGTGATGTGGTACTGAAAGTGATTGGCGAACTAAATATGTATTAAGTTGGAAAAAGTCGATTTACCTATTATGAGTTCGGTGTAATGAGTTTACTATCCGGATTTATTTACGTCGCTACTTGAGTAAAAGAGAAAAAAGGTCTGGAAATCTATAGTCTGCTTTGGATGATCAGGCAGGGCCTTCAGTTTATCATACACACACAAGTTAAGTACACAATCACTTTCATATGTTTTGTGTGTCTCTTAAAAAGTTTCATTTGCGGTCGTAAATATGTAAAAATCCCCTTAAAAAATACCCTCAAACAAAATGTATCTAGCTAAAAATACAGTTATAGTAAAAATATATATTTTTAAATATCTAATATAAAATCTGTATATTGCTAATTAAGGAAACGTAAGCAACATCCGAATCATTCGACATCCGATACTTTCTTCCCACATAATTGGTATAAATTCGCTAAACTAACAGTAGATGAAAGTACAATTTAATCACTATGTTCTGTCTGAACTGAACTATACGTGTTTCACACCGATCCGAGATTTTACTTTTATTAGCCCGTGATTTGTAGGCGATTATTGGGATTCACACCTCACCATTAGGCATAGATTAAGCTATCGCAGAAGAGGCAAGTTGTAGCATACATGGGTAACTTGCCTAAATCCCTTTCATCAAAGTACCTGCTAAATAAAATTCATGGAACAACCATCAAATTGTACGGAGGTAGCTATAGATGTTATTTCCTTTTGTATTTTGATAAATTGTAGATCTTTGAATACTCGTATTTCATTGTGATCATCAAAAGCCTTGCAAGTTTAGGGAAAGTAAAAAGAGTGCTTTTGAGTGACGCGTATTCTGTGAAAAGTTATTCAACATCATTTTTGGAATAACGCAGCGAAATTATTAAACCTTTTTACAAGCAGTCACCAACGAGATTCACCCGTCACAAATCAATCACAATCAATACAAATTACGCATCGCTCACTGATTCCCACACTCACTCGAATCGGTCATTCCGCGCACGCCGAGCGCGTCAAAAAAGTCAATTGGCAGGTGTCGCGATGACACATGGCTAATTGAGTAAAGTTGAGTGAAGCCGCACTAGCTACAGACGACTTTCCTCCCTTATCCGGCGTCATTTCCACTTTCAGCTGTCGGCATGTCCGTTTGTCAATGAACGCGATTCCAACGTGATTCACACTCGAAAGTTTGCAGTCGTTTAGCTTTTTTAAACGTTTACAATGCAGCGAATGCAGTGGCAGAGTTGTCATTAATGTTAGATGAGCGGGTAACTTTCTATTTGTTCGATAACATTGTGATGAGTAGACGTTTGACTCAATACTGATAAATTTCTAGCTACCGAATTAATAGAATAGAATAGAATATACTTTATTGCACACCAGTAATAAATTACAAACAATACAGTTACAACAATATACGTGTACAAATAGGCGGCCTTATTGCTAATGTTTGAGCGAGGAATAGAGAAACTTTAATAACAAAATTGGCGGATTAAACACCTTAGTAAGAAAGCCTAAATAATCTAAATTTGGTTACTACTACTGCTGCTAAAACAACCTACAACAGTCCACTGCTAGATATTTTACATAAGTCTAGACCTAGGGCTTTCACATAGAATTATCTGCGCGCAGAATAACAACATTCATACAAACGTACATTTAATATCGTTCGTAAATAGATAGGTAATGTTTTAAACCTTATCCTTTTCTTCCAAGCCTTGTAAACTCAAAAGGACGCTTTTAGATATAGAGGTATTACACCTAGAAGAAGGTCCTTTCAAGTCGCAGTGCCCAAGCAATAATAATTATATCTGATACTACTTTAACTCTTTGCTTTTTACTTAATAACAAATAATGAACATATTAAGATTTACTTTTCTCATTTTGTTGTCTTCTGCTTTATTTTTTTCATACGAATCTTTGACGTTTCTCGTAGTCGGAAGTATGCTCAATCGAGATTTTCTGCTAAATCATTGTTTTTAGTAGGTCTGTAAAAGTAAAAGTGTAAAATTCGTTGCATCCGCGCATCTATGGTCTAATGCGATTGCTCCACTTTTAAAAATCGATCTAATTGAAACTTTCCGTGAAACTTTTGATTTTGTTTTAGAACGCTTTGATAAATCTCCACAGCATTATTATTTTATTCTTTTTTGTTTTAATTGATCTATTATATGCTTGTGTCGAAAAAGTACGACGAATCAAGCTTCACCGGACTGGTTTTCTCAACAGCAGCGCTCGCATGGGTACCTGACAGTTTTAAACAATATCGCATCGCCTCTTTACATCATTGATTTTATAATGTGAGTCGAAAGGCAGCCATGGTCCAGCATGGTCAAGCAAAACTTTTAAAACGGTTGACGTCATTAAGTGATTTTTTTATCTGTTTTCGACTTTGATTTAATTGAATTACAACCAAATCCAATTTGATATAGCCACATCGCTGAACAATCTACCTTTCACGTAATGTAGCCGGGTTGATGTCTCGTTGGCGCGATCAAAACACGCGATCAATCTCGGTGCGCGCGCGCAGTTCTGCTAATTAGTTTATCGACCGGTTTCTATCGGCCGCCCGCTCGTATCGAGATCGCTAGATAGTGTAGAGATTGTATACTTTAGGCTTTAGTGTATCAGTAAATCGGTAGCCTGAGAATCTTGTAATAGATATGCAAAAACAAAACAGCCCATTTATGTGGGAACATTAGGGGCTCGAGCCTACCTGAAGCAGGGTGAATGAATACACCGTAGTCGATCAACTATACAGGACAAGCGAGGGTTGGTCAACCAAGTCCGGTGAAGTTTGATTGGTCGACACACGCATAGGTCAATAAAAAAACTGCGGTGCTTGCTTATAGATATTTGATTTATATGAAAACGTGGTTGAAAAAAATAATTTTACTAGATAATATTAAAATAAATAAAAAAGGAAAATGCAATTGGAGTTACGTTTTGAATCAAGAAACTGAACCATTCTAATTTCTACGCATATAGCTTTTTTTTACCCACTTACCTATGTTAATTTATCTAATTTGTGAATTTTATCAAAATCTATTCAAAATGCAATTATTTTTATTGACGCCAAGGAAATACAAAAAGGAATATAACAAACAAATAAATCACATTTACGAATTCACTAAATCATCGGTTCTTATTTTGAGCGGTTCTTAATATATCATGAAGAAATGGAAAAAATGCGGTCAAAAATAATTTTATTTTACAGAACCTTTATTTTTGAGGTCATTTTATTGCAAAATCAACGAATTAAGCTTCACCAGACTTGTATTTGCATTTCAATAATTTCTTTTAGCCTTCAATTGAATACCTCTCAGGCACGGTGCGTTCGTCACGCACCTTACATTAAATCTAACGCCCATGCGCCTGGGCAAGCGCAAGCTATTGATTTATAGTGTCTGTGGATCTAATTGATGAGATTGACATAGCTGATACCCTTGAAACCATTAAGTGCTATGAATATTACTTGTTTGGCGAATGGTACGCGAGTTTTGACGTGGCATTTGTTATATTTACTTTAGTATGATTTATCGGTTGTTTGCTTGCTACAATGCAAATATGGGAAGGAATTAATTAAGTACCTATTAAAAAGTAGGTGAATCTGTGGCTTAAGACAATGCATTCGATATGGAAGGCGCCATTTCGATAACGGTCACTTACCATCTTTACAACTCATCTATCTGTACGTATTTCGATGTTCTTACATAGAAACAGAAGACAATGTGAGAAAATTAATCAGCCATTTTGTATTTTCTTGTCTTGTAAAATAGTGAGAAATTCTGCACGCATTTGCAAGGAAATTCAAAGGTTGTGTGTCAACCAACCTTGATGTAATGGACGTCTTTTGGCTCAAATAAAAATGATTGTTTTTTTTTTCACAAAAAATATGCACGCATGATTTTTTATACGCTCAACGTGTGTTTTTGACTTGTTGTGGTAAGACCATAGAGGTAGTTTTTTTTTTGTCTATATATGATGGGTAAGAGCCAATCTGTTCCCATGTATCACTACTAAGAAATATATTATATTCATGTTATATAACGTGTTGCTATCATCTAACTGGGATCACGTATCAATTTCTATAATTAGTATTATCGTTCCGGCTATTAGGACGTGTCACGCGCACGCGCAGACGGTAGTCACTGCGTCACAGATTAGGCGCAATTCTGGCAAACTTGTTTTTATTTATGTACAGTCGCCTGCATAAGTGCAGTTATAATCACCTGCATAATGGCAGTCATATCGCGTGATTTTATACTTAAAAATAACTTTTTTTCCAAATATATTCCAGATGTAATATTGTAACTAAAATGTTAAGTCCCGTACACTGTATCCATAATACAAAAAATTAGAAAAACATTTTTGTTTCAAAAAAGTTATTTTAAAGTATAGAATTACGTGATATGACTGCACTTATGCAGGCGATTATGACTGCAGTTATGCAGGCGACTGTACATAATTTAAATGCATTTTTCATGTATTTGCCGCCTGTTGAAACCTATTGTTTTCTTTGTTTGTTTGTGTTATTTGTTTGTATTTCTTGGTGTCAATAAAGAATATGTATTGTATTTTACCGTTACCTGTCAATTCCGAGAAAATTTTATTTTGAAGTACGAACTTAAGCAAGGGTCAAGAAGGCATCTTAAATCAATTTGCTGTTTTTAATCTCACTAAAACTCATAGCAGCTAGATGGGAACGAACGATAAAAACGAACGAACGACGAAAACGAATATTAAGACATAAGAAAAAACCAGAGAATATCTTATAAATAAAAATAATTCGAACTTGGTTTTGATATGAAATTGAACAGGACAACAGCTTTGTCGGATTCGATCGATAGTCACATACAATTTAAATTTTTGTTATTTCTATAATTTCATCAGATGAAAAATAAGGATGAAACTTTGTGAAACGAAAACAATCCCGTAAGCGTTGTTCTTGAACGTGAACTTTTTAATTTGAATCAAAGTTTGCTAGAATCACGACCATTGTGTGATTACGTCACGAGTTTGGATAATTTAGATCAATCCGGAGATTAGCTAAGTCCGGCTGCTGATTAGAAAATAAGATTTATACGGTGTAACTTACATGAGATAAATACGAGTACAATCTAAAGTAAGTATAACTTAAAACCAAAACTTATTTAATAAAGAAATTTTATTTGTGATTTTTTAAAGGTTGCCTGGCAGAAATTGCTACCTTAGCAATTAGGCCGCGGTTTGACTCTTGTATTTGTTTAAAAATGTTTCTTTTGTACTGTTTATTTTTGGTGTCAATATAGAATATTGTATTGTATTGTGATTTTTCTTTTAACAAAAAAAAAAACACCAAAGTGAATAACAAAAGAAAAAGTGAATAACCTTCTGTACATAATAATTTGGCGAAATCTTGAGTTATGCTTTTAGAGGATAACTTAATATATTATAAGTATTTAAAATTTATAATATTATCTCCAACAGGCGGCATAACCTTATTTTTGGTTTCACCTGCGTAACCAAAATCCGCCTGAATGAGCAAGTCCTTTCAGTTTTTGCAAGAACGTCACTTACACAGTACAATACAATACAATACAAAACACATACAATACACATACAATACACTACACATAAAATACAATACAATACACTCACATCCTGTGTAGCAGAGACATCTAGTTAATTTTCTAAACCTGACGCAATAAAAACCTATACCGTCGACACCCACATCTGCGCAGTAGTTGTATCGAAGCGGAAGCTAAATGAAATCGAAAGTGCCACTGCGCACATTTTTACACCATTTTCACAACTCCATATGCGCTCGCGCCTGACAAGTCGAGTGGGAAGTGAGGCTGGGAGAAAAAAGTGAGTATACGTGTTAGAAGTTAGTTGGGGTTTGTACAGACGTGCTTCAGTTCTGCTGCTAAGAAGCGGTTTGGATGCTGTTTGAACGCTGTCGTTGAAATTGCTCTTGTTCTGGCTACTCTAGTAAACTATAGGATCAAAAATTCATACTTATCAAGTATTACGTCTGACGACGATTTCTTACGATTGGAAAAAGCTCTTCCCTAAATCTCAACTTTCCCATATAACTTTTTCTTGAAAACAAAAATCCATTTTTAATACTCCCATTCAAAAAGGTAATTTTAATCAGACTAAATAATAAGTTTTACATCAAACACAACTTTGGTAAGAAATTAAAATGTTTTAAATAGACTACAGCTTAAGATGCAGTTCGTCTATATATTACCCTAGAGCTTGCTGCGTTTAAAATGCAGTTTTTGCTTTTTAGCACTTCCGCGATTGAGTCAGGTTTCACACCTTAGCTGACTTATTCATGAGAAAGATCATTTAGCTAAGTATAAATGATTACAAATGGTTGATGGCTATTTTTAGATTATGTTTATTAATAAATCTATTATTTATTTCCTTGTTTTATGTATGTAATATGTGTAGACATAATAGGGTATACCAATACTTACAGAACTATTTAGAAATGCTTAAAATAAATAAAATTCTTGTTACAGGCAATTGGAGTACCTACGCTTTTTTTCAAATAAAAAACATAAGGTTATCCGTTGTATTTATATTGAAATACTAGCTGTCTGCCTGCGGCTATGCCCGCGTTGATTTTCAACGTATCCTTAGTAATTATTGATTTAATACGGCTATTATCCCACGGGTACTCTTTAATTTTCCGTGATTAAAAGTATCGAAGATGTTGACCGAGGATATAAGGTACCACCATGCAAAATTTCATTGAAATCGGTCTAACAGTTTCGGAGATTTGACCGTACAAACAGACAAATAGGCAAAAAAAAGAAAATCTGGATGGATATGTTCTTTATCACTTCTTATATCTCCCTGACTCGGTTTTTTTTTGTTTTTTCTAATTACAGATTTTCGATCTCTACAGTTTTTTCATATAGATTAATCGTTTTTTAAAATCATGTCGCTATGTTTTTTGACTGCTCTCGTTGATGTCTTTTATATGAACGGACGCTAGAGATTCGCTCATAATTTTCTTAGTCTTTAGAAAACAATATAATATAGTGTAATGGACACTAGTGATAACATAAATGCAATCCACAACAATAAACAAGAACAGAACGACAAATAGGCAGCCTTATTGCTAAGGTGACAATTCCTACCAGGCAACCCATTCAAAACATGTGAAGTTGACACGCAAAGATACGTAAAATTTTCGAATAATATATTTATTTTTTTATACATTTGAACGCACAATTTCAAGTAGACTTACAATAACTTGTGTTATGACAAAATTGCCTTCTTGTTACACTATAAACCGTAATATTACAAGAAACACGACCTATTAACATTTTTGAGTATTTTGCCTCCAATTTTTGTTGCGTCAACTTTTAACACGCGATGTTGTAATGGGGACAAAATGTTTAAAAGCAGCTGTCTGTAGGTATACAGTCAAGGACTGAATTATACATATATCCGTAGTTCAAAAGAATATGTCATATTGTACATTGATCATTTTTAAAATGTAAATATCTAATGCCATAAATGCAAGCTGAACTAAAGCTTGCATATACTTAGCGATTTTGTGTTGAGTTTGTGAATAAGAAAAAAAAGTAATATCTTATGTTGGTTCATGCAACGCTCTGTCTGTTAAATATAAAAATAATAGTTTTCCGTCCCGCCCGCCCGCTTCAAAAGTTTTTCCCGTGGGAATAAGGAGTTTTCCCGCAATAAAGGTAGCCTATGTCCTTCCCCAAGTTCGATTCTATTTCTTTACAAAGTTTCATTAAAATCGGCTTAGTGGTTTTGTCTTGAAAGCGTAACAAACAGATAGAAACTTTCGCATTTCATACTAATATTATAAAGAGGAATGAATATGATATTACAATTTATGTAAATAAGGAATATTAATAGCCATATTAAATTTCTATGCTTTCAGCTAGATTTATATTTATTTATTTATTTATTTATTTTATTTTAACTTTTAAGTGTAGGTTGGGGCCTTGAAGGCGGTTTTATATATTTTTTTAATTATCTTTTTATTGTGTGTATGTTTGTAATGAATAAACTCTAAAAAACTGAACCGATTTCAAAAATTCTTTCCCCATTAGAAAGCTACATTCACCCTGAGTAACATAGGCTAACCTTCACCTCGGGAAAACACCTCATAAGGGATATAGGGGAACCTATACAATAATGACTTAAGTCCTTGACCTCTGATGATTCACTCAACCCGCGGTATGTTTAATGTATATTCATACATTGTAACTTCACTCACATGAACCGGACGTAGGTATGTTATTTTATACACAGGCGGATCCGAACTGCGATTCTGGCATTAGATAGATTTTTTATCATCATCGTCGTTGGAAGGTGAAGAACACATATCAGCGTGCTTTAATTTAGATGCATATGGAACGAATCTTCACAAAAAATTGTGCTAAAAGTAATTTAAATTTAGTTTTAATATTTTTTATTATAAAATAAATGGTAATATTAGTCATATTATGAGTAATAAATAATCTTTATTCAAAGAAAGCGTTTTACATTTTTATTTTTATACATGGCCCCCTAGCCATTAGGATTTCCCGTGTTGCGTACCTGAACGAGGTAGGAAAAATATTGTACTGACATCCACTGACTTACGAATATGTAAATTGCCAGAATCGTAGCTATTGTAATTTCACACGAAGGTAGTTAGATTATGACATAGCAAGACGGCGAATTGATTTACCCTCTAGCCTTGAACTATCATGAAATCCTGAGTAATACACCTACAGCACCTGTGTTTGAATTGACAGACAGACAGTCAAACATACATCAAGAGATAAGATTGTAAAATATAAAAGATAAATAAAAATTGATTTTGACTTCCTTATCTTCTACCTACTAAAAGCGTGTAATTAAAGTGAGGGTTTTACAAATAACGTCTTCATTTTTAAGAGCCTCTCTATTGTTGGTGGAGTCTTCAACATTATTTTCTCCATCTTCTTTTTAACATTTTATACTTTACATTATTTTCTTCGTTGGTTGTGCTCTCTTTGCTTTCCCTTCCACCTTTAATCCTATTTCTTTATATTATTTTCGAGTCGATAGATTCAGATAGTCTCAACCATAGAGTTTAGACAACACGAATAGGGCAATAAATACCTCCTTCTACACTCGTATTTGGCATATCTCGTGCAGTTTTGTGGGTAATGTGGAGCCGGCTTAACACCTAATAACATCTTAACCAAATCAATAGATATATCTTCGCGCTGTAACTGCGCATTAGCACGAGCCCTTACAGTAAAATGTAAGGCAACGTCCACAGTACCGCTAACCATTCGCGCTCGCCGTGACAGCTTTATGATTTACAACTTATTCATACGAATTCTGGCGTCAGCGCAAGAGAATTTTAGGGCTTCGCAGATAGCTACAATGCTATATTTATTTATTTAATTTATTTAATATTTACCTACTGTACACATGAAAATACAAAAATACAGGCACAAAGAAGAAGAGGACACAACAGGTACTGCTTAATTACAGCAGACCTAGGAAGGAAGAGAAAAGTAAACAGAAAAGCGGAACAGGTATTTAAATGCTAAATTAATTATTATTTTATTTGAAAATTTAAATATATATTTCATTAAATTTTAAATATATATTCTGAAAGGTAGATCATTATCATTATTGTTATTTTTATCGTCTTCTATATTTAACTTTTTTATTTATTATAACAATTTTGCTCCGCGTTACCCCCAAATAATGAATTACAAATAATATTATTATGTAGATTGCACAGTATTTCCATTCTTTTCTTCGGTTAGTGATATTGAAAATTGTTAATTAATATTGAAAGTCTTTATACCCAAAGTTAATAAATAACATAGTTATTGCTTTTCGAAGCATAAGAATCTGAAATTACTGAACTAAATTTATGACACCTATAAATGGGTTTATTGCGTTTCACTGCTTCAAAAATACCGCTGAACTCAAGAGGATTGTATGTACCTGTATGTTTTTATATAAAAAAACTTAAACTTTTTGCTCCCTTCATTTGCTCCCCGTAAACAAGGTCCAATTTTCACATACTTTGCAAGTACGAGTATAGATACAATGAACAACTAATTTCGTATTTTTTATTATTATGAAGAAATATTGTTTAGTATAAAAGTTATTTAGCAATGAAAAGCCACTATGTAATGTTTTTGATACTAATAACTATTGTACTACGAGTACTAATCAAAATTTGTATTTAATAATAATTCCAGATTTTAAAATCCATAGTGCGTTAGTAACAATATCCACTTAAATTCAAATATAGGTCACATAAAATTCAAAATTATGAATTTAATTCATCCAGCCATAGACGCCTCAATGATTCTGACACCAGGGTTTGTGAGGTAGGTTAACCTTGAAACTCACACGCTAAGTAAGTAAGTATCAATTAAAACATAAAAATGTAGTTTTTATTGTCTGTACAACAATACCAAATTCAACGAGCAAAACTTAACTCCTTCTGTATGAAAACTTACAGGTTAACAACCCTTTTAAGCGAATGAAACGTTTTAAAGCTTAAAATTTAACAAGCTGATTATCGTAACAGCAGACACCTAATCATAGCACAGGAAGCTACCAGCGATCTATAAATCTCTTCTGGTTTATAGCGTACCTGCGCCTGATCTGCGATAGCAAGCGCGATTATGAGGCATGCTCCCGCGCTGAAATTAGCATAGATTGCATCAGACGGTGTTTTGTTACTATAATGCCTGTTAATTGAGGAAATTATGAGGTGGGCGTAGTTAAAATTAAAAGCACGTAACCGGTTTCTCGAGATAGTTACTGTAGGATAGGAGGTGAAAGTACTACATATGTACAGTCAAGTTCATAGGTGCAGTCATATCACGTGTTTATATACTTTCAAATAACGTTTTTCCCAAAGGCTTGATATTATCATTTTTTTGTGTTACTTATACAGTGTAAGGGACTCAATATTTTGCTTCAAATGATATGTCCTGAATGCTTTTGGAAAAAAGTTAATTTGAAGTATAGATGCACGTGACATGACTGGACTTATGAACGTGACCGTACATATGTCGTAACATGATGTTTTGTTGTAGCCTACATGCCAACGACTCCTTCGCTATCAGTTCTAGAACCTCCACTGAATTTAGGGTTGCTTGCTTGCTTATCGTGTGGGCTTCGAGGTTAACCCACCTCACAAAACCTGGTTTCATAATTACCGAGCCGCCTAGAGCTTTCAACATGGCTCTTATAACCACTACGTCCATAGATAGTACCTGGGACCATTAGATTTACGTGCCTTCCGAAGCACGGAATCATCTTTATTTTCGGACAAACAGGTGATTCAGCCTGCAATGTCCTAAGCAAACTGAGGAAAGTCTCTCAAAGTGATATTTGTTCGACGAGTCCCCACCGGGATACGAACCCGGAACTCCGTAACGTCAGGCGAGCTTTTGACCACACGACCACGGAGGCTGCAGGGTGAATGGGCCTTTTAGTCGAACACCCTCATCCAATGCGCGTTGGTTAACTTCATTCTCAACCGTTTGAATTGCTTTGCAGTTGTTTGCAGATTTTCGCATGAATACTCACGATGCATGAATACACACAATATTTTCTTTCACCATCGAAACTACATTAGTACGCGTCGACGCTCGAATCCGAACTTTACCAACGGAATACTACCTACGGTCCTTACCACCAACGATATTCTCTTGTTTTAGCTGAAATTATTTTGATGATGTATTAGTGGATCTTAGCTTGAAATTAAATTGCAAATATTTGAAAAGATATCTGCAAACGACTACTGAGATTTTTTAAGGACGTAAAACTACATCTCTATGGATAATTAGTAACTGATGCTGTTGTGTTTAGTAGACTAGCAAAGATAGGTTTAGTTTGTAATTTGTATAAGTACCTATCTAGGAGTATTTTCTAAGTTTTTTAAATCTCGTAAGTGTGGTAGCTCGGCCACCCACCTGTTTGCAGATAAACTACATTCCTCTTCTATGTTGATCATTATCTGTAAAGCCATATTTTGAAATAAATTTTAATGGTAGCGATGACAGATAAAAGTCAACTAGCAAGTAGGAGAATTGCAAGGGTTTCGGTCTAATAGGTAGAACCAGCTCCAGAGGCAAATAGGCAAAAACTAGGTGGTACTTTAGCAGTAGTCGACGCTAAAAATGTGAACAAACAAGTAAATTGCAGTTGCAAAATCAGGGCCTATCTACGGAGCGACAATTTAAACACCTACAATTATTTTGAAAAATTCTTCACTACTGCCTTTCATTAAATTAAACGCTGAGTTTTTTGTAAATAAATAAAAACATCGACTCTGGAAACAAATTATATACGCCGGTTGAAGGCTTGACGGGTTTAATTGCAGATTATTTTATGCAAAAACCGATGTTGAGCGAGCAAAGCCCTCATTTTGGTTTTCGAGATGTGGCTGAGGGTATGGGAGAAACAAATGTTGCTGTGATTTTGTTGTCGATGAGGATAGATGGAGCCTGTATGTATGTTACCAATGAGAAAGCTTAAGACCTTACATTACAGCACAAACTTATAGGAGACGATTGAGACATTCCAATAAGTCAACCAATATTGAAGACTGCATCGTGAGGGCTTGTGATTCTGGCTTAGGAAATTATATATTGGTCTCGATTGTCACATTGATGCAGTAGTAGACATAACTTTCAGTTTACTCTGACTTTAGTTGAATTATCGATGTTTTTAACATGTCAATTCAGAAAAAAGTAAATTCAGACAAAAGTTATGTCATAGAAATAATAAAATAGTTAATTATTTTCCCACACAACGAAATCAATATCACCTCGGCTGTAAAGAGAAAATGTTATGTCACACGTCACACCCATAAAGATGACGATGGCCTATTCAGAAAAAAAACAAAACCGTTATGTTTGCTATAAAATAACAATCAAAACATCAAGTATCTAACTCCAAGTGAATACACGTTTGATAGGTGAAATTACACAAACATCCGCTGTCAACGCGTACGCAAGAATTGCGATGCGATGCGCGCGCTTCGCCGGTTCAACAAACGACGTACGCGCATCGTCATTCCACGCGCGCGCGCTTTATTCTGCAAAATGCCCATCTTCGGACGGCTAATACTGATTTGCTGGTGTCGGTGTAAATAAAATAGTAGTGAAGCCCTTGTAAGTGTAGGATGACGACTTGGGTTAGGCATAAGAAGCCTCCAAGCTTGGTTAACCATGTTTGACACTTTGAGCTTTCACAACCTTAAAAGCTGATGAGGTCGCTTCAAACCTTGTTGCCGGGCTGGACAAAGTACATATCTCAAAAAACTATAATGCATATGTGAAAAAAAAAGACATTGAACAGTTTGTTAGAAATGTGTGAAAAGGTGAACAAATATGTATTGTGTAGTATCCTTATTTAGTAAATTTGGTTGAATGATTGACAAACTGTCAGATTTTACGAATATTTCGATACAAAAAGAACGATCTACATCACTTTGTTCTAAAGACTTGTAGAAAAAGTGTTTCCAAGCGTAGCATGTTTGCTATTTGTCTTCCCAAGCAACCAATCGACACTATAGGTACTCGTAGTTTGTTCAACTAAGGAACTTTCAAACATTTATAGTAATCATTACTTCAATATCCGAATGTGCCTAACTTTGACAAGGATCAAAGAAACGACTTCTGTTTTCACCCCATTCGAAACACGTAGCATTGCGGTAGGTATTCGTCGAAGCTGTTATTTTATAAGTACCGTAACATATATTCAAATGATTTGTACGCATATCATCTGTATGGAAAATGATATTGTGAACAATCGACGCATAGCTTCACGGACGTGGATAATCGCGATGTGCCCAACGTGACGGGAATCCTCTGGTTCTTTAGAAAGGAAACAATGAACAAGAACGGCCTTAAATTTTACTACTTGCTTGCTGATTCTCGAGCTTCGTAACTGTTATTTCATTGCTCCGTGTGACTATTTACAATTTATTAACCCCCGACGAAAAAGAGGGGTGTTATAAGTTTGACGTGTGTGTCTGTCTGTCTGTCTGTCTGTGGCATCGTAGCTTCTAAACGGATGCGCCGATTTTGATCTAGTTTTTTTTGTTTGCAAGGTGTCACAATCGAGAGTGTTCTTAGTTATGATCCAAGAAAATATCTTCAGCCATTTGAAGATTATCAGCTCTTTTCTAGTTGTTAAAAGGATCAAGTAACGGTTTTGTGTCGGGGGTTATTACATTTTTAATTTAGTGTTATTTGATAAAGGATAGGATAAAAATAATTGCGTGATTTGAAATTGCATACCATGTTCTCAAGAACACATGACACTGAAAATAAAAATATAAAAAGTTTTATTTAAATTAAATTTTTGAGAATGAGGTATTTCTAAGAAGATAAACAGAATAAGGTTACAAGGACCGAATAAATTATAAAGTTTAGGAGCTTCTGGGCCTGAATAATTGTCATCCCAATCAAAAATCACTCAACCCCAAATTCTTAAATGTTATTAATTGCTCTTTCACGTAAGTATATTTATTCCGACGGGTCATAATAATATGCACATTTCTTTCTTTTCTTTATTTGCAAAACAAGTCTTAAGCAAGTGTCAATTTGTTTGACCTCAAACACGAACCGTTCGACCGTTCTTCAACCCTCAAATTTGTCATTATGTCATTCCGAAGTTGTCGCAAAATTTTGTGTAGCGTAAAGGATTCGGCCCTCAAAGGCAACGATTTTGTAAATTCTCCAATTGAATTGCCGCAGCATTTGAAGGTAGCTTGAGATATTTTTTCTTTAAGTAGCATAAAGTTCATATTGATCGTGCTGCTGACTTTAAGGATTTTATAACCAAAAGACAGTGATCTACTATGAATTATAGGTGAATTATGTATAAGTGATTATAGAATCAATTACTTTTTTAAACTAAGATTGTATCGTATCGTTTTAAAGTCTGTTTGGTTTTTACTGCTAATGACTTTCTCAACTCCAACATCTCCGCTAGTTTCCTCGCCACACTGTTACAGTTACAAAATAAAATGATGTCTTGGGCGGCGCACGCGACGATTTGCGCGGGCGCAGTAATTTGGTCAAATTCAGCGGATGCCACCACACCGGCCACTGGCCTCGTTTAATGAGAGGACATTGCCGCCATAATTGCCTTAAATAGGGCATTTTTGGTTATGATTGTCTTGAGCGTATCCCTTATTATTATAATTACTGGAAAGATGTTTGTTTCCCAGAGTACTATCCTGTTCGGCTTCTGGACTTAAATCATTGACAATGTATTTGTGTAGGTATTTAAGTTAATATTTTCCAGATGATAGTCTAGGTACATTAAAGCTGATTATCCTATTTCAGGGTAGTTGGTTACTTTTTAGTTTTGGATAGAGCCGTCTTAGTCGATGTTATAATTGTACAAAGCGTAAAAGCCTTAAGCAAACATTATAGTCGATGTTCTTCGAGAACTGGATTCTTTTGTAATTCTTCTGCTTCAATTTTTTCTTCTCTTACAGTCTCTTTGGAACCACTAAAGTCTATCTCATTCAAATGTCCATCTACAACTAAGCAGTCTTATTCTTCATTTAATTAAATTTAAAAAACGAAACTGTCTTCTTCTCAGAAACTACTCCGTGTATGGTCGTTTGTCTTCCGTGTATTAGTCGCATTACGATTGGAATCAGTCGCCGAGTTGTATACTAGTTTAATCTCACTTTCTCTCATAGATTTATTCAACGCCAACGCGTGCGCATCTACTTTATTAGACACTTAAGTTTTTTCGTGTCCAGCTACCATGATGAAATCAGATTTAAGACGGTAATACTTATTTATAGGATGTGAGACGACGATTATCTTTGAATTTCATTTGCTGTGGGAATTTGAGAAGCCAACCATGCCACGCCATCTGTTGGTTCTGTTTAGAAAACTAAACCAGTTTGATGAAATTATTAATTTTTTTTTTTACAGGTATGCAAAGCTTTATTCGATCATACAACTTAATCAGCAAAGAACATTAGCTGTTCATAGAAGGTAAGTTATACATTTGGTAAAAAAAAATAACTAAATTTTGATACTTCTGTCATGAAAAGCTTTGATGTCGTTCAAATCATATCTACATAATAACAGACAGAATATAACTGAATTATTGAGATAAGTATCTTAGCTAATCCGAGATAATAGACCTCTAACTCAAACTAAACGACCTTCCCTAACTTGCGACACTAAACGGCTCAATCGCACGTGCCAATGCTTATACCTCGAAGCCTGGTCGAAATCCTAAGCTGCTTAAGCCACGTAATCCAATAAAGGAAAGAATAAGTCCGCTTCCTTCATGACCGTCGGATTATTGGCTGGTCAGGCCAAGGTTACTTCGTGTCAACGTCTCGGTCACGTTGGATTTGAAAAAATTGGGCTTGGTGATGCGTCATCGATCGGCCAAGTATTAGGGGCAATGCAAATTTTATAGGCCAAGCGGCGCCTAAATACCGCCTTGTTTGGTAGAGTTAGAGTTGAATTATTGTAGTTGACTCATGTAGAAACTGAGTAGCGATTGGGCACATTGTTGTAACTTATTCTTGCAACTGCAAGAGGTTTAGTTTAGCCAATGTGCCTGCTAGCGGTGAGTGAAGTAATAAATAAATAACACTAGGATATCAGTTAACATTTTTATATTTTATATGACGCAACACAGTTAAAAAAAATTTGAAGTGAGGGTCGTCGGGTAAAAGGCCATTCGTCGTCGTGGACCGGTACTCTCCTGATTGGTCGACGAGGGTCCGACGAAGGGTGGTCGGTCACAAGGCCAGCGGTGATGAGGAGTAGTGGATGACGGTGGGCGAAAGTGAGTCACTTCAAGGTGGTGATGCATCATCGGAATCTTCAGGCTGCTTACATCAGGATGTAAGTCAGGACCTATGGCCAATGTTGACGTCTACAGCTACTGCTTCCCTACCTATTGCATTGTGATGAAATGAAGCATGTCTTCCGGTTTTCTGGTTTATATTACCCTCTGTACCTTTGTAGTGTTGAGTCTTCCTTTTTTTCTAATACAATTTCTTTACGTTAAATCGATTCTAACGTCATGGTTTTTATAATCCAAATGAGCCTTATAATTTTGTTATTTATGGAAAACATACAGCTTTTATAATGCATTTGAGTAATTAAATAATATTGAGTTAGAGAAATTACAAAAAACCTTCAGCTACCTTTCATTTTTTAATGATTACGCAGTACGTCATGATTTTATCTCTAGTCATAGATCACCATCGGGTTCCATCATCAAGGCAAGGTCGTTGACCCCAGAATCTTGTGCGTATCAGTGATCTACGCGACGCGCACGCGCAATTAAATGGTAATTCGCTTACGTCGTGGCTGCTAAGTGAGTCAGGGACTATGCAGTGACTTCCGACGAGAAAAGTGAATTGACTTATTATTACCACGATATGCCCAATAAGGACAAAAAATTCGACTAATTTGATATTTTATTTCAGTCGTATCACATTTTTGCAATGACCACGAAACAAGAAAACCTATTTTATTTTATTTATTATTTTATTTTATTTTATTCGAAATACCAACAGCATAATATACACATGTTAATATTAAACTAAATAAGATTTCAGCATAGCCAATTATAGGTATTCACAGATAGCAAAACCTAGGTACTAGGTCAAATGTTGCTGTAGAAAATTGGGATTTTATTTTATATCAGACTTGTCCAGTCCAGACTCTTAGCAATGCAATCAAATGCAGTCAAAATAACGTGCAAATATTTTGAATATGAATTTGGAAATCATAAATTGTTTGATTTTATTTTCTATTAGGTATCATGATTTCTGTCTTTAGTGTTTCCCTAAAAATTCTCTTCCAATTTTATATACCTAATATAATAATCTATCTATATTTCATCTAACAATATCACTAAGGTAAACTCCTCACTTTTCTCGTCACCAGTACCCAGCGGCGGAATGCATGGGAATGGCTGACAAGCACCATGTTCAAACATTGAAGCTACGTCTATTTAAACACATCAATTCGTGTTACGTAACACATAACCCGATTGACCCAGGACCTTTGATTCGACCCCTAATTGTGATATTTTCAATCTTAGTATTTTTGATTCCATCTTTACTTACATTTAGTTTTTCGAATTTACGAGTAAATGCACCCTTACATTTCGATACCTTAAGAACAACGTTGTCTTGAAGACGAAGGAATATTTTCAAGTTTGCAAAACTGCTTTTATACAATTTTATTTGTCAGATCTTTGTTAGTGGTATTTGCTTATGACCACTTGATTGGTCTAGCAATTATTTCACTTTTACTAGAATGCTTCTAATGGGAACTACCGTTAATGGATTTCCGAAGACCAGGAATGTGGAGAAAGTGGCTCTTTCTAATTTCTAGATCATCGAACATAGACAATCCTATTTTTAAACATCTTGATAAAACAGCGGCATTTGAAAACATTTTCTTCTGTGGACAATTCTAATAATTGTTAAAGACGGTTTATCTGTTAATGTAATCGATTCTAGTTGTATTCTCGATTTCATTTGCAATCGATCACGAAGAGCAGGCGCAGTAGAGCGCGTCAAATATTTCGCTCTCTCTATTGTTTTAGTTATCTGTGGTGATTTAATATGCCTCATTCCGATGCCGGTGGCTTTTAGTTTGGCAGCTTTTACTTTTATTCTAATTTTGATAATGATATATGTGAGCGCAAGGTATGGGAAGGTTGCTTTGCTGTATTTCCTTCTACTCTTTAATACAATGTAATGTATCATTATCAAATATTTCTCTTAGCCAGCCTAAACAAACTACTGATAATATTTTGGTTTTACGAAGTAACCTCTAGATTTGTGATGCTAAGATAAATATTACATGAAGTTTATTTGACGTTTCTCTACGGAAACCACAGAACCACAAATCCATTTACACTTTTCATTCACTAATTCACACCTTGCCACCTTGGCTTAAAATATTATGCAACTTTATGAACTCGACAATTTGTAGAATATATATTTTTTATGAAATTTGCATCTCGTGACGTGAGCCATAAGACTGTAGGTAGATATACAGCAGATTCATGATGGTCATATAGGTTCCATACAGCAGTTGCTAAATCTTTTATACAATTTGCACCTTGTTACATTCAGATAAAACTTCACAAATCTACAAATCTGACGACGACGGGATGACGTAACGTAACGCGACGCGCGCCTCGACGATGCGATTATTTTTGGCGCGTTTGCGGTTGTTGACCCGGCGCGCGCGCAGTAAGTGAAAGTTGCCTGAGGCGCCAAGCCGGCTGCGTCTCGGAACACCCCTTGATAGATCTTTGATCGACAACTTTAAGATAACTGCATTCTTGTTTGGATAATGCGTAGAAGTTTTAATTACCATAAAATTTATCTTTGCAGTCCTCCTCTCCAGAAGCAGACCATCTTTTCCTGATCATAAACTCTTAAATACCGTTTGAATTACACTTTTTCTAAGTAAAGCATCATCAATCATCATCATCATCAGTAAAAGACGTTTACCACTGGACAAATAAAATTACTCTGATATTACGTTTCGAGTTTTGGAGTACTAACTACAATTACCAACGTCCCACCTAACCTTTCCATTTTATTGTGTTCCGATAGTGACAAGAGGTGCTAATTTTGGCCCCATTAATTGCGCAAACGCAAAGTTACAAACAATTGTCTCTAGATTGTGGAGAACTTTTGTAATGGTTTGGTTTGATGAAGTTGTGTAATGGAAATATGATGTTGCGTCTCTGGATGGTGCCACGTGCGTATACGTTGATTCCTTATTGCGAAAATTAGGTGTCTGATGAAATTAATTCTTTCATTAGCTTTGTTGGAATGTTGTTTTTATAACTCATACAAGTAAAATTGTGTTTATAAGGAAGATCACAATTATTAAGTATTCTTTTCATAAACCAACCTAAGAATATCACACAGTTATCAAATTAAGTCGTCAGATGGTGTTTGACGTCAAAATTCCATCCAAAACTTCTAAGAAATAAGAATCATCCAAAATTCGCCCAATGATGTTCGCGAAACGGTAATAAATGGAACAGTGACGTAAAACTTTTCAGAATCAGGCTTGACTCATTCTGATAATCTTCCTCAATTATACTATCTTTTTTCGCATTTATTTTCTCAGAGTATACGGACACTGTAGGATGTAGAACTAAAATCAGCCTGTGAAATCCAAATTTATATCTTTTTGTACTTATTAATATAAAGCTTTTATCGATTCACTAATTAGGTATGATAATGTTCTTCTTCTTCTCTACACGTAAGGTCGTTGACCGATCTTATAACAATAATGGTAAGACATCAAGACATTCTTAACTTTCATCAAGCCCGCAGCATCTAAAGTTCTAGTTACGAAACAAATGCCTACTGCTGTAGAATTTTGAATCTGTGGGCATTCTCGTAAAGCCTCTGCAGCAAATCTTATTGGATTGCATCAGAAGCGCCGGCGCATCCCAAATGTCAGGTCACGCGTGCCTTCCGCCCCAGCCCCTACTGTGTGAACGTGGTATTCTGCTTTACATGCCGTCGGTGAAAATATGCCCCTTCACTGTTTACTCGAGAATTTCTCTTGGGAACCTCTATTGGGCAATCTTCATATTTGCTGGTTGATAAATCTGTGTGATTCTGTTGTTAACTTTCTTTATTCAATAACAATATCGGATAGTAAAATTTACAGGTTTGTTCGAAAATTTTGAACAATATGATCTGCTGACAAAACATGTAATGAAAAACATTTTAGTGACAACAATATTTAAATACTCTTGCAATGTGTCTCACTTACCTTCATTAATCACCAGAGATATAAATTCAAAATTTCCAATATGTGATTCGTAAATATACAGAAATTTGATAGTAAGCATTTTAAAATGCAAAACTTAGCGTTACATCATGCTTTCTGTGCGATACACAATCGCTTTTAAATATTACATTATAAATAAAAATTAAGCTTTAGTAGCCAATTTAATGTTTTTAATTGGAAAAATATTGGAAGCGAAAAGTTCTATCTGCCATTTGGTTGGCATTGATATCGGATTGAATAGTCTTACATAAGTACTCGTTATTCGCCTAAAACTAAAAGTAAACATAAATTCCCATCTCACCACTCAACTCATTCATCATTTCCCTTTAAAATACATGTATCTGTCTTCTTATATCTATTTAATCTTTTGAATTAGAGAAAGAAATTAATACTTATCAGTCATATCATAAGCAAGCAACAGTCATCATCATCATAAGAACAAATACTTACAGCATAGCAACAACAGTGACTTTGATTTTCTGAAGATTGCATCATAAGTTACCTACCATCAACGTATTAGCGAAAGTGACGTACGTCAATATAAACAATGCAAGTACAATAACTTTCCGTCATCCAATCAATTTGAGTAATAAATTGGGTGTCAAAACGCATTCTCTTATCACCATTTCGAAAAAATTACAATGACAAATGGTATCTTAACGGTCGCGTGGTTGGTAACGTACTCACGCGCAATCAAACGAGACACAAACATAAATCGAACGTGTGTGAGAAAAAGACAGATATAGAATGGGAAACGAATTCAAATTAAAGAATAGTATCGAAATAGATCTTGATTTGTCGACCGTTGACGCGTGATCATTCAAACAATGAAGGAGTACAATGGTAGGAGGGACTTTCCAAGTCAAAATCGAAGTTTGATAAAGTGAGAATTGACGTGAAGTGTACTTGAGAACTTGGAAAGTATCGAGTTTGATATTGAGTTCAACGTTAACTTCTTTCTGAATGAGCAAAATGAATAGCAAAATTCTTCCGTTGTATACTCATCATCTTGGAAGAGTGTTCATGGTCATGCATGATTTGTCTACAAAATGGAAGGAAATTTTATCCAAAAATTGTAACCTTTGATCGACTTCGCTTTTAAGGAAAATCCATTACGTAAGTATTTCCTAATAATTATTGAAGGATCTTCAAATGTTCAAGTAAATACTATAAAAGCCATAAAAGCATAGCAAAAATTATGGGTCCATTGGTCTATTCCAGATTCAATCGATCCAAGAAATCGGTTATCGGCTTTCACTCATTTCGCTTCTGGTCATTAAAATGGCAACAAATGGCTATCTTTCTCTATCGTCTAGTGAAAGGAGGGAAAGGGATGAAACGTTATCAACTTATCGGACATTGGAATGTACATGCTGTGGAATCGGTGAATTCCTTTCCCTATTAAGGGTTATAGAGGTCACGTTTTGATGTTAGTGGTATTCCTTTTAAGTTATCATTTGTATTAGTGGAAGGTTTGTCTTGTATTCTATCTAAGTAATTATTAAAATTAATACTTTTAGCTGTCAGCTTCTTTGTAGCTTTTATTTCTTTAGAAATTACTGTAAGATTTCTTAATACAATTACACAACTCTATTGCGCAAAAATACTTCTTCCGCCAATTAAATGTTTACGGAAGTAAACTTAATGTAGCTTTATTCAGTGAACAGCTGTTTGCAATGGTATTGATTCTTCGAAAACTTTGTACGTGCGTATTATAAAAAAAGAATTATACCTTAACTTGATTTCCAGAGCGAAAAAACTCATTAGCATCGTCATTTGCGTGTGTAGGCTTAATCAAATACTATTCAAAACGGGCAAAAAAACCAGGTTCAATAAGTGCTGATTACTATGAACGGAGATGTGACGTCATAGTAACCTTAAATATAACCTTCCTGTTGACATGCTTGCAAGTACCTAATAAATAATAATATTTGGCTTATATTTTAATTTGTTGTGCTATACCTTAAACAGTTACTTATTAGCTTCCGCTAAGAACAGTTCTAACAATGGTTTCTCGTGTTTCAGTACCCCTACCATGAGTTGCTAACGTAACTTACGCGCTCGATATCGACTACGTAAACGTGCATTTAGTATGGAGAAATTTTACTTCAGATAACTGTCAATAGATGGCGTAGTTTTAATTCCATACTAAATGCACGTTTACGTAGTCGATATCGAGCGCGTAAGTTACGTTAGCAACTCATGGTAGGGGTACAGGTAACCAATCGGGAGGTAACGGTCGCGTTTCGTTTGCCTAAATGTACTGTCTGCGCGTGCGCCGCGGGCTGTGGTACTCGCCACCAATTTATTATATTAATTTTAATTAACTATAAAGCGGGATTTGTTTTGGGTGGTGATTTGTTGAAGAGAGCAGCGAGCGAGTTATTTATCATTTTCTCCGAACTTTATGAAAAGTGCTCCACTTATTTCAGCCGAAATACGTCCCCAGTTTTGGACACAAGCCCCCAAATATATCTACAACGATCGGTCATACGCTGCCCACATCTAGGTACTTATTATACATACGAAAATATTAATATTAAGAAACAAAACGTCTTTAATCTTTAACGAACAATTTCAACGAATAAGGTTTTCTGTGAATTCCACTCTTCATAATATTAAAAAATAATTGTCAGTCAATCAAAGGCCAAAGATTTGTAGAAAGTTTATTTCATTTAACCTACCTAAGACAGATTGGGAATCACTTAAGAAGAAAATATTCTGCGTTGTCCAAAATTATACCCAGAAATCGCTTTCCGCTCCGCTAATCACCAACACTCGCCGCCAATTGGTAATAAACAAAGTCAGCTAGCTGTTTCAGTTAGTCATAACTTGGTAAGGGACTTATTCCATAAACACGAAGTAACTGTTCCCGCTATAGTGGTGATACCATGATTTATGGGATGTCCCACGGTGGTGATAGTGGTAAGTAATGGTGGGATAGCACTGGGGATCTTGTTTATTGGTTGTCATGACGGTGGAGGAGTTATTGGAGAGTGCTGTAGATTGGTAATTGATGAATTTCCACTTTTAAATAGGTAAATATTTTATGAAGAAATGTACCCAACATTTCTTTGATTTGATAATGCAACATCTACTCGTACTAGTACTGAATATCCATAACAAATTTCTTATTTTCAAATATCACCATCACCACCATAATTATACTTATTAGTTAAGAAATTTAGTATATTTTTAATAGCCTCTATGAATAGAAACAAGATCCAGTGACCCCATATTTTTAAATATCATAAACCTGTTTCGCCTACATAATAAAATTTCCCACCAAAAAACACCGACACCAATAACTTTGATCCAAACAATGGACATCTAATTGGGCGCATAATTCGCGTTACAGCGCGCATAATTTGCAGCGCGCGCGCACGATCCAGCCGGCCTTGTGCGCATCGCGATTATGTCACTGCGAATTGAAGTTAGAACTGTGATTGTGAATGGACTTTTGCATTGCTTGGCCTTCGATGATGCAGATCCAATAGATTTTACAGTTTGTACTTATTATTGATGTGTTAATTTATTGATTGAGAATGTCGGTGGCCAAGTGACTGTGACTAGGGCCGTTGACTTCCAATCGGAAGTTTTTTCGATTTTCGAATGCATATGTACGTTTATTCGACGCTCTTGCGGTGAAGGAAAACATCGTGAGGAAACCTGCACACACTTGCGAAGTAATTCCAGGGTTGTGTGTGAAGTTGACAAACCCGCACTGGGCCAGCGTGTTCGATTAATGCCTATTCACCCTAATTTCAGGGTAGGCTAGAGCCCCTCGGTGGGGGCATATATGAGCTCTTAATGAATTTATTGATTATCGTAGAACCCGCCAATCGAGGATCATTGAAGGAACGTGGCCGACGTCACTGCTCGCTATATGAGCCTGTAAAAATTACCTTTCGTATAACTTCGACTTTATAACTATTTATTAATCTAGTTCCTTTTCTGGCCTCCTTCATTAATTTACATGTTCTACATTATGTTTTTGATCGATAATCTAGTTTTCACATTTTCAATAAGTATGACTCCATTATCAGACGCAACACGTGTTTAAGGTCTCTTAAATTGATTTCGTTTGTTCATTTGTAAATTAGAGTCCTTTAAGCTTATTGTTTATTTTTTCTGAATCTTTATTTTGACGACCAAAATGTAAAAGATTTGTCTACAGAAAGTTTCTTCGTCTACATCGTAAGAGCATCATCATATTTGTATGAACTTTTTAAAAATGTTCATACTCGTTTACCTACCTACTATTACAAATATACTATGTATATTATGTTTATATTACTAAAATTTTTCGATCACCGTCTATATTTTAAAAATCTTTTGATAAAATTATTTGTAATAATTTGGTCGTTAGATGTTTTCGTATTTTTAACAAACACTAAAGTAGGTACTTCAAACCTAACTAACTGGTAGCAGTTAGCCACAAACAGACCAGTTAAAAGGTTCGTTGGCCCCTTTGATGATCTGCCGAATGCCCGACGAAGGCATTCGATCCGCATTGTAATTTAATCGATATTTGGATCGATATATTGCTGTTTTTATACTCTACTTACAGAGCCCGTTAAGATATGAGTTTTACATCCTGTTTGGTAATATAAAATGATTTCAAATCTCAGTTGCCTAAAATTATTCTCACAATGTTTCTTTTGAAGTTGTTTTTCCCTATTTGATTCTCGTATCAAGTATCTTGAAATTTTAATTTTGTAGTCAGATTCGTAAACTAGTTAAGCAGATTTTTTCTGTTGTCAATATCATTACATGCATCGTCCTTTTGTTATTGAGTATATTCGTCTCCTTACCGCTCTTGAATTGTACCTATTGTTACGGACACTATTATGTTTCAATGAGAAAAAAAATATTTGAATAATACAATTTACACGATAAAAGAGAAACTTCTAAAGCCTGTGAATTCAGTTTCAGCCTTTTTGTTATTTTCTTAGAAACCGAAGCATAATTAGCCATTTTATTATCTTTAAATCATAAACCGTCGTCTGAAAAATATGCAAAATGAAGACCGATTTTTTATATGACCATTCAAAACCATAAAACTCCTTTCATGATCACACAGTTGAATATCAAGAATCGAGCAATAAAGAATTGAGTATCTCTCATCTGCCCTCCCTTATAACCTTTTGGGATACGGGTACCCTTTGAATCGCCAAAATCCTTGACAAAATCAATGGCTGGTTTGGTGGCCCTGAATCGAGCATTGATTTGTATGCTGTTATTACTTGAGATCTTTTAGATAGGAGGTCTTTGATTTGCAGCTGCTGTCTGTCGGCATGATATTCTGATATGAATTTTGAGGGCTTGTTTTTAAATGTGTGTTATTTGAAATAATTATTTTCTTGGTCTCATTTTTTACGGTTCTTTTGTAAAGATTGTTTGTTTTTATCAAAGATTATTAGGTGTATTCAGAGAGCCTTGCTTACTCTGATTTTAAATGATAAAACAAATTTGATGCTGGTTCAAAATATTAAAATGCAGGCTAAGTTTATTTGAAATATATTTTATGAGTTTAATCATATCCTTTCTCACGTGTTCCCGACTAAATTTAAATTTCTTTTTTATTGCAGTCGAACTCACTGAATAGTCATTTAGTTCAAATTTAACAGAAACTTTGTTTGTTTTGTTTTTCTCCCTCAAAAGTAAATTAATGATTGATCCATAAAAATGCGATTGCAGAATGCCTCTCCGATCGCATATCAAAGGATTGAAAACGAAGATTTTAATAACAGAGCATCATGAATACATATCGTCTCATACAAAGGACCGACGTTCAAAACGACCAATCATCATACAATCATATGCTTTTGGTCTTATTTCGACCAATGTCTTTATGGATAGTGATCATACGTTTTTCGTTCATGTCTCGTATTTAAATTAGCAAAACGATGAGGAGTTACTACTCATTTGTTTTGTTTGTTGGTTGCTTGACGATTTCAATATAAATGTACCTGAAGATTTTAATAGTCTCTTTGGTATAGAAATAAAATATCTTATGATTTGTTTCGTTTATATTAAGGCTTCATTTAAAGCCAAGAATAAAAAAAAAAGAAAGAACGGGTAATAAAGAATGAAAGAAATATTCTTCACTTCACACAAACAGAGGTACATACATACTAATGCAGAGAATGTGTAGTACAATTGGCGGCCTTATTGCTTGGAATTTCTTCTAGGCATTGAAATCATGGATAGGTTGATGATAGATAGCTTGGTGAGAAAAAAATATAAAAAAATAATAGGAACATTTTTATTTTAAGGTTCGAGTTTTAAAGAACGATCTTTCTTCATTGCGAGTTATTTACAAAGACAACAATTTAATAAAACCAGTTTTAGTAGTAACTTTTTTCGTACTTTTCCAACTTTTGAAAATTAATAATTATGTATCGTAAATGAGATTCCATTTTGATCCTTCTGTTGTATTTTACGATTTCTCAGTTTTATTAAAGAATTTTACATAGTATCATACTTTTTAAAGGATATTTTGCTCTAAAAATTGCAACAATCTAATGGTTAATTAACTAATGACGAATGTCGCTTTGCCTTGTACCAGATAGACCTAACTAGAGGTATTTAGCGCAAACGCCATACTTTTTGTTCGTAGGCGACGCAGAATTGATATTGGAATAATAATGATTCTGGCAGTTACTGTTTGATGCGAGAATTAGAAATTGGAATATCACTACAGTTTTCTTTTTAAAAATAAATCTGAAAAAGAGAAAGTGTTGTCCGATATTAATATTTATTTTGTAACTTTTATATTTACGAGTAGGAACTCAATTGTAATTAATGTTATGAATAAAATTAGACAGATGTATTTTCAGAATATAGATTTTGCCTTTTTGTCTTCTCGTCTTTCGTATCTAACCTTACTGGCCGGAATCGCAGCTAATGAATTGCTAGTAGTCGATTGTATATCCCACGCGGTTCCACCTTCAGATCAATCAATAAAATTGAACCCTATTGTGAAGTTAATACAGCGGCGATTGGTTTGTCATCAATTATATCACCTTGCTCCAGTTAGCAAGTGTAGGATTGTGACAGGTGGTCGATTTCGATAAAAAATGTCGCTTTAAATGCTGTTAAGTCCTAAGAAAAAGGATTATAGAGTTGTAGTTGACACCTTTACTAAATTAGGAAACAAAATGGATGGTGAAATATAGATGCTTGTGAAACTGTGTTATGATATGACAGTGATAATGAAATATTTACTAGTTCATCCAATATAAAAAAAACTAATAATATAGGGCTCTTATTGATCTCTCTATTGGCTCTAGTGATCTAACATAATATATAGAGTTTGAGAGGCCCGCAGAAAATAGCATTTGCTAAAACTGTTTGGTTAAGATTTGGAATAAACGCACTTAGTGAAAATACATCGTGTTCTAATGGAGTAACAACAATTAAAAATATAGTAACAAATAAAATATAAGAGGCTTATAAATAAGACAAATTTTAATATAAAACACACCCTATGTATCAAAATTTAAGGTAGATTAAGCAATGTCAATGCTTTTGACTACATCAATCAGTTTTACCTTTACATCAGGATCAAACACAATACATACAACAAAATCAGTCTTAGCAAACCAGCAAAATACCAATTAAAATCACACAATAATCATATTGAACCTTTTCTTATAACATCAAGCATGGATAATTAGCTAAAACAATACGTTGATCTATTTATGTCGGGCTTATTTGTATGGAACATGATTAAGAAGGCAATCTTGCGAAGTAATGTCTAATTATTGGAAACATTAATTATCTGCGAGTTGAAATGTGACCTTCCCTTTATTTTCAAAAGAATTATATAATTTGAAATACCCTGCAATGTTAAAATATTAACAAACACTAGTACTGCATACAAATAAGTTGGGTTTAATAGGGCGTACCTACCATAGTTGGCTTCTCATTTCTTGTACAAATATCTTCATTCCGATCATTATCTAAAAGTATTTGTAAGAATCATTAAAATTCTTCACATTATTATTTCATAAGAGCACGTTTCACGACGTCGAGATTCCTAAAGGAATTTCTCCAGACCGCCTTTAAAGGGATAATTACGGTCTTATTATAATAATCTCAGAGAGTCTCCACTTTCCCGACCCAAAACGAATCAGCCGTAACCTCTTAAGTAACATTATTACAGTAGTGTTAGCAAAATTTCACTTTTCCCACCATGGGAACCCATAACATTTAACCTGCACTGCACCTCAACGCATGCACTTTCGGCGGCCATAATATTAAATATACATTGCCGATTCAATACTCACATCCTTCTACATGACACAAAGGCAGTAAACAATGTACGGGAGATAAACGTCACATTAGTGTCAGAAGTGGGATTCATGGGTGTCGTTTTCGTTCCTGTCGAATTCGCTTTCGTTTCGCTTGTCGACCACTTTCGCTAAATACCCATTGTCGGCGTAATGCTCTTGGCTCATTACTTGTACAAGAGATGGGAGGAACTGTTTCCGATACTTGCTATGAGTATATTGAAGTTGCTGCTGTGAACAAGGAATTGCATAATAAAGTCATATTCAAAGTTAAAGTCAAATTTCTTTATTCATCATAGGTTTTTTTTCAAAAAGTCAATAGGTAGATGCATTTCAAACTACAAGATTGCGCACAAGGCTTATTATAAGGTCTACAAAAGCTGTCTATTGTTGACAAGTTTGGTGGTGTTCCTCTATGGAGTATCTCACGAAAATGTCCCTGTAAAAATAAAACTTATCAGAATCATTTTGACGAAGCAATGATCTTTGCCTTAAAATATGTATTGATTTTTTATTTTCTGTAGAAAATGTACTTATCTATTTTTAAATATCCTAATATCAGTATAGTATTATCACCTTATTGCCTCAGAGCAGCACAATATTTCACACGCTAACAGCTCTATAGACCTGTAACAGTTTGCAATTTCACACTGGTTCGCATCACTCTCGTCACGCGTCCCCCTCGGGCGAATTTCCTCTCTCAGATTTAACGCTACACCGATAACAATGCGACGCCATTTACTCGAAGATCCGTATCTATCGGCGTATCGTGTATCGCTTACGCTTTCTTTATACGTAATTAGACAATTGAATGTCACGCGTGCTCGAAATTCAAACGTCAGCTTTTTAAATCTTGACTTCCGGTGCAGAAAACAGCCAGTCGTTGATACTGCTTTTTAAAGATTTATTTTCTAGCTTGGATTCTAGATTAACTTGCTTTGTGATTTGATTAATTAACTGCTTATCCATCAGTTCAAACTACAAATTGGCTTAAACATCCTGTTCCAAACCACGAAAATTAATTGCTAACTAAATAAGAAGTAGATTTATATCTGTTTTAAGTAAATACTTTATACATACATTAATTAAGTTTCTAATTCTGTCAACATCGTTTTATGGAGTTTTGATGAGATCGTGAGTTAAGATGTGTATTTGCTTGTGATTTATAGGCCGGTAATGAGATACAGTCGTAAAATGAAATTAATACACTGTTGAAAGTTGTGAGATAGTCTTTTGAATATTTTGTACCCTTTGTTTTAAACGTGCGACCTTTTTACATTCTCTTGCGTTTGTTTGTTCACTTTAAAAACCCCTGCATTAGTTCAAATAATATCAAACCTGGTGTGCGAGCAGGTACACCTAACCTACTGTTCTTCAACGTGTCAAGACTTATTCTTTTTAGATATCTCTTACAATAAGGCCGCTGTTGACTTTATTTCCTGTTTTGTAAGATTTTGATTATTCTGAATTATGGCAAAGAGTCCACGACCACAGAGCCCAGTACCGAATGGTCGATTTGTATTTTATGTGTGATTTTCTACAATTATCGTATTCGAAATCTGCTACTACACCAACGCCACCGACGCCCTATTATGAGCAGCTAGATGTTCAACATACCATATATTTCAAAGCACATTTTGAAACAGCAATATTTCACAAAACAATGCGAATTCCGAACCACGCTATTCACGCTAATCATTCTAACACATGGTTCACTCCCAACTTATCGACGAGGATCATCGTAAATCCATTCACCCGTTCACTCACTCGTTCACGACGGCTGTTTATCATAGCGTAGGTTACGTGCGTGGGCGCAGGTAAAGTTGGGTTTGGTATTTTAGGATCTTGTTAACTATGTAAAATACTCCAGTATGATATATGCTCTAGGATTTTTAAAATAGTGCTCTCTTCATAATTGGGAGTGTTACCAAGTTTATTATAGTAGCAGTTGAGTAGTAGGAAGAGGTGGTGATCTGTATGAAGATCTCTATTGTCAGACAGCTATATGGACTCCGAAGTCGTTCAAGAGAAACTGATACTTTGGTTTTGAAATTGTCGATTATGACACTGTTATGATTATATCTAGGAATAAGTCTGTAATTCTGTTACAAGTTTCTTAACTTAATGGTATAAGTACAAATTTTAGCTCTTTTTTGCAAATGCTATTTTCTTTTTTACCGTTTTATTCATAGGTAAGGATTACTAGAATGACTAGTGATTATCGAAATTATGACCATCATCATTTGACATTTAGCAGCGAACCTTTCTGAACCTTGATAGATGTTACTCTTGATGCAAAAACAATACACAAAGAAGCAAAACTTGGAGCGTCATGATGCACGGTGACGCTTCCTGCACTTAGTAATACAATGAATACTCAAGGAAAAGATAAAAATCAAAATTGGATAAATATATCAATGAATAGGGTAAGTACCATCCCTTCAGGAGGCATGGTGCTTGAGATGATTACATATAAACGACGCTTATTTTTGCCGTGAAAGTGGAATGGCCAGTATTATCTCGCCTAAGCTCGTTGTGTAGGTCAGTGTTGTTCCTATCAACGCAATCTGTTTCTGTTAGCCAGCCCTCCAACTGCACCCTAAATTTCTCTGCAGCAACGAATCAGCCTGCAGCTTTCATTACAAAACCAAATACAGTTTATCTGGGTTCCGTATATTTTGTGGAGAAAACAAAGCCCCGACACGCCTTTCAATTTCTCTAAATCAAACAGTACAGTCGGTTGGAAAAGCGGCATGATAATTCTAATATTCATTTACTATAACCTGATAATTTTCACATCAGTCACACATATGTGATACGAAAACGATAGTTGTCTACATACAATAGTAAGTAAAGCAATAGGCAGGATTAAAAACTGTACTCTTCGATCAAACAAATTGTAGGTACTATTTTTTGATGAAGTCAATGTCATTTAAGATTAAGGTAGCAAAATTCTCTTGCAAGAGCTTTACTCCACTTACGCCTAGTAATGGACTTAGTAACGCTTTTCTGATCCGACATGATCACATGACAAAGAACATCAGATTTAAAATTTAGAGCTTTTAGCATTTTCAACATGCTATGAAATTTAAGGCCTTTATGAATCAATCAAGTATCACTTTGTCGACTTTGGTTTTGGTTCAAAATTCTATTCTATTCCTGCTTTAGGCTGTTGGCTGTACCGAGGCCGTCGGTTATGAGGCGCGCTGTCGCGGGCACAATTTATGGTGCGCGCGCGCCACTTCCAAGATTAGAAGCTTTCATAGCCATTCCAGCTGTTAGTACTAGTTTACTCAATTGAGAATGTTTCTGTGCAACATTTTTTTAAGCTTTACATGATTTGTATCGATATTTCGCAAATTGTTTTGTTTGTTTCCTCGACTTAAAATTGAACTAACACATCTCTTCCTGTGGGTCTCGACTTTCGAACGAGAATATTATAAGCAGCAACAACTGCGATATCAAACCCAGTGATAAAGGTTGCCTGGTAAAAATTGCTACCTTAGCATAAAGGCCGCCTATTGACTCTTCTGTTTTTCTGTAGATATATGTAGTGTTGTATTTCTGTTTGGTGTCAATTAAGTATATTTGTATTGTATTGTTTTGAAAATGAACTTTTTAGGCTTTTATTTAGGCTAATAGGTAAATTAATTGTGATATTACCTATAAATGATATTTCGCGTTGCAGTGAAAGTAAACAAAAATCAAAAAGTTTATTAATCCTTGTTAAGTAGGGTTTTGGTGTCAATAAAGAATATTTGTATTTGTATTGTATTGTATTGTTCGCATTTTCCTGTTCAGAAACAGAGAGCAGAAATCCATCTCGTTTCACCGCCAACTCTGCAAAGTAAATGTAGATAACTGAACATTATTTACCATTGTCTTAGCGATATATTTCCTGCATGCGTCTAGGCACTCCCAAGCTGCTACCACTTACCAGACTGTTAAAGTTACTGTGTTGCAAAGCGATTTGCGAGTCGAAACCGGAGTTCTCACTAAGAGAATAGTCTGTTTGCTCTTGTCGTCGTAAAGTGGTGTAAATGGTAGATGTGGTGTTTGGTTTCTATTGTATGTTTGTTCATTGTTATTGTCTGGCTTCTGAAGTGGTTCTATGATGGCTACTGTTACAACAGCGGCGTAAAGTTCATTTATTTTATACCAACTTGAAAAACTTCCGTAATGAAATGGTACAGATGCGTTAGAATTAACTTTCTAAAATGTATTAATAATTGTGATCATTTTTGTATGTGGTTTTAAAAAACCGATTCTGCTTTAAAAATATATCGACGCTGGAAAGGAAAAATTATCCAAGCGCCATTTTTGGCCAAACTGAGTTATATACATTGTTGGAATCGCCTGATTTTTCTGCGTCGTTTGGTCTTACTCACGTCCTTCTACGACGACTTTTGATGTCGCTTCGACATTTTGGAGTTCGCGATATTTCACTTTTTTTTCCTTACTAACCGACAAAATTTTCGACTATTTTTGAAAATTTGGTGGTTGTCGTTATTGTGAAATGCTAAATTTGCCTTTGGTCAAGTTTGACATTTCTGTTCGTACGGTAATTACTTCACTTAGTAAATTTTTCCAGTATCTGGCAATATACTGTTTGGCGCATAGTAAATTTTTTCCTTAGAAAAGATTTGTTCTTTTAACACTTAAGTAATTTTGGCTTATTTGCTTTTTTTTCTTACATGGCGCTTAGTTAAAATTGCCAGTTTTCTTTTTTTTAATACTTCTTATTGATTTTAATAATTAATACGACTAAATACTTAAATTTGTGATCTCAATGTTCTTAAAACACAAAGTATTATTATTGTGATATACTAGTAGATTTATAATACCTAACTAATGCTAATAATGTGTACCTTGCTTGCTTTGTTAAAATTTATAAAACTCAAGACATATTAAGTGCATTTTATTTACATTCTTTAATAAAATATTAATCCAAATTTCTGTAAAAATGTCATATGTCAAAATTACGGAAACAAAATTTATTAAATTTATATTTAGGTTGTTTTGCCTCAACTTCCACATGTTTTTTATTATGGTATGGCAACTTTTACTCTGACATGAATTCTAAAAAAAGATATATACTACATTTTTATCGTACCTTTTTTAATCAAAGCTTGTCGGTTAGTCAATTTTTCCCGTCTCTACGTTTAAGGAAAATTTTACTAAGCGACACTAACTTTAAAACTAAGCATTATTTTTAATAGTTACATATACTATAATGTAGATTAAAAAATAAACAAATAAATTTCTAAGAACTAGGCATTTTGGACCATTACAAGAATTTACACGATTTTTTTTCTGAAAATTCAAACTTTAAACAGCTCTACTGTAAAGTTAGTCTGATGTCGCTTGGATAATTTTTCCTTTCCAGCGTCGATATGTAATATGTATCTATCATACATACAGATACCTCTTTCATCAACTGGTTCTTCCTTAGTTGCGTTACACAAAAATACAAATTTACGAATACAATTCGTAGTATAAGTTCATGGCCTAGTCGATAATGACAAAAAAAATCATTGATACCATGGTCATCAAATTGTACTTTTAAATTGTAGTTTCGTGTAATGCCGTTATATTATTTTTATTCCAATTGTAACAGTGAAAACTCAATAACTCGGAATTTCTTCCCGACTCCAACTTTACCTTCAATAAATCGCACCCTAACAAGCTTACGATCCCTATAATAAAGAAGCCAGAATTACGCTAACTAAAGCTCCAAAAAAGTACAAGTCGAAATTCCCGAGAGTCCCAATTTCGGTGGTGCTGTCAATCAGGAATCCCGCGCATTCAGCCCGCGGCGCGAGCGCAAGAAATGTTACAACATGTTTTAAACATGTCTCCCTTTGGGTGTACCGAATCGGGAGGTAGTTTTGGCAGGTTAAACAACCCAGTGCCTAATTAAGGAGACTTTTAAATGGGTTCATAACGTTGCGCTGATGGGCACACGCAGGAGATGATGTTATTTCTTACAGTCTTCTGGTCAGTAAAAAAAAAGGTGAATTTTTCAGCTATAATTATTGTGGTTTCCTTCTTTCCTAAGGCACTCTTTTTTTTAATGGCTTCTCCTATTTTGCAATTCAGTCAGAGTCAGGTAGTTGCTTATCACAGTGGAAAAACGAGATAAGCATAAGGAATCGTTCTGTTAAAATTTCAACATGACAACATAAAACTAAGTACAATTTATTTTTTGTTAATTGTCTATACCTAATGTCTATTAATGTATGCATGTATTTTGTAAGTTAAAGCTTCAACTAAAGTTATACAACTTTAAAAAAAAGTCAAATGAAAAATAAGAAAAAGTCTATACAGGGAGATTGGACAGGAGATTAGGTTCTACTTTATCCGGAAAACTGGTAACGAACCAAAAAAAATCCTTTTCCAAACATCCGATCGCTCGGCTAATAATTACCTAAAACGGAACGCAGCAAACCACTCACTCGAGACGCGGCGCGTGCGCGTGCGCCGGCCATTAGCCACAGACAAAAAATATTTGCCAAGTGCGTGTCTAAAACCCGCAGACGGTACAGCGAAATATTTTTTATGACTTCCATTCAAACATAATACCAATAATACCAAAGCAAAGTTTTTGATTGCAGTTTATTAATATTGCGATTCTCTTGAAGTCATAATACTGGTGTTTGTTACCAACGCAGTTGAAGATGTTATCAATCCAACATTAAGGAAACTAACATGAGAACAGAAGCTTCTTACAAAAACGTACCATGCTGTGTCTCTACGACAAAATATCATGGCTTTCTTTAGTAGACTACAGAACTCTAAACTTGATGTCCGTCCGTAAAAGGACGCCTCCGGCCGAGGAATCCCTGAATAAAAATACCGAGCCAAAAACTAGATGGCGCCAATTAAGGCAGCAGAGGAGAGACCACACTGGTCTGGTTTGGACGTACCCTTTACCTTTGTACAATCAAGTTTGTCATCAATTTTGCTTTGGGAACGAGATGAGTGCGAATCACACTGGCATATCTGTGATTTTTTAGAATCTCAGCTTTCTGTTGGTTCTAATTTAAATGAATGACAACTTTGTAAATGAATTTTTATTGCTCTACATCTTGTGCTCAAAAAGTATGATTTTCAAACAAGGCTATTAACTTATTTTAATCTACGTTTATGTTTCTGATCATCTAAATATTTTGCAATATATACTTTCATACGTATATACATAGGCTAGATTTGATCCTTAAATGGAACAACTGCCGACCGTACCTTCTCCACAATTTCCTGGTATCTCTTCTCATTCGATTACAATATAGTCATTAGGCTATCGATTTGGCTATCGAAATCTCTGGACAATCGAACAACTGTTTCTGTCAATTAGTTGACCACACCCAGCCCATACTAGGCCCGGTATCTATTCACTATCTGCATCGTACCTAACATTATTAAAATCGATTGTATAGAATGGCAGGGAATGGTAACTTTTGCTATACTTGACCACTTGATAGTTTTCAATAATTTATATTTGATAAGCCCTTTTGTCCCATTCTTGGTAAACGGTTTCATTAATCGCGTGTGTAATTATTATGTCGACTGTACCCTTAATAAGGCGGAAGTAACTATATCCCACATTAATTTGAACATTTTGAACTTTGTTTGTACATAAAGTTGAAAGCATAAAGTTAAAGTTGTAAGCATAAAGTTAAAACATAAAGTTAGTAACTATTTATTAATCTGTGACTAAAGCTTGCTAGTCTTAAAATGTTCAGTTACTTTAATATATCTTCATTACAATATAATAGTCACGGCGTTATCTTCACATGTATCTCATAATTGTTACCCATGTTAAGGCAAGGACTGTAAGAACAGTTGAAACATTATCAACAATCAACCTTGCATTGCCAAAATAATCTTAATTAAGATTATTATAATTAATCACAATCTACAAATTACTTTTAATAGTTTTATGTTTAAACAAAGGGTTATTTGGATCTCCTCTATAATTATTATATTTTAAATTTACTTATCGATAAGCTTTATGTTTTATGTAGAGTCGTTCCATTTTAGATGTTATCCAAATTGTAAGGTTAATTAATTTATTGTAAAGGTAGCGTAAGTGTTCAATGATATGCGATTTTGTGTATTTTTTAAAGATATAACTAAAAGAGCTTTTAATCTTTTAAATAGATTATATTATTTGAAAGGAATACTATACTATGTTTAAAAGGGTTTTGGTGATAATTATATGTATAAGTCAGTTTGAGGTACGCTATGCCGGATGGTGATAATTACCTATATGTATAAGTCACTTTAAGTATACGCTTTTACAATAGGGTCCCAACTGATATACAAAATTTAATACTAGAGAAATTCAAAATTATTGTTAAGGAGAAATTGATTAAGAAAGCCTATTATAAAATAACAGATTACTTAGAGGATAAACATCCATGGGAATAGTTGCTTAGGTGACAGGCTTTTTCAGTCGTATTTTACAAAACATTGTTATTAGTAATAATTATTATCATAATAATTGTAAAAATATGTTTAAAAGATGCAACGCCTGTGGAGTTTCTTCGGCGAGCTCTTCTCCACAGAAGACAGCCAAATTTTTGAACTCGCCAGAAAAGATAATTTAAATGACTTAACTGAGTGATGTAATAATGTCCAAAAGTTAAAAAATAAATTCTTTGAACTCTTTGAGATACTTTTGGATTAATTGTTTTAAGTAGAATAATAGTAGGGGATCTCTGTGAAATATAAAGTACTAGCTTTCCGCCGCGGCTCCGCCCGCGTTAACAGTTTTTCCCGTGGGAATGAGACATTTTCCCGCGGTAAAAGGTAGCCTATGTTACTCAGTTTGAATGTAGCTTTATAATGGTTAAAGAATTTTTGAAATGGGTTCAGTAGTTTTTGGGTTTCTTCATTACAAACATACATTATATTCTATAAAATTTTAAATTCTATATATTAAAAAGAAATACTTATATTTTTCCTTTTTTTTTCTTTTGAGTCATAGTCATATTATTGATAATCGTTTACGTAGCTGCAGTTTCGTACACGGCCGAAAGGGGTTGGGTTACCTATTTATTAATATGAAAATTATACATATATTTCGGAACAATTTAATGCGCTGTCAGGTTTCTATCGATAACGATTGAGTTTAAAGCCTCTTTGTACCATACTAAACTGGAGGTCAAGTTCTTATACAAACACAAGTGCGAGGTCAATTGCCAATGAAACAGTCGAATTAATTCCTGATTCGAATAACTATCAACTATCCTCAAATATCCGTATTCAATTTAAAGGAATGACACCTTTTGTATGTTGATAGGATTCTTGATTGGACCTGTCAGTCTGTTTGATTAGTGCACCATTGTGGAATGTCCGATCTTGATCGTCAAAAGTTAATTTAACAGCAGTTTTAAATCATAACCTTGATCGTGTGCCTTTTTGTTAATGTAAGTTTTCAAAAATAACGCTTGAAAGTATAAAATTTTAAAAGCATGGTGTTTGCATCGTGGTATCCTAGTGCATTTGTTGAAGAAATTGAAAGAACGAACGACTTGTAATTTTGTACAAAATAATGATCTAAATTCAATCTGTTCTGATTATATGGCAAATTGATCACCTGTCTTTGATGTACTAGTATTTACTTAGAAGGTAATCTGCATTATTAAAAGCCGTATTGATGGCTTATAAGCCTTCTTAGACATTTTATAAATATAAAACAAAAAAGATCACATCATCAATAAGTTTTTATCAAAGTAAGATTTTTTAAGCCATTTTTCGACGTCAAATGAAGTCGATAAGTTGAACTCTCTAACAGTTTAAACCAAGGCCGGCTCTCCTCTCACACTAATGAAGATTAAACTCTTAAATTTTAAAGAATAAAATACAATCGTATCTTGTAATTATAATATAGTATCTTCCCCTCGGTGGGGACATTACAGGCTGTAAACAATTAAAGATAGATGTGTATCTCTACAGCCACTTGTCAATGCGCTATCAGGGACTCATTTTAACCAAATAGGGGGCGCGAGAGGCGGCGAGAATGGGATGCCTAGAATATTCAGCTTCAAGTGAAAGTCTGCCCGCGGCTGCGCGGGCGCAGTGGGATCGCAGAGGCCAAGGCCGCCTGTGCCCATGAGCAACTATCCACCTGTGGGAAAGTGCCCGTTGAAAGTGCTTCGACACTTATCGTCATATCTTTTGGTAAATCTTGCTTGGTTGATGAAGTCTTCTTCATAGTTTTATAACTCGATAGCAGCTTTAGCCGAGTGGTAAAACGCTCACCCCACATTACTGAGGTTCCGGGTTTGAATCCCGGTGGGGTACTCGTCGAAGAAATATCACTTTGTAAACCTATCCCCAGTTTGGTTAGGACATTGAATCACCTGATTGTCCTAAAATGATGATTAAAGATTCCGTGTTTAAGAAGGCGTTATAATATTAAATATTGAAGAAGGCAATGTGTTTTCATGTTCGGGGAAAGTTTCTTTAAGGAAGTTGATCAGATATTTGGACTGAGTGAGAATATCTTTAAAACTTTTCCTAAGCCATCATTTTCACCCTATATTTGTGTATTAATAATTAATACCTATATATATAATATAATCGGATGTTTGGATTTGTTTTCAATGCCAGTCTGTTATCCAATCAACATAAGGTTTTTGTGTAAAATGAGAATGTTTATTTAACAGTACGAGATCCCATCATTGCCCGAATTTTTATGGTCTTGTTTTTCTCAGAATTCAATATCAGCGTTTACGCTCCAATTATAAGGTTGTTTAAAATGCGTTAAATGCGCCCGCGCAGCGCATTTAAAGATTTTATTATGGAGCAAACAAATATTAAACTTAATCATTGAAATACGCAGATGGTTCGGAGTTTGGACTATTTTAACCGAATCACTGTTGAAAAATATTTGTCTTGTCTTAGCCTAGACTAGACTGTCCCACTGCTGGATTAAAGTATTTTTCTTTTCCCATTGTTATCCTGGTCACTGCTCTTATTATTATCATATTATAAAACATTTATGTCATCATCATTTCAGCCTGTAGACGTCCACTGCTAGACAAAGGCCTCCCCCAAAGATCTCCACGACGATAGGTCCTGCGCTGCCCGCATAATTTATGTAAAGATCATCCATCACTTGATAAAAACTGCCAACTTCATTAATTATTTAATTCAAGGACGTTAATAAAGTTGATAAATCCATTTTCTCGTAAAAGCAAAATTGAATTGTCTGCTCTATAAACAGTCTATAAACAGTGGATGCGAAGTGCGCCGATTTTTCTAGTTTTTTTTTTGGGTCCGATGAAACCTTTTGTTTAATATGGAAGAAATATCAATGTTTATTTTTTGATAATTTTTGAGTAAAACATTTTTAAGATACTTATATATTTAAATCCTTTGACAGCCTTGGATTTTCCAACCTCTGTATACCCAAAGAATAAAGAGCAAAGAGTGCTGATTTCCCAAGAAAAGCAAGAAGCGACCGATGATGTAATATGTACTGTTGTACGGTGTAATGCCAAAGGTAGTTCTTATAATATCCTTGGACGCAACGACGCCGATTTTCTATTCTTTGCTTGTTCAATCAAAGAGTTACAGTTCAACCGAAGTTCAGTCTGATAACTTTTCAGGGAGGTGGGAAAAAGTCGCGCTTCGCGACTTTTTGGAAAACCGCCATCTAATTTGCAAAGTAGGAACGAAAAACTCCTCATTTTGTAAACTATTTTACAAACTCATTAGGTACTACAAGACGAGAGACTCTTTACTGTATTTTTTTTTTAGTATTTTGAAGTTTCGCTTACATACTTCAGATTTTTAATAATAAATCTATATTTTTATGATAATTTATTAAATACTATTATTATTTTAATTCAACTTACACTTTGATACAGAGTCTTACTTTTTATAAATTTTCCGATTCAGGCAGTTGTTCTTTCTTTCCCCTTAGTTTGTGAAAATCTTTACAAAAATGTCTGAAGAAGGATCTGAAACTAGTAGGGATAAAATGCCAATAGAAATTATCACTGAAGTCCAAAGTGTAGAGAGCTCCGAAGACCCTCCTATGGAACAATGGTCCTCTCTCCAGTTTGAAGAATACATGGGTAATCCGAAAAAAGAAGCCTTTAAGAAAGGACTGTATGATCCAGGGACCGGAGAAATATGCGGAAAATATGTATCTATGTCTGATAGTTCTGTTTTTCGGCATCCCTATTACAATTACCCAGCAGTATTAGATCCTGGTATAGAAAAGGCCCTCCTTGAGGCTCCTGATACAAAGATATATCCTGACGACGGGCAGGAACGATACTTGGATCTTTGTAAAGAGACAGATCAATGCGTCGTGAACATGTTTTACAAAGGTCTTCTGACACCGGAAATCAATCTGAGTTACTACTGCGTGAATCCGGCGGGAGTCCTAGCTATGGGCAGAGCTATGAAATATAATAAAACTGTCAAAACACTTAACTTTACTCAAAATTTCTTATCTCCAGACTCTTGTTACCATTTAGGTGAAATGCTAACTGCAAATTTTACTCTCTACGAACTTAATTTGACGGCTTGTCGAATAGGCCCTGAAGGTATAAGGCGATTGCTTGCTGGTCTTATTACGAATAGAACACTGAAAGTATTAGATTTAAGTCGCAACGCACTCACAGATGTTGGAGGGATACATTTTGCAGGTTCAATAGAACGAGGTCTTAGCGTCAAACAAGTGAACTTGATGTATAACGATCTTGGAAGCAAGACTGCTGAGGCATTAGCTGAAGCTCTAGAATTTTTCAATAATTTTACTCATATTAATTTATCCTGGAATAAATTCTTTACGCCAGTTGGTACGTTAAGGATGTTGAGCCTTTTACAAGAAAACTCCAATCTTGAAGAACTAAATCTGTCTTGGAATTCTATGTCGGGTCCAAAGTTTGCAGGCGCCATAAAAATCGCCATGTTGTCACCAAATTTAAAAGTTCTTGATCTAAGCAACAATGATTTTACCGGGGAGGCTGTTGAGATACTTGTAGAAAATTTTACAAAAGCGAAAAAAATGCAAACGTTCAATCTGTCGTATAATCCTTTGACTACCTTAGATGCTAATGTAGTCATGAACGCAATGAAAAAAATTGCTTGCAAGGTCCAAAACCTTTATTTAGAAAATATAGATGTGGATCAAACCTTTGCATTAACACTGGAACGTATGAAAAGAATGAAATCAAAGAAAAATGTTGTCATTACTTACGGAAACGTTGTTGTGCCAACGAAGGCCGTAGGTAAAGACCCCAGAGAAGTCATTTTAGATCGTATGCACTTTGTTACACATGAAAGGAAAGTGCCAGTTGACGTAGGGTCAATAATTCTAGAACTTGTTAAAAATGGTAAATTTATAATGAATTCTAAAGAGTTCCAAGAAACATTGCACAGCGCTGGAGCAACTATGATGAGTGCAGATCTTATAGAGGCTATGGTTGACACTTTTAAAGGTCCTAAGAGTAAAATGAAACTGGTTGATCTTCGGCTAATAGCGGACTACGTAAAGAGAAAATGGCCAGATTGCAAGCCTCCCCCCAGTCCCCCACCAGAAATAATTCCAGAGCCTCAACCGGAAGTAGTTGCAACTAAAGGAGGAAGCAAGGGAAAGGGAAAGAAAAAATAGCTGCGGAAAATTTTTATTTATTGATATTGCATTTTTTTTATTGTGTATGTATAACATACATAACCTAAACATTTTAGATACCTAAGTTTTGATTCTTAAAAGTATATTTTTAGACGATTGATCAATATTGTATTTTAGACATTCTCCTCATCTCAGATCAGATAATGTTTTATTTTTATTATTATATTTTGACGTATTGTAACGTAACTTACGAATTTGTAATACCTAGTGAAATACTTTTTAAATATTATTTTATAAAATTATTGCTATATCTTCTGTATTTAAGTTTGGATAATGTTTTATTTTTATTATAATTTGTTGTATTTTAACTTTCGAATTTGAATACTAAACTACTTCATAAATATTATTTTATAAAGTTATATTTACTATCTCCTCTATGTAGGTTCGGATAATATTTTATTTTTATTATATTTTGTTGTATTTTAACTTTCGAATTTTAATAGTAAACTACTTTATAAATATTATATTATAAAATTATAAACACTTCATAAACCGTTCTGAAGTTTTTTATTTCCTTGAAGTTCTGATTAGACTAGTTAAATGTATTGATGACAACTTTTCGAGGATAGGTTAAGTTAGGTAAGGCATTTATTTGGTGGTCAGGGATGTATTAAGAAGCGGTTGACCTGTGTTGCTCTTTATAAGGGGTCCCCCATGGGGGAAAGGCGCACTTTGCTTAGGTCTGATAGGTCTCTGGAGCCCCCCAGCTAAAAGAGGAAAGTAACTATAAAGTAAACTAAAATCCATGCATTTAACGGATTATTTATAAAAACCTCGATGAAACATCGTATAAAAATGTCTCGTATGTCATCAATTGTCTCTCATGTGACATTTGGTGATATTTTCAATACATTTCTGTTTGTGTTACACAAAATTTTTATTCAGATGTTGTTTTTAAAATATTTTTGAATTCATTTCCTATCTTATTACTAACCCTTATAACTGTTATTAAAATGTCGGCGGAAGGGTCTGTGAAGGACGAGGAAGAACTCGAAGTGCTTTTTGAACAAGAGGAAATAGAATCCTCCGAGGAACCACCAGAAGAAGAATGGTCTTCGCTTCTGTGCTGGCTAGCTGCTCCCCAAGAAAATGAAAAGCAGCGTCTATTTCAGGAGGGCTTATATGAGCCTCCCAGTGAAGAAATATGTGCCAAGTACATACCATTATCCGACAGTTCAGTATTTAGACATCCTTATTACAACTACCCTTCTGTGAAAGATCCAGGTATTGAGGACGCATTGCTTCTCTCTCCTCGAAAAATTATCTATGCAGATGATGGCCAAGAACTCTACCTGGCATTGTGTAAAGAAATGAACGAATGCCCCTGTAGGAGATTTTACAGACAGCTCTTAGAAGACGAAGTCGACCTTAGCTTTTATGGTATAAGTCCTTTGGGCTTTCGACCAATGGCAATGGCATTAAGACAAAATAGAAACGTCAAAAAAGTTAATTTAACAGATAATTTTATCAGTAATGATGGTTGTTTTCATTTTGGAGATATACTTACTGATAATTTTACTATAACAGAACTAAATTTTTGCGGATGTAGAATGGGTCCAGAAGGCATTCGAAGACTTGTGTATAAAATGCATAAAAACAAGACGCTCAAGACATTGAACCTTAGTAAAAATGCGCTAGCTGATGAGGGCTTAGAAATATTAGCGAGTGCTCTTTATAAAGGAGCTAGTGTCGCCAACCTTGACCTAAGCATTAATAAGTTGACTTCAAAAACAGCAACGATCCTCACGGAAGCACTAGAGTTTTCCAATAACATAACTCATCTCAATCTTTCCTGGAACAGTTTTGCAGTACCTAGGCCAGTGGAAAATTTGGTTCAATGTTTTATGGAAAGCGAAAAACTTGAAGAAGTAAATTTTTCGTGGAATTCCTTAAGTAACCGTTTTGCTAAGGCTTTGAGTAATCTGCTTCTTGCGCCCAGATTGCGAGTGCTCGATTTGAGTAACAATAATCTGTGCGGCGATGCTATAACCACGCTTTCAGAACGATTAAACGACGCGAAACATTTGGAAGTTTTTAACGTATCCTATAATCCTTTAACTGTTGCTGACGCGAAAGTGTTACTGCGACGCATGAGATTTAGGAAAGTTAAATTAAAGTCCTTGCTGATGGATGGCGTATATGTAGATGAAATGTTTATCAATATTAAAAAGCGTGTTCTTGGATTTAAGTTCAGAAAAGACGCAGTAATAACACACGGATACGTATTACCAAAGATTGTTGGGATTTGGCCAGATCCGAGAGAGTTGGCATTTAAACGTGCTCAGATACTGTGTAATAAGCCTAAAAAGAAGAGAGTGGATGTGGGCGTGATGATATTACAAGTTTGCAAGAATTTGAAACGAGAACCTATTTTCGCTAAAGAGTTATTCCGTATTTTTAAGCAGTACGGGGCTTTCCAGTTGAATGAAGATTTGGTAGATGCGATGTGTGCTGGTTTCCCTGGGCCAAGAAGAGGCAAGGTCAAATTAACTGATATAGCGGCGATGGCTGACTACGTCCATCGAATTTGGCCTGACGCGGAATGCCCCCCCACTCCCCCACCTCCTCCTCCTCCACCCCCTCCCGCCCCACCGGCAAAAGGGAAAAAAGATGAAAAAGGAAAGAAAGGAAAGAAATAATTTATGATAATTATATGTTTTCTAATATTATTAAAATTTTTAGCTAGCTTTTTGATTCTGTTACCACATAAAATCTACAATGCAGTCTATTTAATTTATATTGCAATGTTTCTAATTTTGTATAATTGGACATATTTTTTGAATACTTTTCAAAGGAATCGTCGGCATAATGTTTTTCTGTGGTTACGAAATCAATATTGTTTTAGACTATTTATTTTTAAGATTGTATTTTTAAGTACCTACTTTAAGATAGTGCATATTCTTAAAATCGCACCTTTTTTCATTACAAGAAAATATTATTTAGAAATTAGAAATTAAAAATATACACACACACATATAATTATTTTTGTAGTGAAAGGATAGGTGTCGTTCCATGTTCTAACCTTTATAAATTCTACTTTATAGTTAAATGCATTACTTAATTTTGGTATAATTAGTTTTATTGTTAAAGTGTTAGTTTGATATGGTTAATTTTATCTTTAGCATTAATTTATTCCTTTATATGTATTGTTACCTTTATTTGTGCCTTTATGATAATAATATTGTACCACTGTAAGTTTAGATAATATTTTATTGTTACCTTTATTTGTGCCTTTATGATAATAATATTGTACAACTGTAAGTTTAGATAATATTTTATTAATTAAAGTTTTGGCTATTAAATATTTTAATTTTAATATTCTCTCTTTTAATTTTGTTTGAAGTTCTTTAATTTTACGTTGTTGTACTAATTCTAAGTCGGATATCAACATCTCTAATCATTTTTTTTCTAGGTTAGATTCGAGCAAATTACGCAACGATGAAAAGTACAATAACATCAAATGACATCAATCAACAACACAAAAACGTTAGAATATATCCCTTCGGAGCATATGTACAAAACGCAGTAGGTACAATACAATAATGATACAATACAATATTCTTTATTGACACCAGTAATAAATAGGACAGTTACAATTTTCATAAGTGTGAAACAATGAGCCAATAGGCGGCCTTATTGCTAAAGTAGCAATTTCTTCCAGGCAACCAAAGGTACTCATTTGTTACAATTGTAACGTCCTTGCAAAAACAAAATTATCAGAAAAGAGAAAAATATCTAAATGGGCGAGGCGCCATCTCTGTTCTCATAGTACTTATAAGTTACTAGCTTTCCGCCCGCGGCTCCGACCGCGTTAACAGTTTTTCGCGTGGGAATGAGATATTTTCCCGCGGTACGTAGCCTATGTCACTCTATCGTTTCAACTAACTCTATGGCGAAAATGAAGTCGATTGGTTGCTTAGTTAGGGCCACGGGTTAGGGCGTGAAGGAAGGACAAACAAACACACTTTCGCATTTATAATATTTAAAATATATAAAGTACCTATATATAATATAGTATTGATAACATCCTTCAAAGCTAAGCGCGGCTTTTTCCTACCTTCCTGCATCCGGCCGGCCGGACTACCCAACCGTACCACGCCACGGTGGACGAGGGATTATTATAGTTATTTATCTCTTTGCGAGTCCTTGGTTCTCATCTCACGTGACATGTCTTAACATGTGTGCTGACCATCACCATGTCCATGTGTGCAAAAGTGACATTCCATCATACAGAATTTTTTTTGTCAGAAATGGTCAGAATGTCAGAATTTGAGATGCTGTCTTTAAAAGATTTTTGAAATAATTTTATTTTCGTACACATACCTAACCCTTTTTTACAACTCTTGCGAAAATGTCGGCGGAAGGGTCAGTGAAGGACGAGGAAAAACTCGAAGTGCTTTTTGAACAAGAGGAAATAGAATCCTCCGAGGAACCACCAGAAGAAGAATGGTCTTCGCTTCTGTGCTGGCTAGCTGCTCCCCAAGAAAATGAAAAGCAGCGTCTATTTGAGGAGGGCTTATATGAGCCTCCCAGTGAAGAAATATGTGCCAAGTATATACCGTTATCCGACAGTTCAGTATTTAGACATCCTTATTACAACTACCCTTCTGTGAAAGATCCAGGTATTGAGGACGCATTGCTTCTCTCTCCTCGAAAAATTATCTATGCAGATGATGGCCAAGAACTGTACCTGGCATTGTGTAAAGAAATGAATGAATGCCCCTGTAGGAGATTTTACAGGCAGCTCTTAGAAAACGAAGTCAACCTTAGCTATTATGGAATAAGTCCTTTGGGTTTTCGACCAATGGCAATGGCATTAAGACAAAATAGAAACGTTAAAACAGTTAATCTAACAGATAATTTTATCAGTAGTGATGGTTGTTTTCATTTTGGAGACATTCTTTCTGATAATTTTACCATAACAGAATTAAATTTTTGCGGATGTAGAATGGGTCCAGAAGGCATCCGCAGACTCGTTTATAAAATGCATAAAAACAAGACGCTCAAGACATTAAACCTCAGCAAAAATGTATTGGCTGATGAAGGTGCAGAAATGTTAGCAAGTGCTCTATATAAAGGAGCTGGCGTCGCCAACCTTGACCTAAGCATTAATAAGTTGACTTCAAAAACTGCGACATTTTTAGCGGAGGCACTTGAGTTTACCAATAATATTACTCATCTCAATCTATCCTGGAATACTTTTGCAGTCCCTAGACCAGTAGAAATTATGGTCGATTGTTTTGTTGACAGCGACAAGCTTGTAGAAGTTAATTTTTCTTGGAATTCTTTAAGCAACCGATTTGCTAAGGCTCTCTGTAATCTGCTTAGTGCACCGAACTTGCGAGTACTTGATTTGAATAACAATAACCTGTGTGGCGATGCTGTCGCTATGCTTACCGATAAAATAAAACAATCCAAGTCGTTGGAAGTTTTTAACATATCTTTTAATCCATTGACTGTTGCTGATGCAAAACAACTATTACGTTGCTTAGGCTTTAGAAAAGTTAAAGTAAAGTCCTTGCTGATGGATGGTGTGTACGTAGACGAATTGTTTGTAAAAATGAAAATGCGTGTACTTGGATTAAAATTCAGAAAAGATGCGGAAATTACACACGGATATGTAGTACCTAAGATTGCGGGCATTTGGCCAGATATAAGAGAGCTAGCTTTTAAGCGTGCTCAGGCAGTGTGTGAGAAACCTAAAAAGAAGAGAGTGGATGTGGGCGTGATGATATTACAAGTTTGCAAGGAATTGAATGGACAACCCATTTTCTCTAAACAATTACTTAGTATTTTTAAGGCGTATGGAGCATTTCAGTTGAATGAAGATTTAGTTGAAGCGATGTGTGCTGGTTTCCCAGGGCCAAGAAAGGGCAAGATCAAATTAACTGATATAAGGGAAATGGCTGACTTCGTACATCGAATATGGCCTGAAGCGGAAGCACCCCCCACTCCCCCACCTCCTCCCCCTCCACCCCCTCCCGCCCCGCCGGCGAAAGGGAAAAAAGATGAAAAAGGAAAGAAGGGAAAGAAGAAATAATTTGTTTTAGATTACTTATGTTTTCTAACATTATTTAAACATTTCTAGCTAGCCTTTTAATTATTTGATCTGCAATGCATTTAATTGTAATTTGACTAATTATTTTTTTAAGAAATGTATTAATGTATTTTTAAATACTTTTCTTTCCTACTATATATTGTTATTAGTACCTATATTTATTTGTAGATTCGACATTGTTTTAGACTATTTATATTTAAGATTGTATTTACACTAGGTACCTAAAGTTTACATAAATTTAGGTGCTGATCTTACTTGTATAAATTTATTTTATAGTTGCATTAATTTTGGTATAAAGTTTTATTGCTAATAGTTTGATTGATACGAATAATTTTATCTTTAGCAATAATTTATTCGTTCGTCATATTGCTACTTTTATGAATATATTAACATTTAATTCCTAATCTGTTTGTATTAATCACTCATTTTTTTAAAGCCTTTTGATATGGCTCACGGAACATTTACAATTATCATTTACGTCTTTTTGTTGCTTGTTTTTCATAGTGTTTTGTGCTTAATTCCTACTTGTAGTGTAAGGGACACCTCTTATGTGGTACATTTTTTACAATGAATAATAAAATTAAGTACCTATCTGAAGTTTAAAAAGTACATGTGCATAATATAGCTGCAATGAAATGAAAACTTTTTTATGCTCACTACTCGTATTTTGTGCTTTTTGTACCGACTTAAGCTCTGCTCATCCTTCACGAAATCGGGACTATGCGCCGTCACGTTATCATCGTTGTAAAGAGAAGCGCCGCGAAGCGAAGCTCTGTAGCGTGCGTCACGCAAGGGGGCGCTGTCGGCTCCGTTTATTATTTATTGCATCCCAATGCTCTGCTAGATAACATGGTAGACATCACAGAATCCAGTTCTCTGCATTCTTACATGGTATTTCGTTTAATAATCATCTTATTATTGAAGTATTATAGTATATAATTTATTAGTTAAGTGATAATATAAGCTTGTTGTCTGGTGTGAGATGTTTCAGTTACTACTGAACGGTTCTGAATGAAAGAAATGGAGAATAATGGTGATACACATTTTGATCCCTGGATTTTCACACAGGCTACTTTTTAAAGAATCACATTTAAATGCTCACAAAAAAAAATGCACCCCAAAGGTTAGGGTAGAAACATGTTTTTTTTTTGTAATAATTCAATCTGTTTTGGTGCTCATTTAAACACTACTTTAAACCTATTTCTGGTATCATGAAATTCTTAAGCTACTCCACCTCTCTCATACATTAAAATTTCTGTGGAGAAACCTTCATACAATCCTAATATAACTTTTTTTAATTTCAGGTAACTTTCCCGACATAGAAAGCGGAACCGATCCACCAAAGCATATGAAAGATAAGTGTCTACGGACTAGACCGATGTCTATATGCACGCGGCTTTATCCATTCATCTTTATGGCCTATCCCCGGGCTATTGCTGGCTAAGCCTTGATGTGATAGCTTTGATGAGGTATTTTATAGATGTTGTCCTGATTTTCCGTCATAATGAAGTTTGTAGTGGGTTTATGTGGATGTCGAGATAAATGTAATGTGAGATTGAGACTAGCTGCCATCTCGGGTTCGAACGAAACTGCAATGTGATAAAAATATAACAAGTGTTCAATGTAGCCAGTACCCCTACCATGAGTTGCTAACCAAAATAAACGCGCTCGATATCGAGAGCGTAAACGCGATTTTGTATGGAATTGAAACTACGCCATCTATTGACAGTTAGCTGAAGTAAAATTTCTCCATAGTAAATGCACGTTTACGTTGTCGATATCGAGCGCGTTAAGTTTGGTTAGCAACTCATGGTAGGGGTACAGTTCTGTTCAAACTAATATCATCGCCTCTTTAAATTTTTATAAGAGTTTATTCTTCATTAAATACATAAATAAATAAATTAGTGCGAGACGAGAGGCAGCCTTGGTTTGAGCAAAACTTAGTAACTTTATTATTAAAATTCCTATTATGGCTTCTGACATGGCTCATATTATGTAACGACTATCTCACCAAAAACATTCTGTAAAAAACTAGCCAACTCTCGATGGAGCTGCTTGTTTATCTCTAAAAAGTAATAAAATCTAGACAAAGTCGTACCAAGTCTAAGGTCCATTACTGCGATTTCTTTATTATTATTTGATCGGATCATGAGTGAGTGTCGAAAATGCGAAACTTTGCTTTCGCTTAACTTCGGAACTAAATGACCCTACAGACTTGAAATTTCGGATTTTTATTATGTGATCATAGCTTAGTGGATGACGAAAATTTCTGCGTTGTGGTCTTATCCAGAGGTTCTCAAATTGGGGCCTGAAAATGCGGCGAAATGGTTCCAGTAAAGATGGTACGGCAGTGTTGCTTCGCGCTCGACTTGGCGGGGGCACTCCCGGGCCCGCAGATATCTGTAGATAGTAACCGGGACCAACGGCTTTACGTGCCTTCCGAAGCATAATTTTTCTTTTCGGACAATCAGGTGATTTGGCCTGCAATGCCCTAACCAAACTGGGGAAAGTCTCACAAAGTGATATTTGTTCATAAGTTCAAAAAAGAGTTCAAAAGAATTTATTTTTTAACTTTTGGACATTATTACATCACTTAGTTATGTCATTTAAATTATCTTTTCTGGCGAGTTCAAAAATTTGGCTGTCTTCTGTGGAGAAGAGCTCGCCGAAGAAACTCCACAGGCGTTGCATCTTTTAAACATATTTTTACAGTTATTATGATAATAATTACAAATAAATAACAATGTTTTGTAAAGTACGATTGAAAAAGCCTGTCACCCAAGCAACTATTCCCATGGATGTTTATCCTCTAAGTAATCTGTTATTTTATAATAGGCTTTCTTAATCAATTTCTCCTTAACAATAATTTTGAATTTCTCTAGTGTTAAATTTTGTATATCAGTTGGGACCCTATTGTAAAAGCGTATACAGTTGCCCTTGAAAGAATTTTTAATTTTCTGCAGTCTACTATCATAAGAAGCCAATTTGTCTTTATTTCTAGTATTTAAGTTATGTACGTCACTATTTTTTTTAAATTTACATAAATTTTTCTTCACATGCAGAAGATTATTATATATATACTCCGATGCAAATGTCAAAATACCGATATGTTTAAATTTTTCTCTTAATGACATTTTAGGCTTTAATCTGTAAATTGCTCGAACAGCCCGTTTCTGCAGAGTAAATATATCGTTTACATTTGCAGCATGACCCCATAAGAGAATACCATAGGTCATTAAACTGTGAAAATAACTAAAGTACACTAATCTTGCAGTGTCTATGTCTGTAAGAGCTCTAATTTTCTTTACTGCAAACGCTGCTGAACTCAGTCTGTTCGACAATTTAGTTATATGAGGATCCCATTGTAGTTTAGAATCCAAAGTAAATCCTAGAAACACAGTGGAAGCCACAAGGTCCAATCTCTGTCCCTTCACTAATATATCAGTTGTTACTGGAGTAACATTTGGTAGTACAAATTTCACGCATTTAGTTTTATTTCCATTAAGAAGCAAATTATTAATTGTGAACCAGTTAACTACGTCATGGATAGCATGGTTTACGTCGTCATAGTCTAACTGTTGCCTTTTAACTTTAAAAATCAAAGATGTATCATCCGCAAACAATACTAACCCATGTTTTCCCTTTATAAGATACGGTAAATCATTTATATATACTAAAAATAGAAAAGGACCAAGAATGGAACCCTGCGGGACACCCATACCTATTTTAGACCCCGGAGACCTTTGTCCGTTAACATCGACCATCTGAACCCTATCCGTAAGATAAGACTTCAGAAGACCGAGTGCCTGATCCTTCACACCATAGTGACTTAGCTTCCTGACAAGGGTTTCATGATCGACACAATCGAAAGCCTTGGATAAGTCGCAAAAGACACCTATAGCATCCATTGAGTCTTCCCAGGCATCAAAAATTTTATCAATAAGCTCAACACCAGCATCGGCTGTTGAGCGACCCCGTGTAAATCCAAACTGATTTACATGCATCAAATTATTACGATAAAAATGACCCTGCAACTGGTTTAACACAAGCTTTTCAAATATTTTACTAAGAGTCGGCAGTATCGAAATGGGTCTGAAATTAGTGGGGTCTGATGTGCTGCCGGCTTTAAACAAAGGTATGACTTTACTTAGCTTCATCATGTCAGGAAACACGCCACTATCTATACATTGATTGAATATAAAACTCAGGTGAGGTGCTATACAGTCTATTACAGAACTTACAATTTTTACTGAAAGGCCATGGACATCGGGAGTCTTTTTCATTTTTAAAGACTTGAATGCTTTTATGACATCCGCACTAGTGACGTGCCTAAATTTAAAATGATTTGTACATTTATCTACATTATTTTTTAGAGTAGATTCAGCTGCAGTAGGAGACGAGTTTAAACAATTGGTAGTTGAAACAGGAATATCCGCAAAGAAATTTTCAAAAGCTTTTGCTACATCTAAGTCTGTACTCAAAACTTGATTATCTATTTTAAGCTTAAAATTATTATTTGTTTGCCTGGATTTTCCAGTTTCACTACTTATAATTTGCCAAGTAGTTTTCATTATGTTTTGACTCGATTTAATTTTATTGTTAATAAAATTTGATTTAGCTACGGCACAAATACGTTTAAATAATTTTGAATAGTTTTTAACATAATCAAGAAAAGCAGTATTTTTGTTATATGATCTTTCCTCATAAAGATCATACAATTTTCGTCTGCTTCTGTGAATTCCCACTGTAGCCCAATCTTTAAATGACATTTTATTACCGACTTTTAATAATTTTGGTTTAAACACAGCATCATATTCGTCTTTTGCTAAACTAAATACCGAGTTATATAATTGATTTGGATCCTCACAATAAAGTAGTTTCGGCAACTTTTCTATAATATTTTCCCTATAACGCATAAGCCTGTTTTCAGTAATAGGCACGCATGTGACATCTTTCCTTTGCTCCTTTTTAATCTCGATATTAAAGGATCCCACCACACCGGAGTGATCTGAACCCAATTTATTTAAAACTGACTTGTTTTTAAATTTAAAAGTGACATAGTGATATATGAACATAAGTATATATACTCTATACTACTTATATACTTGTGTGTATATAGACTGCATGACAGAATAACACACAAGTATATAAGTAATATAGAGTACATGTTCATACCTCACATCCCCACCGGGATTCGAACCCAGAACTCCGTAACGTCAGGTTAGCTTTTGACCACTCGACCACGGAGGGTGTTATCTATCACATTGGAATGGTATGGCCAAACGCATTCATTTATAATTCTAGATCCTTCTCGGAACATAATTTGTGAAATTGTGGCTTTTTTTTAATTAGCTTGTTTAAGTCTTGACCCAGGCTGGTTGCTCTCTCAACGTACGTTTAATCTTAATACAATCAAAATCAAATCATAATGTACTTTATACTGTGGTGTGTGTAAACTGAATGAGTAGGTATCAACTTTCTGGAAGCTGAAATTACGTAAATCGAAACAATCTTTTATCAAAGCGGACCGTTAATAATAATTCACATATTTTCTTGTTAAAATAACAGTAAATCGAGAGAAATTCTGTAATAAACGCGGTATAAAATTTAACGAGGTCCTGCGAGTTCGATTCCTTATCTTATTTTTGGACCCAACAAGGGTACAATGGGCAATTTGTTTTAGCAGTGAAGCCTTGGTACTTTTGAGGCATTTTACGAGGAAAAGTAGGTAACTTACAGAGCCTTTTATAAAATTTTACGTAAATTTTAAATTGATCGAAACTCGATTGTATAAAACCATCATCACGCGTACATCCACTGCTGGACAAATAAAACTATATTAAACTGTGATTATAAGCTAATAGGGATACCAAGCCTGAAGAAGAAATGGTAGATTACTTCAAGAGCCTAATTGCTACTAGGATACGGCTTCTATTTGGACCTAGGTAGGTACTCGTATTACCAAATTAACTAACAAAAATATTAGCAACTATGGCGTCTACTTTAGGATGTTTTTGTTTTAAATTGGGGATGTTTATAACTTTTTTGAGCCGGAGGAAAAATGTGAGCGTGGCTTTTAATCTGTGGTAAAAAATGGCCGGGAAACTCCACAGAGTCTGCAAATCTCCGGAAAATAAACTGAATTCCGGTAACAACGACATGTAATGTTTGTTGAGTACTTAAAGACAAAATGTAAAAGTGTAAACATTGAGATTGAAGAGCGGTGCCGGCGGCGGCCATAGGGGTATTTGAGCCAAAAACTTGGACATTGGTCGAAAGTAACGAAATTGAGATTTCCCTTACACAGTTAATGAAAATCACTGACTGATTGTTCAGGTAATCAAATAATATTTATATTTCGATAAAAAGTGTAGAGAATTTTTGTCTATCGCCTGTAGTTTGAGTGCTTTATTAAATGTACGTGCAGTAACGGCGTACGAGCGATTTTAAGTGTTATCATTTAATTTTTATTTTATATGAGTTTAAAGTGGTTTTATAGTTATGTCTACATAACAAAATGTATCACCGGGTATGTGAAAAACTATTCAGTACAAAATATTTTAGGTTTTTTGTTTGGTAGTAACAATATTTTGAATTTGCGTAACTACGTTTTTCGACATTATGATTTATTTCACTTGGTTTCGAGTCAAAAGCCTAAAAGTTCATTGCCCCACCTTCCCCCACTGATTTTCTTTTTTTATCTAGTAGTCGAAATCGTCTTCTTTTGTTTCGTTAAAAAACTAGCTGCCAAAAAGTGCCAATAGAGTATAATGTATATTTTTATTTCAGTTTCGAATTTTACCAAACAAATTTAACTTTGCGGTTTTTTTAAGTTCCATTTTGAGTTTTACTTACATTTTCTTCTGGGGTGAAAAATATGACGCGAAAATATGTATTTCACATTAGCAAGGAATAGGGAGACCTAGATTTCTCAAAAAACTTGATACAGTGGAGAGTAAAAATATTAATAAATTATTTTTGACCAAAACCAAAAACATGAATTTTCTTTGCAAATTTTCACGTTTGTAATCTTAGTGTAGGTAGGTTCCCCCATTTCCAATTTAGGATACTTCTAAAAAATTACAAAATTCTTTTACGGACGACCAGCAACTTGATTTTTTCGGCTGAGTGGAATTTATAAGATTTATTTTTAAAGATTAAGGTGATTAACAACTTTTTGTTGTTTTAAAAAAAATATCTTCTGTTCTTTTAGAGTATTGCCTCCTGAACTTACTTATACTCAGATTACAAACATGAAAATTTGCAAAGAAAATTCATGTTTTTGTTTTTGGTCAAAGATAATTTATTAATATTATTACTCTCCACTGCATCAAGTTTTTTGAGAAATCTAGGTCTCCCTATTCCTTGCTAATGTGAAATACATATTTCCGCTTCATATTTTTCACCCCAGAAGAAAATGTAAGTAAAACTCAAAATGAAATATAAAAAAACCGCAAAGTTAAATTTGTTTGGTAAAATTCGAAACTGAAATAAAAATATACATATACTCTATTGGCACTTTTTGGCAGCTAGTTTTTTAACGAAACAAAAGAAGACGATTTCGACTACTAGATAAAAAAAGAAAATCAGTGGGGGAAGGTGGGGCAATGAACTTTTAGGCTTTTGACTCGAAACCAAGTGAAATAAATCATAATGTCGAAAAACGTAGTTACGCAAATTCAAAATATTGTTACTACCAAACAAAAAACCTAAAATATTTTGTACTGAATAGTTTTTCACATACCCGGTGATACATTTTGTTATGTAGACATAACTATAAAACCACTTTAAACTCATATAAAATATAAATTAAATGATAACACTTTGAATAGCTCGTAGGCCGTTACTGCACGTACATTTAATAAAGCACTCAAACTACAGGCGATAGACAAAAATTCTCTACACTTTTTATCAAAACATAAATATTATTTGATTACCTGAACAATCAGTCAGTGATTTTCATTAACTGTGTGGGGGAAATCTCAATTTCGTTACTTTCGACCAATGTCCGAGTTTTTGGCTCAAATACCCCTATGTGGCGGCGGCGGGCGTTCGAATTATAAACGTTAGCGCTGCGCCCACGCACCCGACCGGACGCTTTCTACCGGCGCGGGCGCCGCTTATTGTTTTACACCACTTTTATGGAGATCGCATCATTATTAGGAACAAATTGATACAAAGAATCGTAAATATGTCTTCCGGCTATAAAAGGCGAGGTCGTTATTCTTATTGAGAAAAATGATAGTCTATCCGATACCTACATATCACCATAAAGCTGGAATTTAAATTTTAATCTTAATTCTAGAAAACGATAGCATACATGAAGCTTTAATTTAAGTAAATGTCGATTCGATATAATGGAGTGGAATAACGTGTTATACGATGTAAGGCAAACAAGGAATCAAAGGCATCGCACTTTCCCAGACCAGTCGTGGACTGACTAGGTACTGATAGTAGTCTTCCTATACTATCTAACTATCCCTACATATTATCTGTTCGTTCTGGCGTTTTTATAACAAATCCTAGCGTTATGCGCAAGTGCGCACCGAATCAAGCCTCCCCGCCGCGCCATGCGCCAGCGTAAATCAACAGATCCGTCCGTACGTTGTTCCCACGTGCGCGAAGGCGAATACAGTTTTCGCTTTCGTTGCATTTACTACGCATGCGTAATTGTATACTTATGTTATTCCACTTTTTAAGTAGTCAAGTATGATTTGAAGAGTTCTCGAAATTAAGTGGCACTTTCACTTTGGTTTTAACAACTTTATCTTGAAACAAATACATAATTTATTTTCTGGTCGTTTTCGTTGAGTTATTAGAAAACTTTTGTTATTATTATATTACTATAACTTGATACATTATTTTGTAAGGTAATAACTTACAGAGAGGGATAATTGTTCACGGGAATTTAATCACAAATATGATCTACAAATCACCTTAAGTACAAAATATGACCACCATCGCCTGAGCCTACCTTGAATCGCCAATTAATTCAAACCTGACTATTGTAGGTCTCTGACCAAATTAGACCCTTCCAGCTGTCAGTCATTTCAATTGGTGCCGATGATGACGGTGCCTCGGCTCAGTCAACTACTTGAGCAGGTGTCCCAGTTTGAACAGTGAAAACATACGGGGGACCAACTTGCCCGGCCACGCAGGCAGAGTAGCTTCGGAAATTGCTGATTTTGTGTTCTCTTTGTATTTTTTTATTGTATATATTCATTGCAATATCACAAATTAAATTATATAAATAATTTTATTTTAAAAATAGATATTTTATTTTAAAAATGTGAATATAGCAGCTGCGTTAGGGCACACAGTTAAGTACTCTCAATAGTTTAAAAATATTCCAATTTAGTAAATCTACTCCTTTTGAAATATATATTGTTATCATCGCTATCACTTGTGTCACGACAAAACCTAAACTTTTTGGCAACTTAATAAATCTGTCACTAACTGAAGCAACCAACAAGCAAGTACGCAACCAGCTGAACTCCTTAATCGATTTTACAAAAATTTTCAACGCAGTATTACTAGCGCGCTCGGTCACACTAACCTATCATGTTTTCCACTTAACGATGATCTAACGAGGGCGCATCTCTCTTCGACATCTCATTATAGCTCAGCTTCATATCAGCCAAGAATTTTGATGGGAAACAGGCCGGAAGTGGGCCGGATTCTCGGTTTGTTGGCGCTGATTTATAATAACTCTCATCTCATCATATCAGTAACCTTGAATTCTGATCGATTGAGAAAGTTTAGATATCTCCATTTCAGACCTAACAGACTTGTAATTGAATCTTTGTACGAAGCTCCTGCATTCAGGAAACAAGTATATTCTTTTTGAGATTAATAAACTTACTAAACTAGAAAAAATCGTTAATGTGGTATCGTACCAAGGTGTCGAGGGGTTAGCGGAAAAAAGAGAGAGATTTTTTTTATTTGATATATGTTTAGGTCGAAAAAGTACGACGAATAAAGCTTTACCGGACTTGAAGACAGAAAGAGAGATGGCGGTTACTCGAGCACAGCTATTAAATTGAAAAAGAAAATAAACTTACTACTAGACTCTTTAGAAAGTCATTTGAAAGGAATGGAGGTATTGTCAAAGTCCCCACGATTATCAAACAAATCGAGGATCGCAGTTGTTGGACGGCTGCTGCCCATTTCCCGAGTAATATTCCTTTAGCCACTTCCATTGAAGAGTTGTAGTGGTCTAATTCGTACCGATAAGATTAGCTTCAATCTTTCAATGGAATTGTTCTTACCAAATCCTCATTACCAAAAGGCGTGAACTAATGCTATGCAAGCTTGCATATTGCGGCCCGTAGCCGCGTCTCCATTACCGCAGTGATTGCGCCGCGATTGCCAGCGCGTGCGCATCGCACAAAGCAACGCCGCGGTTCCGGGTTCGAGTCCGGGAGATTGCTAGAACGGGATAGGGATTTCAATTGAATAGCTTTTTTATTGCCGGGATTGGATGTAGTTGTTAGCGGTTTACCTGTAAGAAAGATAGAATTTTAGGATGTCGTTTTATACTCTTTATAGACATTAAAAAGATTTTTCCGATTTTTTTAGGAGCTATAAACTAAAATAAACAAATCAATTGTTATCGAATAATTAGTTGTTTTTTTATCAATAACCAACTTTTTTAGTAAATTTATGACGGTTAGCAAAGCAAGGACAACTTAACGAATTACAAACTAAGTAACCAAACTGTTTGTTTAATGAAAAAAAAAGTAATTGTCGGTTAAGTAAGAAGCTGAGTTATAATTATCTTAAATAATAACAAGTTGGCTCCCGTCGAGTACAGGTGATGGTACAGTCACGAACACGACAGAATCAAGGACCTCGAATTGGCATAAAATATTTGACTCCATAACTAGGGTTTTTCTAGCTGTATGTTTTTTTCAAATTTAGACTATTTTTAAATAAGAGAGATGAGTTCGTAAAATATATATAAAAAACATCATTTAAGTCGCTTGGATAACAATGGCTTACCTCTGACACTATGAAATAACTCTGAAACTAAGGTTTGTGAGATTGGCTGTTTAACTTAAAACTAGCGATAAATAAGTCAACAAGATTTGGTTAAACATCCACATCTATCAATCAATCGAATTTAGCAGGAGAGATCATAGAAAATTCACATCAATTCACAAAAATTAACATCTTCCCTTTTACAATCTCACTCAGTCTCCATAAATATTTTGTAGTACAATTCGGTTTATATTGCACGTCCAATTAGCCCAAAATAGTCCTCAAGGCATCTTAATGTATAGTAGCCAGCACATACTGACATTGAGAGCGCCCGTATTCTGAAGCGGTAGGGGTGAATTTCGTAGTGCGAATGTCCAACCGCATGTGCTGGCTGTACGTAACTGTACATGTAAACCTTATGTATTTGCAACTTGTGAAATTAAAGTTTCTCAAAATGGGCCCAAAGGCCACCCCTGCATTGACTACCATCGTTTGCCATCGTGCAACCAATAATTAAATCACAACCTAAATCAATTACACCGGTTTTAAATTACCGGTGAATTACAGCCGTTTGCAAGCCCTAGCGAAAGGAGAGGCGCGGGCGCTTATTGGTAACCGTTTACCGAATATTTTAAGGACGCGCGCACCTGACATTTGATGCCACCTGCTTGCACAATGCATCTCATTCAACACTAGGGCTGTTAAAAATCGAATAGTTTTTTTATTACTTTTTTTGTAGTCGAGCTGCTATGGTAAAGCAAGCTTTAATCCTACACATCAATTTAAAGCATTTTTAAAATATAATTTAAGTATTTCATTTAACCTACTTAAACTTACCTACCTAAGATGACATTGAAATTTTACTGAATGGAGGCAAAGATAGGTTTTCTTTAAACTTAATGAAACATTAAAATTAAAATTTATTATGACATGATTTGCTTTTGTGCAACACTTTAATGGAAGATAGCTTACGTTTCGTTCTTTATTTTTCCTCGTAAGGTTTCACTTTTTAACCAACTTCAAAAATAGGAGGTTCTTCTTACATAGCAATAAATACACGATAACGTTACTTGTCAAGTAGGCTATACATTTCATTTGCAATGTTCATCATCCCAGTTTTATTATTGCTATTAGTAACCAGCCCTAACCCTGCAACTCCTGCGCACCGATCGGTTAATCGTCTATAATTAAATGTAATAGCAAGATGAATGCCACTTATTGTCTGTACACGTTGCGAGCGAGGTCTGGAGAACGTAATTATAGCAGGTATCGGCTGACGACGCGAGTATTGATGAGCTCTTGTATCTTGCGGTGAGTCATGCTCATTTTTTTTACATATTTTTATTAACCCCCGACGAAAAAGAGGGGTTTTATAAGTTTGAAGTCTGTCTATCTGTCTGTCTGTCTGTGGCATCGTAGCTCCTAAACGGATGCGCCGATTTTGATCTAGTTTTTTTTTGTTTACAAAGTGTCACAATCGAGAGTGTTCTTAGCTATGATCCAAGAAAATATCTTCAGCCATTTGAAAATTATCAGCTCTTTTCTAGTTGTTCAAAGGATCAAGTAACGGTTTTGTGTCGGGGTTATTAAAGTTTTAAATTTAGTGTTATTCAATTAAAGAGCTATGCTCGAGTAACTGCCATCTCTCTTTAGCCATTTCAAGATTATCAGGTCTTTTCTAGTTGTTGAAAGGATTAACATAACAGTTTTGTGTCGGGGTTTATTATTTTTTTTATTTAGTGTTATGTTATTACTTATAAATGCATGCATCGCCGTCTCTGATGGTCTATTGCTTCTGATTTGGAAGATGCCGACCGGTTTGATTCACACCAAAACCTGTACTTTTTTAAATGCAGCATGAATTGCTTCACAGATTTACAATCACAGATTACACAGCAGTTTTCTTTATTTAAAGCATTATTTTATTTTATTCGGATTTTAAGGCGAAATCTTATTTAATAGTGAGCATTTTAATTTTAGTGTGGCCACCCCTGCCCGGGTCGTTGTACCTACTCAGCAAACAGCTGAGGATCTCCTCCTCCGTAGTGATTGTAGCCTTCAGCGCGGCAGTCGGTTATTCCCGTTGTCCCCCGCCAGTTTGGCCCCCGCGGGGTACAAAGGAAATAGAAAGAAAGTGTAACTCTTGTTGTCTCCAGAATAAGAAGCAATATGAGATAACATACATACATTCAGTCATGCCTCTTTCCTGGAGAGATAGGCTAGAGACCACTACCTTCCACTTACTACGAAGTAGACGTACCTTCTTAGTTTCATTTATGAATAAAAAGTACAGAGTTAATTTTTTATTTGCATACATTTAAAGCCGGGTAAAGATTCTTCACTTAAATTAATTACAAAATATAATAATCTTCTTAACACAATTCTGGTTAGTTTTGTTATAATTTTTGTCTCACACATTTGTGTTTTATAAGAGGATTTACAATTTGTTAATATATTTATTTATATTTCTCAACTTCTTGGAAAATCTTCTCTTTTCTAACATGTTTTATTCGCTGGACATTGGGAATGTCGCTTTTTATTTATTCTCTTTGTCCCGTGGGGGCAATTTTGCTGGGGACAACGGGAAAAAACCGTAGTAGCAACTGTGCGTAGATCACTGATTATACTGATCGCGATGCGGGCATGATAATAAACATTTAATTTGATTGAAGTATGCTGCAAGTGGAAATTGGCGGAAAATAGCTTTATACTACATACTATGGTGGTATTTCCATTAAAGAGATCGTTTGATGGTTAGCTAATAAATATGCTTTGGTTCCCGGTTTAAAATTAGACTCTACGCTAGTATTATCTAGTTTCATCGGTGCTCTTTCTTATCCGAATTTTCCTGTTTGTGCCATATGAGAGGAAAATACTCAGCGATTGGGCATCTACCAAAATCAACAACTGCTTAATCGATCTCAACCCATCTGCTAAATTTAGGGATTATGGCAACAAAACTTTCAAGGGAGAGCCAGAAAATTAAAATACCTTGCCAAATTGTGATGTGTTGTACTTCTATTCTTAAGTTACTCACGACACCTAGCAGCGAATAATATTTAACAGCAAAATTCTAATAATCTCAATAATAAGACTTAGCTTTTTTCGAGTCCTAGTATTTGCATCATCCACAGCACGTATCCCACGACCTTAACATTTAAAAGCACATGTGTTTAATGAAATAATAACATGTTTTGAGCCATTCTAAACGGCGTATCCAAAGGATGCTTTGCACTTGCGCAAGCGTCTATCTATACAAATAATAGTATTGGATCGTACGGCCTTGGTGGACCGCGTGGGAAAACGGATGAATGAAGATAAATTTGTCTTCGTTTAGTGTCAATAAGATCTGTTATTGTGATAATGAATCAATTCAGTCAAGCAAATATGTAGGGATGTTTCTCACAAGGTTAGATTAAACTACTGCATATTATGAGCTGTGTTTACACGGGTCAAAGAGTGTACTCTACTGGCTAACTCTACCGTCTTTTACCCGGTAAACACAGCTTATAATAAGCTGGAGTTTATCTGGCCCTGTGAAAAAAGGCCTTGCATACTCTACTTAACCAACTGCATATGGCTTACACCCCGGCGTAGAAAATGGTTCTGATGGTTTACTACTACTGGCTAACTCTACTCTACTCTATCATCTGCAGATACGAGTATAACTAACACCCTGGCGGCGCTAAGAAAAAACAGCTGACCGTATTTTACAGTACACTACCCACTAATTCGACTTTACTCGACCGCCTACTCTTGTTAACCTAGCTCGTAATTTTGGAAAAAATCTGCAATTATATGATAGAGTAAAAACTATTGAAAACTACAGAGTTAGACAGCTATCTTCTTAAGAGATACGTATTACTGACGATTAAACTTCAGGTATGTTAGTCAACTTATCTATGCTGTACATTCTTTAATTTACAAGCATTGAGCATTTCAAATTTAAAACAAAAAGAATAAGAACGTATTTATTTACAACACACAGAACAAGATCAGTAAAAAATACAAAAGAGAACCTTCGTCGGCCCTTTTGGTCCTTATATTATACTCTACATTTCATCTTAATTGCGATTAATATTCATTGGAGCCCATCACCTTTAAGAACCTTTGAAAATTTTAATCTAGTGCATGGGATTCGATCAAAGAGCAATCACAGAGAAGGAGCAATTAGAAGCCTTTAATCAACTTTTATGCCTATACACGTATGTGTGTAGAAACATAGCAATGCTTTTTGTGACTATCTAGGTAGGTCTATGAGTATTATAAATTCTCGTGAACGAAGTACCTATTTTCGTGTAATCAAATAATATACGGGAAATTTTCATCAGGGGCGAAGCTTTTAAAGAACCTTTGAATATAATAATTGTTTGTTTTTTGTTTTGGGGTGAAAACTCGAGGAAGTTTGGCGATTACTAGGCAGGAAATTCCTAGGTCTCGTTTCGTAGGGAACTCTTGTTCTCTATGTTTTCATACAGCCAAGAAATAAGGGTTTATGATTGGTCATTTTTATGATTAGACGTTTTTATGATTGTACATGTTTCGACCATTGGTCATTTTTCATGTTTGGACATTAGTCGCGCAAAGGAAATCTACTCCTGTTCATTCACCTGTTAATGATCCTTTACTTCAATGCCACAATTCTGAAACAAGGAGACAAGTGCCGTTTTGTAAATTCATTCATTGATATAGATGTACACAGTTTCGCACATTATGTGACGTGTTACAGTGCGATTAGATAAAATACCTTTTAACTTGCTTATGTTACAGCAGGTTGGTTTTGCTCCTCAAAGCACCACTATAGTTTCGATTATAAAGGATAGATAACATAGATTGAATCAATCCCCTAATGGTTTCATAAAATCTAAGGCGATTCGTCACGACCCGTTTCAACATTACGGTATTACCAGGAGGACGGAGGAAGCGTTTGCAGTGTTGCCTAACTAAGGAATTAAAATATTTACAAAAATTTGCCAATTTATTACAACAAAAGATGAATTTTTAAATGCTTACAACCATACGAGATTTTGTCATATGATCGATATTAAATAAGTAGATAGAGATAAAGAATTTAACAACATTTTAGACATTCAAAGCTTTTTAGAATTTTAGATATACGGAAACTAACGTCAACTGAAATAAGGTACTGACAACTGCCAGATACTTAACTCAAGCTTACAGATGGTGTTGCCAACGTCGCAATACATAATAGGTCTGGCAACTCTTCAATGCCCTTCCGTGTAGTGACCGCGACTATAAAATCTAAATTATGATTGGTCAAAGAGTAACGGCTAAGGGTCAAATAGACGTTAACTTTGGCATTAAAATAAATATGTCCAGAGTGTTTTGTAGCGACATTTATTATTTTCAACTTATTTTAGTAGACAGAGACAGTTATAAGATCTTTGAGACTATGGTCTGTTTAATCACTACATAGTATAAAATAAAGTCGCTTTCTCCGTCCCTATGTCCCTATGTCCCTCCCTTTGTACGCTTAAATCTTTAAAACTACGCAACGGATTTTGATGCGGTTTTTTTTAATAGATAGAGTGATTCAAGAGGAAGGTTTATATGTATAATACATGCGTAATATACTGAAGGATAACCCACAATAACCATTTTCCCGTGCGGAGCCGGGGCGGGTCGCTAGTTATTATATATTTTATATAAATGTTATATTATAAAGTTTATATAAATGTGAACAAAAGTTCAATGACCTCTTTTTTTTTAAGTTATTAAAAATAATGTAACGCCAAAATGTCTAGCAAGGTCACACGCGCTCACCCCGCCTTCTACTATTTTTAATTTCCTATAGTTTTATCGTTTCGTTTGAAAAAAAAAGTGCGCATTGTATGCAGGTGTCAATGACCTTTTGTCCGGATTAATATGAAACAAACCATAGCGCTGCGTTCCGGCTTACATTTACCTCACCGAGGGGCTCGAGCCTACCCTGAAATCGGGTAAATAGGCCTTAGTACACGACCAGTGCGGGTTGGTTAATTTTACACACAACCCATGAATTACTACGCAGTGTGTGCAGGTTTCCTCAAGATGTTTTTCTTCACCGTAAAAGCGTCGAAAATACGTATACCTATAATACTAGCTTTCCGCCTCACGGCTCCGCCCGCGTTTACAGTTTTTCTCTTGGGAATGAAGAATTTTCCCGCGGTAAAATGTAGCTTAATATGCCTATTACTCCCCAAGGTCTATTTTGTTTTTATACTAAGTTTAATTAAAATCTGTTAAGTAGTTTCGGAGTGGGCTTCGTGTTTGCATTGAATAGGTTAAATGCAAACAAACTAACAATCAAATCTTTCTCTTTATAATATAGATGAATTCGATCGAAAACACATTGGTAGGTACGTAGCCCAGGCTTTAGCCCACGAACTTCCGAATAGAAGTCAACAGCCCTAGTCACTTGGTCATCGCTCCGTTTGCATATCCTCCCGAGATGAACTACAAGGCACAGAAGCGACATTTACAAGGCGTAGGTCAAGACATGCTTCAGGTTTTGTATTTAAACGCTGTTGATGTACTTATACATTTATTTCTGTGTCTTGTAGTTCATCTCGGGAGATGCGACAGCGCCGCGCCGCCCAAACAGTGTTCATCAAGGTATTTGCATTAAAGTTTTATAGATCTGAAAAAAGAGAAGTAAGGTTCTAATTACTCATCCACTTTCAATCTATCGTAATATGGCAACACCAGTTTTAATAAAAAATAAAAATCGAATTTTCACATAATTCTGCTGTCAATTTCATCGTCGGCCGCCATCTTTAATTTTTTCTTTATTTTTCCTCGTCTTGCCACACCACGTCTGATGCGGTTAGATCGACTAGGCAGAAGGATCGAGTTCCTTGTCTGAGCCTCGCTTTTTTATTTACTTTTTTTAATCCTGCGGTTTACGAAGGAAGTTTTGTATAATCTGTTACAGTCGTGGGTCTTTTAACGTTCAAGTTATATGGTGATACAGGGCCTGCTGCGGTTGGAGATATGAATTACAGTTGCGGCGATCGTTAGACTTGAACGACTTGAAACCTTTTTTATGTGGATGATATGGTCACACGGAGTTTTACTTATCCATTATCGTGAGAGATGTGAAATACTGAGAAACCGTCGCATGGGACCGTGTATTATTGATCCCAAGAAATATAAAACCATTACGTTTTCTTTTGCTACCGATTTCTTGAAAATGGATATAAGTACGAGTTACAATATTAGAACTAAGTCCCCCAAGTCCGGTGAAACTTGACACAGGCTTGTCTCAATTTATAATTAAAAGCAAAGGATATCGGCAAAAAATAGCACTTTTTTTTATTCATTTATGAGTATATACGAAGCTTATTTTCTTTTTGGCTATTATTTTTATAACGGTCCACCAAGTTACCCAAAAGTGGTCCAAAATTACCCAAATTGACCGTATTTCAATTAATTATTTTGTACTTTTTCAGTGATCTACTTTCGGCCTTGTAAAATTATTGAACAATTTTGTATTGGATCAATTACTATTCTATCACGAAGAATATAAAGCTATAGGCATTTCAAAGTGCGAGGGAAGGTCATCTAACATGAGGTTAAACAACCAAAACAAAACAAAGGACCATTATTGCAAGACAAACTGTTTTAACCTGGCAGAATTTATAGCAAACCATTCAAAACTCATCAAAATATTGTTTTACTTAAAACTAGAAAGCGTACAGTTGGAATATGGAACGATCAATCACTATAGAACGTGGTATACTGCGTTGATATATTGTTATAGGGCGGTTGTTGGTTCAGAGGGCAAGGACTGTGTAGCTATTGTTTACACTGTGGTCTTATTCTGGGACTTTATAAAATTCAAAAAATCAAAATTCACAAAGCGTTTATTCGAAGTAAGATTTTACAAATCACTTTTCGCACGTCGAGAAATAAGATTGTGAATATTTTTTTGTACAGTAAAGAATATGTATTATATTATATGTTTGTATTCTTCTTCTTCTTCATATTTAAGAGCCTCGCTCTTGTCGGTGGAGTCTACGCCATTCTGTTCTGTCTTCTGTCCTCTGTTCGATCTCCTGATACGACACATCTATTCCTTCCTTAATTTGGTCCATATATGTCCTTCTAGGTCGTCCTCTCTTCCTATTATATGTTTGTATTATATTGTAAAAATACGTACCTATATGGTGAATTAAAGGACTTGTAAGAAAACGATTTTAATGAAATAATATTTTTACTTTACACCAATAACAACTTGTCTGAAAACTGAGGATTTTAAATCGTTTTTGCTCTTTTATTATGTTTTTCTCTTATAAACGTCCTTGCTACAAAATTATATAATAAATTACAAAATAATATTTTTGCAATCACAATGAAAGCTGCAAAATTCATATAGATAGGCTAATCTCATTGCTATAGGGCACTTTCTTCCAGGCAGCCTAGTAATAGTAAAAAAGGTTTTTTATAAATCTGTTAGCAAAGCCGTTCTAAACTTGCGTCGTAATCAATAAAGAACAATAAAATTATATTTTCAAACTCAGAATAGGCTCGCTGTAAGCGCGTGCGCAGCGGTCACGCACGGTCCTTAGATCTTGATCGAGAACCTTGTTTGTCGTGCGGAAAAAATATTATGTCATCTGTGGACTTCTGACGGACCTCTAAAGACCTCTGATAGCCGAATAGAGGGCAGCACTCGTGAATGATCCGCGAGATTGCGAACTTGTGAATGGGTTCGGCGAAACGTGAATAGCAGTGAAAGTAAATGCATATTAGGGAATTCGTGGCCACGTGGCTTTTCATAGTATTTTTTGTATAAAAATATCACAGAATCTTAAGTTGTTTATTTTAAGTGTGAGTTTAAAATTAAAGTACAGACGTATTTTTTAATATGTAGCTAGTTTAACAGGGGTAGTATTTAGTTAAGTTTGAAATTAAAATCTAGAAACGAAAAATTTAAATCGACCCAGCCACAGCTTTTGTCAATTGATTGTTAAAAAAAACTATTTCAATATATTTTTTAAGTATTAATTAAATAGTGGTTATTGGCGAATTCCTTATCCTTGGAAAATATCTATAAGAACGCTCGATGGCCCCTGTTACGCGTTACTGACGACAGAGGGCGTCGATTGCCCTGCGCCGGCGCCCGGCGGCGCACGCACGATTCGCGAAGGTGACGACGCTGTCGTGAGCTGACTTGACGCCGACTATTAATAATGATAATAGTTACCTGTTGAGTTTAACAAATAGATACTGTACCTATTGTATTTGCGGACAGAGGCAGGTAAAGTACGAGTGTCCAAGGAAAAGGAAAACATATTTTGAATTATAATCATAACTTTTTCACTTAGTTTTGTGCCTTCAGAAAAGAAATACCTACAGGAGATACCTATTATAGCCTAGAAAAATGTCCTGGAATGGGACAAATTTGACTGTCAGACTAGCTAGCTATGTTATGCTTGTTTATTGGTAAACTAAAATAATGGTACGAAAAAGAAAAGTATTCACCTTCGATCATATACGATATTTCCTCTAACTGTAGCGTTAGTAAATCACTACATCACTACATAGTATAAAATAAAGTCGCTTTCTCCGTCCCTATGTCCCTATGTCCCTTTGTACGCTTAAATCTTTAAAACTACGCAACGGATTTTGATGCGGTTTTTTTTAATAGATAGAGTGATTCAAGAGGAAGGTTTATATGTATAATACATGCATAATATACTGAAGGATAACCCACAATAACCATTTTCCCGTGCGGAGCCGGGGCGGGTCGCTAGTACATAGTATAAAACAAAGTCGCTTTTTCTGTCCCTATGTCCCTCCCTTTGTACGCTTAAATCGTTTAAACTACGCAACAGATTTTGATGCGGTTTTTTTTAATAGATAGAGTGATTCAAGAGGAAGGTTTATATGTATAATACATGCATAATATGCTTAAGGATAACCCACAAAAACCATTTTCCCGTGCGGAGCCGGGGCGGGTCGCTAGTACTTACATAAATGCAAGAATGATTCGAGTCCGGTTGAAATTGAACATTGTTTCGTTTATTTAAAAGATTAAAGTAGGTTTACGTTTGGTCAATTTTGTTCATAACGGTGTTTTAATCTCTCTCGACGTGTAGTTCATTTATTTGACGGAACCTCCTTGGCCTGTGTATAGCGATAGTGCACCACTGTGCATTTAATCACTGCGGTCGAGGTCGTATGTTACACGACAGCCATGTCTTATGGGGTTTCGATGGAATTAGTACCACTCAGTACCTTTTGCATATATCGGCTGTCCAGCATCTTGAAAATTCTTTTCTCTATCATGTTTCAATTTCTTTTTACGTTAGTAACGTTACGTTAAAGTTTCATGACGCGATTTTTGCATGATGCCATCAGGAAATATTCTCATCGAGGGGCTCGAGCCTATCCTGATATCAGAGTGAATAGCCCTTATTCGACCACAGTTATTACTTTTGTTCGCTGTATAGTGTCCGGCCGGTTTAGGATTAAACATCCGAATATTTCCTATGGGTAACATACAAAAAATTGTGCTATGAGACCTTTCTTGTAAAATACATAAAGATAATCCTGTTTTCTCTAGCGAGGTGAGCAGAGTCTGAAAAATATTTAAAGCAATAAGTTTTTTTTAACAACCGATGTGTAGGCAAATTGGACAATAGATAGCAAAGGTTTTCAAAACATTATTTTTTTCACCCCCAACGCTGAGTAAATTATCTAATACCTCTGTTCTTTTTTTCAGGTATGGAAAGTGACATCGAAACTTTGGATCCAAAACAGGGTTTGATGTATCAAATTACATATAAATTATTAATTTACTAACGAAACTACGGAATTACTTTTGATCTTCTGCATATAGCAGAGACGCAGGATTTTAAATCGTTGCAAAAATAAACAAAAAAAAAAATCAAAATAAAAAAAGAAAAAAAAATCCAAATTATAGGTAACCACTATACATTACCTAACTTAACTTTCAATCAACTTTTACGTGATCTGAGTCAAGTTCTAGGGTTTACTACAGCTGATAACAGTCCATCCCTGAACCACATCACGTCCTCCATGTTAAAAGATTAATATTGCTTTGATCCTTACACCGGCTCTAATATGGTGAAAGTTAAAATGAACTAGATTACGTCCCTCCTGACTCCCAAAACCTCTAAAGTCCTGACCCGTCCCAACTTGACTATGTAAATAAGGGTCAGGGCTGCGCACGATTCTTCCACTTAAGTGTTAAGGTCATCGCTCACTTGATTCGTTACGGTTAAGCACGGTTTTATTGTCTAGGGCGGTGCATGGTTGTCAAATCCGTGCGTTGGTTTTCTTGGGTTTAGAGTTTGTTCTGCAGATGACATAACGATGTGGTTTAAAGGTATTACCAAGTGATACAAATACAATTTTGGTCCTTTTTTATTTATTGATCAATAGATAACGATCAATAGATAGATCTAGGGACCGAGACGCTCTAACATTTCAAAAAATTAAGAATCTATAACACTTTGAATGTTTAAGTAGTTATTTAAATTGCGCTTTACATTTACTTTTTAATAATCGTTCAGACACAAAATACTTCTAGAAGGAGGTACCAGCGTGACTTTGTATTTTTTCGTGTCAGATAATTAACCCTTATAAACTAAACCTGAAGGCTGGCGCTTACCCATAGGAAGACATGGAATGACACCATTCTTAACCTGGTAATTTTGGGATGTCACTCCCGTTCCCCGCCCAAAACATCCCGTACGTCCTTTCAGATATAGTCTAATGGCATTACTTGCTGTCCTTTTTTACTGATGTCGTAACGAAGGATCTTGCGTCTGCGCAACAAACGAATATAAATATATATGTGCGTACAAACACAGCTCAAAAAAAACAGGGAATGACTGTGATACTTCACTTCAAGAATTTTAAAAAGTTCAACTTTAATTTTAATCCGTAAGTTAAATTTTATTTAGTTCAATGCTTAATTTATCGACTGAGAAAATATCCAAAACGTTTAAACGGAATAAACAAATGATAAACCAACAAACGTTCATACTTTGCATTTATTAATATTTAGCAGATGTCCAAAAGATTTAGTGTAACAATAACAGGCTTTAAAAATCTCACCAACCTCTTATTATGAAAATTATTGCTTTACAGAGCGAGCTGGTTTGAAAGTCATTACAAGTTCACTTTCGTATATTACATTACATACTTTTGAGTGTGTCCAACACTAATTTACGGATTCCTGCCGGGAGCGTGTCCCGAAACTGGTCGCGGTATCCCATCCCAAATTGACGATGACACACAATCTGACGCTAGCCTGATTTGGTCATACCAAAGAGTTATTCCCCGAGGTTACCATCTCCCGAGGCCACTTTCCCGGAGGGTACCGATTTTCTAATACAAATAATTAGAAAATCGGGAGCGGTGACCTTGAGGAATAACTCATACCAAATTAGCTTTTACGCTGTTGTCGAAAGATGTCCCTTTAAAAGAAGTAAATTAACTTCAATTTATTAAAAAGGCTTCCGGCCATAACTAACCAATCAACTTTACATGTAATAACTTTCTATTTTAAATAAAAACATCTACACAAGGCTTTTGTTCTTTTAAAAATCCACGTCGTGTAATAACATTTTATTTTCATTTTCATGTATATTGAAACAGAGCTCAAACTCTTCAGGCAGGATGTATTTAAACTGATATTAATGCGAAGAAGCCTTAATAAATACGCTGTCTAATTTATTTACTCCGACCTTACCAGATCAGATCCTATTTTGTATCCCCATCACATTTTTTACCACAACCAAAATAAGAAGCGTTTTTACCGCTGGCTTATTTTTTCTTTTTGTCCCTAATGGTAATGACCAGTGCGATAATAATAGGGCCTTAAAAGGATTTGAGACTTTGTCAGAATCCTGTCGGATATAAAGAAGAATGTGGCGTGACCATTAAAATTCCTTAAGGAATCATCTTTCTATTGGATAGGCAGCAATCGAATACGGTTAACCGCATTTTTAGGATAATAGACTTACAAAATGTGACATAATTATGTTTATTATGTATGATCTCTATAAACTATAAGATTTCCATGTGATTAGGAAGTGGTCTTCTTTGGAAATGGACAAATTAGGACGTAATCAATGTCAACTGCCGGCGTGATTTGTATCCACAAAACGACACTAGTTCTTGCATTTTAAAGAGAGCAGGTATTAAAATAAGTTTTTTTTAAAACACTAGCTTTTCGCCGCGCGGCTCCGCCCGCGTTAATCGTTTTTCCCGTGGGAATGAGGTATTTTCCCACGGTAAAAAGCCGAAAATCAAGTCGATTGGTTGCTTAGTTAGAGCGTGAAGGACAAACAAATAAACACACTTTCGCCTTTATAATATTAGTATGGATATTTGCTGTTACATTCCGACTGTCTTTTCGGTGTCTTTAATTATCAATATTTTAAAGTTTCTTTATACACCTATTGTACCCTCCAATACTTTGATTGAAAATCTTAAACGACCAAAAAGTATTAAAATATTTCCGTTTGACCGTTCATTCATCTTCCCCTGGGTAATTATTTTAAGGAATAACAACTACAGAGACGGAGTGATGGTTATTTTCTTTTTGTTCACTTTTTCAATTTTTGTTTACCCGTCTTTTGGTGCATGAAATAACTTTGTAATGTACCCTCAAATCGAAAACGTGAGAAACGAGTTTATTAAAAAATTCGAGTTAAGTTTTTTAAGTGATTTTTCTTTATGTTCGTTTACTTTTGAAGTCTCGTCTTGACCGTATTTATTTATTACTGCTTTACATTTTCTGCTCCTCTCCTTCTCTTTCTTCTAACTTTGCACATGTTTTAATAATACGTTCCAATCATAAGTGGTGTTTAGGTGTTACTTTTTCAACAATTTCAACAAATGCGCCTGTGTTGGCCGGAACAGCCAAGGATATATGATTCCCTGCCCGAGCTCAATGTTTTTCTTTAAATTCGCTTCAATTTGAATCAAGTATTGGGTAGTATTGGTTAGAAAGCAATCGAATATGGTTTACCACATTTTTAGGATAACAGACATACAAAATGTGACATAATTTTGTCTGGAAGTAAGATCTCTATAAACAATAAGATTTCCATATAATTGTTATAACTAGGAAGTGGTCTTCTTTGGAAATTGATAAATTAGGACGTAATCAATGTCAAACGCAGGTGTGATTTGTATCCACAAAACGACAAAAGTTCTTGAATTTTTAAATATAACTTCACTGATACACGAATGAAATAAATAACGATGATTTAATTTGCATTTTTTTTCATATGGAACACAAAACCTTCAAAGAAATGTATCCGAAACAATTTTAAAGGCCCGTATACTTTTTATCAATCGTATAGTTATTTCCTTGCTTTGATTGATAGCCCCGGGGTGCACTTAAATGGAGCTCTGACGTTGATTCAATGACGACCCTTCATTATCACATCAAGTAGAGTCAGGAATCGGAGACCAGAGGACGAGAATTCTACTAATTTTATTTTAATTAATACGTAGCACTGAAAACACTTAATAAAGTCTCGGCAGAACTTGATTTGTTTTATTGTACAGTGTCCGAATTCACAAAAGTAACGTTAAAACATCTGTCTAGTGTTAGTAGTTAGTAAATGTAATAATAACATAATTAGTAATAAATAAGTTAAAAAAATAATTTGTAAAAAGTATTAGTCAAAAACTTGTTCTCATATTTGTAAATAAATTAGTACTTTAGTAGTACTAGGTTATATACTAATAAAATTGTAAATACATTGTCAATTTAGGTATTAACCTGTCAGATAGTGTAATAGTTGAAATTAGTATGAATAAAAAATTGAATTGAATTGAAAAAAAAAAATTAAAATTGAAATTGAATTTTGTCTGCGGACCAATTGAAGGCCATTATAAGAAAATTCCGTCCAATACGATACGGAATAGAATCGTAAAATGTGTATAAAAGTACAGTTTGTAAATTACAACGATGTTATATAGAGTTCATAAAGGTAGAGGGAGAGCGACTTTTAAGTAATTATTACTCGATCATTTTAAAGTCTCCTAAATTTTAAAAATATTTTCTCTGGCTTTTTTTTAGGTTATAATAAAACTAGCGACCCACCCCGGCTCCGCACGGGAAAATGGTTATTGTGGGCTATCCTTAAGTATATTATGCATGTATTATACATATAAACCTTCCTCTTGAATCACTCTATCTATTAAAAAAACCGTATCAAAATCCGTCGCGTAGTTTTAAAGATTTAAGCATACATAGGGACATAGGGACAGAGAAAGCGACTTTGTTTTATACTAAGTAGTGAAATACGTCTTTTGTCTTAACAACATCGGTGTCTTTGATAGAGCTATGTATGATACTCAGTAATTATAATACTTCGTAGATAGTGTCGACTGACTATTAATAAACATTAGAAAGCGGTGTAGAAGTATTTATAGTAAATCTTTCGAGAGAATTAAGACTTAAGGGTTTATACCGAATATAGTCTGGGCTCATATACCTACTAAATACTTAATTAAACATTCCAGATATCCTTAGACTATGAGTCCTACAGATGGTTTTAAGCTTGTTTTAAGTGTGTTGTGATTCAGACCGTAAACCTGGAAACCTTTTTCAAAATTTTCCTCTTTCTCTTCCAAATCCTCTGTTCTGTATGCACCATTAACTTGCACTTGAATGCAATAGCATAATTATACAAAACTAATTATTTCCGGTCGTTCCATATAATGGTGTTAACGTTTACGTTCGTCGATAAAATTAAATAAAAAGTAAACGAAATTAAAAATAAGACATTTATGTTTCAACTTGTGTTGTAGCTGAATGATAGCCTCTAGGAATTATTCTAGTGAATATTCCTATAGAATTATTGTCTCATCATCATCATCATAATTTCAGCCTGTAGACGTCCACTGCTGGACAAAGGCCTCCCCCAAAGATCTCCACATCGATCGGTCTTGCTTGGCCCGCATCCAGCGGCTTCCCGCGACCCTCACCAGATCGTCGGTCCACCTTGTATCATTGTGTATTGAGCTTAAACTCATCTACATAAATACTAAACACCAAAAAAGCCTTTTCAAACAAGACAAGAACAGATGTACGATCCTCGCCAAGTCCGCTCGGAATTTCTCAACATAATGCGAACAGCCCGAAATCTTATTGGCGTCATTTATCAAGATTTCTTCGGCTTTAATTCTCAGAAAAAAAACAACACTCAAAGGTCAGTGAACTTGGTAATTAGATGTTTGCAATATTTGTGGTGGATTCATCAATCCATCATTCGGTCGTGGTATTCACGAAATGTATGAGGCAAACTTTTCGCCGGAATTAAAATGTATGTTTGGACGAAATTTAGGGCGGGGTACCACCTGTCGACAAGTGCACAGTTCCTAATGAGTAATAAATTGTTTTGGGCTTTAGCGAAATAAATTATTTTTATTTTTTAAAAGGTAATTAAAACAAACGGTAAAAATAAAGGTAATAAGCAGCAGCGTTCATCCAATTAGCCGACGCTGCAATGCAACTGCGATCCCCAAACCTTTCTGCAGAGCGTGGGATTAGAGATTAACTTATTTTCAAGAGGCCTTAGTCCACCAGTTCACTTGCATATATAAATAAATTCTACTTTACTATACTTACTATTACTAATTACGAATGCTACTATTCCTACTAATATTATAAATGCGAAAGTAACTCTCCGTGTGTTACGCTTTCACGCCAAAGCCACTGAACCAAATTTGATGAAACTTATTACATAGATAGGTCAGATCTTGGAGAATATAAATAGGCTACCTTTTACCTCAGGAAAATACTTCATTCCCACGGGAAAAACTTAACGCGGGCGGAGCCACGGGGCGGAAAGCTATTATTTAATAATACGAAATTGCAAATAACAAACGTAACCATTGGGTTGCCTTATTAGAGTATCGTGCCAAAAAGAGATGTTAATTTTATTAATATCTCCCATCTTTATTTAGCCGACACGACGCATAAAAATTCAGTAGTCCGTAATAAACCACGTCTTCTTTTTATCACAGACGTTTTTTATTGACTTTGTTAAATTGCATCTCTTGTTCCTTCGCACTTTGCCAACAGCATACATTTTACCGTCACGTCATGAAAAATAAATAAAAAAACATTTTGTAATCTTTTTTAGCACGTGAGTTCTGAGAAGGGCGATACTTAATGTAGGTATATAACAAATCGTACTAATCTGAGCATGTTTGTAAGATTTGTATTTTTGTGTGTATGTTTGTATAATAATACCAAACTGGCCGCCATCACGAAAATCAACATAATCATTATTTTCTTGTATGTTTGAGAAATTGTAGTTATTTAATTCGAATGTAACACATGTCCAACAACAATGTCCGATAACACAGCCGTCTGATAATATTTGTCTATGTAAACAATAAATTGTATGCGACTCATAGCACGCCATATATAGGACTTGATGAAGGCTACTGAAGACTCTTAGAGTTAGGGTTGCTATCCGTCTGGGTTTCCCCGGATTTGTCCTAGTTTGGAGGGCGTCCGGGGAGCGTCCGGGCGGGGTTGAAATCATAGTCCGGGTAAAAACTGGACCACAATAAAATTCTGGGTTTTCCATCAAAGCCCGGCACCATCAATTTAAATAAAAGTTAATAGGTATTATCACACGTGCACAGATTATCTAATCAACTGTGCAGTATTTCATGCAAAAAATACTTAAAATTTATGTTTTCTTTTAACAAGTACGGTGTAAAATGATTTTATTTCTTTTAGATGTAAGTGAAAAATAATTACAGTGTCCGGGGTGACAGCTCCAAAATCCGGGGAACTTACGCTAGAGTGTACCTGGTTTTTGGGCCGAGACTATAGGAGGTTACTATCTGAAGAAGTGCTGTAATAGTACCTACCTTAATCACACGTTTATACAACACACCATGACATCACACTAATAGGCCATCCCCATGCTCTGCAGAAAGGCGAAAGTTCGTGAGTATGTGAATGTGTATGTTTGTTATTTCTTCACCCTTAGGCCACATTGGCAACTTATATTTGCAACCAGTTGCCAAAGAAGAAAAGATGTTCTTGTTACTCAACTAGTTGCCGAAAACGATAGTGTATTCTTTTTACGGCTGGAGCTATTTTAATAAAATTTGGTATGGAGTTAGCTGACACCCTGGATTAACGAACAGGCCACTTTTTACCACGGGAAAATACCTCATTCCCACGGCAAAACTTGTTAACACGGGCGGAGCCGTGGGGCAGAAAGCTAGTTGTCAATAATTATCAAAATATTTAACCAACTCCGGCTAAATCTATATCTGTGGGCCGGTCCCACCAGTGTGTACCCGGAATGTTTTCAAAACAGTTTAAGGCCATATTCTTCAAATAAGGTGTTATTGTTTTAAATCAACACGAAACCTGTTCGGCTAAGTGAGAATTCGAGTAGAAAAATGTCGGCGTTTTTGATGATTTAATAATTGCTTTGCTTAATCGTCTAACATAGACACAACACAGCCTTCGTGGTGGGCTAACGGAAGATCGTACGAATTTAATTCGAAACCCGGTAGATCAAACAAAAAAATGTTTCTTCTCTGTACAATACAATGCAATCATACATACCTACATACATTCACATACATGTACATACAATTCTACATTACATTCTTTGTATTTTTACCTTTTTAAGTTTATTTAGTATAGACAATAGACAGTGTACTTCATCTTCTTTGCGAGTCGATTCAGCGATTAAATTTGCGAGGACCAGTACTCCGCCACAGATATAGCGTTACTCAATGGCGAGTGTACTTGCTTCGATAAGCACATTAAATTGCGGCGACTACAAGTGTTTTGCACTCTAACGCCGGGTACCCAAACTGCGGGATGGAATCCGAGATTATATGCAGTCTATCCCATAGAAAGCGGGCGCAATCCTATGTTACAAACTGCATATAAACTCAGATTCCATCCGCAGCCCACGCTCGTCCGTGTCTAAGGGTATCGGCCATTAAAATGTTACTAAAATTTTATGTCTATCATCGAAGGTGACACAAATGGAACAGTACGGTTTTGGATCGGTCAATGACCTATTTTTTTAAATTTACCTTTGCTTATGTCGAAAAAGTATGACGAATCAAGGTGGGCGATTGCGAACCGTTCATCGACACGGCCGTGTCGTTGTCAGGAGGAAATCCCTCTGAGGGACGAAGAGGAGCTGAAAGAGGGTCCAAAGAGGGTCATAGAAGAGCACCGAAGATAGCAATGAGAGTGAAAACACAGACAATCTCATTGACCTCGCTGTTTTTTCTTGCTCCATAGACGTAAACTTATTGTCAATCAACAAAAAATATAAAAATATCGTATTGAAGCAATAATTGATGGAATGATTCAAATATTCGACAAACCATACTGCTCTATCCCTTGAAAGTGTATTATAAAGTATATTTATAATGTATTGTTGTGTCCCAAGGAAGTGTTTCCCTATTCTCGAGTTCATCAAATGATTTTCCGCTGTTGTTTAATGCTACACATGCTAAAAAAGGAACCCTGCTACCCATACCTGGCATAGTATCAGTATTCCATAAGCATAGGGCAACTTTCAGAATATTTAAGTACACATAATGTACCTTTTTTTTAAATCACCCCTAGCTTTTTAAAAATCAGATATAATATGCTTTTATTGTAAATTTTATGTGTATAGGTTAGGTAGGTACTAATTATGATTTATTTAAACAGAATCTGACCTCAACCGACCAAAGGAATAAACTATATTTTTTTATATATGTAAAATTTATAAATGATTGCATTAGGTAGTTTCACTTTTTTTTTAAATTAAGACAGTTTTTTTAATTTTGTGATAGTATTGAATTTTGAATAGGTACCATTACGTAGGTAATAAGGTACTAAATCAGATTAAGAAGAAAACAAGAACAGGTGTTATGTTAAATAGTATATAATATTATACCATTATAATTTTAACTAGTAAATAGATACAATAACAACTATTCTTCTCTTGGAGCTTTATGAGTATAAAATTTAATAACATAATATTTTATTTTTCTTCCATTAGTTTAAGGCTATAATTACCACCACCAGACACCACATAAAACGTTGATTTATGCGATATACATGTCCTTTGAAAGTACTTCGATAAAAGTTTAACATTTTTTAATAAAATCTGAAAAAAAAAACGATAGTATCAGATTAGATTTATGAGCAATGACAAACTAAGCATGTCCGTTTACCATTATCTCTGTACATACAAAATTTAAGAGCGAGGCATTTGTCCGTGGAGTAATCACCACATCTCTCTGTCCATAGCCAGTTTCTTGACTTCCTGGTACGACATAACCTCAACTTTTTCCTTTACTTCATCTAAAAATGAACGTCTTAATCTTCTACGTCCTCTCCTGCCTGAAAAACATCTCTAAAGCTGCGACTAGCGCAGATTTCCTCAATTCAATACTATTTCTTCCTGGCGCTTTTTTATTATTGTTGAAATATTTAACAAAAAAATATTTAATGGTAATAAATAAATGTCATAAACCATGGACTTAGTTAGTTAGTTAGTTAGTTAGTGTAACTATGGTAATTCGTCCAAGTCATAAACAACATTTGACAGACAAGAGGCTGAAAAGAGTTCCATTATTCCTCTTTTAATATGGGAGAACCTCCGCCACAGATGATTAAAATCAGGGATCCTTTCAACAATTAGTGAGAGCCAGATCATGATTACACTTGAAATCTTGTTTAGTTTATTAAACAACTAGCTTTTTTAATTGATGCAGATTAGGCACATACTTTGGTTCAAATAACAGCGAATGACAGTTTATAATTAATATAAAAGAATAATAAAAAAAAATAGTTTGTCTAATTTTTAGTATGATATTGATACAATCTTCTTGTTGTCGTCCGGAGATACTTTGTTACGATATATTCCCAAATTAAACAGAACCATGTGTCTAAAACATAGATACGCAATTGACTCAAACTCTGAGTGTGTCTCTGCAGTCCTCTGAAATCTCCTGTCAGTGGCTGACAGGAGATTTGAGAGGGGGAGGACAAGGCCATGGACTAGTTTTTATATTTTTATATTTTTGAACCGGAAATCGACTGACAGAAGTTTGATGGAATTTATTCGATAATTCAGGCAAATTTTACAATAATACCTATACAGTTTTTAACTTATTTAAAACTTTGAACGGTACATTGACTTTTTTGTCTTTAATAAAATATTTATCGCAACATTTAAGTCCATAACAAGATGATTCAGAAATCAAACCTCCATATTGAAGATCTTAAATATAATTTCTGTGTCATAGATTATGATATAGCATCAACTGGCAGACAACGTCATACAATATTTATTTACTTTCTGATACAAAAAAATAAATATTGAATTGATACTTTTAAGCCATAGTTATAATTAAATTGCAATAATTGTTACACAGATCAAAAAGAATCACAATATGGGAAGTTCAAACTAAAAATAACAACAACAGCTGAAAAAAATAAAGCATTTCTAATGTCTTTGCTCAAAGCCTAAAGCGTTTGGAATTATATAAAATTATTTATTTATTTAACCATTATTGTACACAAAAAAGAAGAGGACACAACAGGTACCGCTTATATCCAAGGAAATGTCTTACAGCAGACCAAGGAAGCAAGAGAAAAGTAATCACAGAAAAGCGAAACAGAGACGTGCACAATAAACTCGTCTTCGGCTTAAGATAACTCTTTGATAGTTCATACAAGGACGACGTTAAAATTGTAATTGATTTGATACGTATTGTTTGTTTGCCTGTGAAAGAAAGACTGTGTAAAACCTTAGTTTAAATATATTTATATCACTAATTTAAAATGCCAATGTATATTTGTTTCGTATAGCTTTGTTATTGTAATTAAAGTACGAGTATTAATAAATCACTCTCGTTAGTTTTATTTCATAAAGTCTACGAAGGGTATTTTCGAACTGTAATGAAAAAAAAAATTTTTTTAATAGAATTCTCAAGGCAGTTTATGAAGTAGGTAAAAATAGGCCAGGCCTTTTTCTTACGGATATATCTTTAAGAAAAATCATACTAAATAATATATATTATTATAAAGTGGAAAGATTCGTATTTGTGTGTGTGTGTGTGCTTGCGTGTGTGTGTGTGCGTGTATGCTTGTAAAACTACTGAACCGATTTCGAAAATTCTTTCACCATTAGAAAGCTTAATTCACCCTAAGTAACATAGGCTACCTTTTACCCCGGGAAAATGCCTCATTTCCACGGAAAAGATGTAAACGCGGGCGGAGCCGCGGCGGAAAGCTAGTTCATTAATAATGTTTAAGATCTTTAGGACAAGTCACGTATATTCAGTATATATCGTTTCAAGTAAAATATTGCACGAAACCTAAATATTTTATGAGATATTAACATTTATAATGTCGTTAGTGGCATGGATAATGGCAGTTTGTAAGACTCATTTTCCTGCGGTCACGCTGCACATAATACTGGATTTTTTTATACAATATTCATTATATACGTTAAATATATCCTCTATTTTCAAAAACAGTCATCACTTTTAAGTATTATTCATTTTTAAATTAAGGAGACTTATCTCTCGACACGGCTTATAGTGACAGTTTCGAAATCAGCTAAAATTTGCTAGGCCTTTTTCTTACAGATATATCTTCAAAACTACTTCATGAATTAGATCAAAATTTTAAAGACATGTCACGTATATTTTTAAGTTTTAGTATCAAGTACAATATTACTTCAGACTTGAATAATTTTAAAGATATTAACATTATATGTCGATGGTGACACGGATTATAGTAGTTTGGTAGACTCGTTTTCCTTCGATCGCGGTGCCAAAACTACAAAACTTTTAGATACAATTTTTGTTTAGCACGTAAAATATATCCCGTATTTTTAATATCAGTCATTAGTTTTAGTATTATTCAAGTTTTTCAATGAAGGAGATGAATCTCTCGACACAGCTTGTGAAGTCTGCAGAGACAGAGGTTGAAATTTGCGAGACCTTTTTTCTAACGGATATTATGAGAAGACGGCTTTATAAATAGATCTATTTTTTTGTAAAAATGTGTCATATATCCTGTAGTTTTAGTATCAGTCATCAGTTTAAGGTAATATTATATATTTGAAGAGAAATCGGTCCCGACGACAAAGCCACGGCACCAATTTTGGTGCCGTGGGTTTGTCGTCCATTTTTTTTTAATTTAACTTCAAAATCAATTTGTCGATCGTGACATGAGACTTCAGAGGGCCAAAATTTGGGCGCGAAACAGAAAGAAGACCACCGGAAACCTCCTGAAATGTCGTTAAATAAGGACAGAAAAATGTATGACGTCAATATATCTCTGAAAGGTATAGTTTTTAAAACATTAAATCTCCACAGATTATCGAATCAACTGCTATAACTTTTACACAACCACCCATCAACATATGACTAGAAGCAATGTTTCAGTGTAATAGTGTTATTGTGTCATTTTATATTGTCATGTCTTTTAGTGCATATTCCTTAGCAATGTTCGCTTTGGTCAGAGGGTGCGTGTCAAAGTTTATTTCAGAAAATGACATTGACATGTTTACAAGAAAGAAACCTCAGTAAACCTCATAAGATCCTCAATGAGCCTCTTCTGGCCCTCAGTTACCTCACAACTGGACCTCGCCCTCCGACAAACCTCTTGACAACGACACGGCCGTGTCGATGAAAGGATCGCGCTAGCCCCCAAGCTTCACCGGACTTGGTCGATGGCCTATTATTATTACGCTATGCCTATCATTTATTCCACTGTGACAAAAAATCTGCTGTCAATATTTTTGTCGTAAGGTCGACCTTAACTAATATAGAATAAGGAATACATTACATAGCGATAGATTTCTTTTCACAACTATAACACTGATGCCCTTCTAAGGCCTCACACGTTCATTTGTTTTCATACATACAACCCATTAGTGTTTCAAACTCTTGCGCCACAAATAAACTAAAAGATCAAATATCTCGAAGCTATTACAAGCTGCTCAAATAAGCGAGTTCAAAGTTCAAGCCCACAAGCCACCAGGCTGTATCTTCGTATTATCTAGATCACAATTAATCTCGACAGCCAATTACAATTCCCTCAATCAGCCATTATGCGCGTACGCAATGTGGGCAGGGGCGGACTCGGTCAAGATTTTTAATCGTTCATTCTATACTTCATCGAAACCTTTATGTGTAGTATTTTTTCTTTCATATCGTATTGTAAGCCATGTGATTTACAATAGCAATCGTGCGAACTCCGATCTTAGCTATGCACACTCCTTTTGGGCCATAAAATTCCTTCTGTCTCCTCAAATAACACCCACAAGAATAGATGAATTGATCGAATTTAAAGTAGAATAGAAAGAAAGCCTTATATTTCCACACTTGATTTAAGTTTGGAACCTGGATGGGGCCCTGGTTCTGGCGGCCCATTTGTCAAGCGCAGGCGCAAGACAACACAATCGCAGCGCGTACGCAACCGCCAAAACTAACACGCCCGAAGGTGATTGATTTAAAAGTTTATTCCATTGTTTCTAAATGTATGCTGTAATCATATTTCTGTGTTGTAGCTTTTTTTTCATGACACAGCCCTATGTTCAATAGCAAATTAGTGTAACATGTGATTATATGTGGTTCGATTCCCGGCTTAAAGTATAACTCAAAGATTAGGCAGCAGGGTTTACCTGTGTAACCAACGACCGAGAACTGCGAACCCCACAGCAAGGTTTAACTGTGTAACCACTGCGAACCCCAATTTAAAAGGCACTTAGTCCAGCAGTGGCCGCAGTGCGAGGTGCCGCCTTAATCTGTTGTAGTTAGTGCAATATACAATAAGTAATAAAGTAAATTTTGTCTTAACAATGCAGATTGAATTTAATTAACTTGGTTGATTCAATTAACTTCTTGATTAACACTGCACAGTTACCGCCTACGCAACATTTGTCATTTGGTGACGATTTATACGTAGAGCGTAGGGTTGTTTATTTATTATTACAAATAATACGGAATTACACGCATTATGCGCACACACGCAGATTGTCAGGTTAGTGAAATTTTACGCAAAATGTCATTACGATCAATATTTTGAACTATTTCTTTCTTCAAGAGATATTTGGTATCACTGTATCCTGAGGGAACTGTAAAGAAGTTTATGTAAGAAGAGGAAATGATTATATCACGTATGAGTGAAGACAATTCCACAGTGAGCCAACGCGGCGGTTTACTGGTTCATCCTAATACAATATCTCACCTCCATTGCCTCTCGGTGGACACGCAAGCAAAGGAAACCATAATCTTGTCGTTTAAACAGTGAACACACACGTTGATATTTTTTTTAAAGAGAAAGGAACAAAAGATGCAATCCTGTGGAGTTTCTTCGGCGGATTCTTCTCCACAGCAGCGCACACATTGCGGGAACCCGCCAGTTCTTTTCAAACTAATATTGCAATATTAAATATTTTAAGAGTTTGTTCTTCATTAGTGTGAGACAAGAGCCAGTTTTGGTTTGAGCAAAACCTAGTAACTTCATTAAAATTTGACGTCGAAATGTGGTTTGTAAAATCTTACTTCGAATAAAAACCTTTTGAATTTTTGACTTACTATTTGGTATTCTGTGACCATAGACTACCTGCGTGCTTTCTTAAGTCGTTTGATCATCTGGCTGGTAGTCTGCCCACACTTCTTCTGCCCAATATAAAACCTATGACACAATATTTCGTTCGTTGTGCTGATGCTGACCTAACGTTTCGTCAATTTTAGGTCACGGTTTTTAATTATTAATAGTTGCTTAGTTAGTCTCCCAAAATCAACTGTGTAAGCTGTCGAACGAACCCAATCAATCACCCGACACACGTGTGCTCAACTAGATTGACATTTGCACCGCAGTTACCACAGTTACGACACACAGACTGTGGTGTGATGAAAACGTGTAACTCAGGCAAAGGGCATGACGTTGGCTAGCCTGTAGACCTGTGGGCTTACTATGTAAGAAGCGACAAGCTCGAGAAGCTGTCAAACGCGACATATTGACAGAACTACTATGACTCTATGTCACAGCTTCTCGAGCCTGTCGCTACTTACATAGTACGCCTACTGTAGTCAGTCTGGGTGTTCGTAGTGACGATAATAAGATGTGAGGAAATTTCTAAAACGACAGCTTCCGTGGTCTAGTGGTGAAAAAACTCGCCGCGCATTACGGAGGTCCTGGGTTCTAATCCCGGCGGGGAACCAGTCGAACAAATATCATTTTGTTAGAGTTTCCCCGGTATGATTAGGACATTATGTTTGAATTCATTAAGTTTTTTGAAAGTAAAAAATTGTTAAGTGTTTTCAAAAACTTATGATGAATAAATGTATTTGACTTGGAATTTGAAGCACCTGATTGTCCAAAAAGAAAGATTCAGTACTTCGGAAAGCTCGTTCTTGTACAGACTCACGAGCAGCCATTGGACGGGAGCCGCGTAGCTCAAACAAAAAGGTGGGTAAAAGCCGCCCTTCTTTGGGTTAAACCAATAGTGGCGATCCTTCGGTGAGGACTTTATTTAACAGTAGACTAGACGTGTTTAAAATGAAATTATAAATTATGTTTAAAATACAAATTGAGACCCAAGATAACGGATTTTAATGATAACGGTTTTAGTAGCCGGCATAGTCCTACCAGAGTTTTCTATGATCATTTCTCGTACGAATCGATACAAAACTTGTACACATTGTTTTCGTGCACGTTAAATAATAGATAATAAGCGTACTTCGACGCTGACGAAATTTATTTAGAAATTCCCTACGAAGCGATTTTACAAACCGCCGGCGTAGTTAGCGGTGCCTCGCCTTGCGAAATATTTTAGTGGGAACTTGCTAGTTACTGGCAAATATTGAACAATCTGGAGGGTACATTGTAGATGGCTGTGTTGGAATCCGGTTTGAGAAGCTGTGTGTGGCTGAAATGGTCGTACAACATCTTGTTTGCGTTGTTTAAATTATGTCTAGTTTGAGTAATTTATTTTAGTCGAATTCTTTACAATTTGAGCTTTCTTTAGCTTATAACATTATAAAGAGGATAGATTTGATTGATTGTTTGTTTGTTTATTTGCTTTTAATAGGCTCCGAAACTACTGACAGGATTTTAACGAAACTTGACACAGAGATAGAATAGATAGAATAGAACACACAAAGATAGAATAGATCTTGGAAAGGAACATAGGCTACCTTTCACCGCGGGAAAATTCCTCATTCCCACGGGAAAAACTGTTAAAGCTGGCGAAGCCGCGGCGGAAAGCTAGTTTATAATAATCCTATCTTATGTCATATACTCCACATCATGTGAACTGTCAACAGTTCATCGACCCCGTATTCGGACGTGCCATAGATCGTTTACACAGAGCGTTTCGTTTCGACACCGCGAGTAATTATTCCGGCGCGCGCGCACTTTTTAATTGCGACATCATACCCTGTAAACGCGACATGTGTAGTTAGGGTTGCCGAAACGACTGAAATATCTGGAGATAGTTTTAAGAGAAGGAGTTCTGTGATTAATATTTGGGGTGATAAATGAGTATTAACTACAGATTAAAAAATAACAATTTACTATCAATACTAATATATTTATTTTTCTACGTATGATTTTTAAATTGAAAATGTTAATAATTTTTGCCTTTGGCCATTATGACAGAGATTTCAGAGAGCGTTACGTTTACGTTTTCTGTCCAGAATGATCAAGAAAATAAGTTAATTAAAGTTTAATTTAGGACGCTTATCCAGGGCGGATTTCTCATAACATCATCTGAAATGTCAATACAATTCAGAAGAATGCCGACCATCTGGCAACCCTAAGCACCTGCTATGCGACCTTTACAGCGAATTAGTTTCTTGCTGGTTGGAAAGAAAGTTGAAATTGGAATGTTCGTGTGTACGAGTGCTCGAATGGCGAGATTTGATCACAGTTTCTTTGGTGTAGTTAGTTGCTCGTATGATGGCCTATCAGGACATCTTGTCTGTCTATCTTCAAAAGTGGTGTCGGCGTCACAAAGAAACCTCTTAGCAACATAAACAACTATTTTATTTTAGCACAGGGGTGTGACAAATGCTATATTGAAAAAATGGGAAAGAAAAGAATACAGTATTTTTTTAAAAGATCTCAGCTGTAGATTTTGTTTGTTTGCGTTAATTTTTTTTTTTACATTATTTTATGTAGTTGGCCTTTTTACAGCAACGGAAGTCTTTTGGAAAAACGACTTCATTAAGTTAATAAGAAGTAACTAGTTTACGATTTAACACATACTTCACAGTTATAGAATTCGGTGTGCATATTTTCTTTGCTCAAAGAAAAAATAAAAAATGCACCATTGACTTTCCTTCATAAAACCACGCAAGTGCATACAAAATAGTTCTTTTAATCGAACAAATGGAGATGAGTCTCTTTTTCGTTTTCCAGAAATTTCTTTGGTAAAGTTAATCAGATCTATTGACTGTATGTATCCTTCCGTCATTTACCAAAACGTCCGTCGGTCAAAACTTTGTCATTTTCCACCTGTGTCGCCTTTTAGTATATTCATACACTCTGTAGTGTATTCTTCCACAGTATCATACTTAGTTCAATGATCGTTGTTTTCGTTCGACGTTCGATATGTTGTATATTTTTGATGTATATTATTTTTAAATTAATAAATTTATTATTATTATTATCGTCAACCACGCTGTATCATTCCATTACTCACCTACCTCGATCGTTAATGAAAAGTATTACGTGCGTGTACGCAGTATTCGGCATGCGTGGAACCCCGCTAATGACATTTTAATTTGTCCGCCATATTTAAATATTGTTTGGTTGCGTTCGTTTGTTATTTTTATTTTCAATTTAATTTTTTTTTGTTTCTTCTGTGTTCTCAAGGTTGGTTAGTGATGGTGGTTTGTAAGTATATTATACGTAAATTAATATTGGTAGGTAGACTATCTAGACCTAAATTTGTCCCGTGGTTTTTTCCTTGACCAAACAAAGCATTTAATAATTTTGTTTTGTATTTGACTATAAACTTTTAAAAATATTCATATCGTTTAAGTGGGTTTTCCAAACAATGACGATATAGAGTTGTTTAAAAAAAAAGATCTTATTTCTAAATAAAATCCACCTAAGATAATCTATCCACTTACTAGGTATATTAAATACTATGCAAATGCTATCAAAGAGAAGTAGCCGAAGATCTAAAAAAGGATCGCAATTCGCAACCTGGCCCTAGCAATAGCAACTTTCCCCGCGCGGCGAGATCAAAGGTTGCGCGCTCGTCGGGAAATGTTGATACCACTTGATGCTACCGTGATAACTGCAGCCAATAGCCAATAGCAGGCATTCGAATACCCAGTGCTATAGTTATTTTGCATCGCACGAATGCAATTGCAAATTATTTATTTAACTAGCTGTCTGATCACGCGTTGTTTTTCGACTTTTCCATAGTAATTTTTAACTATTACACGGGAACTCTTGAATTTTCCGGGATTTAAAGTATCCAAGTTGTTGACTGAGGATATAAGGTACCACGATGCAAAATTTTATTCAAATCGGTCAAACAGTTTCGGAGATAAGTCCGTACAATGTGCTGTACTGTCTGAATTACTATAGTTTTTTAACTATCCCACGGGAACTATTTAATTTTCAGCATTTATCAAAAGTTTCTAAGATGTTGACCCCCTGACTCGGTTTCAGCAATTTTTTTTTCTACGACAGTTTTTCAACGTCTCCAGTTTTATTATATAGATTATCTGCCATGAAAAATGTCTCACTAGTAGGGAGTTAGTTAGTTAGTTAGTTTATCGGGCTAATTTTCCGCAACTCGACGTCAGGCGCGCCTATTTTGCGTGTTGGGTAGGATAACTCACTACTCGAGCCACCCGATCTCCTCAAAGAAGCCCAGCAACCTGCCCAGGTTGCCGAGCGTCTCCGGGATCGACCCCGGCGAACCGAGGTATTTAGCCCTGTACGATGACAAGCGTGTCGCGACACTCCAGCAGGATGTGGGCCGTCGTCTCCTCCACCTCCATGCAACCTCTGCACAGGGGGCTGTCCGTGACACCTAGAGTAAATAAGTGTTTGTTAAAGGCACCATGACCTGTTATTACGCTGGTTATGGTACGTAGCTTATTCTTTTCCAGTCGAAGAAGCGCACGCGACAGCTGGAGCCTGATCTCCGGCAGCGCCTCCTTGGCTTACCTGCAGTCTCCAACTTCACTCCAATGTTTTGCGTGTTGTTCTTTCGTGCGGTCTCTTAGCAGAGAGCGCTGTGTACCTACCGGGATGGGTATTATTGGTTCTGGGCCTACGGCTTTGAGTGCCGATCCCCTCCTGGCTAGTTCATCCGCTCCATCGTTGCCTCTGGAGTTACTGTGCCCTTTTATCCACTGTAAAGTTAGGTTGTTTTGCTGACTGACCTTGTTCAACTTACAGTGACATTCGTAGACCAGCCCTGAGGTAAAGATATTACTGTTGAGGGCTTGTAGTACTGCCATGCTGTCCGAGAGTATACGGATAGAGTTGTCCTTTACCTCCCTTAACTCTATGGCTGTGGCAGCTAGTATAATGGCCAAACACTCAGCCTGAAAGACTGTGTTTAGTTGTCCCAATGGCTCGGAGATTCGAATGTTGAAGTCTTCGGAGAAAACACCTGAGCCAGTACCTGTATTAGTTTTGAAGCCGTCCGTGAAGATCCTTAGCTCTTCCATCCGGAGGCCCTCATACGAGTCATCCTCGTGCAGCTGTATTTTGTACTTCTTGTCGAAGACAAATTGTTTTGGTAACCTGTCGCACGCCGCCTCCAACATGGGCAGGTCCACAAAGACCTCCTGTAGGATTCTAGCGTGCGGGGTGGTGCTGTGCCTCCATAGATTCAAAGATCTAAGACGTACCGCTGCTGAAGCTGCCTCTTGTTTAATATAGATGTGGAGAGGTGGCAGCCCTAGCATGGCCTCCAGCGTCGCCGTTGGAGCCGTCCTCATGCAGCCCGTGATGGCCATGCAGGCCAAACGTTGGAATTTCTGCAGTTTGTTCGAGACTGTGGTGTAGTTGACCCTGGGCCACCATACCAGAGCACCATAGCAAAACATGGGTCTGATCACAGTTTTGTACAACCATAGTATGATCTTGGGGGAGAGACCCCATCTCTTACCAATCATTTTGCGGCATTGCCAGAAGACAATGCTTGCCCTGTCAAACCTCCTTTCGAACGAAGGAGTATTTCACTCAGTTATCCTACGCTTTCAATCTTAATATTATTTTAATTAGCCTAGATTCTAGACTCTAGACTAGACTGTCCACTGTTGGTCAAAGGCTTTTTTTTTCCACTACTCTCTATCTTAAGCCATTTCTGGCCGGTCAAATGAAAAAAGGTGATTAAAAATTTATTTGCGACTATTCAACACTATCCATCTATACCTACTTTTGAAATAAATGGGTATAAAAGTAACAACAAGTAGGTAAAATAGCATTGTTTTTGCCTTTTTAAGTATAATTGCAATTTTTCATTTGTAACGATGAAAGAATTTAAAAAAGTGTGAGGCCTATTCACGCCGATTATAGTAAGCTCGATCCCGATCATCGAAACTTTTAGAACAATCAAGACTAAAACAGTAAAAAAAACTGTGAATATTAACAATAAACAGTTACATAATGTCCATGTGTAAAAAGTGGCTAAGAGCGTGTCGGTCACATTAATTGAGGGTTCCGCTTTCGTAGTCACAGTCCATGATTGTGTTGTTGGTTGTTTGTTGGTACAGGAAGGAAGTACCCGATTCGATTCCCAGCACATCAAATATTTGAATGATGATTAGATACTACATTTTAGACTGATGTGGCGTTAGCAGCTCGTATATGTCCCCACCGAGGGGCTCAAGCATACCCAATATCAGGGTGACTAGGCCTTAGTTGACCACGCTGGCCCAGAACGGGTTTGTCAACTTCACACACAACCTTTGAATTCTTCTTCTTTTCGCGTCAACTGCAAACTCAGACAATCTCGGCCCAAAAACCAGCCACATGAATAGCGTCGTCAGTAGCCTTCATCAAGTCCTCTCGCGTGCAGGTGACAGGACAAGAAGGGCAGCTAATGAGATGGTCCATTTTCTGGGGTACCATACCACACCTACACCTTTGAATTAAAGACTAGGAATCTCTAAGGCTAACCATGACTTATCCCAGACTTAATAGCCAGCTATCATTCTATCAGTCAAGCGGCGTCAGTTAGGCTCTGACAGCCCCGTTACGGAGCGCTCACGGTGATACGTCTCAGTTTTTTGCCCAAATCTGTTACTTAGCAAGTACTTTTTGATGTACCGACAAACTGACGTTACAGTTTGAGTGTATGAACTGAGCAAGAATTTATTGTAATTAAAGTATTTATTCTAAGTACATAATTTTTTTTATAAACGATTATCGTCATATATATTTTTAAAGCACATTAATCTCAAATCCAATGTACTAATTCTTTAACTTATTTTTACAGACTCTATCCCCCAAAAAAAAATAAAAGGAACATTTTATATTCTTAAAAGCAACCTTACTTAAATTTTACTGTCCAAAGTCCAAACACATTTACTCTACAAGACGGCCGAGATCCATGCCAAATGGATTGCCTCGATCGATGTTATGACATTCGACTTGTATCGAATGGACGGACGGACAGACATTACGGTTTACGTTATGTTCCAATTACACAATTCGTGTCATTGTTTTTGAGTAACGATTACGTTTGTTGATTACGGTAAATCGGTTCGGAAACACGCGGTCAGGATAGGAATGCGTCGGCGCCGGCTAGTACAGATAGCATGTAAAGCCTGACCAAACAAATAAAAAACATGCTCTGGGGGCGCCACGTGTATATTTTTACGACTCTAAGATGGCTACAATTTCCCTTATAAAATTAGTTCCATTGACATTCTGCAATATGGCGAGGTTTTTATTTCTTTGATCGGGCTTTAAATATTTATATTGATTTCAGTTTTGGTATTCATTTATTTTTCAGTATGGCTCATTTATATTCTTATTTAATTTTGTAATTATATGTGCTCATATTTAATTTGGGTTTATATAAAAAAATACTTAAACTTTTATGCGCTAAGTTCACGCTTTCTCTTAATTGATTTTATGTCTTGTTGTTTCTGTGCCTGTCAAAATAATATTTTGATCAATAAAAATATCTTTGTCACATGCTATTTGCATGTCGATTTATTGATAAACGTGCCATTTTTTTAAACTATCTAACAGAAAAGTAATATGTTTTCACTTCAAATTAAAATTATGCTGATGCGGAACAACGAGGATTCAACAACCATTTACTAAGCTCTATGCACCCCAAAATAATAATAATAATAAAACAACCCCATTGATCCATTAAATGTATTTTTTTTATTCTTCGGCGCTGTCGTCATCTTGTTTAACCGCAATTAGATAGTTCCCTAATGCTAATTATTACACGATCAGTTTCTACTGATAAACACTTATTCTCATATTCTTTTCCAACTTTCTCTTTCATAAAAGATGCACTGTGCTCGTATCTGGCAACACTCAATCGAAACATATCTTTTTACTAGCACGATATGCATGCACTGTGAAAATGAAATAATGATTAATATCAGTTATAGCATATTGTTGGTACACGTTGTTTTTCCTGACGGTCTCACAGACTACAGACCCCTTTGTTAGCAAGTCATAATTATTTTAATAAACGCCAAGACAAGCACTTTCACTATTATTTGCATTTACATTTTCTCCTCTGTAAGTGCGCGTGCACAACTATAGTTTTTGCAACGTCAAACAATACGCACTGCGACAATGGTGTTGCCACACCGAAATTAAAATGTCACGTTTTAATAATCAGGGCGAGAAAAATACAACGCAATCGATTATAGAGCATAGATCTTACGAATAATATTCATATAAAGCCCGACCAGAGAAGTAAAAAACCTCGCCATATTGCGGAATTTCAATGGAACTAATTTTATAAGGGAAATTGTTGCCATAGTCGTAAAAAAATACACGTGACGCCCCCAGAGCAGGTTTTTTATTTCTTTGGTCAGGCTTAATTTGTTGTTGCTTATCTTGCAACGCTTGTTCTTCCGGCGAGTTCTTCTCCACAGAAGACAGCCAAATTGTAAACTCGCCTCGACGTCGAAAAGTGATTTGTAAAATCTTACTTCGAATAAAACATTTGAATTTTGAATTTCGTTACTAATCATTCAAAATTCATACATACTTCATTTACTTAATTTCACCTTCATTAACCTCATCATGCATACCATCGATTTAGGGTAGATTAAAATAACTCATGTCATTGTCGCTAACTATTTGTCTTGAGAAAAAGAACAATTTCTTTTTCGTCTCACAAGATGCCGGCGGAAGTAGTTGAATATTATTCAGCCAGGAAATGTTAACACACCATTAGAGAATTCGAGCGCTAATCGAATGTTCGGATCGCACTTTGAATCGGCGCGAAACGCTCGCGTGATCTGATTGGACGATTGCATTGGCGCGGATCGCTAAAGTGATCTCATTGGCTGGTTTATGGCACGTGCGTTCGAAACATCCGTTTTAAATATTTTAGTATTTGATTGAACGGAATTCTAAGTATTTTCGATTGAGTTTTACGATGCCGCTTGGTGTGTTTCTCTGAAATAACTTGTCTGCTCTGTCATTCTGGAAAACAGAAGCACTCAAAGCGACGGCAAATATACCAAGTGAAACGGTTTTTTACCTATTTCGATTTGAAAAGTTTAAAAATCTACTATTCCTAACCAGTCCCAGTTTTCTAGAAAAAGGAAAGGCATTGGAATTGCTGGCAATGTCACCGGGTCAGCAAGCCAGTTGCCGCCCATTCCCAATTATTGGTTGTCGGGAACACCTATTGCGATAATTCCGCCGGTGGCTAGGCAGCAGATAATGGCAATCTTATCGGGCTGTGTATCTGCGCGGGCGCAGGCGGCGGCGTCCCATTAGTGCTGGCCGACTTTCCCCGCAGGGTAACAGCGCCGATTGTTGACGATTGTCCTCCGATACTGCGGAGCTACGAATAATGGTAGGATATGCGAAGATAAATCGCCTTCAATTTAGATTTTCGTGTCGTAGCCGCTGCTGAACTGTTGTTAGCTTTATAGGTGCATCAATCAATGTGGCTTGAAATAATGTCATCGGAATTTCCCTTATCGCAGTGCGGGAGCTCAAGACTGATGATAATATTTAATTGATCATTCTAAAATGTCTTTGAGGATTGAACTCTTAACCACTAATCCTTATTTTCCTGCTTTTATGCACACCAATATTAATGTTTATTATTTGTTATCTTTTGGGATAGATCGTTATTTTAATCTCCTACTTCTGATGTCACATTGCTGTTTTAACCACCTACTTCTGTCGTATCAAATTAATAGGTAGTGTTTTCACAATGCTGTAATCTTTTTTTTTTTTTTATCTTTATTTAAAGCCGCATACAGACATCGCGAGGCGTGCGCCGCGAATGGTTCGTCTCGCATGCCTCAACCTGAGGCATACGACGGTACATTTATGCGTGCGTCTCGAACGACACATGCTCAATCTGAGCACGCAAACCACCACGCACGGTGTTCGTCGTTCGCCTCCATGACGCATGAGCGCACAACGCAAACAACACCTGTCCGTCCACACGGAGCGCACGGCTCGTACTGAGGCGACGTTCGCAACGATCGTATGGCGCGAATGCTCACTGTGAGCACACACGTCCACACAGCCCGAGGCATGCGAGACGAACCATTCGCGACGCACGCCTCGCGATGTCTGTATGCGGCTTAAAGAGTTTTGTCACAGAAAGACAATGGTGTCGATTCGGTGTTGGCCAATGCACTAATCTTAACTAAAATTTAACTAAAATTTAGTTAAGATGTGTCAGATGACATATTTAGCTATTCGGAACGCACGACTTAACTAAAATTTGTATGGAATCTGACAGGACTAAAAATAAGTTGAACTAACGCCATTTAGCTATTCGGGAACGACCATTCATCTGTCATTTTTAGTTCGTTATCTGTCATTTTTAGGTGTTTTGAACTTAAAATGGCCTTAATTTAGTTCAGTTTTTTTAGGTGTAGACTTAACATATTTTGTAAGTTTTGAGGTTAACAAACTAGGAAATCGGAAAAAAATTAAATAGTGATGAGTTGCTTTAGCCAATCTTCTTTCGTTAATCCTGAATATTTACTGAATAGCTCATCCTCAGTCAGGTCAGCGGGGTCGGTCGAGTCTTTCAGCTAAAAACTCCATAAATCGTACAAGCATGAGCATGCTAAGCAGATAACTTTGGATTTTACACCTTTCTTATGTCCATCGAATAAGGAACAGAATCGCAATCGCGTTGGCCCAGCTTAACCTTCACTTAACAGTACGTACAGAAGCCAGCACATGCAGTTGGACACTTGCACTACGAAATTCACCCCTACCGTTACGGAATACGGGCGCTCTCAAGGTCATAATGCCTAGCCGCTGCTTACTGTACAACAAATCGACCATAAGTTCTATTTTGCAATTTAGTTTTTGTTAAACGCAGAAAAAATATAAATTTCTAATTTCCGAAACTAAAACGGAACGTAACACATACTAAGTTGCGTTTCGTTGCACGTGCGTTCGATTAACTAACGTTCACTTTATTGCGGATTAAGGTTGCATGACTTTATACCTTTGCCTTTCTGTTGAAAAAAAACATTGCAGGAGCGTGCACAGAGCGAGATAATGTGTATCCGAACGTTAATCGTGTCAAGATTTGTTAAGTCCTGTCAAAAATGAACTTAAATTAGTTAAGATAAGGCGGGTGCAATACCGAATTAGCCCCAATGTCACTCTATAAGGTAATACATGCTGTAATCTTTAATTTGCTAAAACAATTCATCCAATTTTGATAACAAATTCCAGAATTATCTACAAATGACGTTGCAGCATTCCGCATACTTATATCTTGCAGTTGTACAGTGACTGTAATAAATAGTGGTATATTTTATCACACTTTTCTGATGTCCCCAGGGTGGGTAAGACAGGGACTGATAGCGGACCGTAAGGCCATTTCCACGAGGTGCTAGAGAGGTGCGACAAGTAATGTGTACGCCACTTTATAAGCTATACAGTCGTTTAAGGATATACAAGTCATTTGTGTTAATGATTGGCACCTGAGGGTATATGTTGTTGGTGCTGATGAAAATCAGAGGTATATAGTTATAGAATAGGCTATACTGTAGTCACTATAGTTACTTACAACTGTGTTCGGTTGCTAAGTGGCTAGGGTCTTTGACTTCCATTCAAAAGTTCACAAGTGTTTTCGATTTTATAATTCATTTGTGCGTTTATTCGACAACGCTTTTAAGGTGAAGGTAATAATCGTGAGAAACCCTGCACGCACCTGCGAAGTATTTCAAATATTGTGTGAGAAGTTGACGAACCGTGTCACTGGGTTAGCGAGCTCGACTAAGGCATATTCACCCTGATTTTAGGGTAGGTTTAAAGATGCATTTGAAGCGAATTTGAAGTATGAAGAAAGATATTTATTGTTTTAAATAAATAATGGCATTATTTTTGTAGTCTCAAGCACAGAAAAAAAGCCTTTCCTACAAAGGCTTTTTTTTTTCGTGAAAACTAATGCCTTCTCTACGTGTTTTCCTAGCTCTCAGTAGTTATGGCTCATTCCTTACTAATGCTGGACTCCGCGGTTGGAATCCTACTTTCCATTGACACTTGCACTCGCATGCTACTTACTTGCCTACAATACGGAATAGGCAACTTGAAAATGATTTTAATGCAATTAATAATTTAGCATCTCACTCTCACTAATAGGTAAGTATTATTTATCTAATATTATAAAGAGGACAGATTTGATTGTTTACTACTAAACTTAGTACTTAGACCTTGGGGAAGGACATAGGCTACCTTTTACAGCGGGAAAATTACTTATGCCCACGGGAAAAACTGTTAGCTTTCCGAAGCTATAATTTATAAATGTAAAGATGCCTGCCGTGTTTTAATTAACATCTAAATGATTGATCCATTTTCACGCTTAAACTACTGAACAAATTCAGATGAAATTTGGAATGGAGTCTGTTAACAGACACATCAACAATTTTTTTAAATATATTATTCGAGTTGGTCCGTAAGATTCTATTATTTTCTAGAGGTGAACCTTTGACTCTGCCTTTCATATTTATTGCAATTCGTTTAGCCGTTTGGTCGTGAATGACTAACAAACAAAAAAAGATACACTTTTTTTACAACAATATGGATTACATTACATTACATTAGGTAAATAAAACGACGGAATGCCATGAAAGAGGCATACGCCCAACAGTGGATACAAATATTCGAAATAGAGAGGAAGAGGTAAATTAAATGCAATGAAAATTGTACTACTTCTACTACAGCCTATAAACAGAAAATCCTCTCCTACTTTACTACCATACAGTCTTGGCACTTTCGCATAATTTTATTTTATGAAATTGACATTGAATGGTGAATACTAAACAAAACTCTGAAACCAGGAACCATTTCCACCCACTCCAAGCTCGAAGCTATCTAACTAGAAGGTGCTAGAAGGCCAAAATCTAAAATTCATGTTGTCATTATTGAGCTAACACCTGTGGGCGCAGGAGCATCTGGTATGTATTTCTGAATCGCTCGTATGATAATAGCGTTATGCGAAATAAGTCACAATCGACTTTCAAGTCGAACAGGTTTTTCCGTAGTTCTGAGTCACTTAAAATATAATGAATCCCATTCACGCATAAAAATTTAAGGAAATACTTACACAGGTACTTTTCGAAACTTCGGAACATAAATCTATGGTTCCGTGTGCCGATCTCAAAATTCATTCATTCAGTTGTGGATTGTCGCTTTCGTTCTGTCGACCATATAGGCGTTTCTCTCATGCTGGTCTGCCACCTGTGAGTGTGGAGCATCCGTTTTAATGTCAAGCGAGCGAGAACGCTATCGGTTTTAATTATATCTACATGATTGCTTGACGTTTATTCTATCACCCGCTTGCAGCAAGGAATTTTGCAACCGAACAATTCACAAATGCAGTTCTTCGTTAGACGATTGTAAATCGGCAGAAATCGAGCGATCCTTGCGACTAGAACGATTGAGAAATAGACCTCCTGAAACCTTGCATAGATCTGCATAGCGATGTGTTGAGACAATGAGTTGCTGACATTCATTATGCTGCTGCTTATAATTAAGATCGTTCTTGCGCGTGCGCATTGAGAGAGCTTAAATTTGTTTAAATAAGTAGGTACAGTTAGTAGGTGGTAATTTTCACGAGTCACACTCTTAAACTTAGGCACAGAAGAAAATAACAGACTGTACACATTCTCACCGAAACAGCGAAGATAATGTTTACTTCAGACACCACCGTGTATCCAGAGTAATTTAATTAGACTTATTACTTAGGGCCATATTTCACCAAGCTGACAGATGCAACAATTATTTTTTTGTGTTGTGAATTATCAGTTTTTTTGTCACACAAAATCTGACACAGTTCCGATCCCATGTCATTAATTTACCGAACATTCCTACGAATATGTCGACTATTAAGGATTATTCTTGTTTCTCAACATAATTGTCATTTGTCGAATTTATTAGTGACTAGCTGTCCGCCCGCGGCTATACGCCCGCGTTGTTTTTTTTTTTTTCTTTTTTTTTTACCTTTTAAACCTTCCCTGGACTTCCACGAATATTTCAAGACCAAAATTAGCCAAATCGGTTTAGCCGTTCTCGAGTTTTAGCGAGACTAACGAACAGCAATCCATTTTTATATATAAGATAATTATCCGATAAATGTAAAATTTCCATACTCTTTACTAATTACTAATAACCATACATAAAATAAATGATCCTCATTACATAGCCGAAACATTTTTTGAGTTATGGATATAGGGTCCAGATATCTTTGAAAACTATAACAATAATAATAATAATAATCGTTCATTTGCTCTCACAAAATAGGTAGGTATCTTAAACTATAAAACTGCCAGAAGTGGCAGTTAATCCGACAACGATCATGTCGGCTGGCATGCTAGACCGATTGTAAAATCACTGGGAACCTTTGCAAATCTCTAATTATATCATTTGCCTGTTACCAGCTAAATACCAAATGCCAGCGTCGGTATCGGTTTGATGTAGCGTAATTAGACTATATTAAGAACTTTATTCGCCCTGCTCAGGCCCTAACACCAGATTGCGCGATACAACCGACGCGAGTACGTGACACCACGATTGAAGGAGCCCACGGTTGGGTAATTTACCCTAACAGTTGGTAATTTACCCTAACATTTGAAGATAAACGATTCGTGCTTGTGTTTTGCTTCAAAAATGTATGCTCTAAAAATTTTCATCGTATTTTAGTTTCTTTTTTCATACATTTTTTGCGTTCATGGTGATTTTTTTGCGATTCATTATCATCATCATTTCAGCCTGTAAAAGTCCACTACTGAACAAAAGCCTCCTCCAAAGATTTCACAACGATCAGTCCTGCGCTGCCCTCATCCGATCACACCTATACTTAATTAACTTAAAATACAAAAATTTTCATAATAACTGCTAATTCGTGCTAATTCTCTATTTACTAAATTTCGTTCAAATCTATATAATAAAACTGTAGATTTTTTAAGAATTTTTTTTTTATATGTTTGTCTGCTTGTGTAGGCTAATCTCGGAAAAAGTTGGACCCATTTAAATAATATTTTGCATGGTGGTACAATCGCCGGTCAACATTTTAGTTTTTACAGATAGTTTTACGGCGGGAAAATATCTCATTCCTACGGGAAACGGGGACGGAAAAGTAATAAAAACAACGCGGGCGCAAAACTTTTGTCGAAATCCTTTTTTTACAAATTAGGCAAAAAAACGAGCAGTATGTATTTGCACTATAAAATTTACGCATTTGTTTTAAAGCTCTAAAGATAATCATATATATAGTAATTAGTAACTAAAAAACAACAGAATTATTATTTACCTATCATACTTTTTTCAGTAGATAGTTTTTTGTGTATCCTGTAAAGTTTTGTTGAAAGCATTTATGTGGTTTTCTCAGCAGGGCGACGAAATATAGGATTATGATAACAAAAAAAGTTTTATGTTGTATATTAATATTAATAAATTGTTTTTCGTTTTGTTCCAGCGATGGCAGCGGAGGTGGTTCGTTTTGTATGACGACGGCGAGCTGACATACTCATTGGACGAACATGTAAGTTATTTATTTTATTAGTACCTATATAGGACAATTCATTCCTTAACTAAAATATCCCACTTAAAAATATCGCGATTGACGCAGCCAAACACCACAGCACAGTGTTTCAGCAGCAGTAACAGCTGCCTTGGCCGAGAGTGAACAGTGACAAAAGGTGCGCTGCTGTGGAGTTTGTTCGGCGGGTTTTTCTCGCCACGTTATGTTTAAACTAATATCGCATCGTCTCTTTAAAGATTAAGATTTTTTTCTTCATTAGTGTGAGACGAGAGCTGGCCTTAGTATGAGCAAAACTATGTAATTTATTAAAATTTTGACGTCGATAAGTGATTTGTGTGTCAGTGTGAAATTTGCGCCATACTACGGAGCTTTCGGGTTCCAATTCCGGAAAAAAAAAACAATGCGGGCGTAGTATTAGATATATAGAATTCTACCTTTCCCCCGCGTTAAAAGGTTTTTCCGCGGGAAAGAAGTAATTTCCCGCGCTAAAAAGTAGCTTGTGTGTAATTCTGATGTATAAGCTATATTATTGTAAAGTTTCATTAAAATCAATCCAGTAATTTTTGCGTAGAAGATACATCCATACTCACAAACTTTCGCGTTTATAATATTAGTAGGATGTATGTACTATTATGACATAAATTATCTTCACTAACTAAATACAGAATGAGAGGAAAATATTGTAGCTAATAAGACGTTTAACATATTGGAGACAAACCTTCCGCAAGCCTTCCGCCATGACACATTACATACATACATACTCATAGCATAGCAATTTCAGTTGCGTGCGAGCATGTAAAACATAACGGCGTCGCAGGCGCTTCGTAAAAACTGTTGGAAGTTTAGTTAATCTCTATCTTCCTCTGAATCGGAGATACCTGAGGATATTCGACCGACCCTGGAGCCTAGTTGGAGATACCTGAGGATATTCGACCGACCCTGGAGCCTAGTTGGAGATACCTGAGGATATTCGACCGACCCTGGAGCCTAGTTGGTAGTACGTCTGCCTTCGAATAACAGGGTCGCTGGTTCGAATCCCGCCCAGGGCAAACATTCGTGTGATGAGCACTTGTGTTTGCCTTGTGTCTGGAAGTTATTTATTTATATCTATATCAGCTGTCTGACACCCATAGTAACAGGCTCTGCCTAGTTCGGGATCAGATGGCCGTGTGTGACATATCCCCACATATTTCTTTATATTTATTTTATGAAGCCAAACTGGCAACAATATGCTATTATTATCTTCTCCTTCTATCTACGAGTAGGTCTGCCTTTCAGGAGTTTCAGGTAACAATCCCTTCAGGTAACAATAATGCCCGTACCAAATCAAAATCAAAACTAATAATTAGAGACGGAGCCCCTCAGGCGTCGTCTCCTTCACAATGTTTTTCCGTATCATCGCGCCAGACCTAGGTTCGAGGCTTCCTCGAGCCGCCCCTCGAGCGTTAGTACATGACTACTCTGGGGTAGCCTTCTGCTCCCCCGTAAGTCCGGTGAAGCTTGATTGGTCGTACTTAAAAATCGTCGTCAGTTAAAAATAAAAAAGAGATAGTCTGTCTAAATAATTAAATAAATAGCCGAAATGTATTACTTGCCCACTTCAGAACGGTTACACCAATTGTCTTGTTCATTGTTATTTATTGTTTACATGAATTTTTTGCAATCGTAAAACACATATTATGTGGTGTTACATATGAAGTTATTATTATATTTTATTTTTTTGAAATAGAGAGATATTAACAATACAGTAAAACTTAATATTCATACTTTTTAAAACTTTCACGGTTGTTTTCATAACATCATAACTATTAAGATTTAAAACGGAATATTTACCGCGGTGGTGGTGGAGTGGTGGTGATGCGACAACTTCGGAGGAGTCGAGTTATACAAACATTAGTAAACGCAACAGAAAGAGAGAGGGTAGACAGATATGTTTGCCCATAGCAGCCACCCGCAAGTTCTCTTCAGTCGTCCCGTGATCATGATGCATGCAACTGCATCGAAATATCGGGCACTCGCACAAAACAAATACCACGGTAAATATCCCGTTTTAAATCTTAATACTTAATATTATCAAACAATAAAATAACTTTATACGTTTAACTTTTGAGTGAAACAAACTTAGATGCGGAAACATTTTGATTTTTGGGAAATTATAATGAATATTTATTTTCTTTTTTGTATTTTTTTTTTCATAAACATCGTCAAAAGCAACGTACAAGCAAATAATAAAAGTTTATATTATTGTAATATAAATCCACAGGTGACTATTCTAAGATTTATTTATTTACGTTTGAATACACACACTAACTTATCACTCGTCTTCGCGGGGAATCACCAACAACATATTTCATAAGAATTATAATCGTGCCTGACGTCATGAACAGGCCTTAACGAAACAATTTTTCTTTGCGGTTCTATTACTTTATCTTCCTGTCCTAGAGCATTACTCAAAATCTTGTCACTATGTATTTTAACTACTTTGCCCTTTTTTTTAAAGACTATATACACGCCCAATGCTTGTGGTCTTGTACAGTAATTTTCATATTGCACTACTACGGTTATGTCTGCACTGTGTGATCGTCTACTTTTCACCCATCTGTAGGTTTCATTCTGAAATTTCTTTAATCTTTCCCTACTCCTCGGATTTAGAGGTACAATATTATATATTTCATCGGGTCCTCCGACTTTTGAACTAATGAGGTTTGTTCGTTTATCTTCCCGCTTCTTAGCCATAGATCTTACGTTTTTAATTACGGCAGAAGGCAGTCTGGTCTTGGTCGATATTTTTGCAGCTCTGATAGATGCCTGTGTGACTGAAGCTCTCACGACTAGAGGCAATTCAGGATACCCGTAATTTTCCGGTGGTTTCACTGTGTACGAGCGAATCGAATTAATATTTTCATTCAAAGTGGTGGTTTCAAAGTATCTTGATCTTTCTATTGCTTCAGCTGTTCTGATGACAAGTCCATAACTATTGGAAGTCCAGCTTTTGTATAAGTCTTTCACAGGTGGTCTTGCGGGTGGCGCAGTGTCCTGTGGTCCGTTAGCAGTCGGGCAAATGTAGTTTTGGCGTTGGTCTTTGTCTTTTTCGTACTTATAATATCTTCCATCGCACTTTTCTCCGTACACTGAATTGACTTGTATAAATTCGTACTGCAAAGGGTTGCATATAACGTTATGTCCTTTGTGGTCGGTGCATTTGTAATCTTTTCCGTCATATTTACAGCCATCAGCACATGGTCCTTCATAGGGTTGCACTTTGACCCATCTAGGTCTTACTTCAGGGTTGCAGGAATCCGATTGCTTATCATTTGTGATGTAGCACCAGTTGTAGGAGTATCCGTATTTTCCGCACCTACTTAAACATTCTGATTTTTCTTTGGTTTGCGAAGTGAAGTATGTGGGTGCCGGTTCTATGCCACTAACACAGGCCTTTTCCACATTATGACCTATATAGCATTTTCCTCCTAAACAATCATTGAGACAAGGCTCTTCATCTATAGAATATGATATTGTTGTGTAATATAAATATTCACCACCTCTTGCAATTACAATCAAGAAAAACAGTACTATAATTTTACCAGCCATTATTATAAACTTCTGTTGTGCTTACAGGTTTTACTACTATGAAGTGCGGTACAAGTATTACTCTTTTCTTTCAAATATTGTCCCTTTTATACATCGCATCGTATGGCTGTAAAAACAAAGATTCTTATAGTCATTTGAAAAACTTTCAGTGTCTGACGTAGTAAAGTAATAGTAGTAACCACAATGATTAATTCAAATGTAATGTACATTGATGATTTTAGTACCTATTGTTATCAAAAATATAACCTAGTATGTGAGTAAATGTAATAGGTACAGTAGCCAGCACACGTGGCTGGACATGTTGACCTTGAGAGCGCCTGTATTTCGTAGCGGTTGGGGTGAATTTCGTAGTGCGAATGTCCAACCACAAGTGCTGCCTACTGTACATTTCATTTAAAGTAGAGTTAGAAACGTCGGCGGGTTTAGTCATTTAAAATTACATACTATACACATGATTTTAAATTTTCGTGGTCTCAAAGTAGTCGACTTTTCATAACACTTATGTATGGGACATTAAACATAAAAAAAAAAGTCATTTAATGTCCCACATATCATACAAAGAATGTTTCAAAATAATCTATCTTACCTACATGATAGGCACAAAATAATTAAAATTAAAAATATTAAAATGTTGTACTAATTTTTCACTTCACAAAATTCAGTTTTTCTTTCCACTTGAATTTTTATTTTTCACAAAGTGTTTTTATCTTACGGGAGATATTAATTACGAACTTGTTCATATATTTTTCTTACATCACATTATAATATACACTATACCATAAAAAACAATTCACATAGAAAGTTTTGTTCAAAAAAGCCCGTAGTCCACTTCAATGTCATCTTTAACACGATATTGTGGTGTAACTGAGATCCTATTCCGTTGTGGTTCTTTTATCTTAACTTCTTCTCCTGGTTCGATATTTTGCAATATTAAATCTCTATTGGTTTTAACTATTTCACCGTCTTTCTTGAACACTATGTCGACACCCAACGCGTCCGGTCTTGAATGATTTTTGTACATGACTACTACAGTTATATCTGCGCTTGTATTTTCTACTTGTACCCAAGTGAAAATTTCATTATCTAATTCCCGTAATCGAAGTCTCACAGACTGACGTAGAGGTACAATGTTGTGAGTATTATCAGTGCCTCCGATTAGATAACCAATTAAATATCTTGGTTTATCTTCTTTAGGAATCTCTGCCATAAGTTTTAAGTTTTCAATTCCTTGAAGAGATAGCTTCGGCGGCTTTTCAGTAGATCTGACTGTATCCGCTGTGACTTTTGCTCTTAGTACTAAAGGCAACTCAGGATATCCGTAATCTTGAGGTGGTTTCATTGTGTATTTGTAAATTGGATTTCTATGTTGATTTAAAGTGACCGTCGGAAAGTAGTTCGAGTTCTCTATTGCATCCGCTACCTTGAGGACAGTACTCATTTTTGAATTTGCGTTAAAGATACATCTGCTTTTCCGCAAGCCTTTTTTTAAAACGCATCCGGTTGAAGCAAGATCTTTACAAAATTCGTTAATCGGTGGCGCTTTAGCCGGTGGTGCCGCGTATCTCACATCTCCACTGCTAATTTTACAAAAGTAGTATTTGTAATAGGGTGTATTATGTTTATGATACATTCCCATACATTTTTCTCCGTAAACTGAGTTTATTTGTATAAATTTGTACGGTTTTGGGTTACATTTTTGTCGGGAACCCTGATAATCTGTGCACATGTAAGCGTTGCCATCTAGATTGCAGCTGTCAACGCAATGGTCGTTGAAGTCTACGGTTTGGTGTTGGTTGTGGACCCATTTGGTTTGGACTTCCGAGTTGCAGTAATCCCAGCTCTCGTCGTTGGCTACGAAGCACCATTCGTAGGAGTATCCATACCTTGCACACCTGCTCAGACACGTCGCCTTGTCTTGGGTTTGTGATGTGAAGTATGTCGGAGCCATTTCTTCACCACTGATGCAACTTTTCTCTACGAAATTGTTGTCCGTGTAACATTTTCCGTTGATGCAGTCATTTAGGCAGGGCTGACCGTCCTTAGCGTAGGATATTTTCGTAATAGCAAGATCCTTGTAACCACTTGCTATTGTCATTAATGAAAATATAATAGCGAGATGACAAGACATTTTTAAAATTAAATATTGACTTGACATAAACAATATGGTAATACCTAGTTTATTTGTGACGATGCACCCGCGTTAGCCTTTCGCAGATTACTAAGAGTAATATTTCTAGACTTCTCCTTTTTATACTTACATAGCACACGATGTGTGATGATGATTTACTACATATACTCGTAAAGGCGGGTTTAGTGAGTTAATATAACTTAAGGAAACCCGCATTAGCTCGTGAATTTTCCGAATTACTCATAATTTATATTTTCTTGTCACGAATGGCAAACATATGGCTCTATAGACCGGGAGCTAATATACGAAATGCAGTAAATATATTATTTTAACAAGAAACAGCTCGGCGCTTACTTCCACAGACATAAACTACAACATTTGTTTGTTTATTTGTCAAAATATAATTATCTAGTGAGCTCTGAAATAAGATTATCTGTATGTCTGTAAAGTTTTACATACAACTCAAAATTACAACTCTCCTTTTTGCTTCACCAAAGTCGAAAAGAAAACAAATATTAAACAATATGCTAAATGCTATTGCTAATAATACGATAGTGAATATTGAATAGTGTATAAAAAACCATAGTGGCAATTTAAATAGTGATTAACATATCGTGATCATTTCCAAAAATACGTTTGTTCGTTCGTTTTGTTAATAACATGGTAGTTTTTAATTGTATCTACAACAATTTCCAAAAAAAGTTTGAAGACGTTCACTCCTTTTGTATGTAAACGTGCAGGTTCCATCAATATCCTCTTCTTCTCTTCTCTTCTTTATTAATGAAATGGAGTCCAATAGCTATCAATTGCGCACTCTTAAAAGTTAAGAATATTATGAAAACTTTATATTTCTGTATTCTGAACCAGCTCTGCTACTACATTTTCATTTATTAGATAAACAAGTAGGCGTTACCTGTACTAAACTACTAAGAAATGTCAGTCAAATTCATATTTTTTATCTATCATAGGCTTCTTTAAAACACTTAGTGACGTCAGATCAGAAGTTAACGAAAGTTTGCTCAATCACACCAAGGCTGGCTCTCGACTCAAAAGAATGTACAAGTCCAAAAACAAAAAATTATAAACATTCTAAATTGAAAAGAGAGGCGATGCGGCGATGCGATATCAGTTTGACACTGGCAGGTTCGCGCATTTGAATGTGTGCGCCGTTGTGGAGAAGACACCAAAGAAGAAACTCCACAGGATCGCATCTTTATAAATTACCTCTTATTTTTTCAATGTAATAATCTATTAATTAGTTTGTTTAGGTTTTATTTACTACTTTGTTCAGTAAATAAAAAAACAGAAGGTATTCATATTTGAAGTATGATTTTCCTAAACTGTTTCGATATCAAAGCTAACAAATACCAAAGACTAGCGCTTTTAAAGTGAAGTGCGGCTTTTTCTTACCTGTTTTACACGCATATTCATCATCATCATCTCAGCCGAAAGACGTTCACTGCTGGACAAAGGCCTCCCCCAAGGATCTCCACAATGATCGGTCTTGCGCTGCCCGCATCCAGCGGCTTCCCGCGACCCTCACCAGATCGTCGATCTTCCGGCGCGCGGCCGCCATTCAAGAACTTTTCTGCCCCAACGGCCGGCGGTTCTACGAGCAATGTGCCCAGCCCATTGCTACTCGCATATTCAGTACACAAAAAAAAATTAAAAAAAAAGTTCGAGTTAAATAACCATAAGAGCTGCACTTGTTACTTTAAAATTACATAACACCCTTCTCACCATTAGTCATCCCATTGCGAAATTCTCGTTGCTTGAATCAGTATGGGTTGGGAAGCCCTAGGGCTTATTGGATTAGGATTCCCTTCAAGTTGCACCGGGTGTTTACTCCTCGTACAGTGGAAATAATCTAACATTCGCTTATTGATTCTACCACTTCGAGCCTTTGGTCATTATTATCTTGCGGGAAAGTAGGTAGTAAGTAATTATTTCAGTTTTCCGTTAAGGATTTTTTTACAAACTAACTTAAGAACAATCATCATACTTCATACTAATATTATAAAGAGGAAAGATTTGTATTTTGTGTGTGTGTGTGTGGGTGTGTGTATGTTTGTAACGAATAAACTCAAAAACTAAACGACCGATTTCAAAAATTCTTTCACCATTAGAAAACTTCATTCACTTTGAGTAACATAGGCTACCTTTTACCGCGGGAAAATGCCTCATTCCCACGGGAAAAACTGTAAACGCAGGCGGAGCCGCGGCGGAAAGCTAGTATGTAATAAATAGCGCGCGGCTCGAAAGACCGTTTAAAAAGTTTGAGGGAAGTGAGATAGAAAATAAAAGGTCTTAAGTCAATTTGCTATTGTTAGCAATTAAACACCTACATATTATAGTTTATTCATCTCGCCTTAATTATTAATACTTTAGACCTGTTTCACGAAACCATTTACAATTACGATTTTAAGTACATTGCGTACTCAGTTAGCTTAAACTGTGGGTTCTTATAATTTTATCATATTGGCCGAGTAATGTACGTTGAATTGTGTATCCAATTTGAATCAATCCCCAGTTCTCCAGTTATGTGGGTGGTTCAGTTCCTTGACACTATCAGTTGCAAATCATTCTACTAACTGACCAGCAATTAATAGCACTGCAAAGCTATGTGGTCACAATTTGTAATAGTTTCCGATAAAATCTATCTAAATACATACCTAAGTCCTATTTGTTATTATGTCAATGTAAATGCTTAGAGCTTACTGCACGCACAGTGGGCGCAAAGATGTACAGAAAGCTATTATATCATTATAATATATCCTATCTACGTTGTGACGTGGGTAGGCGGTTTTAAAATGATGAACACGAAATCCCAGTCAACAATAAAATTAATTTATTTTTAAAAAATAAAAGGTCGTGGGCAGAAGGCCCGTCTGCTTTAGTTTTTATACGGTCGGTACTTCCCGGGCGCTGTGCAGCCGTCGACGATGAGAGGTTCAGGGTCTTCGGTAGCAGCTTAGCAGCGTCAGGAGTCGAGAAGGTGGTTGGCAGTAAATATGTGCGTGATTCAGCCCAAGTGTTGGACCCTAGAAACAAGAAGTGGTGTCACGACAAGGTCGCACATCCAGCTCCAATTGTCATCACCGTCTGGCTAGCATAAGCGGAAGCATTGGGAAGTACCTATTACCTTTTTACAAAAGTAGTAGATAGGTGCGGTGCAGTGATGGCAATCAGAGCGGGTTTTATGGACAAAGCTTGGTTAAATAAAACTAACAAGGCGAGTACATACTCTAAATTGAGCTATAAGCAGGTAGGTGCTCTCACAAGAATACGACTATGTGAATAAGGTGAACAATGTACTAAATTTCCATTATACCGTCTAGTACTGTTGAAATAATTAAGTACCTGATAAACACTTTCAATGATTATGATTTCATGTTTTGTACAATGCAAAATCAGCTGATACCTACTATGGATTCAAATAGAAACTGTTACTATAGCTAGCACTAAAGAATCGTTTCAACACTTACCCAATATGGGGTTGAAGACACTTTATAAAATAGTTGGCACTACACAATGCAGTAGTAAATGATATGATTTATTTAACTTGTATTCAAAGAACATTAACTTAATACGTAAGCTATGTTTCGATAAAAATTATGAGAAGTCGCGGAACAAACAATACGTGTTGTTCCTAGTAAAGGTTAAAGCGACTGTGTCCACGTCCACGCAGATCGCTGCTAATAATTGACCAGCATTTAAGATCAAACGCCAATCAGCGTCCGCCAAACATCGAACGATCGGTGACGTATGCACGCGTCATCGATCATGCGATCGAGAACAAAAGATCTGTATGAAAGTACAGTCGGCCGAATATAAAGTTGCAACTATTTATCAAGTTGTTTTTATTGTTATAGATTTAATTAAGTAAAAATTATTAGTATTAGTTAAGTAATTATTTTTAGTTAATAGTTTAGTTTTAATAATAGTTTAGTTTTAAGTTTTATTATTTTATTTATTTATTTTTTTATTTTATTTAAATTATGTTAGTAACGTTGTATTTACGTTACATTACCCCCTCCGCTACTGAAGGATTTTATCCTAAAATAAAATCCTTAAGGAAATACGCTCACGTATTTGCTTTTTTTTTTTTTTCTTTCATTCTTCAGCTTTCATGACATTATTCATACTTCACGCATATAATCTACAACATTAAATTCCTAATTAAAATAACGTCGCTTCCTTACATTGTAACACAGGGTACTCATTGTCATGAATGACTAACCTAGCAAACATTGAGCAATCATGGTAGCTGTTTTTGGGCAAGTAACTTTTCATTCATTACTAAATATTTGTATTTAATGACTTCATATCTTTTATATGCCAAGTTCCTATATTTTTACCCTGCATATTTTCTAGCACGTAAACGAGTGGTGATTTCTTTTCAATTATTTTACATTTGATGAATTTAGGTGCTAATTTTTTGGAAAAATATTTATCTTTATCACTGAGGACGTAAGTGCGCTTCATTACAAAATCACCCACCTGAAATTCCGCCGGTTTACGGCGCAAATTATATTGCGAGGTATTTTTCTCGTGCGCATGCCACAAGTGTTTTTGTACTTCATCGAATACAGATGATAAGCAACCTAAATTACTAGCGTATATGTCCCGTGGCAAGAATATTATTTCTTTATCCAGATCGTTATCAACATAGTGTGAACCACATGAGACAAGTTCACGTCCGTAAACCAAAAAGGACGGAGTAAAACCCGTGGCCTCATTAACAGAGCTATTAATGGCAAATTGCACCTTGGGAATAAAAATGTCCCAGGTTCTGTGATCATTTTCGACGAATGTGGAAATGCAAGTAATTATTGTTCTGTTATAACGTTCCACTGTATTTATTTGTGGCGTGTATTTAGGGGTGTAAAATATATTGGGCACCTCATATTTTTTAAAGAATGCATCAGTTGTACCGCTAATAAATTGACTGCCATTATCCATTATAATGGTTTGGGGTATACCATGGACCAGAAAAACCTGATTTTCTAAAATATTTGTAATGACGTCCGAAGTGGCTTTCTTAATTGGAAAAATTAAACAATATTTTGAGAAACAACATGTGACTACTAATAAGAAGCTATTTCGCATACGAGTTACCGGAAGAGGACCAACAAGATCTATGGAGAGCATTTGAAAAGGACGCGAGCATTGCTTGGGGCGGCCCATTTCGCCTAATGTTTTGTGATTTTGTTGCTTGTATTCGAGACATTTGCTACAAGCACCAACAAACTTCATCACGTCAGCATGCATCCCAGGCCAAAAGTAGCGTAGTGCTACACGACGGTATGTTTTAAAAACGCCTAAGTGTCCGGAAGTAGGTTCGCAGTGATTTTCCGTCAAAACTTGATTACGAAGTTCCTTCGGTATAACCTCTTTCCATGAAAATTCTGATGTTAATTCATGTTTATTTTTGGACAATCTATACAATACGTTGTTTATAATATTATAATTTGGAAAATTTTGTGCGTTATTAGAGACACCATTAAATAAATTTTTATACCATGAGTCATTAGTTTGAGAGACTAAATTTGTAGATGTTATGGAACTAACAGGAACTGCTCTAGAAAGTGCATCAGGAATAACGTTATCAACACCTCGTCTGTGTTTAATATCAAAATCGAACGCAGAAAGACGAACACCCCATCGCGCCAGTCTTCCCGTAGGGTTACTGAGAGATAGGAACCATTTTAGTGCACTATGGTCAGTATAAACAATAAAACGTCTCCCATTCTCCAGATAACACCTCCAGTGTTCTATAGCGGTAATAACGGCCAAAGTTTCGCGCTCGGTAATGCTATAGTTCTTCTCAGCAGCTGTCAAAGACTTACTCATATACGCTATAGGATGTTCCTTGCCGTTTACGGTTTGGGTCAACATACCTCCGATTCCATAATTGGACGCATCCGTATGCACCTCAAAAGGCATAGCGTAGTCAGGACACGACAGAACAGGAGCAGATATAAGAGATTCCTTCAGTTTATGAAAGGCTTGGTCTGCTTCTGTAGTCCACTTAAAAGCTGGTGTTCCTTTTTTATTGGAAGTCAATTTATTTAAAGGGCCGGCTAATGTGCTAAAATTTGGAACAAAACGGCGGTACCAGGTTGCGGTTCCAAGGAAACGTTTAAGATCCTTGCGATTTGAAGGGATTGGGTAATTAAGGATCGCTTCCACTTTCTCTGGATCTGTGCGTAAGCCCATACCGTCTACAACGTAGCCTAGGTATTTAAGTTGGCTCCGGAAGAATTTGCACTTTTCCAGGTTAATGGTCAAATTTGCCAGCTTCAGTTTCTCCAGGACGCGCAATAACAAGGAAACGTGGCTATTAAAATCTTGCGACACGACAATTATGTCATCGAGATAACAAAAAACGTTGAGATCGAATTCCCTAAAAAGTTGGTCTACTAGCCGCTGCTGCGTTGCTGGAGCATTGGTGAGTCCAAAGGCTGTCCGTTTAAAACGCAAGGTACCTCTTCCAGGAATATAAAAGGCAGTTTTGTCCCTATCCTCTTCTGCTATCGGTATCTGCCAGAATGCCTTTGACAAATCGATGCTGGATAAGTAACGAGCATCTCGAAGATTGTCAAGGATTTCGGAAACGTATGGAAGGCTATAAGCGTCACGTTTTGTGATTGAATTTAGTTTCCGGCTATCCAGGCAAAAACGAGGCTGGCCATTCTTTTTGGTGACAAGAAGGACTGGAGAAGACCATGCACTCTCGCAAGGCTCGACAACATCCAGAGACAACATTTCGTCAACCTGCTCTACAAGAATGCGTTGTTTCTCTGGCGACATGCGGTAATAGCGCTGTCGTATAGGTTGGGCATCACCAGTGTCGATACGGTGTACAATAACACTAGTTTTCCCTAAGCCCTTTCGTTCGGAAGATATGTCCTTAAATTGCTCAATAACATTATCAGCTAATTGACGCTCAGTTTCTGATAAGTTGTCATAACCGTGTAAATGTTGCTCTTGGTTGTTTTGATCAGATAACTGTTCTTCCTGCTTTATAGTGAGAGTATTCAAGTATTTTGGAGAAATATTGAACTCGCGCCAGAAATCAATCCCTAGTATCAGATTATTTGCAACTGACGGAATAACGAATGCTTTTATAATATGAAATTGATTATCAAACTTGATAGGCAAGAGAATGTAACCAATGCTTTCTAAAATTTGACCACCTGCAGCTTGAACTGTAAGATTTTTGTCATTATGTATTAAGAGACCTTTATTTAAAAAATGTAAATGAGCATTGTTACCAATTATAGTAACTGCTGACCCTGAGTCAAGAAGACCATTTGCATAAACATCATTAATGCTAACAGAGACATAAGGTCTATTATCATTTTCTGGTTTTTCAAGAAGAATTGTGCTAAGCCTGTAAGATTTGAAGAAATTTCGAATGACGTTAAGCCAACTGTTCCAATCGTCTTTATTAAAATTATTATTCTTACTAGGATTGACACAAAAGCAGACCTACAATTACAAACAAAAGCAGACCTTTAAAAAAAAAAAAACCACGTTAAGGCGCCAATGTGACGTGGGTAGGCGGTTTTAAAATGATGAACACGAAATCCCAGTCAACAATAAAATTAATTTATTTTTAAAAAATAAAAGGTCGTGGGCAGAAGGCCCGTCTGCTTTAGTTTTTATACGGTCGGTACTTCCCGGGCGCTGTGCAGCCGTCGACGATGAGAGGTTCAGGGTCTTCGGTAGCAGCTTAGCAGCGTCAGGAGTCGAGAAGGTGGTTGGCAGTAAATATGTGCGTGATTCAGCCCAAGTGTTGGACCCTAGAAACAAGAAGTGGTGTCACGACAAGGTCGCACATCCAGCTCCAATTGTCATCACCGTCTGGCTAGCATAAGCGGAAGCATTGGGAAGTACCTATTACCTTTTTACAAAAGTAGTAGATAGGTGCGGTGCAGTGATGGCAATCAGAGCGGGTTTTATGGACAAAGCTTGGTTAAATAAAACTAACAAGGCGAGTACATACTCTAAATTGAGCTATAAGCAGGTAGGTGCTCTCACAAGAATACGACTATGTGAATAAGGTGAACAATGTACTAAATTTCCATTATACCGTCTAGTACTGTTGAAATAATTAAGTACCTGATAAACACTTTCAATGATTATGATTTCATGTTTTGTACAATGCAAAATCAGCTGATACCTACTATGGATTCAAATAGAAACTGTTACTATAGCTAGCACTAAAGAATCGTTTCAACACTTACCCAATATGGGGTTGAAGACACTTTATAAAATAGTTGGCACTACACAATGCAGTAGTAAATGATATGATTTATTTAACTTGTATTCAAAGAACATTAACTTAATACGTAAGCTATGTTTCGATAAAAATTATGAGAAGTCGCGGAACAAACAATACGTGTTGTTCCTAGTAAAGGTTAAAGCGACTGTGTCCACGTCCACGCAGATCGCTGCTAATAATTGACCAGCATTTAAGATCAAACGCCAATCAGCGTCCGCCAAACATCGAACGATCGGTGACGTATGCACGCGTCATCGATCATGCGATCGAGAACAAAAGATCTGTATGAAAGTACAGTCGGCCGAATATAAAGTTGCAACTATTTATCAAGTTGTTTTTATTGTTATAGATTTAATTAAGTAAAAATTATTAGTATTAGTTAAGTAATTATTTTTAGTTAATAGTTTAGTTTTAATAATAGTTTAGTTTTAAGTTTTATTATTTTATTTATTTATTTTTTTATTTTATTTAAATTATGTTAGTAACGTTGTATTTACGTTACAACGTCTCATAATAAGAAGGAATTTGATGATGACATAAAATTTATTAATTCAAAAAATATTAGCTTATAAAAAATCGTGATAAGCCACGTAATGTATATTGCTAATAGATGTCTCATAATGAAGGAATTTTTTGATGACATAATTTACGATTTCTAAAAAGTACTAAGGTACAAGATAATCGTATTAGGCTATTTAACCTTTTATTGTAATTTAGTGGTAAATAGATATAAAATGAAATATACGATCTGGTTCAGAAAAAGCAGTACTTATCTACAATAATGCGAGTATCCGTTGTGTTAATCAATTCCGCACTATTTCGGTGAAAAATAGAATAGGTACTAGCAGACTTATTAAAAGGACAATGAGCGGTCTGCCCAAAAGAAATTAAGTATTATTTTTCTATTAACATTTATTTATAAGTTTATTTATCATACATTTTTAGATGCTCTTAATGAATTCAATAAATGCAATCAGAAGATGAACTGATACACTTATGAAAAATTGCAAAGAGGTATTAAAGACAATGTAATTGATTATTTATCTATAGTATTTTTAAACCTTTAATGACGTAAAAACTTAAAGAAGCTCTGCTCAAACCAATGCCGGCTCTTGTCTCAAACAAATCTAAACAACAATAAATAATTTAACGGTAAAAAAAGCGAAATCATTTCCAACAGAACTGGCAGGTTTACACAATGTGTGCGATGCCGTGGAAAAAAAAATCCGAAATTTTTTTTTTTAAATTTTCAAGAAATTCGTTCTAAAAAGAAAAAACTTTATGTTAATGCTACGACGATCCTTCTTCGATACCTTTACTTAACCGTTGACTTATACCAAATTAGCGGATTGAAACGGCCATTCAGATGTAGAATTAGCCTAACGGACGGAAGTCTGAGCTAGGCAATTAGACCGACACGGCATGTCGTCGACAGTCGCTTGCGCAACGCGTCCGGATACTCGCTTCCCGGCTCCAAGGCACATTTTAGCTAAGCAAACGAAATGAGAAATATACAAAATTGTCTATTATCAAGTATGGTAAGTTAAGTCAACCCAACTCTTCCTGTAGTTATCGTTCGAGGAGACAAGGTTAAAGGTTTCACATGTGTTTCAAAGAAAAAACTGTTTTTTTTTTCTAATAAGACAGATACGGAATAATTCTTTATTATGCAGGGATCATTAATAGCAGTTTGGTATATAACAAACTACCCATTACTTATATTAAATACGAAAGTGTAGTGTTTGTTTGTTCTTCGTTCAAAACGAAACTGAACGAGAGGTTGCTTCAAAAGATTTCCAAAAATTTCGCCGTGAAAGGTTTTTAATTTTAAGTTGGACTTTGTACACTCCCACCCCTTGCTGTGACACTAGCTAATTTATCCAGTTGTAGAGCTATTTTAGCAGAAACCCCATATTTCTATTTAAAAACTCTTTCCGTTTTTAAATGATACTCAACATGTTTTTGTCAAATTAATATTGTTTAGGTTACTCTTAGATTTTTAAATTTTACCTCTTTACCTTTTTTTTATTTTGTGGAAAAGTTCGATAACCACGCGGGTGTAGCCATAGCCGCGGGCAGTCATCTAGCATTAAATATTATAATCGATCGATTCAGTACATGTTATGATTAAAGGCTGTTCTACTTTACTACAGGCAACATACCTGGATATTTTAACAATTTCCGGTTTCGTGATTTATAGTTGTAATAACATGCAGCACTGTGCAGCACATTTTGCAAGCTTAAGTGTTATACGCATTAATATATTTTATCTTCACAATCTGCCTTAAATTCGTTAAGTTTTTGTATACTAATCGCGTTAACAGCGTTTTTCCCGTGGGCATGAGGACTTTTCCCGCAGTAAAAGGTAGCCTATGTTCTTTCCCAAGGTCTATTCTATATTCGTGCCAAGTTCCATCAAAATCGGTTCAGAAGTTTCGGATCCTATTTATTTATTAGGAATATTTTAGGTAATTATAATTATTTACACCTTAGTAATGTCACACTTAGTGAGGATCCTAAATAAAAAAAATACTATAGCCTATGCTATTTTACCATGGATAGGGTTCCCAACAGTGAAAGCATTTTTGAAAGCAAATCTCTCCTCTATAGAATATTAGTATAGATTTTTATCAACTAGTTTTTATTACCACAAAAAAGGTACTACTCAAAATAACCTATGTCATTTTTCATACAAAGCTTTTAAGGCAGCACGTGTGTTTGTCTTTTTTGTGACGAGACCCAAAATGTCGTATATTTGCAGATAAAATAACATAATATTATTATTTTCTTAGATACGACCAAATATTTTCACAACACTATCGTACCTATGTGAGGGATTTAAAGACCACGAAACGATCATTTGCGCTTGTCAATATTAACTTTATTCACAAAAGACTACACATTAGTAATCTTCTTTTTTTATTATCATATCAACACGAATATAAAATATCATAATTTGCTGTGTATTACTCTAGCTAAGCCCGTGTCATAAACAGATCGATTATCGCATTGCATGCGCACGCGCAACCGCCCATTGAGAGGTGATTTCAAAATTGGAATTCATTCATTCAATCGAACAAGTTCGCGCTGTAATTTTACAGTAATAACCGGTAACAGTTTCGACTTTTGGCGACTATATCATTGCATTCATTGCGTGTGTATTGGAAAATATATAGGGCATACAGTCAATTAATTAATTATTAATTATATTTATATTATAAGTTATTATCAAATCATCAAGTTATTATCAAAATATTAAATCATCTTAAACCGCATTTCAAAAACCCTGGACGAAAACCAACCAAGAGAACAGGCTGGATTTAGAAGCAACTATTCAACAGTGGACCATATTCATGTAGTCAAACAGTTAATCGAAAAAAATAAAGAATACAATATTAAATTCTACTGCTGTTTTGTGGACTATTGTAAGGCATTCGATTCAATAGACCATGAAAAAATCTGGGAAGCACTTAAAAACCAAGGAGTTAACCACAAATACATACGAATAATTAAAAACATCTATACTGGAGCAACAGCTAAAATAAAACTCGAAAGAGAAGGAGAAGTCATTAACATAATGAGAGGAGTCAGACAAGGAGACCCCCTATCACCCAAATTGTTCTCTGCGGTCCTTGAAGAAGTCTTCCGGAAACTAGAATGGGATAAACTTGGTTTGAACATTAACGGGGAAATGCTCTCACATCTCAGATTTGCAGACGACATTGTGCTACTGGCAACATCTGCAGAGGATCTGCAAAAGATGCTGTTAGATCTCGACAAAGCGAGTAGGGAAGTCGGTCTTACAATGAACACCCAAAAAACTAAGGCTATGACAAATGGAGACTCTAGCACAACAATAAGAGTGGACAACAATGTAATTGACTATGTATCGGAATACCTCTACTTAGGCCAACTCATCTCTATTGAAGACTTGACAACCAAAGAGATAGACAGGAGGATAGGTAATGCATGGAAAACCTATTGGTCATTCAAGTACATAATGAAAGACAGAAAGACTAATATAAAGCTAAAAAGAAAACTTTTTGATACATGCATTGCGCCAATATTGAGCTATGGCTGCCAAACCTGGGCACTTACAAAGGCACACTCCAAAAAACTGGAAGTCTGCCAGAGGGCAATGGAAAGAAGCATGATCGGGAAGAAAATAATAGATAAAATAAAAAACTCAGACTTAAGAAACCAAACTGGTATAACTAACGTCGCCACAAAAATAAAACACCTAAAATGGAAATGGGCTGGCCAAATGATAAGGGGTCCGGACAAATGGAGCAAAACCATGACAACATGGTACCCTAGAGAGGGGAAAAGGAGTAAAGGAAGACCATGTAGACGCTGGGAGGATGAAATTGTTGAGATGGCTGGCCGAACGTGAAGTAGAGTGGCAGCAAATGAAAGAGAATGGAGGCGATTGGGGGAGGCCTTTGCCAACAGGCACACGGACGCTTTTATTATTGGTTAATTGTAATCTGTAATTAAAACTATGCATCTGATTTTTAAGGCTTAAAATAAATAAATAAATAAGTTATTACGTTTTTCGTCGCTTCTATTTCTTAGTGTAAGGTATAGAACATAAGAGCAACCAAACTTTACCTGTGCAACTTAATTTTGACACATTAACTTGAAAATGGTGAACGAGGATGGTCACTAATAACTGTATTTTGCTTATAAAAGCCGCAATGTATATCAAAGCTACGAGAAACCTTCGCCAATCACACGAGTATTGCCACCGTTGCCTTAATATGACATTTACCACATTTACGGTTACAGTATTGTACAGTTGCCAGCACATGCGGCTGGACATGTTGACCTTAAGAGCGCCCGTATTCCGTAGCGGTAGGGGTGAATTTCGTAGTGCGAATGTCCAACTGCATGTGCTCGCTTCTGTACGTAACCGTTTTGAAAATCAATATGATTATTGCGGTTTATAATGATAAGTTGCTGCACCGTTTTTGATGAGTGAGAATGAGAGTGGTTTCGCGACCGTTTCACTAGTTTGGCGTACGGTTGACCCAATATTTTTATTGGCAAGCAATGAATGTGTTATTGTTAGTTATATTATATTACCTAACTGTTTGAAGGTTTTGAAATAAAAAAGATGTCGCTTTAAAAATGTAGATACTGTAAAACAGGACTTTCTGCAATTTTCCTATGTCTCTCTCTGTCTTGTTAAGTGTCGTACTAGCTAAGCTGCTGGATGCAGGCAGCGCCGATCTTTGTGGAAATTATTTGGGGAGATTTTTGCTTCAGTGGACGGCTTTCGGCTTAAGTGATGATTAATGGTGATTCTGCTCAAAGTCCGCTAATCAAAATTGGTTCGGTTTCAGAAAATTGTCACTAAAGAGCATTGTAATGACTGAATGAGTTTATTACATATCTTGTGTGGCGTAGATCAGATCGAATCAGCGTTTCTCGGATAGAAGGAAACTTTAACCATAACGTCATGGCGCGCCACCGACACTCATCTTAAATTTTTTATTTAGGTATTTATTACATAGTATAAAGCAAAGTCGCTTTCTCTGTCCCTATGTCCCTATATCCCTATGTATGCTTAAATCTTTAAAACTACGCAACGGATTCTGATGCGGTTTTTTTAATAGATAGACCGATTCAAGGAAAAGGTTTATATGTATAACACATGCAATGCATTATTATGCTTTGCATGTGTGATTATTCCCGTGCGGAGCCGGGGTGGGTCGCTAGTTTATTATTACTGAACGCTTTTAGTATCTCTGACGACTTGATGACGCGTGTTCTCATTCATAGGGGTAACCGCAAAGAAAATAATGGTTTTTTCTATAAAGTAAATATTTTTATGAATAATGACAGAATAGTTGACATAATTTTCTCTATGTAATAATAAAACCGTGAATGTAGTAATATAGTTACACTGAAACCAATACTTAACTACTGTTTACGTCCATTTAAAATCATCACTAATTTGGTCCTCTTTCGAATTTATTTTCTTTCAAGTAACCTCAAATCACTAACTAAGAGGAAACTTTAAGTTATCTCTTTGGCTTATCTTTACATCATAATTGAATTATCGAATGAAAGTCAGTTTGAGTTCATACTTGTTCATATTTGTTTAGATGTAAGGGACTCCGTTAAAATCGACCTTAAGTGGATTGATTACAGCTTTTCGCTTATCGGACATAGATGAATGCACAATCACTCATATATTACGTAATATTTACCACTCTGCTATAAATAGCAGTTACTATTGAACTGTTTATTTATTTATAAGGAAAACGTTTTAGTAGGTAGGACACTAATAAGATAATGCCTAAGTGCTAGTTACATCGTCACTACTTGGGAATTTATTTTATTTGCTTTTCAATATTTTCCTTGAAGTCGTCTAGGTCCGTGCGTAATAATATTTTTCTTGGTCGTCATGTAGGCCGAGATTAAATTTATTATTGTTATAAGACTTATTTTTATGTAATTTTACAACCATTATTCTTTTAATGAATTATTTATTTGCCAGAATTTAGCAAAAAGTTGTTAGTATATATCTATAATATCTTTATACTATCTATGTATGTATTTATATCGACTGTCTGACAATCATAGTACAGCCTCTGTCTTACTTAGGGTTAGTTGGCCGTGTATAAGATGTCCCCTCATATTTATTTATATTTAAATTAAACTTGTTCCTGAACTAGGTGAAAACCTATATCTCAGAAAATTTATGGAGGCATAAAACAGGATTTCTTCATTCGTTTTCGTATTATTTATTACATGTTTTAACTCGCATGTCATTATGTAATGTGAAGTGGCCATGTTAGCCTCAAAGCATGGTAATGTGCATATAATTGACCATTTACAAGCAATTTGCCCCCAGGTCCGTGTAATACTGATGTGGAGTGATTTATTCAATTAATCTATTTAGGAAATATTTCATCGATTACAACTTTGTATGGCTTGAAGAATTAATACTGTTGCAGTGAGTTTTCAAAGGCGACGCATCGATACATTCAGTGTGGGCAGGTCACAAGGTGGACCAATATCTAGTGAGGGTCACATGCGGGCAGAGAACCGATTGTTGTGAAGATTCTTCAGAGAACCCTTTGTCCAGCAGTGGACGCCTGGGCTAAAATGATGATGATGTAGCATTATAAACTGAAACTGAAACTCCAAAATAAATTCTGGATGACTGCTAAAATGCTGCTGACTGGCTGCTGTGGTGCGGCCTTTGCCCAGCTGTGGACGTCTTCCGGCTGACTAATGATAATGATGATGAAAGTTAGACGGTAAAATAATTGTGACAAAAATGGCTACCTACCAAATTATATGCCCCTACTTATTGATAAGAGGTAATAACAAGTTCTATACTAATAAATTGCTAAAATATTTATTAAATTAGTACCCGTTTAGTAAATAATAGTTTCTTATAATAATATAAAATATGAATAACTGCCAATTAAAACAAAGTAGTAATTCTTCAACACCAGGATATAATTAATTTATACTGGCACTTTTTATCTCTCGCAGCCTCCGAATTTGAAACCAAATCGAATTGGGTGATAAATCTTTCACTATATTAGGAGGCAATTGATATTGTAATAAAAACTAACAAGCAAGGGCACAAAAAACTAACGAAAAGAATGCCTGTGATTCACACAGTTATAATCTGAACAAAACATACTCTGAAGCTAACATTTTGTTTATACTTCGATAAGTGGTCTACTGGCGGGGGGAGTTTTTACCTCGAAGAGATTTAATTATGTGAAAAGACAACAAATTGACATAATTCGTACATTACCTAATTACAATAATTTATTATTATTTATGAAATCCATGACAGTGCCTAACATTTTTTCGATATTTCATGACCGAAAGTAGCAAATAGGCTGTTTTTCATAATGTTATTATTCCCAGCTGACCACTGACTTATTACTGCTATTTTTACCAGAAGGAAACAAAGAGAAAGAAAGAAACATCACTTCATATTTATTTCTTAATGAATATTATTGTTAAATTGACTCATGTACTGGAGAAACCAAAGGCAAAATAGAAACAAGAACTAAAAGTAGGTACCGTATTTTGCCTTGAAACTATTTAGTGCTTAAAGTAAGACATTAGGTCTATTCAAGTCCAATCCTAACACCGCCTTTGGCTAATGGAATCTGGGAGCATTGATTTGCTTTGCAAGAGGTATGTTAGTTGTGGGGTATGGGCTGGACAGACGATCTGACTTTGTCAGACCTCCGACAATGCTATGTCAGAGAAAAAAAATTGAGGTCCTAAAGTAGAAGAAAATATTAATAAGTTTAAAACCGTCTTGAAAAATGATTTTATGCACTACAGAAGTTCTTTAAAAAAATTAACATGAATAAAAATTGTAACTGATATAATATAAGAAATTATTTAACTGACTTATAATGTTCTTGATATATTAATCGAGATCTTAACTACTCTTGGTTGATTTTACATCGTGATTATTGATAGTTTCATACTTGAACGCTCGTAAACATTACCTGTCTTGGTTTGGGTACAATTTTATTGGTTACCAGAAACCAGACTACTCGAATTGAATTTATATTTGTGATACAATACAATAAAAATAAACAACAACACAACATACATTTTAAAACTTTCACTGTTGTTTTCGTAACTATTACTTTATTTGACACTCACACAATAAAATACCCCGAGTAAATATCCCGAGTTAACAACACACAACTGTCAATTCTGTCATGTCGATCATCTGACCGAATCGTGTCGTAGTATCGTAAGTAGTCGTCGAAGGGTATGTTTAGTTAGAGAGTGCAGGTGTGTAATGATCAGTGATTTGCGTCGTCATGGAAACGGCAAAAGGCGGGGCTGCGCCGGCGCACCCGCAGAGGAATGCTTGGGGCGGAAACGGGAAAGATATACGGAATATTTCAGGGCTATTTACAGTCTCTTATTCGGGGAATGTTGAGATTTGTTAGTAATGGCCATATGGACCAGGCAAAGAGTGTTTTTATTCTTGATCTACGCTTGTATTGCATACTTAACTTATGAAGCTTTACCATACTTAAGGGCTGAACTGGCCTAAAGTAGGTACTCTACCAACTAGTCTAGGCTGTCTAGGGGAGGTTTAAGGGAATTATCTCAATACCGAGACTCAGTGCATCACTACATAGTATAAAATAAAGACGCTTTCTCCGTCCCTATGTCCCTATGTCCCTATGTCCCTTTGTACGCTTAAATCTTTAAAACTACGCAACGGATTTTGATGCGGTTTTTTTTAATAGATAGAGTGATTCAAGAGGAAGGTTTATATGTATAATACATGCATAATATACTGAAGGATAACCCACAATAACCATTTTCCCGTGCGGAGCCGGGGCGGGTCGCTAGTAACAATATAAGTAGCTATGGCTTTCTGATATGGATGACTTTCTATTCGGTTTCGGGCAATTCATGACCGATAGTTCTAGAAATCTTTAATTGAATCTAGTGGACGTCTTTAGGCTCAAAATAATGGTGGCTTTCCAAATTCCTTTACAGTGGGATTAAAAGCTATCAAGCGTGTAAGTAATGTTCTTAAATTCTTAACTAAGATCAAAATTTCTGGATGTTTTTGTTTTGTGAACGAAAATAGGCTTACATTTCGGGCGTGTTCTTCATTGGGCAAGTTTTACTAGTGGCTTAATTATTGTGAGAACAACACGGTTCAAAGCCAGGTAAAGCCATAACAATAACAATTATTTTTTTCCTACAGTACTCTTGATTAAAGGGCTTGATTCGCTTCACAACATTCACAATTATATCTTTAAGAATTTTGAAGTCTAATAATTTGTTCTGCCCCATAACCTATGGGGTCTACGCTCTACATACGACTGTAGCTTTAATATCCATGGGAAATTGACATTACTAATTTTATAATTGCAGTGTAAAGGCATATTACTTATCACTACATAGTATAAAATAAAGTCGCTTTCTCCGTCCCTATGTCCCTATGTCCCTATGTCCCTTTGTACGCTTAAATCTTTAAAACTACGCAACGGATTTTGATGCGGTTTTTTTTAATAGATAGAGTGATTCAAGAGGAAGGTTTATATGTATAATACATGCATAATATACTGAAGGATAACCCACAATAACCATTTTCCCGTGCGGAGCCGGGGCGGGTCGCTAGTAGTAAATAAATGAATATTTTTTTATAATAAAATTGTACTCATTTTGGAATAATAAATAAATTCATTCTCTTTTCCTTCCACCTTATAGGTTGGCTGGAAGAGATCTCTTATAGAGATAAGCTCGCCGTTGTATACAAGTTTTAAGAATTATTGTTATTTTAAATTGTGCAAAAGAAAGAATACAGAAATAGTGGACGCTGTTCTTTATTTCACGGCTTTCTTTTTCTTTTTAATTTAAAAAAAAGTTTCTAGCTAAAACAAAATTACGATGGAAAAATACTCGGCAGCAATTACACCTGTAGAGCGGCAACTGTAATGCCTAATGCGCCTATCTAACGTGAAGATTATTTATAGTAACAAGTTCTTTTTTAATTGACCTATGCTTGTGTCGAAAAAGTACGACCAATCAAGCTTCACTAGACTTGCGGGAGAGCGGAAGACACTACCCCAAAAAAAGTCATATACCAACGCGTCTAGGGGCGACTCGAGGGAGCCTCGGACCTAGGCCTAGCGCGTTGATACGGAAAAACATCGTAAAGGAGGTAACAAGGTGCCACTGGAAAAGTGGTCGCATTTTCATCGGAATTTACATAGCAAAGCTCACAAAACCCGTGTTCTGTTCCGTGTCGATTCTAATCTTAACCAAACTACAGCTAACAGCTTAACTAAACTGATTTCTTGATTGAAACGTACACAGAGTGTTTCTTTATGATTTTAATAGATTTTTTCATTTATTTATACATCTCTTCCATATTCATTCACAATAACTTATGATCAATTATTTTAAATTTACAGTAAGAAAAGAAAACAATAGTGAGTTAAATAGTTAGGTACTATAACACACTAGCAACCAAATTATTTTATGTCTTACTTTTTGTGGCTTATTTTTACTTCTGACTATTTTACGCTTTATCTCAATCTGCTGAAAGGATCGCCATGGAAAATTGAGGATGATAGAGATTGCATGTGGGTAAAAACGTAGACCTTTTATACGTTGGGAAAATACAATGAGTGAATCGTTAGAGCGTATATGTTAAGAAGTTAATAATAGTTTAGAATTCTATTACGTGCTTACAGCTCTTATGACGCTTATAGGGCAATTAATGTTTTATGGTCGTGACATCATGATGACTTGGCTTACAGTTTTCTATCCGCTTTTTCCTTTACATATTTCTTTATTTTTCTTGTTATATTTATTTATATTCAGGCAACTAAGCCCATAGATACTATGATACTATATATTTTTAAAACTTAAAAATACTATACATACGATTACAATAAAAATGTAAAATTGCTATGGTATAAAAGAAATAAATGTAAAATCAAATTAGCCATACATATTATTATACTTAAGGCGACCTGTAGGCCCCTTAACTGATTTAGATACAATATGAAAACAATACAATACTAATTTTCACTAAGCAGCGGCTTTGTTATAAAATCATGCTTTGGAAAGCACATTAAAACATGCATCTGGTACGACCTGACAACGTTTTTCAGTGTGGTACAGGGATAGATGAAATACGAGTACTGAAGATAAGGTGGAAGCCCAAGACGCACATTAATGTCATCACACTAATACATATAATAAAGGCGAAAGTTTGTGAGTATGTATGTTTCCTTTAGGCGAGCTTGGTCAATTTCTCAGATAGTCAATTTAGAGGCGTCATATTCTTTGTACGTCATTTTCTAGGTTAGTCAGATTTGTTACTTCTTCACGTCTAAACGGCTAGAACGCGCATTGGCCACTTTTTACCGCGAGAAAATACTTCATTCCCACGGGAAAACCTGTTAACGCGAGCGGAGCTGCGGGGCGAAAAGCTAGTTTTAGAGTAAGTGAAGGAAAATCTTGAAGTCATATCATACCAGGAAGGAAATCAAGGAGTTAGCAATGGACAGACAGAGAGAGGAGGCGATTGCTACACAGAATAGAGTCTTGCTTTAAAATATATTTTTTGTCTTTTTTTTCTAGCCCTTATTGTCCCACTGCAGGGCAAAGACCTCTCTCATCTCCTTCCACTTTTCCCTATCCCGAGCTATGTTCTCCCACTCCCCAGAGAACGCATCCAGCACTTCTCGCCACCTCTTGCGGGGCCGACCACGACACCTTTTTGCATTTTGCTTTAAAATTATTATATGAATAAACATTATTAGATGATAAATTGCAATTCTTTCGCTGTATTAGTGTTGAAGAGTAAATTATATTATTTTCTATAAACTGGAAAATAAAGCAACCATAGCTTTTCACAGAGTCATTCAATTCCCCACTTTCATTCTAAGCACGCACTGTATAGCGGGTTGACAGTTACTCGGTGGTTGCGCTCGCGCATGATCGGATTACGCGGGATCAGCTGATTGGCCGCCATGCTGATTGGCATTTTGTCGAGGCACAGTGACAGGCTTGTAAGCAAGTTGGATGTAGGTTGAGGTGTTAGGTGGAAATCGGAGCAGAGAAATGGAAAAAAAAGAAAATAAAATGCCCTGTTCGTTTTGAGCGCTTATTGCATATTATGCGGCTTATTGAAAATACCTACTAAGATTTTTTTTGCGTTTCAATACGATACGATTCTCCTTCATCGCTTAAGCGTCAAATGAAACACACAGAATTAATAAAAAAAGGAAAACATTGGCAAAACAGTGCTTCGTTCTATAAATTTGTTAAAAAATAATTCCAATAAAAACAATCCCGCAAAAGTTTGCAGACATTGATAACTGTCAACAACGTAACGTCTTACTATGAGACCCATTTCATACAAATACAAAGTCTAGTTCATTCAAATATTCAATATAACATAATTTAAAGTCATAAACATTAAATTATCAACCTGTCCTTACTGAGCTAATCATAAACATTCCCTGAAAGGGGCTTATAACCTATAAATCTGAATGAATGATCCTCTTTCTCATTCTATCACTGACCTACAACTTGATAAATGACGCAATCTTCTCTAACACGCGAACGCATGAGCGGAATGAATCACTGAGTTGAGTTATGGCAGGGGTGAGTTGAGTCTGTGAGTCAACTCATCAATCGTCGGATCCTGCTCCAATCGAGTTATAATTACTGTTTTACTGTAGATCCAGGTGAGTTTGGAATGCTGTGGCAACGGTGCTGGTGTTTTAGAATGAGCTAGCTATCCTAACCTAATCAATCATATACCAGTGTGATTCTATTGTATTTAATTAATATAACTTATCTACAGGAAAAGAAAAGATTAATAGGGAAGTGTTGTTGTAATTGTTGATATGTGTAGGTGGGGACTCTGACACACGGCCATCTGACCCTGAATAGGCATAGCCTGTTTGTGTCAGACAGCTCCCTTCAGGTAACAACGCCCGTACCCGCCGGCGGGGGCGCGGCCATAAACAAAATCAAAATTGATAATCAGAGACGGAGCCTCTCAGGCAGGTGTCGTCTCCTTCACGATGATTTTCAGTATCAACGCGCTAGGGCTAGGGCCTAGGCTTCCTCGAGCCGCCAGTAGACGCGTTGGTACATGACTTTTTTTGGGGTAGAGTTTGCCGCTCCCCCCGCAAGTCCGGTGAAGCTTGATCGGTCGTACTTTTTCGACACAAGCATAGATCAATTAAAAAAAAAAACATCAGACAGCTAATATCAATTGTACGTTTAGAGATAAAGACACATAATAATATCGTCGAGAATGGTGCAAAACCGCGAATATACCATAATATGTAAAGGGTGCGTGCGTATCTACACTGACTCTAACTTTAATTAATTAGATTTCTTGTGAATATTTACTTACATCTAGGTACCAAATTAACTAAGTAAAGAAAATATTGCCACTATTCTTAGACAGGAAATATGAAATAGGCGCCTGACCTAACCCAACGGTTGTCATCAAATGTATTACCATACAAACAGAGATTGTAATCTCTCCGTCGGATGCGCTGCGCCGGCGCGCGGCGCAGCAGCGACGACGCCGGAAGTGGGACAACTGCAGACAATGAGCCATTGTAGACGTAATTACGACCGGATACCCGTCACAATTACACGGCCCATTTAAATTTTGAACGATCGTTATTTTGTTTGCATATAGGATAGTTGGATAGCAAAAGATTTGGGTAGAAAGTGTTGGTTGCCTGAAAGAGATTGCACATCTAGCAATAAGGCCGTTTATGAAATCATTGCTTTTGTAACTGTCTTGTTTATTATGAAATATTTTTGTATTATATTGTAAAAAACAGTTGTATTTTTTAGTTGTCATGATTATTATCCTTGCTTCTTATTTTGAACGATTAGAAGAATGTTTTCCAGGATCACAGAATACCAAATAGTAGTCCCCAGGATTCAGCTTTTTATGTTATATAACTTTCAGCGAAACAAGACTAGAATGGAATTTTCTGCTTCTTTAAACGAATTTGTAGTAAATTAAACCTTAATATATTGCGCTTAGCCAACTTCACAATCAATTTGGTTTTCAATAATTGATTTTAAGAGGCCGACTACCGCAACCGGAAAGTAACAATATTTCACCATTTTGATTGTTTCAAGCCTAATTAAAAATTCTATTATAATGTAAATAAGTTAAACAAATGGGTTTAGATGTTAATTGAATCTCTCGTTTTCGATTTACGTTAATCGATTTTGGGAGCCGCGGGGGCTTGGGGCGAGTTGTGTAACACACTTTCACTCCTTGAATTGCTTTTGGTATCAAAATACCTAAAGGTTTGCAGGTGTCGACACTGTCAAACAGTTTGAATCGAGCAAGTACAAAATTTAAATATTTAAACAGCCTATAAGATCTTGCTGTAGAGTCAGGCTGCGACTTGTATGACGACCGAATGGTATCTACGTCAGATTTTCTTACATTTTCGTGAAAATTATAATCTCTTAAGTTAGTCTTTCTTCAGTTTTAAGTTTTTGTTTTGTTAACATCTTAAGTTAATCCATTATTTTTGGACAGGGAGCCAAACAGGCGGGTTGGGAATCGCAGTTGTTTTTTTTTTTTTTTTTTTTAATTGACCTATGCTTGTGTCGAAAAGGTACGACAAATCAAGCTTCACCGGACTGGACGCAGTTGTTGTTGCTGATTGTCACAAGAAGATTTCATTTTATTAAAGGCGGTGGGCGTACTTAAATTCTAGGAGTTACCGTCTTTCGAGCGTCTTCGTCGTACCAGCAGCTAAGCTAGAAACCACAAAAAGAGACTTCGTCGTACCAGCAGCTAAGCTAGAAACCACGAAAAGAGAGTCGAAAAGAGACTTGACTAAATTAGTAGCACCTTCCTATAATACAGTCCTTTTCAACAAAAATTGTTTTTGTATGTGTATTAATGTATATAATAAGATACCGAAAGAAATTCGTCATAATTATGAACTTAAATAAATTCAAAAAGGCACTTTTCGACTGGCTGCTTATCAAATGCCACTATAGTATACAAGATTTTTTTAATGACAATTAAGTGCTAAATTGTAAATAATAATGTTAATTTCACATTTGTTCGACATAACTAAATATTTGCATGCTGTATAATAGACATAGCTAAATAGAGAAACTGTACTATGAACTAGAATTAAGACCTTTTGTACCTATTTAACGCAAATAAATCAATCAATCATTCATTCATCATTCACACGAAAAACGAAACCTTGCAAATAAAATTGTATTCCTCAAACCGTTTGATCAAGCAGTGGAAAATGAATCAAGCGGCTTGACCGTGTCGGTGACCTTATTGAATGTTAAATAAATCAAAACTGTCCATTGGTCTACAATCACCGCTCGTACATAACCAGAATCGATTACAAATCGTTTAATTAATCAAGATCGATTTTTCGCATTCGCCGTTCAAGTTCGAGATCTCTATCTTGTGATAAACGGGATATCCCAATAAAATGATTACAATCCTTAAAATTCAATGTCATATATCATTGAGAAAGTAGGTATGTATGTCTGTGTCCTACTCCTACATCCTCACAAAACAGCTGTTGCAATTGTTTGCTGCAATTTCAGGAAATGTTCTAAAAGTTTTACGTTGTTGTTGAGAACAATCACAGACCAACAAATACCTAGGTACTTTACTTTACGCCTACTTTAATGTAAAAAAATATCATTAATTAATACTTAATATCAAAAATACGAATGATATTATTGTTCAGAATTTTTATCATAATTTAACCTTCCCACCTAGGATAACAACTGAAGACCTCCTACGCAGTAAAAAAAAAAACTACCAAGTAAACAAAAACAACTTAGCACTACAATACGAAGCGTCTAATCGTGACACAAATGCAGGCCCCGAAACAAAAAGCGATATAAACGTCAATAAAAACGGTGAATCTGTGTAAATTGGCGCGCAGCCGCAGTGGGGCCGGCCGCAGGCGCCGGCGCACCGCTAGCCGGCCAACAAAAACTACCCGCAATATTGCAGTAATGCAAACAAACCCGCAGGTCGGAAATGCACAGCCCGCCTGCTTGTGGTGCAAGTTACGAACGAGGACAAGATGCTTATGAATCCAAAACCGAACTCCGACAAGACTCTACTCCGACAAGACATTACTCCGACACAAACTTGTCTGAGTAGTGTCTTGTCGGAGTAGAGTCTTGTCGGAGTTCGGTCCTTAAACCGATAGGTTATATTTAGTTGAGTATACTTAATAATTTCGCCAAAAAAATATTTTACGAGGGCTTCCGGCACCTCGAAAATTTTGGTGTTTTTGACTTGTTTGCACTCGATCTCATTTTCTTCGATTATCCGGATAATCCCATCCAATAATTCTATACGTTTACTTTGCCAAGCAGACAAACTACGCCACTATTGCTATTTTATTTTTTACAAAAAAAGGAGGTTCTGAGTTCTATACGTAAGTATTATGTAAATTTGCCGTCTTAATTAGACGTTGAAGAAAAATAAATGAATGGATTGAATGAACTTTGCCAAGCAGACAAACTACGCCACTATTGCTACTTTATTTTTTACAAAAAAAGGAGGTTCTGAGTTCTATACGTAAGTATTATGTAAATTTGCCGTCTTAATTAGACGTTGAAGAAAAATAAATGAATGGATTGAATGAAACCATTACTCCGTCTTCGTCCATTTAATTTGACTCTGCCAATATCTTACTAAGGTCGAGTTCTGAGCCCTTCTAATTGCATCTACGAGTAGCTAGCCTCGTTGTTATAATTATCGAAGGTTCTTTCTTGCCATAATATTACCACCACTCTCCCATAGACAACAAATTACAACAGTTAGATGCTAAACAATACTTTCCCATTGTTGGGATACTTTATTTGGCCATAATCCTGAAGAGAGAGGAAAAGAGGTATGTCAGTTGATCCAAACAAGTAACGTCATCGCTCATAACTTCCTCCACAAGCTGGCAGGCGGTAATTCCGTCACAGATAGTGACTGCGGAACCGCCGATAATTTTTGCAGCGCCCGCGCATTTGGGTAAACGTTTCTAACCATTATTTGGATAAACGTTTCTGGGCAGCGAACGGCACTTACCGCAAAGACCTAATTCGGTAGTTTCTCCGCAAATCGCCGGCCATTGGCCGATTGGGCTGCGTGTTTGCTGTCCGACGTGTTATTGGCTTGTGAGGGGTTATACACTGCTCTTATAGGCCGTAAAATGATGCATCGTCCATTTTCTACCTTCTATGACTGATAGTTACTACCCTCGTGTATACTGCTGTTGCTTGAAAGGTTGCTTGTTCGTGCAGCTTTTGCGGTTTTTTTTATACTTTCGAGCCTGATTCATTGAAGTCTATTCAGAGTTTCCCAGATACATTTCATTCAAATTATTTTGGAATCCGGAAGTACTTAAATTCACCGTTTTGCCGCACTCGAGTGATATATCGTGCCAACTGTGAAAACAATTAGGTCCTACTGCTTTGCATGCCCTAGAAGCGACACAAATGGACAATTTAGCGCTCTCCTGCCACCCAAATTGTCCGTAATAAGCGCTTGTGAGATCCTCGTTGCCCGGAATTACCCTAAAGAGGTGGTAAACGTGGTAAAGCCTGTAATAATGCGGGAGATTGGCCGGCGAGGTGTAATCACCACGAGGTCCAACATGTGGTAATGTGTTCCACATACGTCGCTGCACTTCGGGACACGCCCTCGAGTAGGGTGACCACGGAGTATAGCTTAGAATAGGACACAAAGTTCTTTGAACGTAATGTCGATCATCGAATGATAAATGTGATGGGACTCGCAAAGGACCTAAAAGTTCTTTTGCGTGATGCCTTAGTTTTGTGATGCCTAACTCTGCTGTTATATTGCTGCTGGTATAAAATACCCTTCTAAATTTTCTTCTTACTTTTTCACCCTGTGCCTTGGCTGTAATGTAATGATGGTCTCAACACTCTACATTGCTGTAAAATTATCTTTCCAATACAGACTTGAACTCCTTATAGAATCGCCAGCCGTAGGTAGTCCATGTTTTCTTTTACCCCTCCGCCTCTATTAAGACTTATGAATGGAGCTAACAAAACTTAAAAAACGTCAAACCTCTGTCCCAACTTTTCCCACAAGCATGGCAACACTAACGCGTGCAGGACATCGCGCAAATCACAGTGACACGACGCGGCAATCACCGGCCAATGAGGTTACAGCGGACAGCTGATCTGCATCGCGGCCGGTGTTGCCATCTAATGGATTACCCACAAACGGGGTAACTGGCACGAGGTGTGGTCTGCTTGCCTGCTAGTTAGCAAATGATAAGGGGTGTGGAGATTAATTGAAAATATTAAGTCCAATATCACTTTCATATGAGCTACCTGTAGTATTAGATTACCTGCGATTATTAGAAACTAGCTACGCTTGAGTGGATTTCGATATTTTCCATGGAAATAAAAATTTCCCGCGTAGATATATATTAGGTAAAAGGAAAAGAGCCTATAACACTGTCTATAATATGATGAAATACCCTAATCTGTCCATCCAACTTCATACACAACGTTTAGTTCGCATTATATTTTCTTGCATATGTTCCTTCACCTTTTCATCGGAACCTAGCAAGCTCAGTACCTATGTATGTATCCAAAATCGCCATTAACTATTTCGTAAACGGCCATTAACGTTAGCCCGTTAACTTACGAGCAGAGAACATTTACGCCCACTTGCGCGCGCGCAGCGATTATCCCAAGACTTATGTCCGTGCCCACGACCACCCTAAATAGATAAAGGTCACCATTAGGGACATAAACTTAGCGCTGCTGACGTCACTATGTGTACTAATGGTTTTGTGACGTCAGCGTTCATGGGAGTGTTGATTTGGGAGAAATAACGAAAGGAGGGTGAAGTTGTCAAAGTCAAAGTCGAAATCTTAGAGAATAAATATACATAGAGCACGCGCATCACTCCGCTGCCTTTATGTCAAGCGTAAGCAAATTTTGGCAGATTTTGTATGGGCGGTGAAATCAATAACATTTTTCTTTTTTGATTTGTTCCTCGAGTCATGTTTGCAACATTTCACTGCACATTTTAAAATGTTCTCCTATTAAATGACTTATTTTCACCGGGAAAAATAATCAGCTCCGATAGCCATTTGATACTAAACTAACGCGCTAAAGATATTCGGACTGTTCATATCCGTGCTTACAGTTCATACTCGATAGGCGTACTCTATCCCTCCCAGATTTTTTTCTATTTATACTCTAAGGTCGAAATATTTTGTTCGTCATAGGTTTTTAAAAACACTTAATGATAGAATATGTTAATAAGTTTTGCTCAAATCAAGGCTGGCTCTTGATAAATTCAATAATTTAAAGAAGCGATGAGATATTAGTTCTCGGTAAAGATTGCTGCTTTAAATAGTACTAATAAAATCGCCTTTTGACTCTTGTATGTGTTTGTATTGTTTTCTTCTGTACTGTTTATTTTAGTGTCAATAAAGTATATTATTATTGTATAACATTAAGAGTTGTGGTTAATATAAGTTATGCAAGACCATATAACATCTAATGTGTGCAAGACTAAAACTTTATTACGCCACGCTGATGTAAGTTTCGCTCCTGAATTAATTTCACGTTCAATATTTTGGATCTTGTTTTTTATGTTTTAAAGATAAACCTTCTCCTTTCGAATTAGTTAGTACCATGTGTAAAGATTTAGGATTCTTTGTGTGATGAATTTATGATTCTAGCTTCAATTTAGGTACCTTGCTTCAATCTAAAAGAAATCCTAAATGATTGACAAATTTAGATTGTTATGATTCTTGCAATTGTTTATCCCTTTGATGACAAAACAAAATAGATCAAAGCCTCTTAACATAGTAAAGGACATTACAGTTTTAACTAAATTGTAGTCTAAAAGATTATTTTTGAAGTTCGTCTACAGTGTACAATAGTCTACATACATACATACCGTCTCCATACATTATACGTTACACACCGGTTCCCGTCACATTACCAGCGTGGCTGTAAATGAAATGGCTGTCGCCGTGAACCCGGAACAGAGTCGTGACGTCATAAATCACGTGGAAACAATTAGCCTAGCACCTCCGCAACGCGTGGTCACACTAAACACCAGGGTGGGTGGACTGGGAGGAAACAGACTGTGGTAACCTGATGGTGAAGAACAGACACGCTTTACTTTTGTAGCGAGATTCAATAGGTAGGTAGTGCAGTAGCTTAGCTGGTAAGAAAAGAGTTTAAATTGTCTCTGTAGCTGACCGTATCACTACATAGTATAAAACAAAGTCGCTTTCTCAGTCCCTATGTCCCTATGTCCCTCCCTTTGTACGCTTAAATCTTTAAAACTACGCAACGGATTTTGATGCTGTTTTTTTTAATAGATAGAGGGATTCAAGAGGAAGGTTTATATGTATAATACATGCATAATATACTTAAGAATAATCCACAATAACCATTTTCCCGTGCGGAGCCGGGGCGGGTCACTAGTAGAGTATAAATAGAAAATTTTCTACGTATTTTACTACGAGTATATTACGATAATCAGAACTAAGTATCTACTAGTTTGTTGCACTTCGTTAACAGAACATGTGTGTCCTCCTGAGAGGTTCGAGCCTACCCTGAAATCAGGGTGAATAGACCTAACATCCATTATATTATTTCGCAGGTGTGTGCAGGATATTTTGCTCACAGTAAGAGCGTCGAATAAACGTACATATCAATTAAAATCAGAAACATATAGGTCAGTGCCGAGACTTGAACCCGCGAACTTCGAATGGGGCAAGAACGCCACTTGGCCACTAACGCACAATAGACAAATAGAACCATCAGAAATCCATGCAGATTCCCATCCCAAGCAATTTGATGAAAACCAATCAATACAATCCATGGGATATTATGGGAGTACCTTAGAGACCAAGTTACTCCGACCCTCACATAGCGTATTATAGATTTGTCACGGCACGGTGGGAAGTTACGGGCTATGGGATGCGCTCGCGCACAGAACCGCTACTCGAAATGAGTTTGCAAATGTCTTGTTTCATTTGGGTAAATTGAAACCGGGAACGGAGGTAGTTGGTAAAAATACTGGCGAGGTAAAAATAAAAAAAAGAGTAATAGATTGAGTAGATTAGTTATAAGTTGCTGTTAAAGATGCTTTTCTGAATCTCATCATCATTATTTCAGCCAAATTATGTCCACTGTACACAATTTATATAAATACTCGTAAATAAATAAACAGTCCTCTCAAGTATCTTGTGCCAAGTGCAAACTCTATAGGCCTTTAAAACTTTTATAGGGAACCAACCTTAACGGTTACACAACTTGCGAATAGGTGCTAGTTCAAATCCCGGAATCTCTATGCTTATTGTGCAATAAACAAAGCAAGTGCCCAAACGAGAATCGAACCCGCTATATGGCATACGGGACGCGAATTAAACGTCTAGTGAATGGGCGGTTGCTGGTTGTATACTCGTATAAATAGTATTGAGGAAAGACTGAGTGATTTGATTAGACCGATATAGTCGCCTGTGTTTTGTGAGATTATATAGTAAGTAGTAATAATCCATTTTATTTAAAATAATTTATAATTAGTTTTTTAAATATAATAAAAATCAGTAGTTACGCTCAAGTAACTGGCAGTTTGAAACCAGTTAAATTTCAGCCCACTTTTTCATCAATTCATTTCGGTGGCTTCTTCATCATCATCACTACATAGTATAAAACAAAGTCGCTTTCTCTGTCCCTATGTCCCTCCCTTTGTACGCTTAAATCTTTAAAACTACGCAACGGATTTTGATGCGGTTTTTTTTAATAGATAGAGGGATTCAAGAGGAAGGTTTATATGTATAATACATGCATAATATACTTAAGAATAATCCACAATAACCATTTTCCCGTGCGGAGCCGGGGCGGGTCGCTAGTTAATTTATAATTAGCTCGAAAAATTATTAGCAAAATTCTGTATATAAAAATAATTTCGCTCTCTCTTTTGAAAGGGAGGTGTTGCCATGACTGTACCTAAATCATAATGACATAGGTACTCGGAAAATTACTTAAATACTTTGTAAATGAACCTTGCCGGAAAGGTTTTTCCCACTTTTTTGGCGAGCGGATTGTGAATCCGCCCTTGCTGTAGATGACACATGAAGACTTCGAAAAAGGGTTAGGTTTGTCCAATTCTAAGCTACACCATACATCAGACATATAATTAAATAAATATGTGGGACATCTCACACACGGCCATCTGACCCCAAACTAGGTAGAGCCTGTACTATGGGTGTCAGACAGCTGATTACATACATATATAATGATACAACATCCAGACACAAGGCAAATACAAGTGCTCATCACACGAATGTTTGCCCTGGGCGGGATTCGATCCCGCGACCCTGTGCTTCGAAGGCAGATGTACTACCAACTAGGCTACGGGGCCGTATTGAATCTTTTATCCAGGAGCTAGAAGTGAGCAGATAGCGATCTCGCCCTGAGATTAAAGGCAGCCCGCACTAGTTTGATGTACGAGCTATTGCTGCGATCGCTTTCTCAACGTCACACTCAAAGGGCATATCACTTCTTATGGCGCAGCTGCTAAACCGGCGGATTTAATCCGCTATATAATAATAACTAGCGATCCGCCCCGGCTCCGCACGGGAAAATAGTTATTGTGCGTTATCCTTAACTATATTATGAATGTATTATACATATAAACCTTCCTCTTGAATCACTCTATCTATTAAAAAAAACTCATCAAAATCCGTTGCGTAGTTTTAAATATTTAAGCATACATAGGGATATAGGGACAGAGAAAGCGTTTGAGAGAAACTTTGTTTTATACTATGTAGTGATAATAAGAAGTAATCTATAACACTTTTATTAAGTTACTTAGGCTACGACCTAAGTAACTTAATAAAAGTAACAGGGTTCCCCAAACTAGGCAAAGCCTGTTCTGTTTTGTATAATTTCAAAATGGCGGAGAAAGCTCGCGAGGTCTAAGCTGCGGGTTTCTCGTAGCTTTTTGACAGATAAATGTAAGATAATCGCATGTCAAGGTGCTTCATGCTAGGGTGATAAATCGCTGTTTTCGTGGCGGTGTGCGCAGGCGTCGGCCCGCCTGGCAGCCATGCCTCATGATGACTCGAACGATTATTTTTACATCTCATTAAATTACCGCCAATAATTAAACCACTTGTATCTATTTAATACCTGCTTTATTGCCATTTAAACTGTAAATTATTGCCTACTTTAAATAAATTAACAGTATATAAAAGGCTGCTTTCATAGGACTAGAAGGAAATTTATTTTTATACAATTTCAATGTTGTAAATGTAATGGTTGGTATTTTATCTGAGTCCAGTTTAACGGGTGAACAGATTTGAATCAAAGGCAGGCAAATAGTTAGGTACCAGAAAGGACTCTGGGCTACTTTTTAGCAGTTTTTAATAGATATATTTCTTACTGAAAATTGATACCTCACTGGCGGCCTAACAGCAATTTCTTTTAAGCAAGAATACCACTAAAAATAGAGTATGTAGGGAGGATTGGTGGCATAAAAATATTGTAAGCCTCAGAAAAATTTGGCCAAAATCAACAAATTACCCATAGATTTAAAAAAATCTTACAAATTACCCAACAGAATAACACAAAATGTGTCCAAATGTTACTTATCAATGCTTTATCATGTCAATGACCTGTATACCTCTATATCACAAGCAGGACATCTTTCCGTTGCCAGGCGTCCGGATAAAGCCGGACATAGTTAGGCATTTTGATTGCCTGTCCGGCCAAAATTGGGAAAAAATAAACGGTGTCCGGCTTATATACTTTTTTTTGTCCGGCTTTTAAAATTTCGCAAACAATTTTACGAGCATCGTTTGAGAAATGCGATAGACGAAATCATTTTGTCTAAGCTGTAACAGAGACGTTTCGCTCGCGATTCGCGCTCTTTCAGTCGATAAAGTACAGTATCCAGCTCATAAGGCTGGACATGTTGACCCTGAGAGCGCTTGTATTCCGTAGTGGCCGCATGTGCTGGCTTCTGTACAATTAAAAGTAAAATTAGGCATTCGATTTCACTTATATTTCACAAAAAATTTACAAGATTTATCCAAAAGTTCGGCCAAACTGACCGATCCTTCCGGGTATTAGGTTTCGCGACCTGGCAACCCTATTTCCATTACCGATTCAGATCGCGAAGAAGCCCCGGCGACCTCGCCCTATCAGGTTGAACTGCAGTTGCAGCTAACTGCAGTTTAATCGGGGTGTAATTCCACGTTATCACTGCGACCCGCGGTTATCCTAGCGGTATGCTAATGTTGACTTTGACTGCGAATGGCCCAGGTTATAAGTTTAAGTGCTGCAAAGGAAATCTATGCAAGTATGCAAAATTCATAAGCCTAGGCCTTGCAGCCTGTAGTTTTCTTCACAAATTGGCATATATTGTGGTGAATTTAGTGCTATTAAATATATTTTCTTCTCTTTACAGTTCTTTCTTCTATTTTTGTGTCAATTCTATCATATATTTTTAGACCAGCAACTTCGACAAATTACTCAAAAAATTTTTACTGTGTTCTCGTAGACAAAATTTACGAGTATTATAACGCTCTGCATGATATCAGATAGGTGCAATTTAGAAATAGCGTTGAGTTTATTCGGTGATGCCAGTACTAAAGAAATTAGGTCCATTTTAATTTCAACTTTATTTGCCCATAAAATACATAAATTCTATAACTTAATCCGCAAAGCAATCAAAAAAGCGGTTGACCGTCGCACCCACCGTTTGAAAATAGAACGCAAGCGCCCGCGCATCGTATCGGCGAACGGTGACAGGATTCCTTATGTAAAGGTGAAAGCAATAGCTTGCTGGTTTGCATCGGTAAACAGGAGATGCAATTAGAAACTGCAACAAGTACTTCTGAATAATCGTAAGCTAAGTTACAACTCAGTAAGCTCCTTAGCTGAGCGGTAAAGCGTTTGTTCTTATGCGTGAGGTTTAGATTTGAACCATTTCCCTGACCAATTACATTATAGGGAAACAGTCTCAATCTCTCTATCTCTCTTCTGTTTCTCATCATGTGTGTAGGGTCATCGACCGACCTCATCAACCTTAGGGTCAGATTTATTAAGCCGAGAAACCAAGGGTTTTTGACGTAGCTGGTATACTACTTGGGACCCACTGCTTTACATAATTCCATTCTTTTCGAACAATCAAGTGTTTCAGTCAGCCTCCGAAATATAATTTTCGGTTTGGTGTTTGCTTTGCTAGTTGGCTAGTTGAAGCGAATATTCTATGTTTTGTCGCGATTCTCTCATATATATGTCGTAGCCAAGTGGTTAAAATAGCCGTTCAATCAAACAGCTAGCACTTTGACTGAACATCGCCATTCAATCACACGGCTGTACGTCGCTTAGCCGACTTGTTGACTGCAACGTTCAACACTACAGCTTGACGACGCTTAGCCAAATGGTTAAATGGCAAATTAACTAGGGTGACCATTAGTTTAGCATGTGATTTGAAAAAATAGGAAAACTTTTTGTAAGTTCTTGGGAGATTTTTCTTGGATTAAGTTTAAAGACGGTTTAAGAGGTGACCAAAAGTTTGAACAAATTAGTAAACATGAAAAACAAATTATTAATCGTAATATTCTTTATTGTTGCATGTTGGGCAGAGCGATACAAAAATTTTAACAGCTTTTTTTGCTATATAAAACTGTCTCTTAATATTATACACCATCTTGTCTCTGCCTCCATATCCATAATCTTTATGAATAGTATTTAGCATGGTGAAATACTCTTTTCGGGATACAATGCGTATCACAGGATCATCTATACACTTTCTTTTTAAAATAAGATATTCTTTACTGCCAGTTCTTTGTCATTAAATCGTATTTTGATATCCAATAATAAGACAAAGAAGTCCTGCATTCCGTGTTAGTCATGGACACCCTAGGTTCTTTAATAACTTCAAATACCTTGGTGATGCATTTCATAATCCTGTGATTTCTCTTCGTATAACTTTTAAAATTTTAATTCACTCCTATCACTCGAATGTGCCTCTATAATTTCTGGCTCTTCAACACTAGTAACGTACCTATATTTACTACTTTCTTTCCGAAAAATATCTTGAAACAATCAAAAACACAGGTAAGTTGACGCCATATTGAAAACAAAACACACCTAGCGCCGTCGCGGTGGTGAGCTGAACTAATTCAATTAAAAGGCGGCTTTTGAGTCAGCTGTAATGTTGAACGTTTTGAGCGCCTCAAATATTCAATTAAGAAGCTAGACGTGTGATTGAATGGCGATGTTCAGTCAAAGGGCTAGCTGTTTGATTGAACGGCTATTTTAACCAGTTGGCTACGACATATCCAGCATAAATCAATATAATCGGCTAATTGCATCGATAGAACCATCTAAGGTACAACATAGTCTTCAGCTGATGTCCGCGAACGGTGCGCCAGAGCTGGCCCATAACTTGCGACTAGCGGTACGGGTACTGCGATACTGGGAGTCGCTGTGTTGCCACGTGCAAATGTACCAAAATAACGGAAATTCTGATTTGTGTTAAATTAAGTTAAATAAAATGGTATAGACTCCAACGACAATAGCATAGCTCATAAATTCGATGATGTTGATGATGACAAAATTGAAGTTCAGATTTAGTATCTCAAATAAAATATTTCTACGTCATGTTTTTACTTCAAAAACAACATCGCCTTTAGTTACGTTATACTAATCATAAGTAAAACGTCTAACTAACTTCACCATTATTAAAATCAAAATAAAGAAACTGTGGTCTGGCTGGACTTCACTTTAAAACTTGTAATGTTTCCGAATTAAGAATCACGTATAGAATAATTCCATAGATATTAAATAAATAACATTTGCCAAACGTAATTTAGTAACTGTATGTCCGATCTGGCAACCCCGAGAGTCAAACGGGCATTCCTTGAAGTTGTATTCCTATTTCAGCCTCCCAGTCCCCACTTTATGTTTATTGTCGAGGGAAGGTTGTTAAGTTAGACCCGTTTGTTTGTGGAGAACGGTAGTCGCAGTTTTTGGTCCTTCGAGCCGGATATGCATAATGGCGGGACTTTAGATCACAGAATTGGCTTTATTTAGAGGCTTTTCACGTGGACTTATTGCTATTTAGATCTGTTGATGTTAACTTTTAAAATTGATTTAGGAGGAATGTTTTTAGTGAAATGGTTTGTTTTTTTTAGTAACAACTCAAAATATATTTTCAAAGAAGGAAATTCTTGAATCAATCTCCTAATTTAAGACACCAGTGTTCAGGGGGTCGTTTGTCGATTTAATAAGCCAACCCAATTCAACAATGCTTGATGAATTTGTTGTTTGATCAAATTTTGGGACCGACAGACATTGCCGTGCCCGAATTTTCGGTAATTTTAATCTGAAAAAAGCACTTACCATTTTTAAACATTTCTTCGTCTTCTCTCATTTTTGAACTTTATACAATATAATTTATTTGTCTTATTCTAAGAACCTCATATTCGAGTTAAATAAAATCAAAGCGTCCTGCCGTTTAAAGTACGCGCTCAACCACGAACCACATTCCATTTTTTTATTACTAACATTACGAGAATTAAATTAAATCCGTTTTATAATCTCAAAAATCCTAATCCGTAATTTCTATTCCTCTTATTAGCAGTAAACATGTTGGAACCTGGCTATTTCATTGCAAGAATACGCATAACATAACTGTGGCGTGGCATTATTATAATAGTGGACTGGGCTGAAAATTATAAGCTAGCAATGTCGACTGGAGCAGGAACTAGGAAAATTATGCCTTCCAAGAGAACAACATCTGAGGTGGTCTGATATTTTAACAAAACGTTTATTTTTATAACCACTAATTGGTCGAAGTTTAGAGATATTCAACTGGGTTTTATTTCTGACTGTTTTAAATTAAACTCAGTTAAAAAACTCTAAACTCTTTTGAATTGTTTTTCGGTCGAGGGTCTAGAACTGTTTTTTAATAATAAATAGAGTTATAAAAGGTTGTAGAGACAAACATCTTATTACTATTAATATTGCCAGACAGCTACTCGTACTAGGTTTTTGCAATCAAATGCATCAATACCTATTCATCATCATCATTATTCACTCGAAAGAAGTCCACCGTTGTAGAGACAAAAATCGGAAAATATTAAATATGTCATGAAATCTGTTTTGTGTGTAGGTATATTTGTTTCCTTGACAGCCTCCGTGATCGAGTGGTCAAAAGCTCGTCTGACGTTACGGAGGTTCCGGGTTCGAATCCCGGTGGGGACCCGTCGAACAAATATCACTTTGTGAGACTTTTCTCAGTTTGCTTAGGACATTGCAGGCTGAATCAGCTGAAGACTGATGTAGTCTTTATACGAGCCATTTCGGAAGCCTAAGGCGGCTCAACAATTCCGACACCAGGGTTTGTGAGGTAGGTTAACCTCGAAACCAAATCGATAAGCAAGCATTTGTTTCCTATTTCCACTTAAACTAAAAATTCCCTCTCTCTCTTCCACAGCCGGACACAGTCCCTCAAGCCAGCGTGGACATGACAACGGTTCTAGAAGTGAGCGATGCTGACAGCGTGACTGGTCATCCTCATAGCCTGGCAATCACGGCGCCAGAGCGCGTGACCTTCGTCAAGGGCACCTGCAGAGAAGAGGCCAGGTGGTGGGCTGACGTGCTGAGCGTCTATCCTAGGAGCAAGGTGGGTTTAGAATACAACTCCTTATTGTTTATGTTCGCCTGGTAGTTTGACTTTTTTTGAACAGACTTCAAGAAAGGGGGTTCTCAATTCGACGCCAATTGTGAACCGATATTCAAAATTATTTTTTTATTTGACGAAGTTTAGGTACTTGCGAGGTGGTTCTATACAAATTTGTCTAAGATCGGATGATTAAATTTGAGGATATGGGGAAATTACCTCTTCAACTGACGATGCCGTTATCTCCGATCGGTAAACTGTTTTGGCAATATCTCGGCTAATTTCAGTCATTTAGAGAGGCCTACTAGAAATAAGTTATTTATTGGGAAGTTGTGCTTCAGCTGAATGTGAAAACTAGTCATGCCATTCAAAACTTCTAAGACCTTAAGAATCTTGCAAATAAGGTAGGAAATGAAGTGGCAGACCACATGTTTTACATCTATGCTGAAATTAAGGTTGCTTGTGTAAAATACAATACATCATCTAGGCAAATACAAGTGAGCATCACATAAATGTTTGCCTTGGACGGGGTTCGAACCCGCGAGTCGATATTGTACAGTTGATTTTTCTCTCAAATATGGTCGATACTCTAAACTGTAGTAGGTACTTTACTTTTAAACTTGGTAGTATATGCAACTTTTTTCCACATCGTAATGTCAACAAAGGTATTCTTGAACACAAAGTGTTATGTTTAGCCGACCTCGTCCAGTAAAATAAACCCGACCCAAGCTCGGGTTTCAATAACATCAAAATAAGAATACCTATCTTCTCATATGACGCCAAACTATCTAAAATACCTCCGCGGGTAGGACAGGGCAATTCAACCCAAGGGCAGCTAGTCTGCGAGTCGTCACGGCGTACGCGCATTGTGGTGATACCCTACACCTATATTGCGTTTCATCAAGACCATTGTACGACAAAAACTGGTCGGTACATCCTGTATCTAAGCGCACGGCAGGGGAGCAGCCAAGCCCGTTGGGGCGGAGAATTTACGCGAGTCTGGGAACGAATATCTGCCTATTTTAAAACTTTCATTTAGTTAACAAGACACTTTGTAAGAGGTAATCATTAGGAATCAAATTTTTCGCGGATGACTAACAATAAATTGGAATTCTACGCTTTACATTTGGATGTCAGTTTAATTGACTTTTTGTAAGGTAAAGGCAATTAATACAAATGCGAAGAACCTTGAAGGCTTGAATAAAAAGAAAATAGTGACATCCAAATTCACAAGATTATTGAGCCGGTGTTTGATTCTCAAGCATTCGTTTTATTTGACACTTATTTAAAACAACTTAACAGAACTTGGCCACATTTTTACCATTCGCACAATTGTTAAGCACTGTATTTACAGAACGGGGTGTAAATATAAACTGTTTAATTAACTGATGATTGAGGCAAATGATTTTTGTTAAACGGAACAATTTAGTTTTACCCGTTGTTACTTCGGACAATAATACTGTGTAATAGCCGTTGATTGCCCGGAATAAGGAATGTTACTAAGTATGTAAAATCACTTGAAACTTTGTTACAGTAGAGCTTTTATATATACAGATACACTAGTTTTTGTTTCATTAAAAAATATCAAGTAGTTTTGATTTTATATGCATTCAAAGTTCCCATAAATATCGAGTCCCGCTGACAGTCACGTGACCGCGTGTGACGTCACATAGCAACACTCCGCTCCGCAGTAGTTTACTCGCGCAGTGTTTTGCTTTATTTCATCGCTTCCAGTTATATGAATTGAATTAATAATAGATGAAGGGTTCGAAAATGGACAATCAAATAATCTACCTAAAATAGAAGGACTTGGTTGCTCATTATTTAGCGACAATACTGATTTCTTTGCCGTCGAAAGGCGAGGAGTAAAAATGCAAAGGTAAGTTAAGTTAAACTTTTTATAATATAACTCTCGAAAATAGATATTAATATCTGTTCTATAAGTATTCTTTTATTGAAGTAGGCTACCTAAAATACCCAAGTATTTCATTTCGTAATGCCACTAGCTATAGCTAGAAGTAGGTATCAGAGACCTTAGGTTTTTTAGGTAATGTAATAAATATAGGTCAATATAAAAATAATAAAACAAAATATACTTTATTGCACAGAACAAAAACAAATACATTAACAATACTCAAAAAGGGAGAAGGCAAGTGGCAGCCTTATCGCTCTAAGCGATTTCTTCCAGGCAACCATTAGGTCTTAAAACCGAAAACTACTAATCCCTACTTAATATTACAAATGCGAAAGTAACTCTGTCTGTCTGTCTGTTACGCAGATAGAATAGACCTTGGAGACGGACATAGGCTACTTTTTATCGCGGGAAAACAACTGATTCCCACGGGAAAGATTCGGGCGGAGTCGTGAGGCGGAAACTTGATATCTACGAGCTATCTGACCTTGGGGTTTGATAGAATAGACCTTGGAGATGGATATAGGCTACCTTTTACCGTGGGAAAATCCCTCACTCCCACGGGAAAAAGGTCACCGCGGGTAGAAAGTTTTGATAAAACCTGGTACATAGATATAATAGACCCTAGGGATATGTATAGGCTACATTTTACCGCGGGAAAATACTTTAATCCCACGGGAAAAATAGTATTACAGGTGAAAAGTTTTGATAAAGATTGGTACAGAGATAAAATAGACCTTGGAGTAGGATATAGATTATCTCTTACCGCGGGAAAATACCTTATTCCCACGGGAAAATGGGAGGTCTGGCTGAAAGTTTTAGTGAAACTTGGTACAGAGATACAAAATATTTTAGGGGGGATAAAGGCTATTATACCGTGGGAAAATATCTCATTCCCACGGGAAATATACCTAGTAGCGCGGCGGGAATTTTTGATGATACTTGGTACAGATATAGAATAGATCTCGGGGGGATGAATTAAGTCTACCTAATACTAGTAGCGCGCGCGGCTACTTTTTCAGGCTAGAAATCATTTCATTCCTACGGGAAAAGTCGAAATCCAATGCGGGCGTAGCCACGGGCGGGCAGCTAGTAGGTACATAAAAAGGTAATCACTACTTATACTTAAGTCAAAATGATCTTCACAACAATAAACTGTGCTTCGATTTCTAACAGGATCTGATCTCTTCATAGCTTGTAATCATTTACTTCGTATTTTGACATCCATTGGAACGACAAAAAATAACTTTTCCGGCGCATCGATAGCCGTATTTGTACATTTTGGCACAACACATGATTTTATGGTATTTGGATTGTTATTTTTTTTTTAAATTCAGAAATCCAAGTACAAAATACCTAATAACGCAAGGCAGCCGTACGGAAGAGCGGGAACGGACTGAGCGAGCGTTGCATTATGACGTCACGCGCTTGAACGCGGAATTTCGTCGCGCGCTCACTTTAAACTTCTCTATCTTGGAAACTAATTGACGTATCGAAATAATTCTTTCACTAGTATTTTTTATTTTGAACGGAGAATTTATAAAGCTAACATTCAAAATTAGTGAACATTCTCTTTGTATTATTTGTAATCCTGCAGTATACCTGGCTGCATATTAAAATAAATAGTAGTATTATTCTTAGATCTACAATTTGTTGTACCTGACTGTACACGGGCAATAAAAAAACGGGTAAAAATTGTACTTACCTAAGATACAAATAAATAAATAAAAAAGATTTACTTATTTAATTACTTGAATAAATCAGCTTTTTAGGGATAAAGCAGGACAGATATATTACTGCCTAGTAAGTGAGAGAGAACACTGCAAAAGTTCAATAATAAGCAAGCCAGAACTTACAGAAGTCGCCTGGTGCAGTGTAAATAAAGGTAATCTGTGATATAATATACCTAGCTTCAATATATTGGTCGACAGAGCATTAAAAATTAAAATTGATTTAAAGAACAAACATAGTACCAACAAGAAGAAAATAGAAGACAAGACAAGACTAGGGACTACTATTTGGTATTCTGTGACAAGACCCCACAATGAGAGATTTTTAAAAAACTAATAGTTTACTAGCTTTTTTGAGAGATTATAATTATTTGAAGAATGTTGGAAAAATGCTGTTTATTATGTGCCTGGTCACAGCATAGTACTGTTTGTTCTACGAGTATACCTATGCTCTATGTAACTTAAAGATAAAAGTCAATGACAGACGTTTAAAAACAATAATGCACGGTACAAACTCGATAACTGGCTGATTGATTGTTATCGATCGACAAATCGGCGTTCATCCGGCGTTTATCCCATTATTGAGACAAGTTAAGGACGGCCTTAATGCTACAGCAATCACTTCCACTCACTTACTCAGTTTTTAAAGGTTTACTTCCATTTACATCTTGTACGCAACTGCGTTTTTCCATTCTATACAAGGCCAGAACGCAGCCATAGGAAACTGCTCGCGTATATATTGTAATGCAGTTTTTAACTCTGTTATTCCAATGCATACACGAATTAAGCGTACTGATCGTGTATAGTTTGTAACGTGGATGCTCGCGTCTTCGTTCCTAACTATACTACACAGTATACACTTACTTACACTTGACATGAGTGTAAAATGTCTAGATTTTTCGATTCAGTAAAATATGTAATTTTATTTTATTAGGTAGGATTAAATACATAACAACGACTTATAAATATAATTATTTATATTAAAAAAGTACATTTCAACGAGCATTATTAATATTATGCGAGGCGTAGCATATATGCTAGGTCGTATTTCCTTTTCCTATTTTTTGTTACAGTAGATGCTGAAGGTCGGCCTGCTTGTAATCTATTAATCAATTTTTGTTGAACGTACAACCCAATTCGTTCAATTGTTTGAGAATGTAGAAAAAATTTCAGTGAAAACCTCACAAAATACAGAGTAGTCTTCATTACTTTCTCCCAATTTGTACTTGATGATCACCTTAAACTTTTTCGTAGATTCAAATTCACCACATATACTAAGTAAAAACTCTTCTAGAGTGTCCTTGGTAACCATTTTTCATATTTGAATGAAGTATTTAATTGTATTTACCACTTTTTATGAATTAATTGTGCAGAAACAAAAAAAAACCGTCCATTAAAACAATAGCACGTGCCGAAAGATGACGCAATATTTGAAAAAGACACGCAGATATGAATCACCATGAAATAGAAAGAGAGGTCAATAAATCATAATGGCGCGCATGCAAGTGCTCGCGTACAAATCGTAGTCTAGAGTTTAGCGCGCTTGTTCCGATACCTACACGATTAGTCCGTATGGCGCTGGCGCTGTATATTATGGAATAAGAAATAGTCCTACGTTACTACGAAGTATACGCGAGTATTTGCGTACTGCTCTTGTACGGATTGGAAGAACTTAGTAAAAAAGTTATTTCCAATCTATACGCGATTAGTTTCATACCCTTGCGTTCTGGCCTTGTATAGAACGGAAAGACGCTACGCAACTTCCAGTTATCATAACTTCCATTCGGTGTGTGGTTGGTTGTTTTTGGTAGTACGCCTGCCTTCGAAGCACAAGGTCGCGGGTTCGAATTCCTCCCAAGGCTAACATTCGTGTGATGAGCGCTTGTGTTTGCCTTGTGTCTGGGTGTTGCTATTTATATTAGTATGTATTTATCTATAGTATATGTATGTATATCGGCTGTCTGACACCCATAGAACAGGCTCTGCATAGTTTGGGGTCAGATGGCCTTGTGTGAGATGTCCCCACATATTATTATTATTATTGTTATTTATTTTCTGAAATATTATGTTACCACACTCTAGAATCAGAAAAGGGTTGAGACTTCTCACGAGGGCTCTCTGTACCACTGAGGTACCATAGGACAGAAGGGACTACTATTTGGTATTCTGTTACAGAAGCAATAACAACACTACGATTCCTCGTGAACTATACACAGTGAAAGATTAAATCGCGAAGAAAACCCGTGAAAATGTGTGTTAGTGAAAAACTAGTTGTTTATCCTCAACATAATGGTAGTACTCATTAAACTGAACAACTTTCCCTATGTCAACTAAGCCGGCAGATAGTTAAAGACTAGTAAAGTCTTGCGCAGCTGTGGACTAGTGTTATCACAAAATACGGTAATAAAGTGGGTTTACTTTGACCCTAGAGGGTAACTTTGTCCGCCCTTTGGGCTACTGTATTAGAACTCAGAAATATGGGCCGCTGGCTCAGCGATCCAAAATGAATCTTGGCCTCCGAAACGAGAACACACCACTTGTCCTGGCTTAATAGTGCATCGTTAAATATGTTATGCGCGTTCGCAAGTTATACGTTAAACATATTTTGGCGTTTTTATTAAGCACCCCCAAGGGCGGACAAAGTTAGCCCCTAGGGTCAAAGTAACCCGAAGTAACCCGACTTTACGGTAAGTATTTTGTGGTGTTATTGACTAGAAACGATGGAGGAACATCATTCGTAATGAGATTGCACGTGGAAATTGCTGTCCATTTGGAGCAGCGCCGGCGCGGGCGCAGCAAATTGTTTAGGCCGAGACGCAGGCGCAAAGGTGCGAACGGCGGCGGTTACCAGTCGTTAGTTACCTTTTCTAGGTGCAGACAAATAACAGGGAAGTAACCGTTTTGACGTAGCTGTAGGAGAGGCTATTGGATTAATAGCTGTCTACTCGTAGTTGCGGCTGGTAAACGTTACATCTGGTAAGCTAATTTCGTTCATACTTAAAGTCTCAGCTATATTCCGGAGGGATAGGCAAAGACCACTTACTTCCACTTGCAGTTTATCATAAACATTTTAAAATCGTATACAGCCTGACAGCTTCTAAAAAAATACGTGTCTAACTGTCTAACAGTTAGTAACTAAATCAACTTCGATAGTTCTCGCTTGCGATGGTAAACCGCTTAGTCAGCAAGACTACTTTAACTGTTATTCATTAATTATGATGTCTAACTTTTTAACACTGTATTGTCAAAAAAAAATTACCTATCGTAATAAAAGTGAGAAAAGGTCGACAGATCGATTTTTTTTATATGGATGAGTCACCCCAAAGTCACTATCATCATCACGATTCTCGACCTACCCTTAGAAGAAACGTGACTCCAAGTGGGCCTTCTTATTTAACGCCTTTACTTCCTCCAATTGACAAGATGACCTTAAATTAAGTACATGTTAATCGAGATCGATCCAATTTGATCACGCGTGTGTTTAGTAGGTTAGTAAGAAAGAAGTCCTTAGGGGCTTATTAGCGCGGCGCTGAATGAAGAACTTCCCAGGTTTAAATAAAAAAAAAACTTTTTATTTCATCCGATGATCAATGAGCCAAGTCGACTACATTTTAAAACCATTTTTCGTTTTTATTACGTGTACCCAAATGAGGTTTTAACTTTTGATTTTAGAACAGTGTTAAACTTCAAACACAAAAGCAAAAAAAAATTTCTACCTCTATGGTTCAAATTGAAATCTGCATACATTACGTCACGCAGAATCTTCAGACAAAACAATAAAATGCTGTATTTCTTAAAAAATATATATCGTATTGGTTTAATTGGTTCCAGCAGTTATTGTAAATGGAAGTATCAGAATAGACTCGTTTGTGTTATTCAGCGATCTCGCCGGCGGCGGCAGTTGACACGATGCCCTCAAATTACGCGCTTATTGAGATCAACACAATTTTTCAATTGCCGCCGCCGACGGCCGATTGATTCCGATGAAGTCTGCGGTGGCCCGAATCTGGCTAGGGTTGTGTGTGACATGTGAGAAGGCGATTCATATATTTATTCATTCATTTGATTTGCTTGTATTTATTCATTTTACCTGAATAACTCACAATGCGGACCCACCTAAGATTTGGTGAAGGTTGCGGCAAGCCGCTGTGTGCAGGCAATGCAGGACGGATCTTTGGGGGATACCTTTGTCTAGCAGTGGACTTCTAGACCTTCTTAGTGAAAGCACTATATTTTAAGAAGAGCTTCAGTTGCGTAGTCTGTTAGGGCTGTTATTGCATCAGTGAAAATGTACAATTTTGTCGGTAGTCGAGTTGGGATCAAAGCAACGAAAATACCGCCTATTACCTATTACTAACAAAATCCTACTTTACATAAAATTACAGTTTACTATAAACGCACGCGCAGGCTTGGTTACATGCGTACGCGCAACCATGATTCATTCGACTTCGTTTATGTTACGACTCCCAATTCGGGTGGCCGTATTATTTTAACCAGTCTGGTTTCAGATATAGGTTACCTAGTTCGCGGTCTGGACTGAATAAACAATATGTCATGTTTTGTTACGAATTGACGTCGTATGCGCATAAACGTGTACCTACTATGAGTATGACATGCGGTGACTATGATATTTGTCTAATGTGGTCTACATTACTGTAAGATGAAAACTATGTATGAGTGTTTATTATCTGAAGCATGTGGGTTCGTTTGTTGTCTTTGACCACTTGACTTGTGGTCTTCGTAGAAAATGGTAGGAAACTCTGGCGTGCATTTTACAGTCCTAGTAAATATTCCCATACTGTAAGTTATTGTAATACAATTCTGTTTTATCGTTTAATTATAGTATCATCACCATTTCAGATGTCCACAGATTATTTTGTCAGATGCTTAATTCCGTGTTTGTGGCAAATGAAACTGAACATAAGTTGAAATCTCAAAATTAAAATTTAACTACTTATAAGTATAAATACAAAGTGACCGGTCACTTGACTGAAATTTATATGAAAAGTAGAATTTTAATTTTGAGATTTCAACCTATGTTCCTTAGGGAAAGTTGTTCAGTGTCATAAGTACTACCACTATGTTGCGGATCATCATCATCATCATTAACAGCTCATACATGTCCGCACCGAGGGGCTCGAGCCTACCCTGAAACCAGGGTGAATAGGCCTTAGTCGACCACGCTGGCCCAATGCGGGTTGGTCAACTTCACACACAACCCTTGAATTACTTCGCAGGTGTGTGCAGGTTTCCTCACGATGTTTTCCTTCACCGTAAGAGCGTCGAATAAACGTACATATGAATTCGAAAATCTAAAACACATTGGTACGTGCCGAGGTTCGAACCCGCGAACTTCTGAATGGAAGTCAACGGCCCTAGCCACTAGGCCACCGACGCCTAAACAACCATTGCGGATAAACAACCAATTAAATTTCACGGTGTATATACCTACTTTAACTATTTAACTGTAGGTACTTTTTATATTTTTGATTTAATTGCGCTGTAGGAACATTAATTGCTCTTTTCCCGTCCCCTTTTTTAAAGGAATCCAAAGAAGTTCCTCAAGTCTGTATTAGGCTCTGATGATGTCTCCATAAGGCCCTGGACGGCGGTCACTTAGCGGGAGCTTTCCTCATAATTGCTTACCAAGAAGACGCAAAACGATAGATCACGTATCAAGTTACTTCTCACTTCCGTCAATAAAAAAACACTGTTAAATGTAGACTTAGGAAATTATAGTGTCTTAAGTACTTAAACGACGTCGACTCGACGTCGAAAAATGATTTTGTGAAGTCTTACTTCGAATAAACACTATTTGACTTTTGACTTTGACTTTGACTTAAATATATCAAGCATTTCATTTGCTGTAATTTCCATTTTTGCTTATTTATGACAGGTTTAGGTACAGGCTGCTACCTTATTCCCCATTCTCATATTAGTTGTTTCATTATTATTAAGCCATCCAGTATTTTTTCAGATATATTTTCCTTTTTTCACTGTCTTAAAAAAGACTTACCACAATGATACAATTTTTAACGACTACAAAAAGGGGGTTTAAAATCTATACGTACTATTTTCTATAATGTCTGACAGAAATTATAAATTGGTAAGCACAAGTTCTTGCCGTATAAACTTACTTCCTAACCGCTTAGCCCAGCAGTGGGACACATAAGGCTAATTATGATAAGATAAGAAACCGTTAATGTACCTACATACATATACCTATTTACTTTTTCTTATTTAAACATTCTTCATACTATATCAACATCATGCAAGATTTTCCGTAGAAACTTGAAGAATCAGTCAATGTTAGCAATAAACAGACTAACCAGTCATCGATCATTTTTCCTTTTCCATTGCGAAAACTGCATGGACACAAAACGCCATTAGTACCGGGCCTTATGCGATCCATGCACACACCATACATGGTTGCATGTTGCATGGGCAGGGAAATTGGAAAGAGGAAGTGCGAAACTGACAAGTTGCTGACGGGACTATTTGCTTTATGCCTTAGCGAGAATTTGTTCATCGGCAAATCTTTTAAATAGGTAACTTTTTTGTAGTAGTTTTAAAATCTCTATACTAAGTAGGTATAGTAGTTAGTTATAAGCTATTTTAGTTATTCATTCATACATATATCTCCAAGTAAATGTAAAAATAATGTATTCATCATAGTTTAAAAAAAATCCCTTAATAACAACAGATTTTCAAAGCCTTGTTCAATAATTTTTTTTTATAAAGACCTCTCAGGCGCAGCTTAAAATAGTAGCCGATAGAAAAAATCAACAGGAAAGTATTATAATAGCTATTTATGATACTAGTGCGGAAAGTATGTGATTTCCGATGAGTGTCATTTTATTCACGAGCGAGCAAAGCGATCGAGTGTATAAGCCGACACGAGTCGGAAATCATCTTTCGCACGTGTATCATACAAGATTTTACTATGCATTGTGCAAGAAAACAAACAGTTAAATATATTAAAAAGGCGTTATAAAATGGCGGGCTTCTTAAATACATGCGCGCTGAAAATATTATCTACTGCACATGTGCAAATAGCTATAAGGCATGAGTAATAAAATGTATTCAGCCACGAAATATTTTATTTAATATTTGAACGTAATTTATCAATAAAAATTAATTTCTATAGTAATTATACTAATTATAAACGCGTTTATTGAATTGTTATTTTAATTGTTCCATTTATATTAGTAACGATTGGTAATTGAGTAATTTGTAAAAATATCTCAAAAACTGAAATGTCAGGTTGTGGCTGAATGACAGGCTGAGAAAAATAAAAAAAAAACTGAAAAGTAAAAAGCACTAGTGCGGAAAAGTGCTACTTTCCGCACTGTTTGGCTGCTTAGAAAACGCTCTTTTCGAGCACATGCATTCTAAAAATTTAAATGTGTCAAAAACATAAACAGCCAATCACACAAATATGTAACAAGTTCAGTGACCTCCCACCGCAAGTCGAGACGGTGTCAATGCGGCGCCGCCGCCGCCGACGGCGTACTTTATATTGTTTTATATCCGAGCAATTCATTTTTATGTTCACACTTCCATGATAATGATCTATGTCGACTGTCGGTTATGCAATCAGACGCAACATTTATTGGGGATGTTGAGTTACTGCATACTTTGGTAATGGGTGTTGTTGATTCGTAATGCCTGAGAGCCTACTGTTATAAATTGAATTAGTGGCGTTTATTGGAAAGAATTTTTATAGACTTCGTTTATTTTTAAGCTAGGTATGAGTTTAGGAAATATGCTTAATTATAAACGCTTTACTTACATTCGAGAATCGAGGCCCGATTGTGCTACTTTTTACAGTTTTGTTTCACGGAAGAAAAAGTATTGTCTCAATTTATTCGTTTTAACTGTCTTATTCTTATTTAAATATTTCTATATTTCTATTATTTAAATATTTCTTTGAAACAGCTGAACAGTTTTGCATGGAATTTATTTGTTGTTAATTATGAATGTAATTTCAACATCATCATCCTTTCAGCCGAATGATGACGTTTACTACTTGTTGAAAGGATAAAATACAAAACCGTTACTTTATCCTTTCAACAACTAGAAAAGAGCTGATAATCTTCAAATGGCTGAAGACATTTTCTTGGATCATTGCTAATAACAATAACACTCTCGATGGTGATACCTTGCAACAAAAAAAACTAGATCAAAATCGACTCATCCGTTTAGGAGCTACGATGCCACAGACAGAGAGACACACACATCAAAGCTAAAACAAACACCCCTGTTTTTCGTCGGGGGTAAAAAACAGCCCACAATTAGGTGAGAGGCTGCGAGGAGAGCTCTCTTTTGATTAGAAAGTGTTGCCATAAAGACCATAGCGTAATCCCTACGCTTGGCAATCGCAACCCTACCGCAAGGTAGACCGACGATCTGCACCCTAACATGACCACTGTGACAAACTATATATCCCTTACCTAGCTGTCAAATAACCGTGAGAAACCGGCCATATTGAAATATCCTCCAATCATCAGCCGAAAGACGTCCACCAATAGGCACGTCAAAATTATGTGTGTTACGTGTGGACGGTTAGTGAAGCGGTAAGCTCTGAATACGGACTATTGCCGACCAAACAGGCCCGATCGTTGTGGAGATCTTTGGGGGAGGCCTTTGTCCAGCAGTGGACGTCTATAGCTGTACAAGTGAAAGCTACCCATTCTCTGTAGCTAATTATACCTTTGATCTCTTTGTACGATGACACTCGTAGGAAGGGTTAGGATGGGTCGTCTTAGAAGCAAGGATATTTATAATACATTTTATTGAAATTTGTACCTTGTTGATGATGATTATATGCACTTATATTGTCTACCTGAATCACGTTCAATATCGACTAACCGCAGCTATGTGCTTTCGAACAATTTAAACTATGGTTTTCTAATACTAGTGGTTTCTCGCCCGACGGGCCTTAAAGAAACCAGCGTGTTTGCAAACAAGGTGGATTCCTGGGAAACCAGGTTAACCAGGTGAACCAGGCCCGCGTTGAATGTCTTGCGCGCGCGCAGGCCGACATTTAGATGAGATCTTAATGTTTGCGATGACACCTGTGCGATTTGAGTAAACGCATTCAGATTCTTTGTATGGTTGACATTATATACTTATTTACTATATTCAGAGTACGGTATAGTTTGGATCATATCTTCTGAGTGTTAGAATAACTGTTGAAGTTCTAATCTATACTTCTACAGGAATGATTTGATTGTTTGTTTGCATTGAATAGGCTCCGAAATTATATACTAAACTGATTTGAATGAAATTTTGTATTTAGATAGAGTTGACCTTGGGGAATAAAATAGGCTACCTTATACCGCGGGAAAATTCCTCATTCCCACGGGAAAAACTGTTAACAAGGGCGGAGTAGTCAAGTCATCATCTCTACTTTAGGAGAAAGGATGAGAAACAAAGAAATGGATACAATTCCTGGCATCGCAACAGAAAACTCGAAGCGTGATTGAACTTTAATCCTGTACTTTAGATGTTCTAAAGATGGTCTAATTCATTCTATAGCCCTTATACAGGGTGCTAGTAGCTACTTAGCAAATACTGAAAAGCATGGTCAGTCAATGGTTTTGAGCAACTTACTCAAATAACCTTTTCTCGAAAAGATTATCAGGATTGAATTTTGAATTTGAATTGAATTTAAAGTTGATTTTTTCTTGTTCCCAGGGCCGGCACAAGCGCAATGCGACATTTCCGGGGGGTCAAACTGGAAGTCTGCTGCAGTCATCTACTACACGAAGTAAGTTACAAAAAAAAATGTTATAGGTACATTATATTATGAGTTCTGTACTTTTGGGAGGAAAAATAATATTCAGATAGTGTTAGAAAATTTAGTTGTGAGTTTTTTTTATTTTCTCGTATTGCAGTGAAATTGATATTTTGCTGTGTTAGAATTTTAAGAATTCGATTAAATAAAAGACCAAACAACAAAACTTTTGGATCGATATTCCTTTACAATATGGTTATAGAGTTGTAACTCTTCGCATGGCCTCTTTAAATTTTAAGAGTTTATTCTTCATTCATTATTGTGAGACGAGGCTTGGTTTGAGCAAAATTTAGTAACTTCATTAAAATTTGACGTCGTATAGAGATTTGTGTAATCATATTTCGAATAAAACTTTTAAATTTTGTTTTTTTTTTATTAATAATTCCTTTCGAATCTCGTGAATTCCCCTGCATAACTGAACTAAAGGGCCCTGTTCAGAGTACTCGGCGGACGCGTCTGCGCTGCGTGACGTGGCGGATGGATGCCCGGGAGGCCGCCCGCGCTACTGCCCCGGGGGCACCACCACGTGGCCCGGGCCCCGAGTGCAGCCCCCGCAGCCCGAGATCCCCAGCCTCGCTGCCCCGCCGCCCGTTGACACCAAAGGTAAGCAGTTCAATTCACTATTTTAGGGTTCCGTACCTCAAAAACTAGAAACGCGGCTCGGTTGTCTGTCCGTCCGTCTATCAGAGCCTGTTTCCTCCGAAACTGCTGAACCGATTGTTTTTCCATAATGCTGTAGGGAGTTAAGACTTGAGCCTGTAGTTATACCTATAAACATTTTGAACAAACTGTTTCAGCTGCTTTTAGATAAGGAAAGACTTAAAATCTTATTCTTTACAATAAAAGTTTATATAAGTGTCTTAAACAAAATAAAATTTTAAAATATAATTGAAATTTTTACGCAATCTGGAATTGGACAGTTTAAAAAAAGTAGTTGCATTTTCAGTTGAGCATCTGCGCTAGAAGAGTTAGGGAATAATTAATTATTATGTAATCTTCAAATGAGAATGATAGCAGGCGATTATGTTGTACAAACGAAGAATAGGCGATATATTGCGGAAGTCATGTAGAAAATATGTATAAAGCCTTTCGCAACTTTCAGCAGTAAAAGTAAAAAAGAATTACTAATTTGCATTTCTGCAACTTGAATTGTCGAAATCCAAACTTCTAGAACACCTCTAGATTACAAACAACAACAAAGCCCACGGTATTAAGTCACAACCGCAGTCGATTGACAGCAGATAAACGTGTCACCTAAAATTACGTGTCAAAAGGCCTTTTAGACGCGAATCGTGCGGCCGTGGGCGTTTCCATGATATAGTGGTCCTGGTTCGATACCGGCTAATAAGGCGGAATGGCGGCCAAAATTTGAAATGCAAACCATGTTGTCGCCATATACAGCGAGCTCGAAATTGATGGGAAAACGCTGTGTTGCAGTCACGCGGCGAAATTCGTAGTTTGTTCGGTCTTCTTTTTCGTGTGAATTGTATGGTCATCCGTTAAACCTGGCTAAGGCTTCTGACACGATTCCTGATGACCTGTAGATAGATAATAACCATGCCTTTCTGGCTTTCACTCAAATTTATTTTAGGTGGTGAATCACCTGATTGTCCTAAAAGAAGGGTGATTCCGTGTTTCGGAAGGCACGTAAAGCCGTTGGTCCCGGCTATATTCGTTACACGAGCCATGTCGGTAGCCCTAGGTACAATGATATCAGGGTTTGTGAGGAATACCTATTAACCTCGAAAACCTGAGGCCTGAACGACTGAAGTCTGGAATGTACTTAATCAAACTGGGGGAAGTGTCACAAAGTGACATACATACTCGTAATTTGAATTTGTATGTTATGTTGAGATGAGTCTATGGCTTCAAATAACGTGTAGCTTAGCTAATTACATTAAATTAATACGTTATAACGTTTTAGTGCAACAACCTTTTCCAACGTTTAAGATAGGTACATAATAGTTAGTTTGTCTGTTAATCTATACAAGAAACCACAGAACATTTAAAAAGAAACGCAGCTTCAACACAGTAGAAGAATAGCAATTGCAAAAAACAACTCATTTTGCATAGTAACAACGACATGTCTATTGCTTGCAGTGATATCTGATGCATGCCCCTCGAATTTACGACTTGACGAAACGAAGGAGCGGCGTAACACAAATTAAAATGCTCAAGCTGTGCTCACACAGCCCCTCTAACATGCCCGGTCCATGAGTGACAGACATAATTTTGTCGTGCGTAGGTATTCTCTTATCCTATTGGAGGATATTTAAATATAGCGGGTTTTTTGACAGTTAAATGTGCGACAAACTTTTGTCATAGCACTGCTACAGGGGCAGGAACTTAAACGAGCTAACATGTTTTCTCGTATATCAGTGAAAAATAGTTAAATTCACTTTATGCAATGAGATAAAAAAAACGGGCTTGAGATTTTTGTTGAGATTGAGATGAGTGTTGGAATTCATAAGCCGAATATAGCTGAAAAAATCGAGCCATATTGTGGAATATACGAGTCCAGAGATAATGCTGGAATAAATATTTGGGATATAAGGTACCATGCAAAATTTCATTTAAATCCGTCTAGTAGTTCCAGAGATTAGCGTGTACAGACATACAGATAGACAGACAGACAGACAGAGGCTTTACGTAAGTAGATCGATCTCTTGTCACCATTGTACTTTCCGTTCGTTCAATTTTCCTTCGCCCAACAGGCTGGACGCACCTTTACGCCAGTACCGGGATGTGCGCAAGCGCAGACGTGACTGTAAAATGATTTGTATTGAAGCTCCGTAGGAATTATTTAATTTATTTAGTGATAACCGAGGAACAATAGGAGGGTTCTGTGCTATTGTGAAGTTTACGAATTTGCTAGTTTTGTTTATAACAACGACTTATGGTTATTCGCAAAATGTCTCGTGAATTTCGTCGAACTTTTGATATTTAAAGATACGATCCAGAATTTACACATAAGTAAGTACTTTTTTCTCCTCTTTGCTAGATCGTCGATTAATGTCAGTCAGTAATACCACAATAATACTGCATTAAACTTTACACTATCTTTATTGTGTGTAACCATGTGTACTTCAATTTTCGTTTCTCAGAATAAACGGATCGAAATAATTTAATTTCGTTATGCAAAACGAAGCGACACATAAATCATCAAAGTCGCCCGCGCGCCTTTTTACACCCATTCATTAGCAGCGCGCGCGCAACCAGTGATCTATAGTTGATACGTTTGGGGGTGGGGCCGTGACGTAACGATTTTGTAAGTGTGAAATGTAATTTTGGTTTTGTCATAGTTTTGTGGGCGAAGATAATGACAGGGATCTCGGCATAATTTTGATTATGATTTTATTTAGGTACTTGCTGTTGTGCAACTTCATCAAAGTAGTACCTACCTATGTTATATTTCTACATAAGGACTGAATTTTAGAAAATTGTCTACTATTATTTGATGGTATGAAAACTTTTCTAATATTTACAAGAGCTCTACCTGATATTTAATGTACGGTTAATATTTAAGGTACGGTTAAATACTATCCTTATTAAAAATGTAGTAAAAAGTATAGTCTAAGTTCAGTCAACTCGTCAACATTCGCTTTTGTTTACATCTCAACAAAACAGTATAAAACGGTATAAATTATGTACCAATAAAACTTCTATAAATAATGTTGTATAGATAGATAGATAGGTATTGAATTTCCAACGAAGAGAAGGGAAACAATAGGTAATTTCCAATTATATTTCTTACTGTAATTTGCTTATTATTACACAATAACACATACTAAAGTATATAATTTAAAGTTTATTATTGTATTGGATTCTTTTTTTCTAACCCGCATGTGCTGGCTACTGGCTAAGGCGATTCTGTTTCTTATTCATTGGATATTATAATCATGCAAATGCAAAGTCCAGTAAAGTGTTCGTACTATTACTATATTACTATTACTATTATAAAAAGTTTTGTCGAAATGTGTTTTTGGTACTTTGATGCGAAAGGCTGCCTGACTATTTATTCTGCCTCTTCATTTTGTCTCTAATTCGATTACATTGCTGTGTTTCTGTTTAGGTTCACACACGTGACTGTAGATCATAACTGCAAGAGTAATTACATTTAATCAAGTGTAAAAATTGTACTTACCTATGTTACAAATAAATAAAAAATAAAAAAGTTATATAAAACTTTTTTTTCAAATATTAAACTCGTCTTCCGCAATTTATTTCCTAGTCTCCCATAATACAGCAAATGAAATGCTCCGTAGTTAGGGTTCCTTAAGCCCCGCTAGCCGCGGCAAAAACCCTCACAGCATAAATCAGCTGTTGCTGTGACAACGTTACACCTAATTAAAGTCCGTTAGCTGTGGGAGATGCTGTAACCTGCTCGGTGGTCAAGAGATAAGATGAAGCGGTTATTAAAGTATACTGTAATTTTTTTAAATTAGGTTAGCAACAATGTTTAGATAGATTGCTTATTTAGTCACGGATTTTAGGGATATATTGAGCTGGAAACTTTGGAGCTTCAAGTTCAAGCTATCTCAAAGCTAATCAAACTATAAACAAATCAGAATTACTCTTCAAACTTTAGTAAAATATAAAATACAGTATTTCGTTTTGTAAAGAATATTCTAATCAGCAATGTTTTAATGGCACTTTCGCTGAATGCTTAAACTTCAGTTCTAAGTTCATCTCTGATTCTCATGATGGTTTTGGACTTCTATAATGTGCGAAAACTGAATCATAAATGTGCAGAGATTTCTTCTTTTTCGTGTGACCAGAAATATGAAGTCAGTAACCGGTAGTAACTATAATCCGTAGAATGACTACATCCACTGCTGAACTGGACAGTGCAAGGACTGTTATGTAATTCATCAATTTTGGTATCTGTATGTTACCAAATTCTTTTCAAATATTTTACCTCGCATACCAAATTCCTTTTAAATAGCAAGTTTCTTGTGCGTTAAACCTCAAGGCACCCCTATGATTCACGCCGGCCGGATTCCTCACGTCAATTACCTACGGAACCGTTAGCTGCGCAGGAGTCACCCGCCGACCTTGCCGTTTGTTTGGCTGCACGTTATCTATAACGGCCGGCAGGGGGTCTAATTATCAGCTGATCTGTGGAGGTTTGCAAATGGATGGAGGGCACAGATTTAGAGTTAGAGAGCTTTGCATTTAATAATAGCCGTCACATCCAACTGTGTAATGATTATATCCAAATATGTTATTCCAAAGTCATATAATATGTATGTTTTACTATATGTAGGTATGAGATCACGTTATAATGTTGTACAATAAATACAATATACTTTAGTAACACCAAATACAGAAATAAAACACATATACAGAAAAACAGAACAAAACAGAAAAGTCAAAATGCGGCTTTATTGCTAATATAGTAATTTCTACCAGGCAACTTATGATTAGATATTTATTTATACCCACTTATGGTGAGTGAAAGAAAAAGAAGACGCCTTTGCCAGGTGGTGGGAAAATATAGGCTTGTTGAGATAGTTTAAGGATACGAAAGTGACCGTTACCGTATAAAGCCCTGATAAATGGGAAATGTCAAGAGTTAAATAAACTGTGAATTAACTGCAGTTGTAAAACGACATTCTAGGTCTAAAGCTAGTTGTTATTGTCTAGTTGTAATATCACGATAACAAGAATGAATTCCGACCTAGGGCGTTGCAAGGCCGTACTAGACTTGTGCAAGATATAATTCCTTTATACTTTACTAGCGACCCGCCTCGACTCCGCACGGGAAAATGGTTATTGTGGGTTATCCTTAAGTATATTATGCATGTATTATACATAAAAACCTTCCTCTTGAATCACTCTATCTATTAAAAAAAACCGCATCAAAATCCGTTGCGTATTTAAGCGTACATAGGGACATAGGGACAGAGAAAGCGACTTTGTTTTATACTATGTATGTAGTGATTATTATACTACAATACAATAATGATTTAACGTGATCTAATTATTATTCATAGTAGAAAAGGATACCGACCGACTAATATTCATTTGTATTCAAAACTCAATTGTTGAACTCATAGACAAGGCTAAGCTGCTCGTAGCAGTGTCGTAGCAAAAGGCCTACGGTGATATAAAAAGCATAAAAAAGAGCAAAGAGCCTATACGGGAGGAAAAAGGGGCCGCCGTTGATTATGAAATATCAGGAGAGCATCGCGTATATAAATATCCTTCTATGTATAATACCCGTCTATGTTGTATAACGATATTTAGAGAACATTTATACCATTATGTCAGAAACACTCATGAAGGGAAAAAAAAATCCACGGCGCGTAAATTTTCTTCCTTCATGGAAACACTTGATAAACAGTAAACAATAAATAGTCGTAACGAGATGCTAGCAGTAACTCACCAAAGGTAAGCAGCTAAGCTAAGTAGGCTTTCGCTATGAAGTTAAAGTCAAAAGTAGTTTTTTTTTTCGAAGTAAGATTTTACAAAACATTGTTTGATGTCAAAACTAATAAGTACCAAGGACTAGAGCAGTCCATGATTGGTCCTTCAAAGGTGGTGTTTGTCTGTGGAGAAGAATAACCTGTCCCGTACTAAAAATTGCATGTTTTCCCTTCTGATAACTGTAGACCTATTGAGTAAAGTGTGAATATAGCTTCATGCTGCGCGCACGCACAGTTGATCCTAATTACTGATCTAACGCAGTTCCAATCTTTAATTACAGATAGTAGCGGTTAATACGGTGTTTAAAACTTAGACCGGACTTGGAATTAGGCCAAATTCGTGGGCCAAAGCATATATTTCATGCCGGGAGGTCGATTAGGAGATTTGGGTTTAATTAGTAAGGGCGATACAGTCTTAATGCTTTAAAACGTATAATAAGAACAAGTGTGGTCCTCAATCCACTTCCAGTACCTCGCGACTAAGGGAGAGGTCTCTGCAGTGATTCATGAATCACTGTAGAGAGCTCTCACTTACGGGCCGATGCCCGTAGCAGTCCACTGCTGGACATAGGCCTCCTCAAGTGTGCGCCACAGTACACGATCCTCCGCTGCTCTCATCCAGCCACCGCCAGCCACCTTTATCAGGTCGTCGGTCCATCTTGCAAGGGGGCGACACGCAAACTGATGTATTTTAATTTTTCTAATTCATATGTACGTTTATTCGAAGAAAAACATAGTGAGGAAACCTACACACACCTGCGAAAAAAATCTGAGGTTGCATGTGTAGTCGACCAACCTGCACTAGGCCAGCGTGGTCGACTAAAGCCTATAATCAGGGTGGATTCGGTACAGGCAAGAGGAGCTAATGAAAAGTATTGAAGTAATATACTTTTAAAACGGTAAATATCCCGTTTTAAATCTTAATAGTACCTATTGAAGTAATGTTTAAAATGTAATAATTCCCGCGTATTGATTTAATAAAAGAGGATAAATTCAATCTTCAGTTTAATAATGGAACTTTAATTCAAGGGAATTAATGGCATTTATAACTTGTAAATAGAGCTTAATGTGCGCGAGGCTTTACCGGCGCGTACGCACCTGGGCGATCCTAATTACAGATCTAATGCAAGCCTAACCTTTAATTACAGATATAACTGTTCCACTGATGGTATTATGTTATTGCACAAAACATTATTACTCTTCAATGTACGTACCTACTCTACTATGTATGTATATTTGAATGTAAACATTTTTTAGGGTTGTAATTACCCGTTTTTGTACCCATTTAATTTTATTTCTGCGCACCGTATTAATGTGAACCTCTTTTCGCAAAACTACTCAGCAGATTTTGATGAAACTTGGCAGATAAAAAAAGGTACCGGATTGGTAATATAATACTCTTTAATGCAAGAAAGTCGCCACATATTTTTACACGCTTTATATTAGCTTCACTTGTAAGTAACTATGTATGTAAGAAAATCTTGGAATCCTAATTTGACCCACTTCCCGGTATTCGATTAGGATGAAATTTTGCACACGCTCTGAGTTCTGATGACAATACATGACTAGCTAAGAAACGTCATTACAAATCCAATATGGCGGCCTCCCCATTAATTTATCTAAAAAAATCTTGGAATCTTAATTTGACCCACTTGCTGGTCTTCGATTCGGATGAAATTTTGCACACGCTCTAAGTTTTGATGACAATACATGACTAGCTAAGAAACGTCATTACAAATTCAATATGGCGGCCTCCCCATTAATGTATCCAAAAAAATCTTGGAATCTTAATTTGACCCATTTCCCGGTCTTCGATTAGGATGAAATTTTGCACACGCTCTAAGTTTTGATGACAATGCATGACTAGTTAAGAAACTTCATTACAAATCCAATATGGCGGCCTCCCTAAGATGGCGAACTGCCTGTTTGAAATCCACCCCCATGATATGGGTATCAAATGAAAGGGTTTGCTGTCAGGAATACGAAAAAAAAAGTAACGTGACTTAAATCCAATATGGCGGACGTCCAAGGTGGCGGACAGAAAGCGTGTTTTTTAGTTTTTTAAACTATGTATTATTATTAGTTAATAAATTTCAAATGTGACATTTAACTTCTGTAACACGAGGTATTTAACCGACCAGAATCAAAGTAGGTGGGTTTGACTAGTGAACTATCAATGGCACAATACAATGGGCCCGGACATGAACTAACACTGCCATAACCTCACGCTAATTTACTGGCTTAGCATTCAGTCCTAGCTAAATTTGTGCCGTATGACTTTATAGCGGGTCTTAAATGTATGAAAAGTATTTGTCAGTCGTCCCAGTTATATTTGCAGCTAATTGTACTATATAGGCCGCTAATATAATATGTTATGCAAATATATAAGTAAATACATTGAGACGAGACGAACAGAAATGCTAACATACATTTATGCTTATTTGCCCTGGCCTGGGTAGGACTCAAGCATAGCAACCCCAATAAAAATAATAGTAAATGATTTGCGTATATACCTAATTGTGAAATATTACGAGTATATTCGCAAATTAATGCGAGTATTAAATATTATTAAGATCCTTTATAGTTGACCTTACCAAATAAGCTTACCAATAGCTATTTATCATATCATGGACTGATAAAAGTTATTTATAAGTTATTTTGAAAGCTTAAAACTGAAATTTATAAGTTATTACGGAATTTTGAAATATTTTAGCTATAACAGAATTTGATATCATCTCACGTAGTTCGGTTTAAAGTTGAAGCTAGGTTTGCAATAAATTAATAGTAATCAGAGTTTATAATGTTTTACCATGCTGTTCTAGAAAATTATGTACTTGTAGGTATAATAAGTATTAAGTATACTTACAGAAAACAATACACCTTATTCGGTCTCGCCTTTGTTGTGTCAAAAAAGATCACAATTCGGCATACTGTAGGTAATCGCAAACGATCACTTATATCAATAAGTAGATATATTTTACACTAAGTAGAACTTAACTAAATTAACGATTAATTATTGTAAAAAAAACCGTAAGCTCGTTTTTTTATATTTCTTAACTTTAAACATTTATGTGTCATATATTTATATAAGTTTTTTGTAAACCCTCTTTCTACAGTCGGGTAATGATGAGGAAAAGCGGTATGAAAAATGCAAAAAAAAATGTTCTCAAGCTATGAAGATCAACCACTGACCTCCCAACACAAAAGGCCGCGGTAAGGGGTATTCTCGGTATTCTCACGTAATATCGCGCCGATTGTTGCAAGGTCATTGTCGCGGCAGGTGTGCGTAACCGGTGGAAAATGAAAGTGCCGGTGGAGAAAGCTCGTCTTTCGCCGCGGAATCGACGCGAATTATATTGAAGTGCATAATTATTACCGGTTGAAGCAAGTGGTTGTAGTAATTTGATTATTATGATCATAGTTTTGTGCTACTCGTAGTAAGTTATTTTAATATGACGTAGAAAAAAGAAATGGTCTCTTTAAAAGAGGGCAGTCATTACGAATAAAACTGGATTATGTATACCTACTGAAAATAAATTGAATGCACATCGTTTTTTAGCGTGTGGGTTACTAACCAATAATTCAGACACCAGGGTTTGTGAGGTAGGTTATCCCACACGGTAAGCAAGCCAATGAATCAGAATTCAGTGGACGAAAGACGCTCAAAAAAACCGCCACATTTAAATTGATTTTTCTTCTTGGAAAGCCCACCTCTGGAGTAATTAGAGTCCTCCAATGTGTCTAGTAACAAAAAATGGGATCGTGACGTGACCAGCTATGGCGAAAGCCTCATCAATATCAATCACATCACTCATAAGCCGGGGGGTCAACGCACTCGGTAATAGTAGTTTTTCATAGTTTAAAAGTTTTTGCTCATGCGCAGTGTCGTCGGATCGCAGTGTGTGAGATTAGGCGACCGTTTTTGCGATATTATTAACTAGAAGAAGCGTCACGTACGCGTTGCGCACGCGATCCTTTCCGGTTGTGACAGACGTCTTTTGGTTGAAGTTTTTTGCATGATAGGACATATCATACATAGACTTTACTAACTATTTAATAAATAATAATAAAGTCTGTGGTAATAGTAAAGACTTCTTGTAATTATATATCAATAAACCAATGATACTAAAATCTATTTGGCCGATGAACTTAAACGCTTAATATTAAGCACTTAATATTATAAATGCGAAAGTACTCGTAGCTATGCCAGTCAGTTTATCTGTTATATGAACTCCTAAATGCAATAAAAAAAATCAGAGTGATTTGACATCACAGGGAATCTCAATCACACAGGAAAAAATATCGATGAGGCCTAAATTGCTGGGCAGAATGCTACTAAGTATATATAAAAAAAGGTAGGTATGTACACTAACATCTTGGAAGCTGTAAAGAAAGAACATAAAGTACCCTACGGTAAAAACGCTGCAACTGGTATTAAATAAATTAAACATATTTTATCACCGACTAGCAAATGTTGCAATTCTGCGTCGAACACAGCATAATAGTCCGATAAATCACACAATACAAGTTTACAATTTACATTTAGATAACATCTGCATCTTGGGCAAGTCTAGGCTTGTCTATGGCTGAGGAATCTTTAATAGGATGTAGCTATTTGACGACTTTCGTAAATCTGGTACCTACCTTACCCCATCGGGTTGGTTGCTTATCAACACTTTCAAATTGGTAAATGACAAATAAGTAAGCATTACCACTGCGCTTTTTAATTTTGTACTGTAGCTAGCACATGCAGTTGGACATTTGCACTACTTCTACGGAATACGGACACTGTCAAGGTCAATAAGTCCAGCCGCATGTGCTGCCTACAGTACGTTTGTAAAAAAAAAAATTGGTAAAATGGTATACTACGGTACCTGACCACTCTCTTAGAAAAGTAGCCGTTACAGAAGCCATGTCAGAAGCAATGTTAGAAGCAAGGGCGGCTCAATAAAATATTATTAAAATGATTTAATTCTCCCCTTACAACAGATTTTTGTTGGTCCAATTCTAAGCGAGGACGCCTCATGGCTAACATCTGCGTTAGGTAGGTGAAATAGTGGTTAGTCTACATGCTTGTATAACAATTTAGACGCGCTTTAATTTACAGGTTAGCTCTAGGGGTCCATCCCGAGGGACTGAAGAGCTATAGGGCTAGCACCTGGGTTCGTTTATTTTTCCATTTGATGATCTAAAACGTTAGGTTAGACTATCTACATGCCTGGTCATTTTAAACTCTCTGTTCAAAGTGATGTAGAATCGCCTCTTAGTTAATTGCAAAAAAAAAATTGGCCGAATCAACTTGTATGAAAAGTAAATGCTTTTTTTGGCGGGTTCGTGCAGTTTTTTGGGCTGAATTACCAATTGAGAGCTTTGCATTATTTTTCTAAAAAGTTTTATTTAGCAAAATTAAATGTATAATATGTGGAGTATTGTGGAGGCATTTTTTCGTACAATATATTCCCATTGGTTTGGCAGCCCTGGGCGGGCGAAGTGTGCGCGCGCGCCGTGGGTGTCGATGATTTACGCCGGCTTGTCTGCGAGCTCCTTCATTCATATTTATTAAGCACGCCGATTTTTTCAACACTAAATCATGACGCGTATGACACCCCGACACGGCGCTATTCAGGCTAGAGCTGCGATCCATAAAAACTCGATTATTTTCTTTATGTATGCGTATATACGCTTATTAAGTATGGGAATGTATCGATTTAAATGCGATATCTGGTGTGAATGCGTATATCCCTCCTTATGCAAAAAATAGTTGACTCCCGGTTTTACTTGACTATTTATTATCCGCTGCTGCAAATAAATTTGTAAATAATTTTGATTTAATCCCCAAACTCTTGTACCAACCGTGGAATTTACTTGTACTCTATCATGGTCTAAGAAAACAAGGTCTAACCGTTAGACCACGTGACTGACACAAGCCTACGTTGTTTTGCGCTGTTCATCCTTGTCTATTAACACGCATAAGACAAGGATGAACAGCGCAAGATGATGTAGGTTTGTGTCAGTCACGTGGTCTAATGGTTAGACCCAAAAATTTTTCTATTTATACTCTAAGGGTTAGACCTTGTTTGTTTTCTTAGACCATGTACTCTATAGAATATACGAGTAGTACTAACATTATTTTTTTCACAAGTTTCTGCAAATATCAATGCAATCATTATGTCAAGAAATTTTAATGATAATGTAGGTACAGAAATTAGGTATACTATAATTAGGCGTTAGTTTATGATTATATCGAAAGGTATGGGGTGGTATGGGATCTACGAATTAGTAACTACTCAACTCCATACTCAAAGAAACAACAGAAGTATTTAAAGGTATAGGTAGGAATCATAAAAGAAATAAGCGAAATCTTAATAGTCTTACATTAACAGCAAACATAAACTCTCATTACTCCCATATCAACGTTAATGATGATTTGTACGTCCCACAGATTGTAATATGTCTCTATAAACGGGATAAATCGAAACACGCCTGCGTACGCGCCGCCAAAGCGCGCGAACCCGCTCCAGTCGTCTTCTTTATTTAGTCAATTAATATCTACCAGATAGGCAGTAGATTAAAATACTAGATTGTCTAGATAAATTGAACGTTTAAGTGAAAGAGCACACACAGCTTGGGTTGAATTTCAACGACGACGCAGCGAAAAAGTAACGCGCTTTTAATGAACTATTTATAATAACAGACCATGGACTAAGTAGGCTTTTCCATGAAATTATGGTATTGTAGTCCTGACACCAGTTGGAGTTCACAGTTGTAGTTGGTTGGTTACACATAATATTTGACTGCTTTCGCTGCTGAATATTTTCGGGGTTATATCATTTTGTACATTTAATAAATTTGAACGACACCGGTCACAACAAAATAAAACAAGTACTGAAAAAAATAGAAAAAGGAAATTTATTTGCCCGACTACCAAACCACTGACTATAGTTAAATCAATTCTAAGCTACGAACCATCAGCGTAATTTCAGAAGTAAAAATGATATTATCTATTAAACTACCATAAACAGCCTCAATAACAATTTTCATTCCGTTACTACCATCATTGCTTCCCTAGCTACTGACAGCTCGCAGATAAATACTAGACTTCTTAACCGCGTTTATCTTAAAACATATCTTCAGAACGTGTATGGAAAACAGCCGAATAAGTATACTTGTGGGTGTGGGGTATACTTATAATAAGTGGCCTGGATCGCGTGCGCCCGCGCCAGTAAACGCTTCCACAGAAACTACACTACAATTTCACATAATGACAGGTTCATTTGTATTATTTGATCTCTGGACCGCCGAGATATGCGTCGATAGCCAGGGAGGGAGTGAAGGCTAGAATGACCCCCTAAAGATCTATGCGCAATTAAAATATCTCGAATTACATCCACTTAGTACATAAATAAAAATACAACGATACCCATTGATATAAAGTGGCTCTATTCTGAATCCTGGAACAAAACTACAACAAAGTTCTATAAGGTGTAAGGTTTCTTTCTGAAAGAGAAGTGTTGTCAGCAGAATTCCCTCGATAGCTACCTAGAATTCCTTGGTTTATGTAAGTACCTACCTCAAGTCGGTTTAAGGGCACCAATGGGAAGAATTGAAATAGTCCAGTTCTAAGTCGGAATCACATAACACGGAAGCACATTACTTTGTTGAGAGACGATTGTATTTTATACATGTATTTCTTTAATTATTGTGATATTAAGTATGTTGGACATAATAAATTAATAATTTAGACATGATTTACTGGGCACTTCTTCAACATAGGCTAGTTATAATTACGAGGAAGAGCGTCGTTATTCTGTATTTCTGTAACACGCAAAGGGAGGTCCACTAACAGATCCGTCTCTGTCGCCAACCGAACGTTAAATCGTAAATAATCGGCTAAAGGGCGCATATTTCTTCCATTTTGCTCTTGTTGGCGACCTTGCGCACACGCATGCGATCCTCTCGTTACGAGATTCGTTCAATTATCGAACGCCTTCCGATGCAGATATCAAAATTGAGGGCTCAGTATTTAAGATACCTTTTTTCTGATGTTCTGGGCCGATGGGTTTATGAATTATTGCTTTCAAGTTGAAAGTGAACATTTTAGTTTCGTGTCGCATCGCATACCATTTATATCGCCTTCGTCTTATTTCATTTTATATCGTCAATTATTTTTTATGTGTCAAGATGATCTTCTCTTGTTTATAGTTTTGTTTTTATTTAAAATAAATGTTGGCTACGGTTTCATAAAACCACAAACTGATACAGGTTCTTGCCAGGGTCGATAATCGGCATTCCACACACATCATACATAGAGGACAAGTTATTAGGAAGACAGTTTTAATTACATTTAACACATTGCGTATCGTGTATATGTACACATTTATCATTTACATCGCTGAGCCTAAAATACGTCTCTGCTACACGAGAAGAAAAAACAAATTAGGAACGACATTTTTCATTAAATTAAGAGACTACATCTTAGTAATTTTGTTTCTTGCAAATCCTACAAAATCCATATCACTTATCTTGTTACGCATGTTTTAAATGACAAGGCTGCTGGTGCTAACTGATCGACAAAACGCGTTTTCCTTGTTTCAGTTTACACCGACCAGCCAGTGTCTTCGGCGTCCCCTCCAACCAGGGACAAGATCAACGGAGAGGAGAAGGCGAGGTCGCGCCGGCGAGACACCTGGGCTGAACCTACCACCACCACTGCTTCTGATGATGGTGAGAGATCTATACGAACGACTCATATCGATATGACATTTTCTCCACGGGAAAAAATATTTATACTTGGTTCCAAGCTAGACAGTCTGCTGTCTGGAGTCCTAAAAAAGAGGCCTCGGTTAAGTTTAAGCCGCAGTCTCCTACAATTTCCATTATAATGCGTACGCAGCTGTGTAATTTCGTGAGAAATACTTAAACGTAATTTTCATTCTATAAACCTTGTTCAGAACCTGGTAAAGAACAAGAAGAGAAGAAAACTTGTTCATAAATTATCAAAATTTAAGCAGCAAATAAAACGACCCACGATTTACTTAGGTAAAGCCTTGCACACATTGAGCGTGCGCATTGCACAAAAACGCGGCTACTAAGTACAAGCCCAAGTTCGCTGCATGATATAATTTAATGTGTGCCTTGAGTAAAAAAGAAAATACTATCTTCCAAACATCGTAACCATGGTCTAAATAAACAAAGTCTAACACTCCGACCACGTGACTTGACACAAGCCTACGTCATCATGCTGTTCATACTTGTCGAATGCGTATTATATGGATGGTAGAAATTGCTACTCAGCAATAAGGTCGCCTACATGTACACTTTCGTTCTTGTTTTTTGTGAATTTACTGATTGTATTATTTCTAGTGTGCAATAAAGTATATTCTATTCTATTCTATTCTATAAGGATGAACAGCAGATGACGTAGGCCTGTGTCAAGTTTGACAGTCGGAGTGTTAGACCTTGTTTTTTCAGACCATGAGCGTAACACAATCTGTTCCTCCACAGCGCAAGTCCGTTCGCCGCTGCTTCATCAGCACCAGCAGTATGACGAGCAGCTGAGAGACATCGCAGCTTCCCTCACCAGGCCGAGGTCCCGGCGCGCCCTGCCTCCCACCCTCGAGCGACCGACGAGGCTGCCGCCTGATCGACTACCGGTATGATGCGGTTACTTTTTGAAAGTCTTTATTAACCATCCATTTCTATGGTATAGAATTGTTGAGAAATTACATAAGTGTTTTGTAAGTAGATAGATTCGACTTGCGATGACCAGTAAACTATATCTACCTGTCCATGCTATAAACCTGATATTGACATAAATAAAAGCTGAAAAAACTTTTTGAAACGCCTTTTACAGAGACACCAAAAATTTCCCAGCATGTTACAAATCATAAATAAGATCTTTCTACGTTTTAAGAAATGATGTGGATTAACAAAACTTTAAAAAAATGCACTTTACAGGCAAGGGGTTCGCCCGACGGCGGTGTGCCACCAGAAGAAGGCAGCTCCAGCTCAGTCAGCGAAGGCAGTGAACCAGCAGACGCAACAGAATCCACAGAGAACAATGAGGGCGGAAGAGTGGAACTACCAGCAGAAAGATTGCTCCACGCGAGAGCTGGCTGGCTCCAAAGAAGAGGGCCCGCCGGCTGGTCCCGTCACTGGTTCGTGCTACGTGGGGCTGCGCTTCTGTACTTCAGGGATCCCCACGCTGAACACCGTGGGCTTATGGACGGAGTCATCGACTTGAGTGGAGTGGCTAGAGTTGTAGAATTGCCTACTTCTGCGTCGACAAATGGATATGCTTTCGAAACTGAGGTAGGTATTCTATCAAAGTAAAAATCGGCCGCAATTTCGTTAAAACTAGGTACCTAATGACAATATTTTATTCTTTACAGACTTGGGATGGCAAACACATAGTCTTGGCAGCAGTAACGGCGGGCATCAGAGCGAATTGGGTTTCAGCAATGCGTAGAACGGCCGGTCTTCCCGACACAGGACCGTTATCATTGATGCTGCGGGAAGATGCCGTTGATCAAACATCGGAATCATCAGCGTCACCAGTCACACCTGTTACTCCAATCACTCCACGATCGGCGCCATTTTCATCAGATGATGAGTATAGAACCGCTTCAGAAGGAGGAAGAAGAGACAGCGCTGATTGGGGCGAGGTCGCACCACAACCACCACCCTCTCCCATCCTGAACCGTACTCCGATATCCAAAGTCAAAGATAAAGTACGAGCAAGAGGCTGTCATCAGACACCTCCAAGAAACGACTTGCCTAAAGATAAAGATGAAATTGATTCCACCAAAGAAAAAGAAAACCCAGTGGTCGAAGTTGATGAAAACGAAAAGCCAAACGAACCTCGAAAACGTAGCTACATTTCGACCATCGATAAACAATCAATTGAAATTGATGACTTACGTAAGCAGCTAAAACTTGCTCTGAGTGACGTCAACGCTGCAGAAGCTGAACTTGCAAGATTGCGCAAATTAAAATCAGATGCAACACAAAGAGAAAAGAAGATGGAAGAATTAGTCACTACTTTGCAGCAAAAAGAAGAAGAGCTTTCCATCAGAACCAAGGAAGCTGAAAACATGGACACGATTAAGCAGCTATACAACCAAGATAAGTCCATGTGGGAAAGCAAATTGACGGAAACGCAAAACTTCTTGAAAGAATCAACGGAGCATTGTGAGCTATTGACCAGACAGCTGACGTCTGCGCAGGATACCATAAAACAGCTGCAACGAGAATTAAACGAACTCAACGACAAACTTATGAAGAGCGTGAAGGAAAACGATAATTTGTACACCAGAATAAGAGATCTGGAGGGCAGAATACCAACAGAGTCGCCATCGAGAGAAAAGAGGAAGAGCATTGGTTCTCTGAGTGACCTCACAAATATAAATCAAGACTTAAATATAGAAGCCTTAGAGAGATCGAGACTCATCGAAGAGTATATTGAGTTACGAGGAAGATTTCTTAGAGCAATCCAAGAAATTAAGGCTATGAAAAAAGAACTTCGTGAATCACACAATATGTACGACGAGCTGGAGATTACGAACATGAAATTACGAAACGAAATGAAGTTAAGAGAACAATGCAGCAGGTCCGAAATAGACCTGATGGCAGCTAGGATTCTCGATTTGACGCAGAAACTAACAGCATCGGATAAACAAGTGAGAACTTTGAAACATAAAATTCAAAAGTCTGAGTCAAGAGAGAAGAGACGAAGCCTTTCGCTCAAAGGGCGAGAGTCCTTCACACTCAGTAAAGAAGTTGAAGAAAAACTAACGGAACTAGAGAACAAAATCACAATGCTTGAAACAGGAGAACCAGTTCCTATCATCAACTCTCCTTCAAAGAGTGCCTCACCTGCCAAAGAAAAAGCAACCAAAACCGATAGCCTTTCAGATGAAAAACGAATGAAGAGATTAGCCGCTCGGCTCAGACGAAAGTCTTTAGACAGTGCAACGAGCTCGGAACCAATGAAGATGCTTGTAAGATTGAGTTCACTAGAAACCAAAGTAGCTTCCGCCTTAGAAAATCGAAAAGACCTCACGAATTCTTGCGAGTCTCTAAGTCTAGCGACTAGATCTTCTGACAGCCCAATTTTCAATGACAGCCCAGAAGGTTCTAGCTCGAGCATCGGCACGCAGTCACAAAGACATCTACTGGACAGGCTACAGAGTTTGGAGAGTGTTGTGATCCATTCAAGGAACAAAGTCAACGAGTGTCTCTGCCAAATGAGTGCCATGAGAGCAGCCAAAACCAGAAGGTCACCTTCGCCTAGTCTTGAGAAGAAATACAGCATCAGGTCGATGGAGAAATGTCTGACAGAAGTGAGCAAGCGACTGCAAGACTGCTTTGACAAATGCGTAGTTGACCACGACCAGGCACATGACTTGGAAATAAACGACAGCGTGGCTCAAGTGGTTGTACAGCTAGAAGAACAACTAAGAACTAAACTTCTTGAAATATCCAGAAGAAAGGCAGCTCTTTACGAGGCAGGAGAACTAACTCAGAGGAAGAACTTGAAATATTGGCAGAGAAATTGGCATACGAGGCAGTTCTTATCAGCAGGATCCAAGAGGCTTTAGAATCGTCTAACGGGAGTCGATTCTTTGCTAGGTTAATAAAGTCTGAAATAATCGAAACTAGTCAATTAATCGATAATCTTAAATGTAAGATGACGGGCGACAGCAACAAGTGCATCAGCAGCACGAGGAGTTCGCTGGACTATCTCGCCAGGATACTGTCGAGGAAGATCGACATCATGAACAATTCTAAAGAGACCACGGATATCCGCAAATCTGAGCTGATCATCCACAGCGCAGACCTTGAAGCTTTGAAGGCGTCTCAGAAGGAAGTCGCTGATGCTGTCGACAGATACAAGACGGATAAGCTG